>CM059433.1:20442514-21642514 GCA_030390025.1 Squalus acanthias | reverse complement strand
TACAGCTTCCTTCTTCAGTATCAACCAGACAGCCGATTTTAGTATCATCTGCAAACTTCTTAATCATACCCCCTATATTCAAGTCAATATATCCCACAAAAAGCAAGGGACCTGGTACTGAGCCCTGCGGAACCCCACTGGAAACAGCCTTCCAGTCACAAAAACACCCATCAACCATTACCCTCTGCTTCCTGACTCCGAGACAGTTTTGAATCCAACTTGACACTTTGCCCTGGATCCCATGGGCTTTTAACTTCGTGACCAGTCTGCCATGTGGAACCTTGCTAAAGTCCATATACACTACATCAAACGCACTACCCTCATCTACCCGCCTTGTTACCTCCTCAAAAAATTCAATCAAGTTTGTCAGCCACGACCTTCCCTTAACAAATCCGTGCTGACTATCCTTGATTAATCCGTGTCTTTCTAAATGAAGATTTATCCTGTCCTTCAGAATTCTTTCCAATACTTTTCCCACCACCGAGGTTAGGCTGACTGGCCTGTAATTACTCGGTCTATCCTTTTCTCCCTTTTTAAACAAGGGTACCACATTAGCAGTCCTCCAGTCCTCCGGCACCTCACCTGAAGCCAGAGAGGATTGAAAAATGATGGTCAGGGCCTCTTTTGCTTTGCTTAACAGCCTGGGATACATTTCATCCAGGCCTGGGGATTTATCCACTTTTAAAGCTGCTAAACCCCTTAATACTTCCTCTCTCACTATGTTTATTTCATCTAATATTTCACACTCCTCCTCCCTGATAGCAATGTCTGCTTCGCCCCTCTCCTTTGTGAAAAGAGACACAAAGTATTCATTAAGAACCCTACCGACATCTCCCGCCTCCACACACAGATTACCCTCATGATCTCTAATAGGCCCTACCCTTTCTTCAGTTATCCTCTTACTCTTAATATATTTATAAAACATCTTTGGGTTTTCCTTGATTTTACTTGCCAAGAACTTTTCATGCTCTCTCTTTGCTTTCCTAATATCATATTTAATTGCACCCCTGCACTTTCTGTACTCCTCTAAAGATTCTGGAGTATTTAGCCCTCGGTATCTGTCATATGCCTCCCTTTTTCTCTTTATCCTACCCTGTATGTCTCTAGACATCTAGGGGGCTCTAGATTTGCTAGTCCCACCTTATCTCTTTAAGGGCACATGTTTGGTCTGAACCCTCCGGATCTCCTCCTTGAATGCCTCCCACTGCTCTGACACTGATTTACCGTCAAGTAGCTGTTTCCAGTCCACTATGGCTAAATCCCCTCTGAGCTTAGCAAAATTTGCTTTTCCCCAATTTAGAATTTTTATTCCTGGTCTATCCTTGTCCTTTTCCATAACTACCTTAAATCTAACAGAATTATGGTCACTAGCACCAAAATGCTCCCCCACTGATACGCCTTCTACCTGCCCAGCTTCATTCCCTAAAACTAAGTCCAGAACCGCCCCCTCCCTTGTTGGGCTTGCTACATACTGGCTAAAAAAGTTCTCCTGGATGCATTTTAGGAATTCCGCACCTTCTATACCCTTCACACTAATTTTATCCTAGTTAATATTGGGGTAGTTGAAATCCCCTACTATTACTGCCCTATAGTTTTTGCACTTCTCTGAAATTTGTCTACATATTTGTTCTTCTATCTCTCTCTGACTGTTTGGGTGTCTGTAGTACACTCCCAGCAGTGTGATCGCCGCTTTTTTGTTTTTCAATTCGACCCATATGGCCTCGTTTGATGATCCCTCCAACATATCATCCCTCCTCACAGCTGTAATTGTTTCTTTAATCAATACCACGACCGCCCCCCCCAACTCCCTTTTTACCTCCCTTTCTATCCCGTCTGAACATCCTGTAACCAGGAATGTTGAGCTGTCATACCTGCCCCTCTTTCAGCCACGTCTCTGTAATAGCTATAATATCATAGGCCCAAAAATTAGTGTTGCTACGCGAGAGTACGCACTGTGTACTCTCGCGTATTCTGTCTCCAATTGCCGGTTTTCTGCATGCACTGCGCATGCGCTGAAAACCGGCACTTGGTGATTTCAAAAGGGGGCGGTTCCTAGGTGAACCGCGTGCGCACTACAGGCTGCGCGCACGCAGTGTACTTAGTGCTTTGAACGCGCAGGTAAGTATGGAAGATTTTGCACATAAAGAAAGGAGGCGTAAGACCCTCTTTTAACAAGGTAAGTAGTTAATTAAGTATTATTTTGAATTTTTTTCAACAGGTATATCTTTTTTAGAGACTTTAAAGAAAGGTAAGTTTATTTTTATAACTTTTTAAAAGATTTTAAATTTTTTCAAAAATTTAATTTTTTGTTTAAAATGGTTAATTTATTTAACTATACTTATTTTATTAATGTGATGGGTTTTTAAAAAAAATAATTGAGGTTTAGCTGTTCTTTTGGGGGGGTATAGATTCATAGCTTTCACAGCACTTTTGTGAAAGCTATGAATGAAAGATGGTGTGCTGCCATTGGCTCTAACTGAGTCACGTGATCCCACAGCTCGCACGAATTAACTGCACCTGTGGGATACGGAAGCCCTGCACAGCTGCTGTCCAGAACATCAAGTTCGTGCGAGCTGGGAATGAAAAAGCCAGCGCGCAGTGAGAGATCGCCTTACCCTCGCACGAAGGCGCCCTCACTAATTTTTGGGCCATTGTCTCAAGTATCTACCTGTGCCCTCAGCTCATCTGCCTTGTTCGCTATACTCCTTGCATTGAAGTATATACCATTTAGTACAGGCAAACCTCCTTGTTGACTACTATCTAGCTCTTGATTCCTCTGTCCTTCCAATTTACTTTCTACATTTTTGTTTTCCAATTCCAGTTTTTCTTCCCTCCCTATTGACTCTAAACTTAGGTTCCCATCCCCCTGCCAAGCTAGTTTAAACCCTCCCCAACAGCGCTAGCAAACCCTCCCGCGAGGATATTGGTCCCGTTCCCGTTGAGGTGCAATCTGTCTGGCTTGTAGAGGGCCCACCTCCCCCAGAAACGGTTCCAATTCCTCAGGAATCTAAAGCCCTCCCTCCTACACCATCTCTCCAGCCACGCATTCATTTGTTCTATCTTCCTATTTCTGAACTCACTAGCACGTGGCACTGGAGATTACTACCTTTGAGGTCCTGTTTTTTAACCAGGTTGGGCTGGTCGAACACTCTTTCGAGAGCGATCCCATGCTCACCAGTTCTAGACGAAAGGAAGAGAGGCCGCAAGTCAGAGAACTGTTCACGCACGCCAGCCATCTGTCCGATCGAGTCTAGTACCAGCTGCTTGTCACGGTCGTATGTTTTTGCTGTGTTACTAGTGTGTTACATTCCATCCTAAACTCCAATTAAACATAATATACCCACTATATTGGTTTGCACTTGATCCTGTTTACCAGAGATACGTGAATCTCTACATAGAGTCATTCAACATTTACTGTCTTTCTTCAAAAGAGAAAGTAAGTTAGAAGGTACCTTCAACTCCCTTCAAATCGATCCCAAAGTCCCACCTACATAGTTGCCAACCTTTAGCTGTAAAATGACTTGGGTAGAGACAGTTTAATGAGCTTGTTGATGGAAAGTTCTTACACCAGTGTCTCTCTAATGGTGGTGGTAATGAAGGAGATTGATAAAGTATACCGATGCATTGATCCAAAGCAACTTAACAAAGCCCTCAATTGTAATCGATGCCTACTTTGAACCATAGATGATGTTCTGCCTGAACCAGTGAAACTAAAACCATCACAGTTTCAGATGCACAAATAGTTGTGACATATTTTGTTTGATGAAGAAATTAGTCTGCTGAAACTATTTGGAAGATACAGATAATTGAGCATGTCTTTCAGGAGTCACTGTTGTGGTAGATGACATTTTAGTCAAAAGTACAGAGGAACAGAGCCTTTAGCGGAAATTGGAAACTCTGTTAAAGCAAAACCAACAAAAAGCTTTCAAAATGAACAAGGACAAAATGAAGCTCAAAGAATGAGAAGTGGAAAGTTTGGATCAAAAACTCTCTGAAGATGGACTAAAAATAGGTCTTTCGAAAGGGAAGCAGTTCTTAAGACGCCTTCTCCTGTCAACAAACAAGATATCCAGAGAATTCTGAGAATGACTATATTTCCTTTTCAGGCAGCAAAGGTAACATCGTCTCTTTGTGATCTTCTAAAGAAATAAGTTTACTTTGTATGGGCCTGTCACCATGATAAACATCTGAGTAAGGTCAGAAAGATCATTTCTTAATCATCAGTATTAAAATACCTCAACATCAATAAGTATGTATTTCTACATTGTAATACACACCCAAAAAAGACTGGGAGCATGTCTCATGGAAGGACTGTGCCTTATGCCTCAAGATTTCTAACAGAAAAAAAGCAAGAACTGATGCTCAGATTTAAAAAATCTCATAGTCATTGATTTTGGTATGTAAACAGTAAGGGGGAAAAATTTGGTTGCTTTGCGCCTCCAGTTAGTGCCCCAAGAGGGCGCTAATGGGGCGCAATGCAACTAGCGCCCGGGCGCGGCGATGTTTGCGCCGCTCGCGAAATTGACCAGACATTTTGCGGCGGCGCTAAATACTACCGTCACGATCTCCTGTGCCCACAGATCGTGACATCAGTCGAGCGTGCAATGTCCCGGTAGCACCCCGGACTGGATATTGAGTGGCGCCCCCTGCCGTTCCGCCTGCCGCTAGCAACGAGAGGTTGAGGGGAACGTTTTGCAGTAGGGAAGGGACTGGGGGAGCGCTATTTAAAGGTGACCGCTTCCTGCCTTTTTTTGTTGGCGACATTTTTGCACCACGCATTATGAGAGGGAGAGAGAGACTTCTGGAGAGATTCAACACTGTGTGAAGGAGTGTTGGGTACTGAGCAGCACTTTGCAGGTTCATTTTGATTTGACCTTCCTTGAATCGATTTAGAAGAGAGTAGGGGGGCTGCACTCTGAGCTCTTTCCCTGGGCCTCTCCATTGTTCTTTCCAGCAGATTTGATGTACAGGTCTCTCCAGGCTGCGATTCAAGGCTGCAATGAACAGGGTGTGGATGGAGAGCAAGATTGACCCTCCCCTTTAAGAACTGGCCGGCACCATTGTGTCTGTGTTCCATTGCTGACTGACATCACATGAGCTTCGCCAGCGCTCTGGGGTAGCGCCTCGCTCCTCGGCGTTAGCGCTTAAGAGAGGTGTGTAGCACCTGATTTAGCGCTCCAATCACCTCCAGGGGCGATAGAAGCCAAGTTTGCAGTCGGAGGCGATAATTAGTGCCAGGCGCTAAACTTTGGGCCCGGCCGATAATTGCGCCCCAAACGGGGCAATACCGAATTTCTCCCCCTAAGACTTGAGACAAAAACATGCAAAGGAAGCCATTTTGAAAAAGAGTTTAATTAATGCACCGAAAAGGCTCCAAAGAATGGTGCCACATTTTCAAATATCTGAATTTCGTATTGGCTGCAAAAGAGGTAACGGGGTGTTTATTGCTGATACACTAACCAGAAAGTTTCTACATTATACAACTAGTAAAGGTGACAGGGACGTCATGTTAATTGATGCACATCCCGAAGCAGTAAAAGTTATAAAAACTATCAATTTGCTGCAATATTTACCCCTATCTGAGAATGGAATGACCAACACTCAGCAAGCTACTAGAATAGATGAAGATCGGAAATGATTGAGAATGACAATAAATGAAGAATGACCTGATACAAGAGAGCTGCCACCCCAAACTTCTGTTTATTTCAACATGAGAGAGACAGTCGGCATACGGGATGGTCTGACATTCAAGAAAGAATGAATAATTAGACCACACTGTATGAGAGAAGAAATGAACTATCAAGCTAAGTTGGAATCCAGGATTGTATATGGAGAACTAGAGAAGTAATTTACCAACCTCTGATGAACAAGGACATATTGACGTACATACCTGGGTGTGATATATGCCAACAGTTTGAAGCCAAACAGCATAAGGAAATACTTATTAACCATCACATATTAGAAAAGACCTAGGAGGGTGTGATCTATTTGAAATAGATGGAAGAAACTATCTCATATGTTCTGTCGATTACACTGACAGACTGATTAGAAAAAGAAAGACTTGCATTTATATAGCGCCTTTCACGACCACCGGACGTCCCAAAGTGCTTTACAGCCAATCAAGTACTTTTTAAAACGCAGCAGCCAATTTGCACACAGCAAGCTCCTATAAACAGCAGTGTGATAATGACCAGATAATCTGTTTTTTAGTGATGTTGATTGAGAGATAAATATTGGCCAGAACACCGGGGATAACTCCCCTTGCTTTTCTTCGAAATAGTGCCGTGGGATCTTTTACGTCCACCTGAGAGAGCAGACGGGGCCTCGGTTTAACGTCTCATCTGAAAGACGGCACCTCTGACAGTGCAGTACTCCCTCAGTACTGTACTGGAGTGTCAGCCTAGAGGAATTGAAGACACCGGCAGAAAACAATCATTATTGTCAGAAATTTCCTTGAGCGTTCTCGAGTTCAGCTGCGATAACTTCACCAGAAGATTAGTAGAAACCACGTAAAAGGAATGGGAGAACCACCGATGTAATTCCCAATATATAAGTGAAGAGACGAGAGTCCATGAACGCTCCATAATAGGGCTGATTTTTACTTTCGGTGATGGTGGAAAATGGGCGGTAGCGGATCGGGTGCCCACGATATGCCCGCCCGCTTTCCCTTTCCGTTGAGGTCAATGGAGAGGAAAATCGGGCAGGTGTATAACGGGCCACCAATCCGTTACTTCCGATTTTCCACCACCACCGAAAGTTAAAATTGTCCCGATGGTGACACAAGTAGGGCTAGCCAGCAACAGAGCATAACAGAAGAAAAGACAGAGGTCGGTAAGCAACAAAAAACTGAGCCAGCAACAAAATAGTGAGCCAGCACAACAACTGAAACTAACTTTACAAATAACGAGCCTGCCACCCAAACAACAAGGATCAGTTTAGTCGTACGAAAACCATGCATCAATGATTTTATTTATCAGTGACTTTATGGGAAATGTTAATACTGCAACTGTTGGACAGATTTTATCGTTATTGAAATGTTCCTTTTCTTTTGAGAAGATGCATCAATATTGGTGTAACTTTGTATCCAACTCAAGTACAGGAAATTCCCTAACTGTTCCCTTTGACCTGCAGCTGCTTGTATGATGGTCTAGCTGGAATGGCTGAGAGTAACACCACGGGGTCGAGTTTCCGCTTTGGGCGCAATCGGAACCCGGGTGCAAATTGCATCCAAAATGTTTTGCTTTAAAAAATATTCCTTGATGTAGTTAAGAGTGGTAACTTTGTACAGTTTGGTTAATAGAGCTGAAAATGGGTTTATCACAAAAAGTAAGCATTTTAATCAGAGTGTCTCGTCCACCACCTATGAGTAACTTGATTGTAAAAAACTGAAAATTATTTTAAAAAGCTAAATGGAACCATTTACTAGTTATATATTGGTGTACGGTAGTCAGTTTCAAAGTAAATTTAAAAAAAAAATTATATTCAAAAGCTTTCAAAACGTGCCGATTAGTGTCCTTAAAAGCTTAATTTTAAGAACCTCTTCGAAGGCCTGCAAATGAGCGCAATTAGTGGAAATTCACAATGGTGATTAATTCAACCTGGGGGCGTAGCCGGTTTTGTGAGCGGGGCTGGCTTCTAGCGCGATGTTTTATAAACCAGTGATCTTTTGCGCTGGTTACACCGATTTTGGGAGAATTGCACCGAAAAAAGCAGCTCAACCTAGCGGAAACTCCAGGCCTACATGTTTTGAAGCTCTGAAATAATGTTAATAATGGAACTTAATAGCAGATGCTACAAATAGTGAGCCAGCTTTGCACTGACTACAGTACAACTGTAACCAGCTGTGAAGAGAATTGTAAAAAGTTCCATTGGACTTCTGATTTACACTTTACTTTTAGCTTTCTATGGTTTACAATATGTCAACCGCCCCATTGCCTAACGTTAAAAATATAGCCATCATTTGAGTGCCTGTGAATGGAGCTCTGTGCCTGCTTGCAAACGCACAGTGTGCAGAGCTCCATTTTGTCCAACCAGATCGTTTGGAGCCTGTTGGTAATTCAGCCCTGCTGGATAAATCAGCCTTGCTGCCTCCACATTGCTCTAAATGTAACAGTGCTCACAAATCTGTCCACTTTGCAGATGGGGGAAGCCAGCTGGGAGACTAGTCCAGCCTTGCTAAAGCTACTGGCAGTCAATCATGGGGCAACACTGATTTCAGCGATAGAGAATTCAGCAGCAGCCGTGGGAAGCATACCCTTCCCAGCCGAGAGATGATGCATGACAGTGAGGAGCAGCTGGCAAGAGAACCTGAGAAAGAAAAGCTCGGAAATTGAAATAAATACATTTACATGAATTGAATGGAAGTGATTCAAGACAGATCAGCTGCTTTTTTATAAATCGCATCT
Source organism: Squalus acanthias (assembly GCA_030390025.1). Lineage (NCBI taxonomy): Eukaryota > Metazoa > Chordata > Chondrichthyes > Squaliformes > Squalidae > Squalus > Squalus acanthias. The sequence goes on along the minus strand of CM059433.1, from coordinate 21,634,109 downwards.
TACCGTGCACAATCTGGCTTTGCTGTTCAAAATACTGTATGATTCTCCCAGCTAGTACAGCCCACCTCACCTTTAGTAATTTTGGAGGCCAAGTGACAGTCATAAAAAAACTTGACTTTCATCCTTATAATTTAAGATATAATCTGAGACCCTCAACAAGATTACTAGTTTGTAATTATTCCTGGCTATCTGCTACTCTGTAAGCACATGCAGTGCATGGAATTTGACGAAAACGTTTTTACCCTGTAAACAGCAATGACACCACAAGGTAAGACGAAACCATCCAGTGAATGTCAATCACCCTGCAGTAACACTGTGACTGCAACACTGCTGCGAATAAGAAGGAACATTGGAATGGCCCAGAAAACTGTAAAAATCCATACAAGGTGCAGGAAACTCTTTGGTATCCGGCACCTACGGGACCAGGATGGTGCCGGTTAATTAAAAATTCCGGATAACGGAGAGGGTTATCTAGCGAGGCTATGTTTAACAAACAAAGGGCTGGATTTTGAATGACCCATGGAGTCGGGTTTGGAGGCGTGCGGGGGGTTATATTTGCGGGGTCGGGGTTTCCGACCCCATCCCGACTCCATCCCGCCTCCACGCAATTTTGACAAAATCAGTCGCCGGGTTCCCAACTCCGTCCCGCCTCCAAGAGGCGGGAGAGGCCATTAAAGTCCTTAACAAGCTCTAAATTGGCTCTGTAATGCCATTTTGAAACGTTTCAGCTAGTTTAACCCTTTTCTGATGTGAAGTACGCCTGGTGTGAAACACTCCAGTGAAACCTGGCGGGAGCACAAGTGGACAGCTGACTATCAGCTGCAAGTCCACTATTACAACGGAGATTTGATGAAGGTAGTAGTAGTATTAGATCTGAAAGTCGCCGCTGCTGCATTGAATGTGTTCAGAGACTGCCTGGCCTTTGCTGTGAGAGGACTTGGATGCAAAAAATTCTCTCTCTCTCTCTCTCTCTCTCTCTCTCCCCTCCCCCCCCCCCATATTTTGCATCCAGGTCCACTCACATCAAAAGCAAGCCAGGCAGGTCCTCTCTCACCAACAGTCTCTGAGACTAGGCAGTCAGCAATGATGACATCATCAGAGGCGACTTTCAGACTGAAACCACTAATTGGTTCATGGGTTCCCACATGCTGGAACTCAATTGCCCAATTAAGTGAAAATTGCATCATTCATCCACATTAATCTGGAGTGGGGGGGAACACGAAATGCGGATTACACGACCCCAACCCGACCCCAAGACAAAATCCAGCCCAAAGAATCAGACTCCTGTTATTGAGGTGTTCGGACTGGATTGGGGGGAATATTCTGGCATGGGTGGAGGATTGGTTATCTAACAGGAAGCAGAGAGTTGGGATAAATGGTTCATTCTCGGACTGGCAACCAGTAGCCAGTGGTGTTCCGCAGGGGTCGGTGCTGGGTCCCCAACTCTTTACAATCTATATTAATGATTTGGAGGAGGGGACAGAGTGTAACATATCAAAGTTTGCAGATGATACAAAGATGGGAGGGTAAGTAGAAAGTGAGGAGGACATAAAAAACCTACAAGGGGATATAGACAAGCTGGGTGAGTGGGCGGAGATTTGGCAGATGCAATACAATATTGGAAAATGTGAGGTTATACACTTTGGCAGGAAAAATCAGAGAGCAAGTTATTATCTTAATGGCGAGAAACTGGAAAGTACTGCAGTACAAAGGGATCTGGGGGTCCTAGTGCAAGAAAATCAAAAAGTTAGTATGCAGGTGCAGCAGGTGATCAAGAAGGCCAATGGAATGTTGGCTTTTATTGCTAGGGGGATAGATTATAAAAACAGGGAGGTATTGCTGCAGTTATATAAGGTATTAGTGAGACCACATCTGGAATACTGCATACAGTTTTGGTGTCCATACTTAAGAAAAGACATACTTGCTCTCGAGGCAGTGCAAAGAAGGTTCACTCGGTTGGTCCCCGGGATGAGGGGGTTGACATATGAGGAGAGGTTGAGTAGATTGGGACTCTACTCATTGGAGTTCAGAAGAGTGAGAGGCGATCTTATTGAAACATATAAGATTGTGAAAGGGCTTGATCGGGTGGATGCGGTAAGGATGTTCCCAAGGATGGGTGAAACTAGAACTAGGGGGCATAATCTTAGAATAAAGGGCTGCTCTTTCAAAACTGAGATGAGGAGAAACTTCTTCACTCAGAGGGTAGTAGGTCTGTGGAATTTGCTGCCCCAGGAAGCTGTGGAAGCTACATCATTAAATAAATTTAAAACAGAAATAGACAGTTTCCTAGAAGTAAAGGGAATTAGGGGTTACGGGGAGCGGGCAGGAAATTGGACATGAGGCTGAGTTCGGATCGGTCGAGGCCCTGTAGGTGGCGTTGCGGGCCCAGGGGCTGAGTGGCCGGGTCCTGCTCCTACTTCTTGTGTTCTTTAGATTTGAGGTGAGGATCAGATCAGCCATGATCTTATTGAATGGCGGAGCAGGCTCGAAGGGCCGATTGGCCTACTCCTGCTCCTATTTCTTATGTTCTTATGTTCTTAAGCCGAGTAGTGACAGTTTGTAGAACTACCCCCACTGACTAACTCGGCCACCGCGGGAGACTCGGACTCGGCAACATTTCCGGTTATTGAGGTGTTTTCGGAGTATGAATTTTGCTGGTTAATAGAGAATTCTGGATATTTAGGTGCCGTTTAAACGAGAGTTTCCTGTATATAGAGGGTGAATTTCTACAAGGCTCTACCTGCTCCTCCACTGTAACTTTAGCAGAAGAGCCACATCTACCCCAGAAAAACAGCGTGAACGCTATTAATGTTGCTTTTCCTCAGTTTGCGCTGAATGATTGAGAGAACCCTGTAGAAATTCACCCCCTTAGAGTCCAACCTGTACTTACAGACACCAAATAAAGTAGCCACATGTCTAGAACAGTCAAATATTGTAGAGTAACAACTCTCTTCATTCAGTTTCCATTAGCAGATCTGCAATATGATTAAAAACATTCACCTCTAAACGCGCTGTGAATGTAGGCAGTGGATCGCAAGATTAACAATTAGCCTATTACTCAGCTATCTCTCACAGTAGGCTGCATGAGTTGCCCACCATGCAGTCAGGCCATATTGTCAGGCCATATTGTTCAGGCTAAAATGACAAGTTCTAATTTATTGACAAGAATTAAGATTAGGATTTTATAGAAGCAAATTGATACAGTCAGGTACTGACAGGATGAATACTTATAAAGACAGAAAAAGATTGAAGCAGTTTACAAGAGTTAGTAAATATCCAGCTAAACCATTCCCTAAGATTTATGATGGTGCTATAAAATTTAAAGATTAGAGCAGTGTCAAAATAACATTAACAGGATTCTTTCAATTAAACATGATTTTTAATAAAAATTTGAAATAACCATCAGTCATGTTACATATGTGACTGGCAGTCAAAGTCTGACTGTATATCAAGGCCACCTGTGAATTATAGTCAATCTGCTTAGTCCACTGAGGAGACAATAATAAATAGGTTTGACTATCATATAGAATGCCAGACGCTATAAAATGATCTAAATGCTGCAATCTAATCTGGAGATTCAAAAGATGCCCTTGTGCTGAACCTCTTTATTGGGTTAATATCTTATAATTATAGCCAGGTACCCATAATTCCACAGGTAATATTCCACAACTTGAAGATGAATTGTTACATCGATAGCACAGCAGAATTGAATAATAAAAGTTAAATGAATTGTTACCTCATCTTTCTCAGATTTATTCCCCTCAGTAATCCATAACCTCTGGAAGATTGTGTCAACAAATAGCAATCATCTTCATATTTAAATTCCACCTGACTCTAATTCAGTAGATCAACTCATTTGAACTGATCTTTACTGCCCATAACTGTAATTATGAGTAGGGTCACCATGGCTTCAAAACCAAAGTCATCTTTGGGTGAGATAGTAGGTGCTACACATATGCTGAAACTGGCATACTGACAGAACTGGGCTCCTAGCCATCTGTTTCCCTCCCCACCCCCTCTCAGTTCTCAGTAATCAACTAGGGAAAAAGGGTCATCAAAAAATGAATAGATTTAACACATAGCCAAGTGAGGCATAACTGAACAATGTCATCAAGTGAGAACTGAAATTAATCTTTGGGGCCACAAAAGTTGGCCCAGTTTCATTTATTTCTTTGTTTGCAAGCAACAAAACCTGTTTTAGTAAATGGGTCAACGAAAGACAACAGTGGTAAATGTGAACATCAAGTCATTTGCTCTACATTTGGCTTGAAGTGCTAATATTGCTGTAAAAAGCAAGGACTTTCCTAGAGGTTGCTGAAAAAAATTCAAATGACCCTCATCCATCCCTTTATTACCTCCAGTCTCGACTATTCCAATGTTCTCCTGTCCAGCCTCCCACCTGCCACCCTCTGTAAACTATAGCTCATCCAAAATTCTGCTGCTCATATCCTAACTCGCACCAAGTCCTGTTCACCCATCACCCCTGCGCTCGCTGCCATACATTGGCTCGATTTTAAAATTCTCATCTTTGTATTCAAATCCCACCATGGCCTCGTCCCTCCCTATCTCTGTAACCTCCTGCAGCCCCGCAACCCTCCAAGATCTCTACGCTCCTCCAATTCTGGCCTCTTGCGCATTCCTGATTTTTATTGGTCCACCATTAGTGGCCATGCCTTCAGCTGCCGAGGCCCTAAGCTCTGGAAATACCTTCCTAAAACTCTCCGCCTCTCTATCTCTCTCCTCCTTTATGTCGCTCCTTAAAACCTACCTCTTTGACCAAACTTTTGGTCACATGTCCTAATATCTCTATCTGGCTTGACGTCAAATTTTGTCTGATAACGCTCCTGTGAAGCACCTTGGGACGTTTTACTATGTTAAAGGCGCTATATAAATCAAAATTGTTGTGGGGTTTTGAAAAGAATCTTACAGAAATATACCAAAAGCCATTATCATTAATGCTTAACAAGTATGAAGGGGCTGGAGGGAAGATTTCCTCTGTGCATTAGCTGTAGAAAAAACAGAAATGCTTTTACAATTTTGCTACACCTGCCCCACAGTCCCCTCATGGTGCACAATACAACAACACATCAGAAATCTATCATATACTGAATATTCAGCACCAACCTCCGAACAGGCCAACAGAATGCAAAGCTTACTTAATATATTGCATTCACTTACTGGTATATGTGAGCTCAAATCCAGGGTCAGTCTCTGTTCCATTTGTATTAAACTCTAACCACATATGGTTTGATGTGCTGTTTAAGACAACTCCCAGCAATTCAGATTCGGTAAAAACTCCAAGGCGACGAAAGGAGTTGTCTTTTCCATCATACACCTAAAACACAGAGAACACAGAGGTTTGGGAAAGCACTGTAATAACCTCCTAATGACTTTAAATATATCAATATAACAAATACACAAATCACTAAAAGTAGTGACACAGGTTAACAAGGCCATAAAAAAAAAGCAAACCAAGCACTAGGGGTTATTTCTAGAGGGATTGAATTGAAAAGCAGAGAAGTTATGCTAAACTTGTAGCGAACCTTGGTTAGACCACACTTGGAATACTGTGTACAATTCTGGTCGCCATATTATAAAAAGATATAGAGGCACTAGAGAGGGTGCAAAAAAGATTTACAAGGATGATACCAGAAATGCGAGGGTATACCTATCAGGAAAGGATGAACAGGCTGGGTCTTGAAAAGAAACGGCTGAGGGGTGACCTAATAGAGGTCTAAATTATAAATGGTTTTAATAGAGTGGATACAGAGAGAATGTTTCCACTTGTGGGGAAGAGCATAACTAGAGGCCATCAATATAAGATAGTCACCAAGAAATCCAATAGGGAATTCAGAAGAAACTTCTTTACCCAGAGAGTGGTGAGAATGTGGAACTCGCTACCACAGAGAGTGGTTGAAGTGAATAGTATAGATGCATTTAAGGGGAGGCTAGATAAGCATATGAGGGAGAAGGGAATAGAGGGTTATGCTGATTGATTTAGATGAGGAAAGACGGGAGGAGGCTCAGGTGGAGAATAAACGCCGGTATGGACTGGTTGGGCCGAATGGCCTGTTTCTGTGCTGTATATCCGATGTAATCCCATGTAATATATGATCTAACTCTTGGTTCATTCCGGTCAAACTCCAAATTCTCATTACATGTGAAGAATGTGGAAATATGAAAATAATTGGGGGTAATATTAACTTTTGGCATGAGTGTAAAATGGGCGATAGAGGATCGACCGCCCATTGTACATCCCGCCTGATTTCCCTTCCCATTAAAATTAAAAGTTAAAATTACCTAAAGGAGCGAGAAACTCTTTTCAGCTCAAAGGCTATGAAGCAGAATTTAGGTGTGTTAACAGCATGGGTACTGATGAAACACTAACAGAGTTTTATGCCATGACGTCAATTTTATATTCGGTGGTGCTACTTCAGTTTTTGGCAAATTTTGGATTGATTTTACTTCTGGCTGACTGGTATTTTCCAAGGTAGCATCAGGGAAGAATGAATGCCCATGAACTAGATTAGACAGCTAGAGGGAGCCGTTCCTCTCAGATTCCATATTTTGATAAGACACAAAGGCTAGAAATTCGGTGCATTTGCGCCTCTCGTTAGCACCCCTGGGGGGCGCTAACGGGGCACAAGCGACTTTTCGCCCAGGCGCGGCATCGCTAACGATTCCCGCTAAATTCAGCGGGGGTTTAGTGGCGGCGGTAACCGGTAGTGCCCCGCTCCACTGTGCAGGCGATGACGACGTCATCACCGTGCACAGCTCCCCGTTTTCGCCCCGCCTGCAAAATTGACCCGCGCCCCCTGAACCTGTGCCGGGTGATGACAGCGGCCAATTCGGGGGCGGGAATGGAGCGGCAGGAGCCTCGCGGGGAGGTGGCGGGCGGGGGGGAAAAAAAATCGGCCGACGTACTTGTCGCGGCCCGTTGCGTCTTTCAACGCAGGGTCCGTGTCGCGATCTGGTAGCCCGGCTCCTCTTGTGTGCCGAGCTGCTGGCATGGCACCCCGCTCCCTGGTGGTCCAGGTAGGGCCCCCCAGAGTTGTGGGCTTGGGCCCTCCCCTTTAATGAGGGGAAGAGCCCTTCCATGCGCCAGCGCTACGTGGCCCAGTGCGTAGCGCTGCAGAACGCACCGCCCCGATACTCGGGGTTAGCGCTCTAAGACGGCAGTGGAGCGCTTGAATTAGCCGGGTGCTAACTTTAGCACCCAGGCGATGTTAGCGCCCCAAAATGGTCGATACTGAATTTTTCCCCCAAACATCTTTGTGGAAACTTGCTTTATTTCACTTCTGAAACTTAAATACCAAATAATGCATTTGAGGCTACATTCTTGGAACTCTCGCTATTCTTATGCTGCCTCTCCCACAAGAGTACCATTACCTCAAGGAACAGCACCTCATCTTTCGATTAGGCACTTTACAGCCTTCCGGACTCAACATTGAGTTCAACATTTTCAGATCATAACCTCTGCCCCCATTTTTTCAGATGGCAGCCATTGCTGATAATTCTGCCATTCCCATTTACACCTCCTCTCGGCCCCTCTTTTGTTTCTATACTTGTCCCATTATCATCTTCTTCATTTCCCCCCAAACTTGATGAGCAAAAAAACCAAAACTTTGTCTTCTTAACAAAATCTGGGCTGGAGATTCACACACATTGCGTCAGCGACATGAATACATGCGTTCCGTGCTGTGCAGACATCACAGAAAAAAATTGAAGGCTGCGCAATTTGGCCTTTTTTTTCAAGGGGACCTGGATCTTCTTCAGGCCCTGCTGTGAAGCCTAGAACTTCACAAAGTGAGTTACGCTGTTGCAACTTTAAAAAGAATGTCATGGCCACCAAGAGATCCACATTCTCAGCAGGACAAGGGCATCTTTGCCTTTTCTTCCTTGCTCACACTCGGCACCAGCACACCCTTCACTTTCTTAAAGCAACACTTGCACAACTATCCCTTCACAATACGCTTTGGTTAAAGGAGGCTCTAACTTGGCATCTTACACTATGGCTACCCAGCTCCCCCTCACAGTAATTACTCACATGTACAACCCTAAAATCCCTTTCTCCACTTCAATACCCTCATACTCTCACATCTCCTATTTCATCTCTCCCATGTCATTCAACACACACTCAACAGTTAGCCTTACGCTAATTTACTCTATTTTCTTGCAGCACACTGGTGCACAATGGCCAACAGAGGAAGGGCACAGGAGGGGCTATCCCAACCTTAAAAACCTCACACTCTTTGAGAAGACCATGGAGGTCTTGAGAAGGCACGCAGCTCTTGCTATGGGACATGGCGAGGTCAGCAGCAGCTTGCTAGCGCCAGATTACTGACTGAGCGCTGACACTATCACCCTGGCATCCTTATGAAGCACCACAGAGCCACAACATTCCACCCTTTTCAGATAATACTCACACATTCCTACCTTCTACCCTCCTTTCCTGCAGACCCACCAAAGCAACGAACGGTACAGGAGGAGGAATCACATAATCTTACAGCACAGAAGGAGGCCATTCAGACTAGCATGCCTGTGCCAGCGCCAGCTCTTTGAAAGAACTATCTAATTAGTCCCTCTCCCCTGCCCTTTCCCCATATCCCTGTAAATGTTTCCCCTTCAACTATTCATCCAATTCCCTTTTGAAAGTTATTATAGAATCTGCTTCCACCAACCTTTCGGGCAATGCATTCCAGATCATAACAACTCGCTGTGTAAAAATTGTTTTCCTCCTGTCGCCTCTGGTTCTTTTACCTTAAATCTGTGTACTTTGGTTACCGAGCCTTCTGCTACTGGAAACAGTTTCTCCTCATTTACTCCACCAACAAAGGAGAACAATCCCAGCTTCTCCAGTCTCTCCACGTAACTGAAATCCTTCATCCTTGGCACCATTCTGATGAATTTCCTCTGTACTCTCTCCAAGGCCTTGACATCCTTCCTAAAGTGTGGTACCCAGAATTGGACATAATACTCCAGCTGAGGCCTAACCAGTGATTTATAAAGATCTAGCGTAACTTCCTTGCTTGTGATGGAAGATAATGATGATGATGATGATAATGATGGTGAAGAGGATAATGAGACAAGGCCACCCAAGAGTTGCAGCTGCATGATGCTGCCATCTTTCAGGACAGCAGTACATGCCATGGCTCCAGCCTTCCCCACAGTGCACCACACCAGTGGAACATGGGAGGTGAGAGCAGGCTGCCCAGGAGCATCCTAAAGAGATACAGCCAACAGCAGCTCTCTGCCCGGAGCCAGCTGCCACGAGACATGGGCCACCTCAGTCCCATAACCCTACTGTACACCATGAGGAGCCCACCACCTCCCATGATACAGGTGCTCAGGTGACATAAGGATAGAAAGGCACATGTAGGCACCAAGGGGGACCATGGTGTTGGCAAAGGTTAAGGTGATTGTTTGTTTGCATTTTGCAATTATTGTATTAAACTAGACCGTGCTCTGACATGGTGCTTTGTTATTCATGGATGTTACAGTCCTACAGGAAAGGTGTGCTTATTTGGTGCTGACTTAATCACTCAGGTGATGATTACTGGCACGGTCACGTCAGGGAAAAGAGGGCTAATATGTTGTCGTGTAGTGGATTGAGGGAATGTCTCTTTATTTGCAAGTGGGGGGGAAGAAGGTTAGTCTGTAGTGTCATAGGTAAATTGAGTTATATAGAGGAGAAGATTCTGACAGGATTTGTCCTCTGATGTCTTTTGCAGCAGTCAGCGAGGATTCCATCTGAATGCGGGTCTGCCTGATGGTCTGGTCCATGCAGTTTTGGATCCACTGGAGCCAGGGCCTCCCCTTGGCCATGTCAAAGTGCAGCCTGAATGGCAAAGTTGTGAAGGGCACAGGATGCTATCACTATTCTAGACACCCGATCTGCAGCATATTGCAGATTCCCCCTCCTCTGACATTGCCAGACACCAAAAGTGTGCTTTCAATACTCCAATGGCCCTATCAATCATCAGCTTGGTAGCTTCATGGCCCTCATTGTAGCATGCCTCTGCTGTTGTTTGCGCCACTCTGATCGGTTCATAAGAGCAGGGGTATTCTTTGTCCCTCATGGATCTGTGAAAGTAGAAGTGCTTCCTGATTTCACTCCTAAATGGATTATACCCTTTAATCTGGATTCCCACACCAGAGGAAATCATTTCTCTCTATCTACCCTATCAAATCCTTTTACCATTTTAAAGACTTTGATTAGATCACCCCTCAGCTTGCTAAACGCAAGGGAATACAAACCAAGTTTATGCAACCTGCCATCATAATGTAACCCTTTAAGCGTGGTATCATTCTGGTGAATCTGTGCTGTACCCTCTCCAAGGCTTTTATATCTTTCCTGAGGTTCGGTGCACAAAGCTGAACGCAATACTCCAGATGGGGACTGACCAAGGCTCTGTACAACTGAAGCATCACTTCCTCCCCTTTGTATTCCAAACCCCTTGAGATAAAAGCCAACATTCCAATCGCCTTTTTGATTACTTTTTGTAATCTGTGCACATGGACACCCAAATTCCTTTGCTCCTCGTCAGTTCCTAGTCTCTTACTACTAAGAAAATCTTTTGATTTGTCTTTCTGAGATCCAAAGTGGACAAACTCCATCTGCTATTGTTTTGCCCACTCACTTAGTCTGCCTATGTCACTATGTAACTTCCGGCTCCCATCTACACAACTTATTGTGCCTCCCAACTTGCTGTAATGTGTAAACTTGGATATATAACTCTCTATACCTTCATCCAAGTCATTAATACAGATGGTGAAAAGCTGAGGCCCCAGTACAGATCCCTGGGGATCACCAGTTGTCACATCCCGCCATTCAGAGAATGTTCCCTTTATCCCTACGATCTGTCTGCTATCTCTGGTGGGCTGCATCTTCCTTGAATGCTCAACTCTCCTTAGCTCCATCCTTTGCTGATTCATCTCTCCCTCCGTGATAATGGCATAGAGTGGTATGTTGTAGGAAAAGCCGCACCTGCTCCTGGGATGTCTTGATTGCAAATGTGGATCTGAAAATCTTTGGATGGGCTGGCCCGGTCACAGGCAGTCAGAATCAAGTGCAGTTCTTTGCAGAGCAAAACGCTAACAAGCATTTCCAAGCTGCAAAAATCACTGTGTAACGTTTCCTCTTCAAGCTCATAAGTTCCTCACTTCCACCATGATCAGGTGATCCTGACAGCTGCCGCACCTCATCAATCTCAGTCTATGTCACCCAGAGTGCAACAGCAGTGTAAAACCAGGAAACTTGCAGCTGCTACCCTACTGAATCTCACTCTAACATATCACATGGGACTTAGTAGGGACTTAGTGGGCGGATGGGGGAAGGCTCAAAAAGCACAAGAAAACTAGGGAGGGGGAGGGAGTTTTTAAGGTGCAAAAGTGGCAGAAATGACTTCCAGCCAAATTTCCTCACTAAAGAAAATTCCTACACCCTTTGTACACTGTTAATGCTCTGAAAATGACAGGGCAATTCAACCCCCATAGTTTTTATACTGCAGCAATGGTCTGCCTTGCATTTCCAGTTAGCTATGTAGCAAGGCCGAGGACAACAATCTACTGACACTGTAACCACACTGAGGCTGACGCAGATCACACTGTGCACTGTTTACTAAAAGCAAGAATGCAACTGTTCCCTCCTGCTTTATCGCTTACATTTTTTATTATTATTTTCATAATAGCACAATAATGAACATAGGTTCTGCAATTTTACTATTAGTTTAAAAATAAAAAGTGGGGGGAATTTTTCAGGGGGTCAGCAGGCATGTTTGGTGGCGGGTCGGGTGGGAACATTTTTTTTGACAGCGGTTCGGAAACCTGCTGTCAACCCGCCACCACGCGACTTTCCCAGATGTCGGGTTTGTCAACGCTGAACAGACCTGACACACAGCAGCGGGGAAGGCAATTTAGGTCATTATGACCTTGTTAAGAGCCACTTAAAAAGTATTTTGAGCTGACCTTTAAATTTTACAAGGTCACCCATGGGTTCCACGCTGCTCAGGGATCACATCAGGTAAGCAGGTTGGGAGTTGTGTTACTATAAAATAATCTATTTACTTAACAGCTGCAAATGTGCTATAAAAGCTCCTCTCTCATAGCTGTTCACTTTCCAAGCTCAGATGCTGTTGCTTACTGAATTTGGAAGACAGATTGAGCTTTATGCAGGTTGCAAGTGTTTGGAGTAAACTCTCTATCCAGTGTCACCTCATTGGAACAACCTCTCTCACCACTGACAGATCACTTCTGTTATCTCAAGTTCACCTGCCATCTATTACATCAGCATCAGTACCCTTGAAACTATCTCACCTTGGTTCTCAGAATCCCACCACGATCAGCCCCAACACCAGCAGCACCAGGCACACCAGCAGCACCAATAACAACACCAACCTTCTCCGCAATCAACTGATGCTGCACAGGACACAGGGCATCAGCACCTGATCACATTGCTGCCAGGACACCAGGGATGGCCTCACCATGGCCAGATTTACTTCACTTGATGCTGTACACCTTGGCTGCCACATGATGCACCAGGTTGGCACCACCCTACACCAACACCATAAAGCATCCCTACAATTCCCAAGCCATCCCTTTCACACTCATGACCATTACGGGGGCTACCGTTATGTCTCACCATTCACTACAACTCACTAAGCCACTTCCAAAGGTGCACACAGATCTGTCCAAGAATGCAAAATGTTGAAAATAAAGATTTCAATATTTGACAGCACATTAACAGAAACTTCACATGAACATTGGCTAAAACACACAAGTGCCTACCCTTGTGTGTTGTTAGTTGGTATGATTGGACTAGGATGAAGGTGAGTGTGAGGGGTGGCTAGTGAGATGGGGACATGATAATGTAGATAGAAAGGGATGGGTGGAGGTGCAAGGTAAGTTGGTGTGAGTAAGGATGTGCAGGAGTAGGGTAGGGAAGGCAGAGTGATGGGGATGTGATGAGTGGCACAGCAGGATGAGGCTGAGTGTGGCTTTGCAGTAACGTTTCGTGATCTACTGAGATCAATGAAAGGTTTGCGCCACTGCAGCCTGGTCCTCCTGATGACATCCCTGCTTGTGTCCTCCTGTGCAATGTGCAACCAGGCTTCGTTGGTCTCCTGGGGAGGTCTCTTCCACCCATTGGAAGGGAAGAGAACCTCCCTGTGTGCTGTGACTCTTTCCATAAGCATACGGAGGGAGTCATGGGAGAGACTGGCTGCAGCCGTGCATCTCTGTGCAGTGCCTGTCAGTGTTTGCAGCACCTCAATGCTGTAGAACACTGACAGCGCAACTGTCAAAATCAATTTGCGCATGGTCCCTTTAAGGAAACTGGCTGATGACACGTCATCAAATGACGTCACCAGACCCGCTTCCTTCAATTGGCTGGGAACCTCGTAGGGCGGGCTTAACAAGCCCAATCAACGGAAAATCACTTTGGACAGCGGGCTGGAACCAGCAGCAACACCGGGACCAGCCACCGACACCGACCCCAGCCGCACTGGACCCGCCGAGGTTGGGGAAATCGCGGCCAGCGTGTAGGGGTTAAATCAAAGTCTAACGTTGAGCCCTATAAAAGGAATGTTCATAAACAGTTTAAATAATTGTGGATTGCTATTTAGCTCAACTAAACTTTTTTTTTAAAGCTCCTTGCTTGTTTTCTTGAGTTTTAGCAGTGGTCAATATATATATATTTAATTTTTACTGATTTTTCTCTGAATTTGTCCTGGTTTTTAGAGCCCAAATTTTTTCCACTGATTTTCTCCCATTTATTTGCACTAAAAATAAAAACTGGAAAGTTTTTTTAAGAAAGCACATGATTTTTAAGTTGGCAATAAAAAAACTGCCTTTAATGATCCTTATCAATTGGGCAAGCAATTATTTTCAATCATCAGAAAATAAAGCAGGAGTAAGCAGTCAATCTTAGAGATGTCGTTTCTCACGTCGATAAGAACCTCCCCGTTAGCGTTATACTACACTTTTGGTACTGGCATGATGAAAGTTTTCATATGGCACAAACACAATCTAAATTGCAGTGTTCAGACCCACCAGAAACTTCATATTCTCGACACCAACTCCATGCCCCCATGCCCCTCCCGACCACTCAGAATGAACTCAACAGTTCACAACTTCAACATCCTATATAACTTTGAATTAATCTTCTGGCCCCATACATCTCCAATTCAAAGATGGTCCACTTCTATCTCCACAAGATTGTTCCCCATCCCCAGCTTAGCCCATTCACCACTGAAAACCCTCATCCAGGTTTTTTTCACCTCCAGACCTAACTATTACAATGCTCCCTGAGCCGCTTCCTATACTCCAACCTTCGTAAACTACAGCTTATCCAGAATTCTACTGCTTTGTATTCACTTCCACACCCATCACGCCTGTCCTCGCTGATCTAGATTGACTTTCCGTCCTCCAATGCCTCAAATTTTAAACTCCTATCCTGATTTTTAAATCTGCCCATGGCCTTACTCACCCGCATCTTTGTAATTATCTCCAGCAAAACAGCAACCGCCCCCCTTCCCCAGCCAAAATCTCCTCTCCTCTGACTCCGACCTCTTGTGCAGTCCCCCATCACTTTGCCTCACCATTGGCGGCCGTGCCTTCAGCCACCTCAGCCACATGTTCTGGAGTTTCCTCCATAAACCCCTCTGCCTTTCCAACTCCCTCGCCTCCTTTCAGACCTGCATTGAAACCCAAACTTTCAGTTGCCCCCCTCCTAATTTCTCCTTCTTCAGCTCAGTGTCTTATTATTTTCCCTTACGTCTGTGTGAAGCATCTTGGAATGTCTTTATACATTAAAGGCGCTATATAAATGCAAGTTGTTGTTTGTACATTCAGTTTAATAACAAAAAACTTGAACATATTTTATCCTTGACAAAATGAACCCAACAGTTCACAACTTCAACATCCTTTATAACTTTGAAATAATCTTCTGGTCCCATACCATCTCATCTTTGAGGCCCCGTCTGCTCTCTCAGGTGGACATAAAGGATCCCATGGCATTATTTTGAAGAAGAGCAGGGGAGTTATCCCCGGTGTCCTGGCCAATATTTATCCCTCAATCAACATAACAAAAAGCAGATTATCTGGTCATTATCACATTGCTGTTTGTGGGAGCTTGCTGTGCACAAATTGGCTGCCGCATATCCCACATTACAACAGTGACTACACTCCAAAAGTACCTCATTGGCTGTAAAGCGCTTTGAGACGTCCGGTGGTTGTGAAAGGCACTATATAAATGCAAGTCTTTCTTTTTTCTTTCATATTTTATCCTTGACAAATAAGTAGCTCAAGTACAACAGATCTATGGCTTTGATCACACACAAAGCTAAAATAACTTCTCTTTAACTGAAGAAAAGGTGCACTAAAATTCAATAGTGAGAAGTAGTATTCATTCAATTCCAATAAAACTTTCTTTGCCCACTTCAGATCCACACTTTCTAGTAGGTGCCACTAGCTAGTGACCAGGAATGAAAACCCTGGCTGATGTTTTCCCCTCCCTGGCCCAGAGTAGCTGAAGCCAATTGTAGAATGAGGAAAGTTGAAATTAAAAGTGGCGGCAGGCGCCCTTTTTTGACAGGTGAGGCACAGCTATGCACGCCTAACCAAACCAGCGTGTTACTATGGCAATCGGCCCTTCCTGTACAACTGCACCACCAACCTTAAAAGCTATATGAGGCTCGGGGGCTGTTTAAAGTACAGTGATCGATAAATTCAAACTGCAAACTTTCCCACGGGACTATCTCACTCATATTACCACGGTAAGTCGGGAAAAGAAAATCAGGTGAGCAGGGCCTAAATTGAACTTAATATCGGGACCTTTCTGCAGGAGTAAAACCCTCAAGTTGCCTCAGGAGGCAGCAAGTTGAGTAAAGAAATTGAGCCGCCGACGCATTGCCAGCGGTTAAAGTTAAGTAAATACTGTATATCTAAAAATGTAAATACCTTTAACTTTCTGGTGTGAGTTCTGTGCAGGATTCCAGGTGTGGCACTGCCTCACTTGCCTCAGTTGGCAAGCTGCCTCTGGTAATCAGCAGTTGAGCACCAAAGAGCAGGCCAAAATCTCTGTGAGACAATGATCCGCAGTGAGACTGATGTGACCAGCCCAGTTCACAAAGTAACAAGAGGAAGGAGGTGTGTAACTATGGCGCGTTGGGCTAATCTGGCAAAGAAATGAAAAGGAATGCAATAGATTCATTGCCATCAAGTGACTGATGTGAGAAGTCGCACAACACCAGGTTATAGTCCAACAGCTTTATATGAAATCACAAGCTTTCGGAGCGCTGCTCCTTCGTCAGGTGAAAGGAGCAGCGCTCCGAAAGCTTGTGATTTCAAATAAAGCTGTTGGACTATAACCTGGTGTTGTGCGACTTCTCACATTTGTCCACCCCAGTCCAACACCGGCATCTCCACATCAAGTGACTGGAACAAGAATTTGACCAACACCTCTCAGTATTAGAACATTAGCAAGATGTTAGTTGTATCGTGTTGAAATTGTTTTCACCTGAATGCAGAGGTCCAGCACTGCAGCTATAATCACAGAAATAATACTTTTCCAAACAATAACTGATGATTTAAATACAGATGAGAAGCGGTGGACTGAGTGCGCAGAGAAAAGCCACATCAATAGAAACGCAGACATTTATTCCTGGGCAGTTTGACATGCAGTAAGTTGATTCAATTAATCGCTGTTACCTTACAGTTAAGGCAAAATAATCCTTTGTTCCAAAACAATTCTTCCATAATACAGAAGCCAACACAAACTTTGTTCACACGTGGCCAAGACTGGCCCTTTGGATGAAGTATTAGAGAGTTTGTTACACCCATGGATCCATACCCTGACATAAATCACCCCCTTCAGGAAAGGATAAGTAAAAAGAAAAGGAATGGAGAAAAATAAAATCCAGGACATCCTCAGGATGTGAAAGATGCTATAAGAATGCAAGTTTTTTTTTCTTTTTATGCAAGACTGGACAGTAAGTATCAGCAGGCTATCTGGCCAAGGAAAAGAGTGTGAGGGGCACTGTGCAAACCCTGGCTTGAGATTTCCCCTCTCTAATCTAGGGACATTGGGCCCAATTAATAGTCCTAGCTCCCACCTTGGCCAAGATCAGCTAACTCAGAATAGACCAGAAATTAAACTCGGAACCTTCCTGGCTACAGTTCGTTTACCACATTTTTGTCAGATCTTTGATTGATCACATTTCAGATGGAAATAAGACCCAAATCAAATCCAATCATCTAAAATAAGTGTGAAAGCCAATTGTCTGAAACAACTTCTTCAATCAATATCTGGTTCAAATTGGTTCAAGTAGCTGTGTGAACCACTTTTAAAAATGTTACTTTTAACATTTATACAGTATTGAAATTCTGTAATATGAGTGAAACTATTGATTTGATTAAAAAAAAACAGAAAGAGAAGCTATGTGTGCTGAGGTCACTGTTACCTTGACAACATCACCCACTTGAAGCTTAAACATCCTGGCTCGAAGACGGATTCCTTTCCCTGGCTGAGTCTCAATTCTGTAGATGCATTCATGATTGTTCTCGTAGTTGGCTGGGTAATTTGGTGACAACAGTGTGCCTTCCGTCGCTGTTACAGAGGCTCCGCATTCAGCTAAGTCACAAATAGACAGTGCAAGCAATTAAAACATCTTTTAGAATGGTTACAGGAAAAAAAAACATTTAAGGCACAAATGACAACTCAATTATGTAATACTGCTTAAAATTCCTGCCTAATCTAAATATATCCTACAGTGTTCCCATGTAGGGTCGTACGCACACAGTGCACACATCGGGCGCCAATTATGTGACGCAAATCTCACCCAAAACCTAAGGCTTTAACTGAAAATTGTGAATTGTTTGTCAATCGCACGCACCATTAACCATAATATTTAAAAATCACTAAAGTGAATCATTTATACAGCTTATTAGCTGCAAGATTAGCTGTGGGTAATGATGGAGCAAACGAGACAATTTCTGAATTCGGTGCTAGAATCCTAATAATAATGTATGAACTTTTAAATAACTATTAAGCATAATTTGAGAGATTCATTGTCAGTGTGCCTTAGCATAAATATGGTATTGTATAGCATTAACCGCTGCTCATGCAATGCTGGCCAATTCAGTGTCGACAAAAGCAAAAATGCCATTTCACTGTATTTAATTCAGAGATTCCCAGTTTGTCAGCAAAGTCTGTCAGTTTGAATTTTCTTGCAGTTTCTCTGAGTTATAGAACTATGGGGAAACTGCAAAAATGTCTGAACCTGTGACATATGGAATAGCATTTATCTGGACTGCAGCTACAGCATGTATGGGTAGGCGTGCTGTTAAGTGCGTTTACTCACTAGGCCATTGAGGGAGTTCTACAATCTACTGTTTATTTTTAATTTCTGCCATGATGTCAATTTATTTTCCAAGGATACTGTCAAAGACTCGAGCACCATACTCCTGCGTATCTCCCAATTATTCGAAGCATTTTTTTTTCAATCATAACTCTTTTGTAGGTTTTTTTGTAAGCACTTTAGGAATGCTGTTACGTCTGTAGAGCACTGAGTGGGCTTTTGAAAATGCTTATATATGTGTTGTAGTCATGGAAAGTGTGCACAATGTAATTGTATTTGCAAAAGCACACAGACCCCATCATACTGGAAGCACTGCGCTACAATTGCCCTCAAACTTACTTCAAGGCTCCATTTGGATTTTAATTTTTTCATAGTTTGTTGGCTATTCCAGTCTAAATTATCCAATAACATTTTCACACAACTCTCCTGGTTCCTTAGCTGCAGCCTAGAATGTGGGTGTGCAGCCAGCTCCCTAGCCTTTGCCAATGCTGCTTTGAGCCGGCTAGCAGGTGGTGTGCGTGCAGAATGGGGACACATTTCCTTTCCAATTTTCTCTCCCTATTTTCTCTCCATATCTGTGGAAAAGAGCCACACTTCTGCTTGATGGTTTCTCACAGCAGAGTAGGACGCTCAAAGCCACCACACTATGGCCCGAGCATGCTGCACCATCCCAGTTCAAGTGGTTGCAGCATATATTGATGAAGTGTCGAACTTTCAGTCAGAGAACCAGAACTCAAATCCCAGCCTCGACTGTCAAACTCAATTTGGGCACAGCAGGTGTTCCAATCACTCTCAATTGAGCAACAGGAAAACAATAATGAAATCTCAAGGAAAGACATGTCTTAAAACTATTGGACGATTGAGGTGCACTGACTTTGCAGCTGATCTCTACACAGATCATCCCTCATTGTTGATGCAGCAGAAATAGTACACATAGCAGCAGTGGGAGATAATATTGTGGGGGAGGAAGAAAAGATGGGCTAAAAACATTCAATAACGAGCTCTGATAATCTTATATATGGCAGTAAATCTCAATGATTACATGGTTATGCTGAAACCATTGATTCATGTTGGCTCTCTGGTCAGCAGCAGTTCTCTTGTATTTTTCCCAAACGGTCATTCTTGTATGTAAACCTAGGCATTGAACGTAGGCAGACAATTTACCCAGTTTGGGGGAACTAGGTTGGAGGGCGACAAGATGAGGGTGAGGTATCACAGCCAAGCCTAGACTTTGTACATGTGGCCAATGCCATTTTGGGGATACGAGCATCATCTAGTATTAAAACACGTATGTTAAATTCTGCTGCTACTGACACTGACAATCACCAAAATTCAGTTCCTCCAATAGGTGACCGTTGCTACATTTTGGCCATTAGATAGAAAAATGTTGTCAACAAATGAACCTGCAAAATAGTTACGATTGGAAAAAAATGCTTTGAATAATTAGGAGCATGGTGCTCGATTCTTTGACAGTATCCTTGGAAAATAAATTTACATCATGGCAGAAATTAAAAATAAACAGTAGATTGTAGAACTCTCTTAATGGCCTAGTGAGTAAATGCATCATATAGTGTGGTACTGTGCCATATAGGAAGATCCCAGAGATTCCAAGTATGATTCCTTATTTGTGACGAGTTAACCTATCTCAGGTAAGGCAATAGTGAGGTGGCAGATCTGAATTCAGCCTCCATACTGAGAGGGGGAAAAGAATCAGAAATGATTCCATGATCACTAACCTGCTGGAAAGTACAGGTCTGTCAATGCCAGGTGAGCAGAGGATCAGGCTTGGCTGTGATACCTCACCCTCATCTTCTCGCCCTCCAACCTAGTTCCCCCAAACTGGTTAAATTGTCTGCCTATGTTCAATGCCTAGGGTTACATATAAGAACGATCATTTGGGAAAAGTACTGGTGGACTGCTGCTGACCAGAGAGCCAACATGAATCAGTGGCTTCAGCATAACTGTGTAATCTACATTGAGATTTTACTGCCATATATAAGATTATCAGGTTCAATGTGTGCTCAGTTCTGAAAATGCAAGTTTAGATTAATCTCAACTAAATACATATTCACTCACAACCATAATGTGTGGTACAAATTGAAGTGGCTAAATGTAAAACGATTCCCAGGATTCACTTCCAAGGCCATTCCACACTGAAGAAATTTATTCCACACAGAAATTAAATTATGTATAAAAAGGACAAATCTAATCCAATCTTTCTAGGTTTACTTACACAAGTAGGACAGATTTTCCTCTGCCTTATGCCTGGGGAAACAGTTTAATAAGGGACAGAAATCCAAAGCGCAAATGCCTACAGCCTCGCTCATATTCTCTGACTGATTTTTAGGCGCAAGGCCCAGCCGGGGGCAGAGTTTCAGTTTCTCCGTGGCAGAGCCCAGGTTAGGAAAAATGTGAACAGCTGCCTCTTCACAGGCACAAGTGTGCTGTAAGTGTTGGGCACCCACTGAAATGCCCAAATCGGAAAATCCAGCCTCTAGAGTCCTACATGGTACCAGTTACATTGATCTTTACTTATTTGAACTGTTCAGGTACATCACAAGAGCATTTGATTACATATCAAAAGAAATTATTCTAATGTGGGGCTACATTTGGAATGTGTGCAATTTTAGGCATGGACCCCTGAAAAGGACCTAGGTGAGTTGAATTATAGAGGGTTCAGAATAGAGCAACAAGGATGATTCAAGCACTTAGTGGTTTTGCATTATGATTAATCTCATAGAACTAAACTTATTTCCACTGGGAAAAAGAATATTGAGTGGTGACCATGATCGAGATCTTTAAAAATGCTGGAAGATATAGATGATGTAAATTGGCTATGTGTCTTAGACTGTGAGCGCAGAATGAGAGGACGCAGGTTTAAAGTGAACACATCTCAGTAAAACCACTTGGTGGTATATTGATTATCTCCTTCAAAAAGAGGGATCAATTTCAGGTCAGAAATGGAATTGAAGGTTTTAAGGATAGACCTGGACTTAGATGATCAATTGCCTCGTGGGATGTGGTGGTTGCTGCACTGATGGGGCTGAGGGGATCAGCCCAAAGTTAGACAGAGGAAACTGAGGGACGGATGAATATTCTGGTGTTTTGCTTGATTACTTTCATGGATCAGGGCGTATTTAGGCAGAAACTTCCTTCAGGAGGTTAAATAGGTCGGGCAGTATCCATGATAGCGTAGCTGATACAAAGTCTGTAGAAGGAGCAGGCTTGATGGGCAGCATCAAAGTCAATCGTCTGTTTTCGTTCCATGCTTTTATGTTCTCAGATATTTATATTGTGAGCTGCAACGTTTAGCCTGTGACGTAACATACATTAGAATAGATTTTTGCAGACATTTTTCCATTCTAGATGTGGATTATAGGAAGACATGCTGAACAGACAGCTGTCTTCTCCTCACCCATGTAACAGAGGAAATCCTATGCTAAAAAAACTCATTTCCCCAGCAACCACACTGCCACCAATAAACAGAAGGCCTAAATTAATCAATCACAAACAATCCTGTGGTCACATTCATAACAAGAAGATATCTTTTTTTTGCTGCTTTGAGCACAACTCATACCTTCTTCGACATCGCTGTTTGCTGCAACCCTTTAATCGGCGGAGAGTCCACCTGATTTATATTTCACTGGTTGTAAATGTTCTAAGCTGAACAGTATCACTGTTTATACCTCATCACATAGCAAAAAATTCAGATCTTTGGATGAGTATCCAACATACCATATACAACTGGTCCCTGAAGTGTATCCTCCATATGTCATCCAAGAAGTCAACAGATTAAACATCACTTTATTTCAATGTGTTTCTTAAACCTCAATTAACTTTGGTGCATTTACTTGTAAAATATATTGAACTGCAGTCAACTCTTACTTCTACTTCAACAATTTGACGTTCAACAAATGTTTCTAGGAGTTGTTAATGTGAAGTTAAGGAATCCTTGGAATCGCTCAGCAAGTGATTGTTATCGTGACTGATATCATGTTGTTGTCGGTCTATTTTCTTGTCAGTAACTTTCCTGGCAATAAGTACAATACTCTCAACGTTAGGATGCATGAAAT
The DNA here is from genome assembly GCA_030390025.1 of Squalus acanthias. Classification (NCBI taxonomy): domain Eukaryota; kingdom Metazoa; phylum Chordata; class Chondrichthyes; order Squaliformes; family Squalidae; genus Squalus; species Squalus acanthias. The sequence goes on along the minus strand of CM059433.1, from coordinate 21,611,680 downwards.
GAAAGCATGTGACCACCTACCCACACACCTTGGAAGAGGTGCACTCCACACACGCCGTCCTCCTCCATAACAGGTGATCTGAGTCGCACCTTCTAGTCTGTATCCGGGAAAACAGGAAAATGTCAACGAGTCCCCAACTTCAAACTGAAACCCAATTCTCCTACTAAAAGCAGGGACACCAGGATCATCGCAAGGCTCCAGATCATACTCTGTAAAAAGAATATTTTAAAGCATCAAAATAATACATTGAACAATAACACCGAATGCTTTTCCAGTTATTAGTTGAAGTAGGTGGTTATAGATAGCTCCCCAAAAAAATGTCTAAGCAGAAGAGTGGACATGGACTTGAATGAATGATCAGGATAGTTTGTCCTTATCTTTCCTTCCCTTTAATGTTGCATTCATGTCAGAAATGATCATTTTTACATTACCCAACAAAAAAGTAAAGCTTTAAGTGTTCCATTCCACTGGAAACCTCACTTTGCTAAAAATTAAAATACACAAAAATTGGCAATCTATCTTCTCTGCCGATGTCACTGCTGCCGCCTGTAAAGATTTCTAATTCACTCGCAGTCCTTAGGTATGGATATTTTGCAAATTATTACTCAGGGGTTTTGTGCACCATCTGATATTCTCATTAAGTCCATTCATTTAGACTGGTCATTTTTCTTTCATTTAACCATGATGAGCATGTGATATTGAAAGATAGCTAAAAATGAGTAGGACAGTGAAACATGCAACATTCAGTTGATTAAAGTACATAGATTCCAGATGATTGCCTCCCAATCAATGCTTTGTTTTTGCATTTTTATTTTTGAATAAAGTTTTTAGGCTAACTGAAAGTAAGGGGTCCTACCTGAGAACGTGATGTTGAACCCCTCGTAAGACACGGAAAAGTCAGAGATGAAGCGTAGTTGTGCAGTATAATTTCCAAACAGGCCTGCATTGATCGTTGGAGGCAGGGCAGAGCCTGTGAGCCTTTCTACAGGTTCTGTGAAGCTCCCATCTTCTGTGATAATTAGATAGTCATGCGAGCTCTCAAGGTGAAATGTATGAAACACCAACTGCACACCTAAAAAAAAACAAAAGAAAGATCTGAATGGAGATCTAACTGACACTGCTCCCGGTCAGTACCGGCAGATAAAGATCAACTCTAATTTGCTTAGATAGCTGAAAACAACTTTCAATTTGCAAAGAGATTTAATTTCCTTTATGTGATATTTTCAGCATTCCAGTTAATACATTCACGTTAAAACATATATTCATTTTCAGGATGTGGGCATTGCCGTCAAGGGCAGCATTTATTGCCAATCCCTAGTTGCCCTGAGAAGGTGGTGGTGGGCCTTCTTAATGAGCCACTGGGTAGCAGATTGAAACAACTGCGTGACTTGCTAAGCCATTTCAGAGGGCAGGTGAGAGTCAACCACTGTGTGTGGGACTGGAGTCGTATATAGGCCAGAATGGGTAAGGCCGGCAGATTTTCTTCAAGCGTTCGTCTGAGTAACAGATCAAACATTTGAAGCAGTTAACAATTACAGTTTTTAAATGACTTTATTACAGATGCATTCTCAGAAGAAGCAGAAACGACAGTGAAGAAAAGCAATTGGACTTACCTTTTCCATGCGATACTTCAATTATCCAGGTACAATTTAAGGAGTTAGGGTAAAAATCAGGAAACCCAGGAGATAGAATAGTTCCACTTGTGCCATAAACGTAGCCACCACAGAAAGCTAAAAAAAAAGGAAAAGCTTCTATTGTATCCCTTAAATTTCATGATGAAAGAAGCAACAACGACCATGCTCAACCCCCAAGCACCTGGCAGAAAATAAGTGACAGTCTGTGTGCTTAGTATATAAAATACAGAGGATTTGTTTCTTTATATATAGAACTGTAAAGAATTGAGTATATTACTATGCAACATTAGAAAGGTGTATGAACTGTAAAATGTCAATTCAAAATATGTTCCAAATGAATTGAAATCTGATGCTGGAACAAATTCCTTTTACAATGGACTTGTGTTTGTCACAACAGTATTTCACTGTATCAGGGGTATTACTGGCTGACACTTTGATAAAATAAAGAAAGCAGCAAATTTCTGTCTTATTAAACAGTTCGCCTTTAAGTTATTATGGTCTTAAAATAATTCAAAGAATGATTTCGATATTCGCTAATCAGTATTTTAACTTTTGTCTGATTTTAATTTAACTTTATTAAAATGTTGTATAATACCGAGTCTTTTTCCTGGATCTGAACTAGAATGAATGCTTTTATAACTTTCAGTCCAGAGGCGCAGCGAATGTGCAGGTAGTTTAAATGCTTTAGACATGGAGAAATTGGTTTCTTCTGGCCTATTAAGATCCATTCAGTTGTTTCTAATGGAAATTGAAGATTACTGCTAAGATTTTCAGTGTAAGCAGTCAGTTCACTGTAATAATTCTATTCAATTCAGTTATAGTTTTTGTGGTATTGGCAATTTTTCACTATTGAGTTTCGCTGCATTGCTTTATTCAATACTTCAACCTGAAAGAATTGTATTGTTGAGTAACTATGAGGTTTTATACCGATTCAGAGGCGCTTACCTACTTCAAGTTAAAATTTCTACTTTTGCAACATTTTGAGAAAGGTCGAGTTAACATTGCAGGGTAAATTCACCTATTCAGTGCTCTCAGCAGGGTACCATACTTGAAGGGAGCATGAGCTGGAGACATGGCTGTCACACTGTAAAACTGATTCTCCGACCTGCTCTCCCTTTGAGCATGGTTCCCCACGATGAACAATGGATCGCTGAATTTCTCCTTCTAAGAAATAGTCAAGTCACTTTTTGAAAGGAGAAGCAGAAGAACCTTGATGGATCACGTAGCAGCACAGGCTAAAACACAACCTCGTGCTTAAGAGTCAGATAGAAAAATATTTCTGCTACAAAAGATCCTGGTGCTAATTCTCCTCTTTAGCGCTTGGGCATAGAGCTTTGCATGGGTGCAGTACCTATGTGGAAATGAGGTGCAGAAGATCAGCGTGCAATGCTCCATACCTGATTCTTGCACTTGTACTCCACACAAGCACAAGGAAAATCACCAACCCCCATGTCTTACTCATTTCTATTCTACTCTAAGTCATAAAACATTAACAAACTTGTAGAATGGGCATGTAATTGGCAAATAAATTTCAATATAGATAAGTCTGAGGTGGTACATTTTGGTAGGAAGAATAAGGAGGCTGCATACTCCTTGCAAAATAAGAGTCTAAATGGGGTAGAGGATCAAAGGAATCTAGCAGGACAGATACATAAATGACTAAAAGTAGCAATGCAGGTTAACAAGGCCATTAAAAAGGCAAACAAAGCACGGGGTTCATTTCCAGAGATATAGAATTGAAAAGCAGAGAAGTTATGTTAAACCTATATAGAACCTTGGTTAGACCACACTTGGATTACTGTGCACAGTTCTGGGGCTGAATTTTCCGGGGTGGTAGTGGGTGCAATTGGTGGCGGGTCGGGTGGGAAAGTTGTTATTTTTCACAGCGGGTCAGGAACCCGCTGTCATCTCGCTCCCACGCCCCTTTCCCACAGATGCGTCTGTCATCGTGGAGCCGACCCGACCTGCACCGCTGGGGGACCCAATTGAAATCATTATGAGGTACTTTACAGGCACTTAAGAGCCTTTTACCCCCTACTTTTTAAATTTTCCGGCATGGCCACGGGATTCACGCAGCTCGGGAACCACGTCTGTCAGCCTGAGGCGTGAGTTCCGTGGCCATTGTTCCAGCTGATTACTTGAAAACATGAAAACAAACCAAAATAAAAACATGTTGATTACATCAGCTAACAGATTGATGGAGATTCTGTTCTACTTGAAAAGCCACTGGTAAATGTTAATTCAGAAATTCCTGAAGGGATGTAAGTGCTACCCTGGATGGTGAGAGAAATACATTTTTCACTGGCCATTCTCGGCTGTTGCCTTCCAACTGAACAGTAATTGCAGTGAATTGATCTGCACATTTAATTACATTTTTGTGTTGTTTCTGGTCAGGTTTTTCTCACAGTATACTGTGATTGTCCAGTTACACATTAAATCAAGTCATCAACCATAACAACTTCATTCTCATCACTCATTCCACTGGTTCAATTTGCTTTCAGTCCTGAATATGATTAATTTAATTTTTCAGTCTCAGACTTTAGGGTGAATTTCTGTGGAGGTTCTCACTTGTCCATTGTTAACTTCAACGGAAGAGCTGCAGAAATCTCAGAAATACATTGTAAGCAATGCTTACACTGTTTGTCAGGGATTCCGCAGCTCTTCTGATGAACTTGCATAAGATTGTAAATCCGCCCTTTTACAATTACATTTAAAATCTGCTTAATTTTATGTCTTACCTATACACACACATCTTTTAATTGTACCAGTTACTGATACAAGACTCTATAGATTTGTGACTAAAGCACCAATAACTTCCCAATTAATGTACTTTTTTAATTATGTTCTTGATCGTATTTATAGATGGCATCATATTACTTAAGGATATTATTTAATTATTTCTTTGTCACTCATATATAACTTTTATTATATTATTGTACAGTAAAGATTCAACACTCACTATATTAGATTAAACTTAAAATTTAATATGGCCAGGGTCCCTTTAAGGATCCCGGCTTAAAATGTGTCATGAATGACGTCAGCAGACCCGCTCCATCTCATTGGACTGGGTAACGTGCTGGGCAGGCTTAATAGGCCCCATTAAGGTAAGTTCATCTTCTACAGTGGGATGGAGCCAGCAGCGGGGTCGGGACTCGTCACGGACACTGCCCGCACTGGACCCGCCCAGGTAGGCAAAATTCCAGCCCTGGTCTCCATGATATAAAAAGGATATGGGGCACTGGAGAAGATGCAAAAAGGATTTATGTGGATGATACCAGAACTGAGAGGTTATAACTATCAGGAAAGATTGAACAGGCTGGGGTACTTTTTTCGAGAAAGGGAAAGCTGAGTGGTGACCTGATAGAGGTCTTTAAGTTTATGAAAGGGTTTGATCAGGTAAATGTAGAGAAGATGTTTCCACTTGTGGGGGAGACCAAAACTAGAGTCCATAAATATAGGATAGTCACTAAGAAATCCAATAGGGAATTCAGGAGAAACTTCTTTACCCAGAGAGTGGTTGGAATCTAGAACTCATTACCACAAGGAGTAGTTGAGGCGAATAGCATAGATGCACTTAAGGTGAAGCTAGATAAACACATAAGAGAGAAAGGAATACAAGGATAGGTTGACTTAGATGAAGAGGGGTGGGAGGAGAATTGTGTGGAGCATAAAAGCCGGCATAGACCAGTTGGCCCGAATGGCCTGTTTCTGTGCTGTACGTTCTGTGTAATTCTATGTATTAGTAGACCAGTCAGCACCAGCTGTGTCTAACCTACTGGTTGATATAATATGGGATAAAATTAATTCCCACCTAAAAAGACATGGGTTAATTAAGGGTGGTCAGCATAAACTTGTGAAAGGCAAGTTGTATTTGACAAATTTAAGGGCGGTCTTCAAGGAACTAACAAAGTGTATTAATAAAGGAAATCACATGGATGTTGTGTCCTTGGATTTGCAAAAAATATTTAATAAAATGGCATATAGGAGGCTTGTTGATAAAATGAAGTTGCATGGTATTCAAAGTAATGTGGCAGCATTGATAAGAAATTAGCTGAAGGACAGTGGATAGAGAATAATGATTAATGGATGTTTTCCAGACTGGAGGGGTGTGAACAGTGATGTGCCTCATGGGTCAGTGTTTAAGGAAAGTGGAGAACTACTTTATGACCTTTCATCAGTACTGGAAGAAGGTAGAGGTTTAAATGTAACATTTCTATCTTCTTCTAGTTCTGATGAAAGGTCATCAACCTTAAACGTTAACTCTGTTTCTCTCTCCACAGATGCTGCCTGACCGACTGGATGTTTCCAGTATATTCTGTTTTTATTTCAGATTTCCAACGTCCGCAGTTTTTGCTTTTGTTTCCAGTTTATGTTTTGTTCCCCTTTCACCAATTTACTCCTCTTCCCCCTTCCTCCGCTGAAAGTGATCACTCCTTGCTAGAATCCAGCTCCGCAGATGCCAGTTGCCTTCTAGTGCTTCACCGAAATGATCATTCTTCATATGTGAATCTAGATAATGAAACTGCAGACAATTCAACTGCAAGGAGACATCATCGCTGAGTCCAACCTTTAATCAACATTCAGCTCTGTGCACTTACAGCAGGGGCCTTTGGAAACCTAATATTCAGAGGGTATGTTGGTATAGTGCTTACAGAACTGAATTATTACCCCAGGGGTTCAGTTCAAGTCCCATCATGGCAACTTGCAAAATTGATTTTGTGAGATGGCACCAAAAAAAAACCCATGAAAGCTACCAAATTCTGGTTAAAAAAAAAACCCAACTGGTTCACTAATGTCCTTCAAGGAAATGACCCTGCCACTATTACCTGGTCTGGTCTGCCTGTGACCCCAATCCCACTCTTTATAGTTCACTATTAACTCAGCCTTACCAGTGTTGCCCACATGCCAAAATATGAAAAGATACAGGAGTGGAAACCCAACCTAATTTTCCCCTCCCCCATCCAAGAGGTTCTGAGGCCAACTGTAGCTCTACTACTACCATTCCAGCTGAGGTCAGCTAACTCAGTACAGAGCAGCACTTTTCTGGCCAGTTATTAATTTTCTTAACAAGCTGAAATTACACTGGGGTGCCTTAGTTTAGGCCGTGAACCAGACGTTGTAGTGAGCAATTTCAGTGAACATGCTCAGCCATTTTTCTTAGTCTCCATGCAACAGTTTTTACTGTTTCCCATGAGAATTCAAAGGCAAATATCAGAGTCCCTTAATAGCTTTCTGGATATGCGTACTGCAATACAGACCAGGAAAGTTGCAAGTCTGACCCCTCAGTGTATGCTGAGTTAGATTCAGCTTGGGGCGCCACTGGCAGAGCCTTGTGGAAAAGACTGGGGACAGCATGATTAAAACTCACTATGTTCACCACACATATTCAGACCATTTGTAAAATAAAACGCAACAACTACCAAGCCACAACAGCTGCTCTGACTCCAGACAGAAGCAGAAAGAGCAGATGGTCGTATCAATGAAATAATCCATTTTGTATTACACAACTACTTAGTCCTAAATCATTTGGTTTATTTGAATGAACTGAGTCATTCAAATGCATTCATTTTCTCTCAGTATAAATATTCAGAATGTTTTCTTAGGGTACATTGATCAGGTTTCCAGGAAAGTGTTCTTGATTGACTGGCATGGGCACCATGGTTCAATGGTTGACCTTCAGCACTGAGAGACATCAACTCCTGGATGCATGCTGGGCACTTTTGTTCTCCTCAGAGTGAAGAAGATATGGATCAGGGCTAAGGCCCTGGAGGCCAAGAACTCTCAGAACCCATAGAAGGTCCAATCTTCCACTCTCCATAATCTTAAGCTCATCCAAAACTCTGCTGCCCGTATCCTAACTCGCACCAAGTTCCCTTCACCCATCACCCCTGTTCTCACTGACCCACTGATCCTGGTCTGACAATGCCTCAATTTTAGAATTCTCATCCTTGTTTTCAAATTCCTCCATGGCCTTGCCCCTCCCTATCTCCATAACCTCCTCCAGCCCCACAACCCTTTGAGATCTCTGTGCTCCTCCAATTCTGGCCTCTTGCGCATCCCCAATTTTGATCATTCCACCATTGGAAGCCGTGCTTTCAACTGCCTAAATTTCCCCCCTAAACCCCGCCGCCTCTTTACCTCTCTCTCCTCCTTTAAGTCGCTCCTTAAAACTTACCTCTTTGACCAAGCATCTGTCCTAATATCTCCTTATGTGGCTCGGTGTCAAAGTTTGTTTGATAACGCTCCTATGAAGCACCTTGGGACATTTTACTACGTTAAAGACACTATATAAATGCAAGTTGTTGCTGTTGTATTCATGAGACACTCTGTCGCAATTGAGATTTACTTTTTTGAAATAAGTTAAGAGAAGCCAATTTTAAAAAATTCTAAGCAAAGCAAATGAAACCGTTCCGATCTACAATGGTCCTGGACACTACTGCACTGATTCTACAAGAAGTTCCTTCCTGTTGGTAAGAGTTGCAACATTTAATTTTTGTCACCAAGTTGGTGATTGAGGGTGGGGCAGGGACAGTCTACAGTTAGACGCAGTGTCCTGAAACAAATATGACCAGGGTTCCTGCCTCTGAAAGCTATTCAGTGGTCCTGTTGGAAGCAGGGGTTTATAGACAGAGGGTGATAACCAGGCGAGGCTCAGCTGCAAATTCACCCCCCCACCGCCCCAATAACGAAAGTGTTCCCTGCCATTTCCTATCCAAGTACACATATAAAGTATGATTTCTATCGATAGATACCAGAGGACAGCTGCTGCCTGGAATCATAAACTGCCTTCAGTAGATGAGGAACAAAGGAAAGATTTTTTTTGTATCCCAAGACTGAAGTCAGGTCATGGTTCAGCATAATAACTGTTACCAGGGTCTAATTACCTCTGAAAGAATAGAATACCACATTTAATGGACTCACATTATACAGTCAATTTCTTTCCCGACTATCAATTAATAATGTATTAAGAGAAATAATGAACATTTACAAAAAGGCGCAGTTCCTAGCTCCTTTTAACTATTATAAACTTAGCCTTAAATTCTCAGGCCTTGGAAATTGTATTAATTCACCAAAGAAACATTAGCAACTGAACTTTAAACATTATTTTCAAAAACTAGATACTGCCGTTCATACTCCTTCTCAATTCTTTAGATAACCCAGTAATAAATTTGCTCTCTCTGGTTTTCATTGCTTTTCATTTTTACTTTTCTTTCTACCCATATTCTGTTTTCAAATGTCTGTTCAATGTTATTGTTTCAATAGCAAGAAGCTTGAGGACCAATTACGTTAAATGATGAGAAGGCTTCAAATTATGAAGGGACTTGTTCTCAAGTTACTCAGTTTCTAGTAGCCCAAATTCCCCTTTCATCTTGTGAGGCAGGTACTTTGATGAAATCAAAATGTTTCTGTAGATACGCACAAGTGATAGGCCCCTACCTTCACAGCTTGGTAAAGCATGGTTCCATTGACGGTTATCTTCACATATCAGGGGTTCATCATCACTTAACGTGTACCCTGGGCAACAACTGAAGGTCACAGTCGACCCAATAGAAAAGTTGTTTCCATGTCGCCGCCCATTGACTGGAATTCCTGGGTCTAAGCAAGAATCCAATTCCAAGGTAACACCTACAAAACACAGAATTAGAATGATGGAAAATAATTTAACAAATCAAACATTAAGTTATAGGTACTTAATGGCCCTGAAATTCGCCTCTCCGGCTTGCCGCGGGGGTAAGGATCGCGCGCGCACTTACCTACCGCGCCTGCCGTTGTGTTTTGGGCCCACGGGAACTTCAGCTCCTGGGCCTGCTCCAAGTGCCGGCGTGCAGTGCTTGCATGTCCCAGGGGCGCAGTTAGTGCGATGCGTCCCCTGAGATCACGTGGGCCATGGAGAGCCAATGGCAGCAGACCATCTTTCATTCATAGATTTGACAGGAGACCTGTCAAATCTGTGAATTGAAATCGGCCCAAAAGAACAGCTAAACTTAAAATATTTTTTTTTTTAAACCATCACATTTATGAAATAACTATAGTTAAATAAATTAACCACTTTAAACAAAAATTAAAATTTTTGAAAAAATTAAAATACTTTTTAACAGTGCTAAAAATAAACTTACCTTTCTTTAAAGTATCTAAAAAAGATAAACCTGTTGAAATTTTTTTTAAATTATACTTAATTAACCACTTACCTTGTTGAAAACGGGTCCTGCGCCTCCTTTTTAAATGTGCAGATTCTTCAATACTTACCCTCCCGTAGAAACCTGAAAAAAAACCTAAGTTTGCTGCGTGCGCGCAGCCTCTTCCGCGCACGCGGTTCATCTAGGAATTGCCCCTTTCACCAGACCGGAAGTTCCGGTTTCCCGCGCATGCGCAGTGCATGCAGAAAACCGGCACTTCGGGACGCCTTACGGGTGAGTACACAGTGCGTACTCACCCAGGAAGGGCCGAATTTTTGGCCCATTACTTTTGAGTCCAACTCAGAATTAACTTGTTTTCATTTGGTTACTACCTCTGAAATAATACCAGTGAATGAGCATTGTTTTGTAATATGATTTTATTTCAAGATAAATTTCACATGCCAATTTTATTGCAGTGGTTTTGGTTTTGCATGCTGTGCACTGTGATGTGGGTGTGAAACCACCGGAATCACATTAAGGCAACTGGTGCGAATCCATCACAGGAGGATCATTCTCACACCACCTTGGTTTTCCAGCTGTCTCAGTGTGGTTACAGGTAAAACATCTGAGTGCAGAAAATCAGTTATATCTCTTTGCTTGCACACACTGTTATGCTGATTAAACTAGTTTGGCTCTATGCTTAACTTTACACTGAGCCTTGAAGTTAGAGCAGAAAACATCCATGTATTAGATAGCAGTGAATCCCATGTCGTTCTGGAATTCCGAATTGAGAACATACAGTACCTGAATGGTGTTAGAGCGTGATGATATATACTACAGTGATACCGGCTTTTCTTTTAATGCTTTTGCTGATGGATTGATGCCTTTGGCCTGCTGAAAACCAGTCAAGCGCTTGTAGAAATTGGTATATAGCAGGCGAAGGAAATAAAACACACTCAAAACAACTGACTCCAATTATATCCCCTAAAAGGTTATATTAATTACATGAAAGAGTCCTGTTTGATTTCATCTATTTTTATTGGAATATGAAATTTTGCGCATTTTGAAAAGTGTATCTAGTTAAATGTCAGTCATGATTAATATATTAAAAGCATTAACTAACAAACTGGATTATCCAGGCTATTAACACATTTCCTGAGTGCTCCAATTATACAATGTGCACCTTTAATGTCTCAGACTGTCTTGTCTGAAATATAAAACACTTATGAGGTTGTCTTATGAGGAAAGGTTGGACAGGCTAGGCTTGTATCCGCTGGAGTTTAGAAGAGTAAGAGGTGACTTGATTGAAACATATAAGATCCTGAGGGGTCTTGACAGGGTGGATGTGGAGAGGATGTTTCCTCTTGTGGGAGAATCTAGAACTAGGGGTCACTGTTTAAAAATAAGGGGTCGCCCATTTAAGACAGAGATGAGGAGAAATTTTTTCTCACAGAGGGTCGTGAGTCTTTGGAACTCTCTTCCTCAGAGGGCGGTGGAAGCAGAGTCTTTGAATATTTTTGAGGCAGAGGTAGATAGATTCTTGATAAGCAAGGGGGTGAAAGGTTATCGGGGGTATAAGAACATAAGAAATAGGAGCAGGAGTAGGCCATATGGCCCCTCGAGCCTGCTCCGTCATTCAATAAGATCATGGCTGATCATTGACCTCAATTCCACTTTCCCGCCCGATCTCCATATCCCTTGATTCCCCTAGAGTCCAAAAATCTATCTATCTCAGCCTTGAATATACTCAAAGACTCAGCATTCACAGCCCTCTGGGGCAGAGAATTCCAAAGATTCACAACCCTCTGATTGAAGAAATTCTTCCTCATCTCGGTAGGTAGGCGGGAATGTGGAGTAATCAGATCAGCCATGATCTTATTGAATGGCGAAGCAGGCTCGAGGGGCCGAGTGGCCTACTCCTGCTCCTAATTCGTATGTTTGTATGTTCAAAACTAGGATTATTAACACAACCTCATCACTAATCTTACAGGTTTACCATAGGCCTGCTCTGCTCTGTAACCCCACTTCATCCCATTCTGCTGTGCCCTGCTTCTGGCCCCATCCCACTCCATCCCTGGCCCCAGCCTTTCTGCATCCCAAGGTGTGCTCTCCTGTGTTTCTCAGCCACTGATTCTTCAGGTTGGCTTCCACATTTTGTAACCTACAAATGATTGGATTTAAATCCAAGATGTGGCAATGCTAGGAACAGTAATTTAAAAATGGCGTAGAAATTACAACACAGAAACAGGCTGTTTTGCCCAACCAGTCCACGTTGGTATTTATCCCTCATGCCAGTAGTAGTTCTAATGCCATGTGCCCCTCTGTTCCCATCCCTTTATTTTTCTTTCTTTCAACCAACTTATCTAATCTATTCTGAAAAGTTAACACCGTCCCTTCCTCAATCACTAACTCCAGTATGCATTCGCAGTCTCACAACCGTCTGTGTGAAAAAGTTTCTTCTGATCTTTGCCCTAAACCACTTGCATTTAATCCTTTATCTACGTCCCCTCCACCACTGGAAACAGTCTGTTTCTGTCTACTCAGTCCCATTCCTACATAATTTGAAAAAGCTTTGTCAAATAACCTTGTAATCTTAAGAACATAAAAACATAATAATTAGGAGCAGGAGTAGGCCATACGGCCCCTCAAACCTGCTCCGCCATTCAATAAGATCATGGCTCATCTTCGACCTCAACTCCACTTTCCCGCCCGATCCCCATATCCCTTGATTCCCCTCGAGTCCAAGTTCCAATCTTCCATGTTCTAATGAAAACAGGGCAGAGTGGGGAGCCAGCCAGCCAGGAGAGGGGAGCTGTGTGACAGGCTGTACCGCAGGGGTGTGAAGCTGGGCTCATTTAAAACTGGAGTTGGTGCTGAACACTGTTGCACAAGTTACAGCCAACTGCCCCCTTCCTGTAAAGGATAAAAGTGATGGCCTGGTGTTAGTAGACGCAGAGATTAAAGCATAGAGGGGCAAAAATTGAGTCGCGCCCCCTTTGGGGCGCTAACTTCGCCGGGACGCTACTTTTAGCGCCTCGGAAAAATTAGCGCCCCCGCGGCTGAAATTGAGTGGTAGCGCCCCAAGAGGGATGCGGGGCGCTACTAGAAGTGCCCCGTCTCCCTCTTGGGGTGCTGCAAGGGAATATCGCGGTGCTACTTGCCGTGGTATTGCAGGCCTTCCTCCCCTTCTTAAAGGGGAGGGGCCTTGCGCAGTGTGACCCGGGTCCCAGCTGGGCCACCGGAGATCGGAGTGCCGGCAAAAGAGCCCGGCATTCAAGAGAAGTGCCGGGCTCATGGAGCGCAGCCGGCACTCAGGGTGGCAGGTCAGGAGGCCGGGGATGGCAGCTGAGGCAGGTGCTGGCAGGCAGCCAGCAACAAAAATGGGCGCCCGGCACCTCGCCTTTAAATAGCGCCGCCCTGGCCGCAGGTAGGCCCCCCTGACCCCGTCGGACATAGCGTCGGACTCTACCGAAGATCGCGGCCGGGGCGCGAGTGGGGCGCTGCGCACGGCAATGACGTCATCGCTGGCGGCGCAGCGCTACGGGGCGCTAACGGTTACTGCCGCCGCTAACCTCCCGCTGAATTTCGCATGAGGCGTTGGTGGCGCCGCGTCCGGGCGCTAACGGGAGGCGCAAAGCAACCAAATTTTCCCCCCATACTTTCTCACCAAAAAAAGTTGTGGGCAGCTTGAGTCACCGGACCCTTTTTTTTCCCCCCCTTCAAGAAGTCGGCAAAATCCATGTCAAAGCAAATAAATGACTCCAACTTTCAAGAGTACTTGCTGCGAAGCCGTCAAATTTTAATCGCATCATCCAACCCGCTAACACCCACTTCCCCAGAAACTGTCACGTAATTCCGGCAATTTGTTTTTCCACTCTCATGTAACAAGATCAAGCCCACCTCCGTACGCAGGATGAGATGAGCAATGAGCCTCCATGACAGGAGGCTCACACAAAAAAAAATCTAAACAATATTAAATCAGGGAATTACAAAAATAATTCATATTTACCTGAGTCCAGGAGAAAAATGATTCAAAATGTGACCACATTAAGTAATAAATGTCTGTGTGATGTGATGGAATAGCAATAATGTGCTTGTTAGTGTCTGTAACATATATATTTGAAGAAGGTTGGGAACATTAATCAACTCAGTTGTTTCCAAATATACATCCAAAATCCCAAACATTTGCACAACCAAAGTTCCATACTGCTGCCTGTATTTTATTATTTAAAACATCAGCCCATTTACAATTAATAATCTTATAACCATTGAGGTACTGTAAGTAAAAGCAGATGCAGTGAAAACAAAAGCTTACGGGGTATATTCCTGATCAGACACTCCATCACTTGCAAGGAACACTGGTCAGAAATTCACAAGCCCACAATCCTTGATTTTCCATTCAATAATTTAAAAGGACTAAAAAATCACGTGATTTCGGTCTGCGATTTCCCAACCAGCGCTCGAGCGTTACCAACTAGGGAATCAGCCCTCATACTTTTCTCTGATTGGAAAAGAAAATACCTTAAATGCACTGTTGTTCATATTTTAATTTTTTTATTTATTCATTCACAGGATGTGGGCGTAGCTGGCATTTATTGCCCATTCCTAATTGCCCTTGAGAAGTTGGTGAGCTGCCTTCTTGAACCGCTGCAGTCCTTGTGGTGAAGGTACTCCCAGAGTGTTGTTAGGTCGGTAGTTCCAGAATTTTGACCCAGCGACGATGAAGGAACGGCGATATATTTCCAAGTCAGGATGGTGTGTGACTTGGAGGGGAACTTGGTGGTGGTGGTGTTCCCATGCACCTGCTGCCCTTGTCCTTCTAGGTGGTAGGGGTCGCGAGTTTGGGAGGTGCTGCCGAAGAAGTTTTGGTGAGTTGCTGCAGTGCATCTTGTAGATGGTACACACTGCAGCCACGGTATGCTGGCGGTGGAGGGAGTGAATGTTTAAGGTGGTGGACGGGGTGCCAATCAAGTGGGCTGCTTTGTCCTGGATGGTGTAAGCTTCTTGAGTGTTGGTGGAGCTGCACTCATCCAGGCAAGTGGAGAGTATATCATAGTATCTTCCAGTACAGGAGGAGACCTTTTGGCTCATCGTGACTAGAAAGGTTCTGTAAAATAGCTACCTACTAAGTCCCATCCACTGCACCTTCAAATATTTATCCATTTCTCTTCTTAAAGCTATTATTGGATACCATTTCCACTGTTGTTGCTGATAGGGCATCCCATATGCTAACAACCCTCTGAATAGCAAAATAAAGTCTCCTAAGCTCTCCTGTCATTGTTTTGGTGGCGATCTTAAATTTATGTCCTCTGGTTACCAACCCACCAATCATTGGGATTAGTTTTTTTTCTCATTTACCTTACCCGCATGGGCCAAAACAAATTAGAGGCAACATTGCTGGACACCCTTATGAAAAATGCTTATTTTTGGTGATAAACCCATTATTAATTAAACTGCACCAGGCTACCACTCTTAAATACATCAAGGAATACCTTTTAATGGAAAGAAAAAAATAAACAATTGCGTTCCATTACGTTGCACTGGTCCATGAAGGATTTTACGTTTGTGATTATGCAAATTAATTTAAGCGGAAACTTGAACTGTAACCTAACCAACGCAATTTCAAGCGCTTTTTGGGCCAATTTCCCGATTACGCCAAAGCAGAAATTCTACTCCTGCCTTTCTATAACACCTTCCACATCCTTAGGACATCCCAAAGTACTTTGCAGCCAAATCATTACTTTTGAAGTGAAGTTACAACTGTTCATACAGGCAAACAGGACAGCCAATTTGTGCACATGCATGCCCCAAGAAGAGCAAGGAAGTAAATAACCAGTTAATCTATTTTGGTGATGTGGTTGAGGGAAAACTGCTCTGTTCACAATGTTTAAATGATACTCCCAGACGTGTGAGTTAAGGAACCGGTTAAGATAAAAAAGCTCCATTAATAGTAAAGCTAATGGCCTGGAATTTCCAGTCAGTGCCAAAGCTAAGGCATTCATTCGCTGCTGACCCCGAAGTAAGCTTCGCACAACGATCTCGCGATCCCGGAGTCGAGAACTTCGGACATTCAACTCAAATCAAAAAAGCATAGTGGGGATCCCCCAGTGCGAGCTGCTGTGACGTCAACAGGCTGTCTGAGCAGCCAATCAAAATGCAGAATTCTCACAGACAGCGAACAAGGAAGTGAGTGAGCTCTTAAAATTCTCAGGGGGAAAAATTGGGTGGCGCCCATTTTGGGGCGCCTACGTCGCTGGGGCATTAATTTTAGCGCCCCAAAAATGTTAGCGCCCCCTCCGCAGTAAATTCAGTAGTAGCGCCCCAAGCAGGAGGTGACGTTTGTGGCGCTATGACGTTGCAGGCCTCCTACCCTGATTAAAGGGGAGGGGCCTAGCGCTGCGCACACCGGGGCCCTGCTGGACCACCGGGGAGCGGGGGTGCTGTGAAAGCAGTCCAGCACTCAAGGAGTGCCGGGCTGAGCGATCGCAGCCGGCACCCCACATAAAAAAGGGAAAGGGAGCAGGTGCTGGCAGTCGGCCAAAATAAAAATGGCTGCCCGACACCTGCCCCTTTTACTAGCGCCGCCGCCGCTGCAAAAATGCCCCCCTGGTCCTGTCAGAAATATCGTCCGGTGATAGGTCAGGGGGCGCAAGGGATGTTTGCGGCCAGGCCGCAAGCGGGGCGCTACGCACAGCGATGATGTCATCGCCGGTGGTGCAGCACTGCGGGGCGCTACCAGCTACTGCCGCTGCTAACCTCCTGCTGAATTTCGCGGGAGGCGTTAGCGGCGCCATGCCCAGGCGCTGGGGATTTGCGCCCCATTAGCACCCCCCGGGGGCGCTAACGAGAGGCGCAAACCAACCCAATTTTTCCCCCTAACTTTTTAAAAATGTTAGAGAGCAAAACAAAGTATGGGGCTCTCACATGGGGAAAAGGCAAACCTAAAATAAAGATGGACAATTTTTTTAAAATTATTTATTTTTCTTAAAAATTTTCCCAGCCATATATTCAATATTAATTTTCCAGATTAAAATTGTGATTTCCAAGGCGGTGCAGTTCATCTGTCAAGGCGTACCTTGAGAGATCACAAGTTCGGGATATAGCCCATGCGTAAACGCATGCGGAAATCCCGAACTTGCGGTGTATTTCAAAGGCAGTATGACAGCGTGCTCTCAGAGTACGCCGTCATACCCACCGCAAAATCCAGGCCATTGTGTTTGTTTTGCTCAGTTGGTAGCACTCTCTCCTCTAAGTCATTAGGTTGAAAATTTAAGCCCCACCACAGGACTTGCTCACGCAATCTAGGCTGAAACAGCAGTCAGAATGGCACTTAGAAGCCATGGGTCTCCACTTGAGTGCTGCTTTTCTAGAGCCCAACCACCAAAACAAAAGTACTTCTACACCCTCCTCAGATCCCAGCATAATTGCGGAGATCTCTCCCCTCCTGGTCTCACACACAAGGCCAGAGATGAGATGCACAACTATCCACTCTGTCAGATTTCCAAAAATCCTAGACGCGTACCAACTGGAAGAATAATAGGAGTAACAATTTTAACAATAGTGATTTTCGCAAACAACTTTAAAAAAGGCAGTAAATGTATAGTTTGCCGGGAGTCATACAACCCCTCCTTCAACCAGAGAACTGAATGTTGAGAAGCAGCCTCCTTCCACCCACACCATGAGGCAGATTGCGATGATGTTGTTTTGTTATAGCTACAGATGCCAAACTGCTCTCCAGTCACGATGACAAACTCATGTCTGAATAAAGTGATCTGAATCAGAATGGCCAAAGCCGGGTCTTCATAAATAAACCTGAAGAAGCCAAATTTGGCTGGCTGGATTTTCAATTTTTGTTCACTACCGCGTACTAAATAATGGTATTTAAAATTGGGCATCAGGTTGTCTTTTTTATTACATTGTTTCCTTTCACAGTTTAAAGCTGGTGAAGACATTTTCAGATATCTAGAGGGTGATCTTTCAGGTTCAGGACAGAATACATTTTTGAAGGAAGAAGTTAATAGATCATTCTCTACATCAACACATAAATAAGATACTTGAATAGGTGAACAGATAGTTACATTTAATCTTGACAGCCTGCTGGAAAAAAATTTTTATAGGACCTTTTAGTCCTATAAAAGCACTTGAGGATCCTCCACCAGCAACCTGGTCAACCAATTAGGAAAATAGAATTTGTTCACACAGCGAGTTGTCATGATTTGGACAGCACTGCCTGAAATGGTGGTGGAAGCAGATTCAGTAATAACTTTCAAAAGGGAATTGAATAAATACTTGAAGGGGAAAAATATAACGCAACTATGGGGAAAGAGCAGGGGAGTGAGACTTATTGGATAGCTCTTTCAAATAGCCGGCACAGGCGCGATGAACCGCAATGGGCTCCTTCTGTGCCGTATCATTCTATGATTCTAGAAGGGCAGGATTTTGCACAGAGTTTCGCAAGCTTCCTGGCTTAAATCCAGCAGACCACAGCAGAAAATCATTCCTTTCCGCTCTCCCCTGCCACTTCCAGGATTTTTTGCTGTGTGATCGGACGCGGAATACATACGCCCAAATATGGGTGGGCATATTCAAAAGAACGTGCAAATGATGGGAATATGTCATTGGTATTCAATAATATTTGCCCCCAGCAATGCTGAACACCAGGAATGCCTGCCTGTGCCTTCCTGCTATTCAGTATTGTTACGATGGGCAGAGGAGATGGGTTTAAATGTTCATGGGGCCACATGAGTTCAATTGACGGTCCCTGCAAAACTAAATTTGCATATTTGAAACATCTCCCACTCAAAACAAACAGGCATTTACCCAATTACAGGCCCGCCTATGAATTGCATTCAGCAGGCCCTGAGCGCCCAAGGGGCTGCTGAGGTGTTCCCTGATTTTCAAAGTACGGGTCACCTGTTTCTCCAGTGAGAAAATGGGCAGCCGGCAGTTGAAAATCGGCCCACTTTAACTTTTGAAAAATAGAAGACTCAAATTAAAACTACCAGTTTTGCAAGGTTAGATGGGAGGGCAAAATTCAGCATGGCTTATTCACAAAGCTCTCGATTTTCCAGTAATTAATCATCGTAAAATCATAAACATCATGGGGTACAAATTGGGTAGCGCCTCTTGGGGCGCTGCGAGCCAATATCGCGCCGCGGTACTGCAGGCCTTCCTCCCCTTATTAAAGGGGAGGGGCCTGGCTCAGCGTGTCCCGGCGCCCAGCTGGGCCACCAGGGATCGGGAGTGCTGGCAAACGAGCCCGGCACTCAAGTGGAGTGCCGGGCTCACGGAGAGCAGCCGGTACCCCGTGGGGGGGCTTCACAGGGGCCGGGGACAGCAACGGGCGCAGGTGCTGGCAGGCAGCCAGCAACAAAAACGGCCGCCCGCCACCTCCCCTTTAACTAGCGCCGCCCCGGCCGCAGGCAGGCCCCCCTGACCCCGGCGGACATAGTGTCCGGCGGTAAGTCGGGGGGCACCACCCAATATTACAGCCAGGACGCGAGCGGGGCGCTGCGCACGGCGATGACATCATCGCAGGTGGTGCAGCGCCACGCGGCACTAACGGTTAGCGCCATCGATAAACCTCCCGCTGAATTTCGCGGGAGGCGTTTGTGGTGCCGCGCCCAGGCGCTAGTTGATTTGCGCTCTTAGGGCGCTAACGGGAGGTGCAAATCAACCGAATTTAGCCCACCATGAATCATGCCAGATTCTCTGATCTGTGCTCCCATCACGTCAGGTTCTGAATTGACAGCAGAACCTTGCATAAATTGCTCTATATTCTCTGAATCTCAATTCAAAAATATGAAGTTGAAGGATTGTATGGAATAAAGAGGACATCTCCTTAAACATAAAAATTATCAACCCAGGATTTGCGGTTGTTGTGACAGTGAAACTGACAGCAACTTCTGGCATCCGCACATGCGCAGTTAAAAAGCGGAAATGCAGAAGTTGCTGTCGGTGATTCCCTGCTGCTCCACATGCCGTGCAGTTGAAGTCCCTGCAGATGGAAATCTTTAGAAATCACTGAATTGATGAGAACTTCCCCTTTTATGCTGTAATATCACTGTTAAAAGCCCCCCAAAAAGGTAAGACTTTTGAATGAGGTGTAACTGGGTTTTTAATGGTGTACTAAGTCATAACTACTACTGAACAACCTCTCTGGCCATGAAATACTATTTTTACATTTGCGGAATATCAAATTTTTCCATTATGATAAAAATTCCATAGGTTTTGAATATAATAAGAATTATCTTTTTTAAATTTGTTTATGATATTTAAGCTTCTACATTAATCCCATGTGTATATCCCAATCTTTATTTCGCTCTTTGCAAAATCTATAAAAAGTGAAGGATAATCAGTGCATTTTACTTCCTGGTTTGCGGTCTGAGAGAATTCTTCAATGTGATTGGCTGCTTAGCCTGCTTGATGACATCACTGTTGCTGGACCTTCAGCTGAATTTATCTTGTAAGCGTTCAGGAAGCACAATCATTGATCCATCTCCAGCTGCTGCTTTGAGATGCAGCCTTCTCTTTAAAGGGCTTGCATATTTACAGTTTCCATGTGGTTCCTCAGAGTCCATTTAGCATTAATTTTACTTGTCTTATCAAACTTGGCGATTACTGTTGAATCAAACATTTTTTTCTTTCCCCATTTGAACATTCATAGAAAGAAAAAAACCAACCACTTTACAGCCAATGAAGTACTTTTGAAATGTAATCAATGTTGAAGGAAAGATGGCAGCCAACTTGCACACAGCAAAGGCCCACAAACAGCAATGAAACACAGGACCAGATCATCAGTTTTTTTTGCATTGGTTGAGAGATAAATGTTGGACAGGACACTGGGAGAACTCCCCCGCTCTTCATCAAATAGTGTCATGAAATCTTTTACATCCACCTGAAAGACAGCACCTCCAAAAGTGGATCACTCCCTCAGTGCTGCCCTTAAGCGTCAGCCTAGATTATGTGCTTAAGTCTCTGGAGTGCGGTTTGAGCCCACAATCTTGTGACCAATGCAAGAGTGCTACGCACTGAGCTAACTCAGTTATTGTTTTTTTTTAAAGAGTTTTCTTATATTTGACAAAGTGAGAACTATAATAAGCAGACTTATACCATAAAAAAGTGAAAAATGGAGCTGAAATTATAACATCTGTATTGACAAATATTTAATGACTGACACTCAAAATCTCACTAGCAATACGCTGACTTCAAATCCAAACACTTCCTCCCTGAAAATGAGGAAATATAGCATGACTACAGGAAACTCTTTGGTATCCGGCACCGACGGGACCGGGATGGTGCCGGTTGATTAAAAATTCCGGATAACGGAGAGGGTTATCTACCGAGGCTATTTTTAACAAACAAAAATAAAAAAATCAAGAAATGTGCAGTATAATTGGGTACTCCCCTACAGAATGATGTGTTAAATAGATGGTGGAAGATGCTTGATTAAGTACAGTAATGCCAGTTGAGGGTAATCCAAAACTCTTTAATTACTTAACAGTAAAACAAAACTTATAAGCGACTGTATACTGTAGTTTTCGGAGTATGAATTCTGCCGGTTATTAGAGAATTCCGGATATTTAGGTGCCGTTTAAACGAGAGTTTCCTGTATAAAATTATATTCTGAAAGGTTACAGTTCTTAAAGAATAAAGGTCTTCAGCATTATTTCAGTTTGGATATTGGTGCTCTTTTGAACAGCACTCAACTTCATATCGCTCCTAATGAAGCCATTCATTTCAATGCCTTCTTCCATCCGCTCAGTGTTAAGGCAAACAGACTAATTGCTTTGACTCATTTTGCCATTTTATAGACCAGTTTGCTGGAATCACACAAACTGAGGGGTGGGTAAGATAGAGGGGTGGGGAGGGGCAATTTTTATGTGCATGTCTAAGTCAATTCAAAATGGTTTAGTATTGGTGCTAATCCCATCTGAATAGTCAACTGCAAATAGCACTAAATTCTCTGGTCTAAGCTAATTTGAATAATGATTCACAACTCCAAGTGTAAACTTCATTGAGTTTTTTGAGGCGGTCACTAACGTGGTAGATAAGGGAGTGTCTGTGGATGTTATTTATATGGACTTCCAGAAGGCATTCAATAAGGTTCCACACAAGGGATTGTTAGCAAAAATTAGAGCGTATGGAATTGGAGCCAAATTTTAGACATGGGTAGGGAATTGTTTAGGAGGTAGGAGACAGAGAGTTGGGATAATGAGTATGTACTCCAATTGGCAGGATGTGACCAGTGGTGTCCGCCAGGGACCTATACTGGGGCCTCAGCTTTTCATTATATTTATAATTGACTTAGATGAAGGAATAGAGAACCGCAGATCCAAGCTTGCTGATGACCCTAAGTTAGGTGGCACAGTAAATAGTGTAGACGGGAGCAGAAAGTTGCAAAGGGACATTGATAGGTTAACTGAGTGGGCAAAACTGTGGCAGATGGAGTTCAGTGTGGGGAAGTGCAAGGTCATCCACTTTGGACATAAGAAAGATAGGTCGAAGTATTTTCTAAATGGTGAGAAACTAAGAGCAGAGAGATTTAGGGGTCCATGTACAGAAATCATTAAAAAATAGTGGGAAGGTACAAAAAATAATTTTAAAAGGCTAATAGAATATTAGGCCGCAATTTTGCCTGCCTGGGCGGGTCCGTGTTGGGAGAGGTTGGTAGCGGGCCGCCAGCCCGTTGCTGCCTTCATTCCGCTGCAAAACAAGATTTTACCGTAATGGGCTTTGTTAAACCCGCCCTGCGCGTTACCCAGCCCAATTAAGTTGAGTTCAAAATACTTTTTAATGGGCTGTTAACAAGATCATAATGACCTGAATTGTCTCCCCCGCCACTGCATGTCGGGTCTGTTCAGCCCTGACAGACCTGACATCTGGGAAAGGCGCGTGGCGGCGGGTTGACAGCGGGGTCCCGACCCACTGTCAAAAAATGTTTTTTCCCACCCAGCCCACCACCGAACGCACCCGCTGACCCCCGAAAAATTCCCCCCTTAGCCTTCATCTCAAGGGGACTGGAATACAAAGTGGTGGCTGTTATGCTACGGTTATATAAAGCATCTGCAGTATTGCGTTCAGTTCTGAGCAATGCACCTCAGGAAAGATATATTGGCCTTGGAGGGGATGCATCACAGATTCACCAGACTGATACCAGGGCTAAAATGGTTAAATTATCAGGACCGGTTGCATAGACTAGGCTTGTATTCCCTTGAGTATAGAAGATTAATGGATGATCTAATTGAGGAGTTTAAGATGATTAAATGATTTGATAGGGCGGACAGAGAGAAACTCTTTGCTCTGGTGAGGGAGTCCAGAACAAGGGGTATAGCCTTAAAATTAGAGCTAGGACATTCAGCGGTGATGTCAGGAAGCAATTCTTCACACAATGGATAGTGGAAATCTGGAACTCTCTCCCCCAAAAAGCTGTTGAAACAGGTCAATTGAAAATTTCAAAACTGAGATTGATAGATATTTATTAGGCAAAGGTATTAAGGGATATGGAACCAAGGTAGGTAAATGGAGTTAAGATACAATAATAACAACTTGCATTTATATGACGCCTGTAATGTAGTAAAACGTCCCAAGGCGCTTCACAGGAGTGTTATCAAACAAAATGTGAAACCGAGCCACAGGTAGAATTGGCATGCATTGCGCCCATTTTTTGTGCTGAAAACAAGGGCAAAGCATACCAATTTAGCAGTGGGACGGTCTGCACTCAATCTGCGCAGGCGTTGGTCCTACTGCTAAATTCTTGGACCCCATTGTTTTAGACCCAAAGCAGACATTTGGACTCTTGAGTGTGTTAATTAGGGGCCTATCGCCTGTCGAAGGACCCTTTTACAAAATTAGTTATCGGCTGGGCCTGCCCCGCACAGGATATGTAAACAGCCCTCACCACCACCAACGAAAAGTAGCAGGCAGTAGGAGTATGTGTACTGCTCCAACGCCATAGGTATCATGATCCCTGGAGCCAGGCCGTGGGGATGACACTGCTGGCAGTGACGGCCTCTGTGATCTGGTCCCACATCCTTCTTTCTGGAGGGTCTCCTGGCCCCCTGTGGGTAGAGGACCTCTCTTGCAGTGTTGACCCCCTGCACAAAGCTGGAGTGCTGCGTCTGAGACCCTGGGTGCCTCTTCCCTGGCTTGCTGACTCATTTGTGTTAGTGTTGAAGCACTTTTCCCATTTTTTTTAGGTGTGGAAGGCAATTCAAGAGCTGAAGACTGGCATTTGGGAATTCTTTAAATATTTTATTTTCAGAAGGCAGTTGAGCTGTAAGGGCTAAAAATTGCCTATTTTAAAAATATTTTTTATTTTTTTCATTTTATAAGGCAGTCCCCCTTTAAGGGACCAACACTGCTTTCTAAAATGACAGCCTTGCTTTAAGAGAAGGCTTTTCTTGCTGCAACAACGCTATGGCCACGCTACATTGGGGCCTCCTTCCGGGACTACCACCAGGAAAACCAGCCTTGCAAAGTAAGTTTAGCGCTGGGCTAATGTTAACGGTCCTGCCAGCGCCATCCAATTTCAGCGGGCGTTAACTCCGGCCCGCGGCAGGTTTCCAGCGCTCTCCAATTTCTAGCCCTTTAACAACTGTGGGCACCAAGACCTCCTTGTGACAGTTTCCTGGGCTTTCTGAATATTTGGTGTCCACACGTTTCCTCATTTTCCCCTTTTGCAATGAAGCACTCACCTGTTTCAGGTGGGAACTTCCAACTTTTCCTCAGGTCTGATTGGAAAATGAAATTGGGCTGATATTTTTTGACAATATTTCAGGAAGACTCCTTGCTGCCCAATTTCACAGTCCTACATGTTTCACACATATGCGTTAGGACATCAGAAAGCACGGAACAAAACAAAGGCATTTGATCCATTTAGAGAAGGGAACAGGTGGTGGACCTCATGGACAAGATGAGCTCAGAGAGCCCATGAGGGCAAATAGGAGAGATGCTAGAGAAAGAAGCAGGATCAGGTCAAGGGCATGGGGGAGACTGGGGTGGGGGGCGGGGGAAACAGCTGAATGGATAATCTCAGTCTTAGTGACAAAGAAGTCCATGAGCTCCCTTAGCCATCCTATCCCTATGACCGCCAATACTGTTACCAACCAGATATTTATCTGGTTTCTTTCTGAAGGAGTTAAGTCACTCTGCCTCAACTCTCTATTATCCTATAAGAGAAAAATGTTTCTCCAAATCTCTAGCTTATTTTAAACTTGTGTCCATTAGTCTTGTGCTTATGGTCACAGCCCCATTCTGGAGACTTGAGCACATAATCTAGGCCGACACTGAGGGAGTGCTGCACTGTCAAAGGTGCTGTCTTTCAGATGAAACGTTAAACCGAGGTCCCATCTGCCCTCTCATGTGGGCGTAAAAGATCCCATGGCACTATTTCGAAGAAGAGCAGGAGAGTTCTCCCCGGTGTCCTGGCCAATATTTATCCCTCAATCAACATCACTGAAACAGATCATCTGATCATTATCACATTGCTGTTTGTGGGACCTTGCTGTGCACAATTGGCTGCCGTGTTTCCTACATTACCACAATGACTACACTTCGAAAGTACTTCATTGGCTGTAAAGCGCTTTGGGCCTCTCTGAAGTCATTAAATGCGCTATAAAAATGCAACTTCTTTCTTTCTATATGTCAAACAGGGCTCTTACATCTACACCATCTATGCCTCTGTATGTTAAAGAACTGGAACATATTTCCCCTTAATCTTTTTACCAGTGAAAACAAGTAGAGTGAAATTAATCTTTCCTCACAACTTGGAGCCTTACGTCTTGGAATTATTCTTGTTGATGTCTGTCTGTCTGTTTGTTTTGCGACACTATCCCTATCCAGGAGGTATTCTCATACAGTATTACACTTCTCCTTTTTGTCTCTCAAAATTCCAGTAAAACCTGCCTTCAAAGCAGATTGAAGTAATATTTGGGAACTCATCTAGTCCACTCAATTATGCATAGAAACCATAAAACTAAAGGTCACTGTTGTGTATGATATCACACGCCTTAAACTTTTGAGCAAAGTGATTTTGAAGGGAAATGTCTGTTAGTTTAAATTGAAAGTGTGTGGTTTCCACATTTGCACCATTAATTCACCTTGTCACACTATTCACAATGTTTATCTTAGCAGGTCAAGTGATTCTGAAGATAACATGAACAGTTGCATACGGAGGGTATAAACTAATCTGAGTCCCATCTGATGGCAGCGTGAAAAAATAACAGGAGATACAGTGAAAAATGAACAATCATGAAATGTTGGCGTTGTTTCCATTAATATTTTTACAACATTACAACTTCCTGCATTACAACAGTGGCTATGGCCACGATTTTGCCGGCGCTCAGAGAGGCGGGTCAGAGGTTAAAGTCCTATTGATTGATGGCGGGTCCCGAACCCGCCGTCAACCCGCCTCCAAACAGCCTTCCCAAGTGTCGGGTACCCGATTTGCGAATGGACCCAACACCTAGCGGCAGGAAACGGATTAAAGGCAATTACCTGCCTATTAACAGTAGTGTTCAGCCTGTTTTTCGATTTTCCCGCCTCTGGGTCGGGTTTCCCGATGTCCGGACACCACGCCAGGTAAGTGTGGCGTATTGTGAGTCTGGTGCAATGTTTGTGAAAAGATGACAGCTGCAGAAGTGGTGTGAAGGATGCAATGTTGCACGTGGTGAGTTTCAGAGCAAAGAAAATGTTGGTTACTGCATTTTTAGAACATATACAGATTTCTTTAGCTTACAAGTTTTTAAATCCAACTATATGTCCAGTGCCCCCTTATTGGGAGAACCTCTCTCACCACTGACAGATCGCTTCTGTCATCTCATCTGCAGCTGCCATCTATTCCAGCATATGGAGGGAATCATTGGAGAGCCTGGGTGCAAGTGGTCACCTTTGTGCAGTGATTGTCAGTGTTTTCAGCACCTCAATGCTGTCAAACACTGAGAAATCAACTGTCAAAATAAAATTGTGCGTGGTCCCTTTAAGGAAACTGGCAGATGACGCGTCATCAAATGACGTCATCAGACCCGCTTCCTGTTAATTGGCAGGGCAGGTTTAACAAGGTCAAGCAAGCGAAAATCACGTCTGTGTAGCGGAGGCAGCTGGGGGCTGGACCAGAACCCGGTAACCAGCTGACCCCCACCCATCCCGACGCCGAACGCAAAATCACGGCCTACACTTCAAAAAGTACTTCATTGGCTGTAAAGCGCTTTGGGACGTCCGGTGGTCGTGAAAGGCGTTATAGAAATGCAAGTCTTTCTATCTTTTTTATGCAGGCTTATTGAGAAATACAAAACCCAGCACATCCACAATACCATCAGAATCAAATTACTGTGTTAATCTCACAGGAAAAACTGATCAAGAACTGAGGGCAGCAAATGTTCACTTACTGAAATCAAGTTGAGGCAGAATTACACAAAATTTGCTCACCCTGATTTGTAGGCATAAGATTGATTGAATTGAACACAGGCTGCAGTACTCATCTGTCCAGACTCTACCAAGAGAGTTCAGGACAGTCTGTGCGTGCCAAGGCAAGGTTCACTACTAATGAGTCAAACTGGAGAAAGGTCAGACCAATGCATTAAAGTGTGTGCTCCACATTAAGTCAAAGTAATAATGTTAGGGAAGTTCTGACTGACATCTGTCAAAGCGAGACTATTAGAACAAGATAATGTCACTGTTCCCATTGCTGCTATACTCCTCCTTTAAGAGCTTAAATACATAGAATCGTAGAATGGTTACAGCACGGAAGAAGGCGATTCGGGCCGTCGAGCCCGTGCCGACTCTCAGCTAGTCCCACTCCCCCGCCCTTTCCCCGTAGCACTGCAATTTTTTTTTCCTTCAGATACTTATCCAACTACCTTTTGAAAGCTAAAATTGAGTCTGCCTCCACCACCCTTTCAGGCAGTGCATTCCAGATCGTAACCACTCGCTGTGTAAAAAAACTTTTTTCCTACGTCGCCTTTGGTTCTTTTCTCAATCACCTTAGATCTGTGTCCTCTGGTTCTCGACCCTTCTGCCAATGGGAACAGTTTCTCTCTATCTACCCCTCATGATTTTGAACACCTCTACCAAATCTCCTCTCAATCTTCTCAGCTCCAAGGAGAACAACCCTAGCTTCTCTAGTCTATCAATGTAACTGAAGTCCCTCATTCCTGGAATCATTCTCGTAAATCTTTTCTGCACCCTCTCTAAGGCCTTCACATCCTTCCCAAAATGTGGTGCCCAGAATTGGACACAGTACTCCAGTTGGGGCTGAACCAGTGTTTTATACAGGTTCATCATAATTTCCACACTTTTGAACTCTATACCACTATTTATGAAGCCCAGGATCCCGTAAGCCTTTTTAACTGCTTTCTCAACCTGCCCTGCCACCTTCAACGATTTATGCACATATACCCCCAGGTCTCTCTGTTCGTGCACCCCCTTTAGGATTGTACCATTTTGTTTATATGCCCTCTCCTCATTCTTTTTACCAAAATGCATCACTTCACACTTTTCTGCGTTAAATTTCATCTGCCATGTGTCTGCCCATTTCACCAGCCTGTCTATGTCTTCCTGACTGTTCACTATACTTCCAAGTTTTGTGTCATCTGCAAATTTTGAAATTGTGCCCTGTACACCCACGTCCAAGTCATTAATATATATCAAGAAAAGCAGTGGTCCCATAACTGACCCCTGGGGAACACCACTGTACACCTTCCTCTAGTCCGAAAAACAACCGTTCACCACTACTCTCTATTTCCTGTCACTTAGCCAATTTAGTTTCCAGGCTGCTACTGTCCCTTTTATTCCATGGGCTTCAATTTTGTTAGCAAGCCTATTATGTGGCACTTTGTCGAACGCCTTTTGAAAATCCATATACACCACGTCAACCGCATTACCCTTATCAACCCTTCTGTCACCTCATCAAAACGCTCGATCAAGTTGGTTAAACACGATTTGCCTTTAACAAATCCATGCTGGCTTTCCTTAATTAATCCACACTTATCCAAGTGACTGTTGATTTTGTCCCTGATTACTGTTTCTAAAAGCTTCCCCACTACCGAGGTTAAACTGACTGGCCTGTAGTTGCTGGGTTTATCTTTACACCCTTTTTTCTAAGTCTTTCTTTCTTTTTTTTGAACAATGGTGTAACTTTTCCAATTCTCCAGGCTTCTGGCACCACCCCGGTATCTATGGAGGATTGGAATATTATGGCCAGTACCTCCGTGATTTCAGCCTTCAATTCCCTCAGCATCCGAGGATGCATCCATCTGCTCCTGGTGATTTATCCACTTTAAGTACAGCCAGCTTTCTAATACCTCTTCTTTATCAATTTTTATACTATCAAGTGTCTCTACTACCTCCTCCTTCATTATGTCTATGGCAGCATCCTCTTCCTTGGTGAAGACAGATGCAAAGTACTCATTTAGTACCTAATTTATACCCTCTGCCTCCATGCATAGGTCTCCTTTTTGGTCCCTAATTGGCCCCACCCCTCCTCTTACTACCCTTTTACTATTTATATGCCTATCGAAGACTTTTGGATTATCTTTTATGTTGACTGCCATTCTATTCTCATATCCTCTCTTTGCCCCTCTTATTTTCTTTTTCACTTCTCCTCTGACCTTTCTATATCGCCTGATTCTCAGATATATTTGCAACCTGACATCTGTCAAACGCGCTCTTTTTCTGCTTCATCATATTCTTTATCTGTTCATCATCCAGGGAGCTCTGATTTTAGTTGCCCTACCTTTCTCCCTTGTGGGAATGTACCTCAACTGTACCCAAAGTATTTCCTCTTTAAAGGCAGCCCATTGTTCCACTACAGTTTTGCCTGCCAATCTTTGATTCCAGTTTACCCAGGCCAGATCCGTTCTCATCCCACTGAAATTGGCCTTCCCCCAGTTAAACATTGTTACTCTAGATTGCTCCCTGTCTTTTTCCATAGCTTATTATGATATTATGATCACTGTTACCTAAATGATCACCTACTGACACTTGCTCCACTTGACCTACCTCATTCCCCAGAACCAAATCCAGCAATGCCTCCTCCTCCTCCCTCGTCGGGCCGGAAACATACTGATGAAGAAAGTTCTCCTGAACACACTTCAGAAATTCTTCCCCTTCTCTGCCCTTGACACTATTACGATCCCAGTCTATATTAGGATAGTTGAAGTCCCCCATTATTATTACACTATAGCTCTTGCACCTCTCTGTAATTTCTCTGCAAATTTGCTCCTCCATATCTTTACCACTATTTGGTGGTCTATAGAATACATGTGGCAAATACTTAACAAAAGTCTACTCATGAGATAGAAGTGCTGCATTGTCAACCTTGTGATGAAAGGTGACCCAAACTTATCACAGCAACTTACATCTTCTGATCCATTTAAATGAACTGTGTGATTTGCAGAAGGAAACCGTTTAGAGGTTGGAAACAAAATATACTTGCATCAAAAAAAACACATTTTGAAATTTCTGCTGGGAGATGTTGATATAATGTTCAGTTCATGTCCTGTTGGCATAAATCAAGCCAAAACCATTGTGTGTTTTCCTCATGCCTCCAAAGTTAGCAGCAGCACTGCATCAATATAAATACATCCTCTCATGGTGCAGGACAGCCTGTACGGTTACCCATCCATCAGGATAAAAAATCCCAGAGCCGGAACATAAAGCTGCAAACCATGACTTTCAAACAATTGCGCACTCATGTTTGTTTGTTGCTACTGGCGCAATAGAGCCCTCCCTGCAACAAAAAACTGGGTAGATTCTATAGCACCAGGAGCCTAAACTATTACGGAACCATTTCTATTTGAAGAATTAGCTAATATGAATACAGTATCAGTGTTCACCTGAGGACCTGGGGACATATGTGTGGCATTGTTTATACAAACAGTTCATTTTAAGGGAGATGAAAGGAACTTACTTTCATAGCGAATCTGAAAACCAACACTTGATCGGCTGTTGTCGGTAGTTAATAGAAGGTACATGTAATTGCCAGTGCTGATCAAAAACTGGGGTGCTTGAGTGCCGTGGTATTCTCCTATTAAAGGCGATGAATTAATAGACCCATCCCGGATTTCTAATGTGTCGTAATTAACTTCAGTTTGAAACCTGGGAACAAAAAAAGCCCAATTCAATCAATTTACTAATTTGCAAACACCTCTGGGGAAATGGCCAAACAGAATAGTGCACAGATTACTCTATACCACAATCCTTATAATATTCTGAAGTACACCAGTAATTAAATAAAAATGCATGAATTTTCTTTTTAAATTGCAGGATAGAAAATCTATCTAATTGAGATATGCTTGTCTCAAACAAAATAAAGCTACTGATTTACATTAACAAATTTTAATGGAATTAGTACATAAAATATAAAATCACCCCATGCTATAAATTGGTTTGAATTACTATGTGCTATAAATGTGGCTGTAAATACCCCACACTCTGGGGGAAATTTTAACCTAATCCACCTACTGAGAGATGGATGGGATCGGATGCAATGTTGATTTTACACCCCGTCCAATTTTACTCTCCATTGAAGTCAATATCGAGTAATATTAGACGGGGTGTAAAACCGCCCTTCTACCCGATCCTGTGGATTTCCTGCCCGGCGAGTTAAGTAAAATTACCCCCCATGAATTTGTTTTAATTCTTCATATCTGTTTGATGAATAGAATAAGATTATATATGTTTCTTAGGGGGAAAAATTCAGTTGGTTGCGCCTCCCGTTAGCGCCTTAAGAGGGCGCTAATGGGGCGCAAAGCAACTAGCGCCCAGGCGCGGCGATGTTTGCGCCGCTCGCGAAATTAACTAGACATTTTGCGGCGGCACTAAACACTACCGCCACGATCTGCTGCGCCGGCAGATCGTGATGTCAGTCGAGTGCGCAACGCCCCAGTAGCACCCCGGAACGGATATTAAGTGGCGCCCCCTGCCTTACCACCTGCCGCTAGCAACGACAGGTTGAGGGGAGCGCTTTGCAGTCAGGAAGGGACTGGGGGAGTGCTATTTAAAGGCGACCGCTTCCTGCCTTTTATTGTTGGTGACATTTTTGAACCACGCATTCTGAGAGAGAGAGAGAGAGAGAGAGAGAGAGACTTCTGGAGAGATTCAACGCTGTGTGAAGGAGTTTTGGGTACTGAGCAGCACTTTGCAGGTTCATTTTGATTTGCCCTTCCTTGTATCGATTTAGAAGAGATTGTGGGGGCTGCACTCTGAGCTCTTTCCCTGATACTCTCCATTGTTCTTTCCAGCAGATTTGATGTACAGGTCTCTCCAGGCCGAGATTCAAGGCTGCAATGAGCAGGATGTGGATGGAAAGCAAGATCAATCCTCCCCTTTAAGAACTGGCCGGGGCCATTGTGTGTGTGTTCCATTGCTGACTGACATCACATGAGCTTCGCCCGCGCTCTGAGGTAGCGCCTCGCTCCTCGGCCTTTGCGCCTTAAGACAGGTGTGAAGCGCCTGATTTAGCGCTCCAATCACCTCCAGGGACGATAAAAGTCAAGTTTGCAGTCGGAGGCGATAATTAGCACCAGGTGCTAATCCTTGCGCCCGGCCGATAATTGCGCCCCAAATGTGGCGATACTGAATTTCTCCCCCTTAGAGTTCCCAGGCTTCTTACATTATGGGCAGTGAGACTCCCCCAAAGGCTTCATGGGCAAATGAGCTGCATCGTATAGTCCTGATACAGGTAGGCCACAGAGGTCTCAGGTTTGATGCCTGCTCTGTGCTTAGTTGAGCAATTTCAATTGGGTGGTCGCGAGGGTATATAATTCACCTCAGCTTCCCTGACATAGGGATGGACAAAATTAACCATCACTAACTAGTGACCTCTCCTGGAACTGCACATCTGAATATCAGATCAGGACAGGATAGGCTTGGCTGTGATGATTCACATGGCCAGCTAAGCTGACAACATTCAATGATCAGGCTTGTATGTAAAGAGCAGCGCTTGGATGAGGTAACAGAGGACTTTTGCTGACTGTGAAACCTTTCCGCATTATGAGTCACCTCTTTCAGGAGAGGAAAGGGGGTTAAGAACATGAATAAAAAAGATATATGGGTAGAAATTCAGGCCCATTTAGTGTGCGAATTTCGCACAATCTAGGCTGGGAGAAGGGCTGTGCGATGGAACTAGTTTCTTCCCTTCCCTGGCTTTACTGAGAAATTCCAATAATGAAGGGGTAGAGGCTTCTTCTGCCTTCATCCCTTTGCCCTTTCTTTTCCCCCATTCCCCCCACCCCAGGTTCTGACATGCCAGGCTCCCTGGAAATCCTCCTGGTACCACCAGTCATAAAACCAACGGGAGGGATGCCTTTACGAAGCAGTTGTCGTGCCCTTATAGCAGCTGTACGTGGGATCCACTATGTCATATCCAAACCACAATCGATCTTAAGAGATGGACTGCCATTCAAAGAGTGACAAATCAATAACTGAGCAGCCAGCATTCAAAATTATGTACTTTGAAAAGTTAGGCCAGACTAGCCTATGCCTTCACCGCAACAGATGATATCCCACTGTCCCCATAGGCCAGATGCCCCAGTAGCACTGTTAACAGCCTGCCCCTATCATTCCCTGAGCATTGGATGAGGTTAAGGCGAGGGCTAGCAGCCGGGCAGATGTCCCTTCCTGCTGGACTTCTGGCAGTGAAGCAAGGCTCTCAGAATCTGGGTTATATCATTCAAATTGTAAATTTTACTGGCTGTCAAGAATGCTAAGAATGAATATAAAAATGGGACAAAAAAATCAAAGCACTGTAGTTTAATTTAATGCAACTTACTTGCATTTATACAATTTGTCTTGAGTGTATATGCAGTGAAATGTAAAAGAGTTGGTCGCCAAAATAGACATCATGCTTCTAATATTACACAGTGGGATACTAATGTATGAATGCTTAATGTATTTGTCTGAAATTCCTTTCTCCACTGTTTCAGCCAAGGTCTTAGTCCAATTTATTTTGAACCATTTCACACCTATGCTAAAATAGCAAAAGAGTAATTTCAGACCAACGCGTTAGACTTTCAAATTGTCGTAGCATAAATTCAGGCCCCCAAGACTTACTAGATGTTACTGCATTAAAAGCCTCTCCTTTGTCTAACAATTTTGCTTAAATGTAACTACACAAACAAGGTCAAAAAGATAAATAAATTGACAGACATGCATGAGTGATCATTTTTAAGCAGGCTTAATGAAACAGTTCAGTACAATGCTCAAAAGAGGCTGTTGTTTGCCGAGTGAGAGAGAGAGAGAGAGAGAGACTTTCAGTTCAAATCCAGGTCTGAGGGAGAGGGATGCACCAGAGTTAATCTTTCAGTGAACGTGTATTGAGCATCACAAATAAATTAACAGCTTTCACAGAATTAATTGCACATCACAAATTTGTCCCAGGATAGGAATCCTAATACAGTACTCAGCTAAATGTTTGCGAGCCAAGATGTTAGTTGTTCCAACAAAACACAACTTTCCTGAGGATAATGTGTAGGCAGACTGGAAACAAAGCTCTGTCTCTGGCTTACAGTAAGTACCCCAGCCTTACCCTTCCACCTTTGGTATATTTAGTTCCAGTGATATTTTTCTATCCTGTGTCCCAAGCCAGAGGGAAATGAATCTTTAAAATCAACATGCCTATTTGTGCTAACATATAATGTGACTTCCTCTTGTACAACGCACTTGAAAATTGAGCAGACTTTCTTAATGTAAGCATTATTCCTACCCCCAAATCAAAATTAAAAATATAACTAGAGTACAAATGATTTCTTTTTTCTGGAGTACTTCGTACAGCTTTGGGGGGAAAAATTCAGTATCGCCCCGTTTGGGGCGCAATTATTGGCCGGGCGCAAAGATTAGCGCCTGGCGCTAATTATCACCTCCGACTGCAAACTTGACTTTTATCGCCCCTGGAGGTGATTGGAGCGCTAAATCAGGCGCTACACATCTGTCTTAAGGCGCAAAGGCCGAGGAGCAAGGCGCTACCTCAGAGCGCTGGCGAAGCTCATGTGATGTCAGTCAGCAATGGAACACAGACACAATGGCCCCGGCCAGTTCTTAAAGAGGAGGGTTGATCTTGCTTTCCATCCACATCCTGCTCATTGCAGCCTTGAATCTCGGCCTGGAGAGACCTGTACATCAAATCTGCTGGAAAGAACAATGGAGAGGACCAGGGAAAGAGCTCAGAGTGCAGCCCCCACAATCTCTTTTAAATCGATACAAGGAAGGGCAAATCAAAATGAACCTGCAAAGTGCTGCTCAGTACCCAAAACTCCTTCACACAGCGTTGAATCTCTCCAGAAGTCTCCCTCTCTCTCTCTCTCTCTCAGAATGCGTGGTTCAAAAATGTCGCCAACAATAAAAGGCAGGAAGCGGTCGCCTTTAAATAGCACTCCCCCAGTCCCTTCCTGACTGCAAAGCGCTCCCCTCAACCTGTCGTTGCTAGCGGCAGGCGGTAAGGCAGGGGGCGCCACTTAATATCCGTTCCGGGGCGCTACTGGGGCGTTGCGCACTCGACTGACATCACGATCTGCCGGCGCAGCAGATCGTGGCGGTAGTGTTTAGCGCCGCCGCAAAATGTCTAGTTAATTTCGCGAGCGGCGCAAACATCGCTGCGCCCGGGCGCTAGTTGCTTTGTGCCCCATTTGCGCCCTCTTAAGGCGCTAACGGGAGGTGCAACCAACTTGGTCTCCATATTTAAGGAAGGATATACTTGCATTGGAGGCAGTGCAGAGAAGGTTCACTAGGTTGATTCCTGGGATGAAGGGGTTGACGTAGGACGAATGGTTGAGCAGGTTGGGCCTATACTCATTGGTGTTCAGAAGAATGAGAGGTGATCTTATTGAAACATATAAGATTCTGAGGGGGATTGACAGGGTGGATGCTGAGAGGATGTTTCCCCTAGTGGGGGAATCTAGAACTAGGGGGCATAGTTTCAGAATAAGGGGTCGCCCATTTAAGACGGAGATGAGGAGGAATTTCTTCTCTCAGAGGGTCGTGAATCTTTGGAATTCTCTACCCCAGAGAGCTGTGGAGGCGGAGTCATTGAATATATTCAAGGCGGAGGTTGACAGACATTTGAACTACAAGGGAGTCAAGGGGTATGGGGAGAGAGTGGGAAAGTGGTGTTGAGGCCAAGATTGGATCAGCCATGATCTTATTGAATGGCGGAGCAGGCTCGAGAGGCCGATTGGCCTACTCCTGCTCCTGTTTCTTATGTTCTTAAGTTCTTATGTCTTCAGTCAACAGCATGCACTGCTTCGTGCATTGTTGCTTTTGTCTCCTTCTCTCCTGAAGGCACTGACTCATGCAAGAGTACAGCTCCACATGCAAAAGCAGCCCTCCATTACCTCATCTAAGTGGCCTTACCCAACATCCTTAGCACATGGGCAGAGACAACATTTTAGCAATACCAATGTCTGAGCTAAGACAGCACAGATCAGGGATCAAACCTATACCTTTCCTGATTCATAAGACTCGGTAGCACACCAGGCCCAGCATTTGGCAACTGAGCCATCAAAGGGAGTGCTGACATTTCTAACATTGAATAATTATTTGAAATTGGCATAAAAAAGAAATTTGTAGAAGGTACACCAATTTTCTGTGCATTTTGTTTAAGTTAGATCAACATTAATAATGACTAATGAAGTACATATTTAAGTGCCCACATCTTAGTAAAATAACCACAGTTTAAGCAAATATGGCTGATACCGAGAATTCACAAAAGGACTGGGTGTTTTGCTGAATAATAAACCATTGGGTCTCAGCAGTCTGAAGGGCAAGTGAGTTTTGCATGTTTGATTTACCAGTATATACTTTATAGTATATAACTCAGTCCTATTGTGTATTTTTTCATATTATATCTTGTATGATAGCTAGAAATATTTGACAAATTTCACATAAGTAAGTACATAAATGCACTGAAGTGTCCTGACTACACAAGTTACATGCTGGATCCATAAGATGCCGCAGTTCAAAGGGAGCCACACAAACCTTTCCAAGAAAAAGTCCCACGAAGAATCTTCTTATGTGGGAAAGAGAACTTGATTTGAATGACACAGTGGATTAACACACTGAACTCGGATTTCTGAGATTTGGGTTTAAATTTATTCCAGTTAACTGGGATGAAACACTTTTCTCCCCTGGGTGTAAGTGAAAGTTGGAAATCTACCTCATAGAGTTGGACAAGTGAGAGGTGGACAGTGACAGTGACTCAGAGGAGGGTTGTCCTGAGCAACATTGTGGTACTGTACCATGGAATAGGGACCACCGAGAGGGGTGAGAGACAGGTCGTCGTGGGAGATTCTAAAGTCAGGGTTACAGACAACCTTTTTTTGTAGTTGTGAATATTACGGTGCCTCTGTGATGAAAGGGTGAAGGACATCGCAGAACTTGCGAGAAGGGAGGGAGGGCAGCCAAAAGCCATGGTCCATGTTGGAACAATTGAGGTTTGGAAAAGGGATTTCAAGGAATTACGCTCTAGATTGAAAAACATGTCCTCAAAATGGTAATTTCTGATTCTTTTCTGCACCAAGTGCTAGACAGGGTAAGGAAAAGAAGATTAGGAAGCTAAGTGGTCTCCTTTTGTTAAATGTCTAAGGTTCTCTGAATAGGAACAATCAGCTGATGGCAACATTCCATTCATGTCATGGTCTTGTAGGAGAATTCTACGGCCGCCTGTTATATGCAGCACCTGACATTCAGTTCCTGCGTATGACCGGCGGCCGATCCTATACCGCTCGTTTTGCCCCACCGCCCGAGACGAATTTCTAGGCCTAGATGCCATAGAGATGTCTATGTTTACAACATTGAAGGATTATGAGTCAATTCTGTGAAATGAACTTCCTCTTTAAAGGTGGTTTTCACATTTAACTTCAGCTGCCTTTTTCTCCCAGTTTCCAGAATATACTTGCACTCTCTGCTGATTTACACTTAAGACAAACCGCAGGAACATTTCTGTGATTTGCAAGTCTTAGTTTATTTCAAGAGAGACTGGAATTCCATTACTGTTAAATTCTGGAAGTCGATTCAAATTCCAATATTGAACTTCCAGCAGCCCAAAGGTGGATTCAAGGGGCTGGATTTTCATTGACCCATGGAGGCGGGTTTGGAGGCGTGTGGGGGGTTAAAGTTGCAGATTCGGGGGTCCCGAACCCATCCCGCCCCCAACCCGCCTCCATGCCAGTTTTGCTGGAGGCGGGTACCCGACCTGTGCTGGGACCCACCTCCCCGAGGCGGGAAGGGGATTAGTGGCAATAAACTGCCTGTTAACAGGTAGTTAACAGGCAGTTTTTTGCCTAATCCCTATTTTGATTCGTGAAATGTGGGCTTCCCGACAGGTCCCAACCACGGCAAGTTAGCGAGGCGGACCGTGGGTCTGCAGGGGTTGGAGGGGTCGATATGTCCGGTGGGCAGGTGAGTGATGGGTGCATGTGTGCAGAGGTAAGTGTGTAAGGTAAGTGTAAAGTGTGGGAAAAAGTTTTACTTACCTTAACCTCCTCCTGCAGGTGTCAGCCCTTCAGGTCTCGGGAGTCAGAAATCTCACTGGCACAGAAAGCAGAATGGCCGTGGTGCTGTCAAAAACTGCAGCCTCTGTTTTCTGTGCTGGAATGATTTCTAACTCAGCCTGAGAGGAAGGACTCAAGTTAGAAGACAGATTGTCAGTGTTTGACAGCTTCACAGAGCTGTCAAACGCTGATATTTCATCTGTCAAAAGCTCTTGACAGATGAAATGTCAATCTGTGATGTCACCTGTTGCTGGGTGGCCCTTAATTGGCCTGCTGAGCTCGCTGGGCGGGCTCAACAAGGTCAATCAAGTGAAAATGCAGTGGGTTGGCCACAAGTCGATGGAGGCGGGACTACAACCCAAAAAGTGGGAGTCCCGCCTCCATCACGTCCCCAGTATCAAACTCCAGCCCAATGATTCTTTGAGATACCTATAACATGATTAACAAACAGGATATATGAGGATGGTTATAATGGGGAATTCTCTGACACAAACCATTGTTGAAGTAGAGTCCATCAATTATTTTAAAATGGAATTAAATCATTTCTTGATAAAAAGGAATATTAAGAGGTATGGGGAGTGGGCAGAAAAGTGGAATTTAGACTAGATCCCTCACGAAGAATTTAAAAGAATTACAAACGATGGACCAAATGGCTTGTCTCTATGCTGTAATATTCTACAGTTCTATGCTATCTATAATTGTGCTCGTAATACTTAGTGGCAGAACATCAGGATTACAGTACTTTTTTCCATTATATTAACAGGCTGTCAAAATTTGATTCCTTGAAACCTTGCTATAATGTAAAATGAGAGTGTTAGCTGTCTATTGAACTATTGGACAAATATATTTGAGATCCATTTTTCAACATTTGCAATTTAATCCTGCTTCTGGTATTAATAAGAAAATGCATATTTTGAGACAGATAATGATAAAAGGATTAAAGGTCAATTTATTTTTCGTTAAAAGAAATGAAAATGAATAACCTGTCAAATGTTATTTTGATGGAATGTCGTAGTTCTGCTTCAATCACCCATTCACAGTTCAGTGAGTCCTTGTAATATCCTGGCCATCCTGGAGATAGAATTACGCCACTAGGTGCTGTCAAATGGCCACCACATGGTGCTGTCAGATAAGAGATAAAAATACAGAACTCAGTTTAAGTACAAACAACTTCATTCTTCAAGCAATCAAATATTTCACGTAACAGAAACATTGGCCCCGATTTTAACTCCAGGTGGATTCCCAGTAAAATTACAGCTGGGTGTCGATGATGTCATTGGACCGCAACATGCATATGTAAAGAAGGACCCTGTTGGCTCCGGCCACGGGTTCTTGCTGCCTGCTCAGGAGAGCAGGTCAAAATCGCAGACGTTGCAATCTTGGCGGCTTTCGGACAGGTAAGAGCCAGGGCGATGTTAACCGCCCACCCGCCATGTTTCCTACTGAGCGAGTAGGATCGAAATCGCCCGCAATGTATATTCTGCTATTTCTAAAAACTTCACAGCAGTAAAAGAGTTCTCAATGAATCAATAAGTACATTGCAGGCAACACAGGTCAAGCCAAGGTGGTTGGTTATTATGCTGATGCAGTGTGCCACAGCATGCCAGTGATTTCTCATATGGTGAGTTTCCCTGATCGCACCCAAGCTCAACAAACGAAGGAGCAATGTAAGCTAAAGAGGTTTTCTCACAGGTAAGGAGGGACAAAAATCGAACCTGTGAACACCGGCTCCAATTTTATAGGGGTCTACCACCGGGTGTGCAAAGGGCCCGCCTGTTTCAGGCGATAGTCCAATTTTAACACGGTACAAGCCTGCGCCGTGCATACTCCGACCAGTTCCACCAGCGATGGAACCGAAGAGGCCCGCTAAAAGTAAGTGTTGAATTATTTTCGTGGGCCCCAAAGGACAAGGACCACTCCTCCGAGGCCCACAAAAATAATCTGGGCTGCTGCTGCCCCGGGACCCCCACCTTCTAAGATCGTGACCCCCCCTCTCGAAACTTACCTTGCTGCCAGCTACTGCAGCCCGATTTTGAGTCCCCAATCCGACAAGCACCTATTTGGCACCCCGCACCTTGCCTGCCAAATTTAAATGATGTTAGGGCCTCTTTGCTGCCGGAACGGATGGCTGACCAGCGCACTCCACTAGGCAGTGGCCCAAATGTCAAAATAGACCCGATTGAATTAAAGGGAATGTGGCGGCATGAATAGGAAATTGGCTGAAGGGCGAGTAGTGGTCAAGGAGTTTTTTCAGATCAGAGGGATCTAAACAATTGTGTCCCCAGGAGTCAGTCTTCAGACCATTGCTGTATGTATGATCTGGAGCATGGTTGGCTGTGCCGAGGATCACAAGTGATTTGAGAACATGTGTAGGTTAGTCGATTGGGTAGCTGGACAGTTAGATGAAATATAATGTAGCAAAAATAAATGAGGCGATACATTTTGGGAGAAAGAATGAGGAAATGCACACGAAAAGGTGAAACTGTAGAAAGAATAGAAGAGCAGAAACACTTATCATATAGATAAATCTTTAGAAATGGGAAGACAATTAATAAAGCTGCAAAAAAGCAAATGGGATCCGAGATTTTATAAACTGGGGCAGGGAGTACAAAAGTAGAGCTAATACTAAACCTATATAAGTCATTGGTTAGGCAGCGACTAGAATATTGTGTCCAGTTTTGGGCACCCTACTTTAGGAAGGATAATAAAATGATGGACAGGATACAGACTTACTAAGGTTATAGCAGAGATCAGAGCTTTTAGTTATGGAGGAGACACTAAAGTAACTGGGGCTCTTTTCATTAGAAAAGTGAAGTTTAAATGCGGATCTGATCGAGGGGTTTTGATAATGTAAGTAAGAACAACTATTTCCATTGGGCAATGATTCAGTAACTAAAAGTTATCACCTTCAGATCATCATCAAAAAAAAACAAAAGCAGAGGTTAGAAAATTTTTTTTTTTTACACACAGAGGGTTGTTAGGACATGGAATGTCCTACCAGAAAGAGTGGTGGAAGCAGAATCCAAAGTAGTTTTTAACGGGAAAGAGGTTATATATTTGAAATAAATCTATATTTGTATGGAGAAAAGGCCAAGCAATGAGACTAAAGGGAATATGACATACATAGGACCTCAATGCAATTCAGCTGGTCGGCTGGGTGGAGCATGCTCAGTAAAACCCGATGGTCAAGAGGAAAAGGCCCCAAAAAGGTAAGTCTAACATTATTTTTATGGGCCCAGGAGGAACAGGAATTCTTCTCTTGAGCTTTCAAGAATAATGTGGACCATTGCCACCACAAGCATCTTTCCCTTCACCCTCCCCACTTATCTCCCTGGCGCCTGGGTCAACCTCTGGGCCATACAATATTGCATTGGCCTTGAGTTAGTAAGTTGCAGCAGGTTGCCCGTTAAGGGTATGCAGCTCGCCAACAGCATTTAATGACATCCCGCCCTCAAAATGACTCCTGCCAGGGGGTTTGGGCAGCCGGCCCTCATGTTCTACCAGCTGACTGTCCGATAGTTCAAATATCCCCTTAAGTGGTTAGTCATTTTAGAGAGCCGAGACAGGCATGATTGGCTGAATGGAATCTTCTGACCTGTAAATTGCTGTGATTCTATTCTGTACTTTCAGATATGATTTCAATTGGCAATCTATTACAATATAGGGAAAAATAGATTTATTCCATTGTATCATTATAAAAGAGTAACCAAAGTCACGTTGAGGGGTTTGCAGCTGTAATTGCAATTTCTTCTTCTCTGAATAAACATGCCATTTGCAGTAATTACCTTCACATCGTGGGACAGCAGAATTCCAGATGACATTCCCCTCCTGCATGATACAGGTTATGGTCTCGGATCCTTGTGTTTTAATAAAGCCTTCATCACAGTGGAAAGACACGGAACTTCCCAAGAGGAAAATATCGCCAAAGCGTCTTCCATTGACTGGAATGCCAGGGTCGTGACATTCATTTTGGCCAAAAGCTGGTTAAGAATAATATAAAAAGAATACTCTTACTGTTTGAAAATGACTCAGAAACAATTTGTAAAGAATTCTTTTTGGCTCTTACCCCTTTCACCATTATGCATCACATATATGTTTTTGATTTCACTCTAGTTGCCAATGCACAAGATTTTGGCAGCACTAGCCTCTTTATGGAAGGGGTTCTTTATGGGTTTTCTTTGTGTGAACTTTGTGCTGAACAGTGACTACACTTCAAAAAGTACTTCATTGGCTGTAAAGCACTTTGGGACGTCCGGTGGTCATAAAAGGCGTTATATAAATGCAAGTCTTTCTTTTCTTTCTGATTAAAGTGAAGAATATCAGTACTGGGGAGCGGAACACTCTTCAGTATAACATTAAGCATACTTAAGTAACATTGGCATTTTAGTGCCAAATTAGGGGCAGTTTTGTGTTGTGGGCCTACTGAGAGTTCCCAACACTCCATTCGTGGAGAGCCCTTACAGCCAACAGACAGGGGAACCCTTCATGTCATCAGAGGCAAAAGGTTACTCTCTAACTCACTGCATCACCCAGTCCCTCACTTTTAGGGTTTAAATGACGATGTTTAACACTCGTGCAACATTCTTTTAAGAAATACAAAAAAGCCCAGATCAAATACAACAGAATATGTAGCAAAATTAGTAAATTAATAA
The DNA here is from genome assembly GCA_030390025.1 of Squalus acanthias. NCBI lineage: Eukaryota > Metazoa > Chordata > Chondrichthyes > Squaliformes > Squalidae > Squalus > Squalus acanthias. Next base: position 21,568,793 of record CM059433.1, on the reverse strand, counting down.
CAATTTACAGACAAAAAACAGATATTCACAATGATAAAGGAATTAGGACAGTCATAAAAGATTCTACATCACACACTTTCACTGGCTGGGAGGTCAGATGGGTCACCTCCCCCAGTGCTGTTCTGACACTAAATACTAGAAGGTGTGTGAGGGACGCCTGATGCAATTCCCTTGTGATTTTCCCTCTCTCCTACGAGGGGAGAAGACAAATCAAAATGTAATAGTTAGCTGACATCTCACTTGGGTTTTAAAAGTCTGCAGGTTGTAGGGGCAAAGGAAGACTGAGGGAGGTAAGAAGTTCCGCACTTTTGAGATCTTGGGAAAGAATATGCTTGAGTAGGAGCTGGTGAAATTGAACCCAGTGGTAACTTTGCATCTAATGGAGGTTCTATACATTAGCTTTGCACAATATTGAATTAAAAATAGGGAGGGGGAATGTGTGGTTACTTTTGTGTGATCGTTATTTTCATAAAGTAAGCAATGACAAAAATTCAAAAGTTGGGAAGTACGGTGGTATAGTACATTGGAGCTTGGCACACTGCACTGTGACCTCACTCGCTGAGGTCATGACCTCAACTGTGCTACAGCGCACAGCAAAGAATAATTACCTATTCCCTCCCCCTTAATTTTTTTATTCACATTTGTGCAAAGCTAATGTGTAGAACCTTCCTTTTGTGTAAAGTGCCACCCTGATTAAATGACATCTACCTGGTGTTGAAATTCAGACGCTGCACCATCTCCTACTCAAATTTAATCTTCTCCAGGGACAACAATGTGTAGGAACTACTTCCCTCCCTCAGCCTTCTCTTCCTCCTTTTTAAAAGCCAAGCTTGATGTCAATTCGCCATTACTTCTTCACTTATCTTCTCTCTTACTCTTTTCAACCTTGGTGCCCTGCATTATGGATCTTGGCCCTTCACCCAGATTCACCAGTCCATTATTCCTACACAAGCACAGATTCCTATAATTACCCATTCCATTACACACCATCTCACTTAAATCACTTGTAGTGTTTATAGCAATATATTTATAACTAAAGGGAAATTGGAACTGGTTGGACTCCTGCCAGAATAAGTCATATTTGTTTTAAGTAATTACCTCAAGTGTTATTTTTATTTCTTTGAAAAGCAGGTTTATCTTTTTTTTCTGTGCAGACTTTCTCTCAATGAGTTTTAGTATATGGATATTTACTGGCTGGCTGATTTCTCAATTCTTGTAATGCACTAGAAATTGATCACTCAATAATCTTATTGGTATTTCAGTAGAAGTGTGGCAATCTTGAGTTTTACAATCTGCACAAGAGTGAGCGATTCAGCAGCGCTATTTTCTTTAAGCTATAACGAGTTATTTTAGCAATAAAAGTGTTTGATTATTTGAGGCATCCCAGTTGGACTAGCAGAGGAAGATTGTGTTCAAAAGTCTTGGGTCTGAAACCCAGCTTTGACTGTCATTTCAACTCTCCTGCTTTCTCTGAGGGCAAGTTTCAGTAATTCTTGGTCAGGTCGCTGGGTCGCTTGGTGGAGTCTCTGTGGTGGCAAAATGCTTCACACTTGGGAGCGTGGGAAAACTAGCTGGGAGATTGATCCCATCTCATGAATCATGCCTCCTCCTGTCAGCTGATATGGCGAGCCGATTACCAAGAAGTCAAATGATCCAAATTATTCTACCCACAAAAAGACGATAAATGTGGGCTAAAAAAATTATTTGAATGAATTTCTTATTTACTGTATTCTCCATCCCTGTCCTTTTCATAAAGAACAACAGTGAATGCAGTTAAATTATGGAATTTAATAAGCAGGAGAATTGAGATGTCAGATGACATTCATGAACCATATGTTCTTACCTTCACTAATTTTAGCAAAAAGATGTGACTATATAACAGGGAACATTTTGTTGATATATTTTAACAATTATTTTGGTGACTATTTTCCAGAATTCCCATATCTAGAGTGACTAGGATTTGCATTTACAATTCTATGGGTTGGCAGATAAAGGAGCCTTCATTTCTCAATCTCGATTGGTTTTCTTTCAAGTTTTTCTTTCATAACCCTTTGATGATAGCACTCCGGCTTAATTTCTTCGACAACATCTCTCAAACCCGTGACCTCCACCACTTAGAAGAACAAGGGCAGCAGGTGCATGGAAACACCATCACTTCCAAGTACGCCTCCAAGTCACACACCATCCCGACTTGGAAATGTATCATTGTTCCTTCATTGTCACTGGGTCAAAGTCCTGGAACTCTCTACCTAACAACACTGTGGAAGTAGCTTCACCACATGGACTGCAGTGGTTCAAGAAGGCGGCTCACACCTTCTCAAGGGCAGCGAGGGATGAGCAATAAATGCTGGCCTTATGAGCGACCCTCATATCCCCAGAATGAATTAAAAAGAAACACATTTTCCAAGACTGAGAGAACAGCCTCTTGCAAGTTTACCACCAATGTTGCTCTTTAATGGTTTCCAGCAGACATGCGAGAGTGGTCCTGTGGAGCCAACCATTCAATTTACCTTCACCACAGTGGAGAAATGGCTGCCATCTGCTTGGCACTTCCATACACAACAATAGCTGGGATTGGAATGTAAATGAAGTGGGAGTTCAACCCTACAACAATCCACCCCGCAGTGCTAGGCATTGGTGGTGTAACATGCACCTCCCCTACGCAACCTATCAGGCGTTCATTTTTCACACTTGAAATTTATTAGACTGAAAATGTAAAGCAGACAACATTCACTGGAACAAAATTGAAATCTCCCGATTTACTTGTGTAAGTGATGTTAAAGCCCCGGCCTGTAGTGGAATGATCAGACTGGAATTCCAGGCGGGTGATGTGCCCGTTACTGGCCAGTTGCGAAGGCACGTCATCGCCGGAGAAAGTTCCTAGGACTGTAGAGTCAGCAGTCCCATCATCCTTTATTGTAAGGTAATCAAACTGAGGCTCAACGTCAAAATCATTAAAAATCAGGTGAATCCTGCTCGCTGGTTCTGCAATGATCAGCCACACGCAGTTCATGTTGTTGCCATACTCCTCCGGGTAGTTTGGCGAGAGCACAACTCCAGATGGTGCAGTAAAATTGAAGAAACAGGAGACTGTCCAAAAAACACAGAAAATAATACAGTCTCACAGTATAAATCACTAATCCAATGAATGCAAAGAGTTACATATTACACATATCAATTACTTTCTGCAAGGAATACCAAAAGCAGCAGGCTGGAAGAAAAAAGAGGACTCTTAATCCTTTAAAGAGGCATCACACTCATTGGTCCATAGAGGTTGAATCTTTAAATTAATAACTAAATATATTTAATATTCTTTTCATATATCGCTGCACTGTTATAACGGGCCGTATTTTTCCGATGCCTACGGGTGTGTACGGGCTGTGTACACACCCGTAGGGACATCGGAAATGCCGGTTTCAGGCATGCCAAGTGCATGCGCTGAAAACCGGTATTTCTGATCTGTCAAGAATGCTCTTGACAGATCGGACGCCTGCCCTGGAGAAGGGCCTCTGCGGGCGGAGCGTTCCGTTTTCTGGAGAACCTCCGCCCGCAGAAAACCTTTAGAAATCTTACGCCTGGTAAAAGCAGGTGTAAGGCCTACTTTTACCAGCATAAGAGTTGAAAAAAGTAAAAAAAAATGTTTTCACTCATTTATCATTTAAAAATACTTTAAAAAATGGAAAGTTTATTTTTAGCCCCGTTATAAACTTTAATTATTTTTTTTAATTATTTAAAATATTTAATTTATTGTAATTTCAACTCATTTTAAAAATGTGATTTAAAAAAAATGTATTTAATGTTTTACAGTGTTTTTGGGGTGATCTCCATTCATATATTTGACAGGTCTATCTGTCAAGTGTATGAAGGGAGATTCCCTTCTCCTATTGGCTCCCCATGGCCCACGTGATCCCAGGGACGCTTGCGAACCGCCTGCGCCTCTGGGATTCGTGGGCCCTGCGCATTTCGAGTTGGAGAGGCCCAGGAGTGGAAGTGGCCGGACCTCGGGAGCCCTCAGGTAAGTCCGTAGATTTTTTCCAGATCGGAGGCCTCTGCACGCGGGAAGCCTCCGATCGGAAAATACGGGCCAATGTTCAGTGTGTGGCAGTTCATGACTACAGTTCGGCAAACAAACCAAATTTTTACGAGCAATTCAAAAACTTTTATCCCATAGATAAGGAAATATTTTAGTTTGAAGATGTGAACTTTTGACATTTTTGAAGTGCAGCTCACGTGGAGCAAATAAAAAATGCAACTCTGTCAGTAGAAGGCACGCTCTGATCCACAGCGATAAAGGTTGTCTTTAAAATTTTCAAGTGTTTTGATAAAGTGAACACGGAAAGATTATTTCCTCTGGTTGAGGAGGCAGTGGCCATAGGTCAATTTAAAATGATGACAAAGAGAGTAAGGGGAATGAGTAGGAGAAATTTCTTTACATAGAGCTGTTAGAGCATAGAACGTCACAGGGACAGATTGAGGCAGAGACCATTGCAACTTTTAAGGGGAAATTGGATAAATATTTGAAGCAGAGAAATATACAAGGCTATGGGGAGAGTGCAGAGCAATGGGATTAGTTTTGAATTGTTTGAGCAAAGAGGTGGCACAGATGGGTTGAATGGCCTCCTGTGCTGTTAACTTCTCTGGGTGTTTTTAATGTACTGTATCATGAAAGTTTGAAATTAATAACACTATAGTGCATGAGTGTGTTAACAGGAAACAGAATTGATGAAATTTGACCTTATCACAGTAAACCATCATAAAATGTTTAACATAACAATGAAAGGTAATTCCTTTAAAAGGAAGTTATTACGTTGCCACTCAATGCCAGTGTTTATTAATCCTTTTCAAATATGTATAAAGCAGGAGTGCCTCTTACTAATTCGCACAAAACCCTAGTTCATAAAAACAATCTTCTTTATTTTAATTATGTTTTTGTAAATTTTCCTAATTAATTTCACCTAAAAAAACATTTCAAATTTAGCCATGTAGTGGAGTCCATTTTGGATTAGATCATGGTGACGTCTTGAAGCTAGCTTGGCATTAGCATAAGCTGAAATAATGAAGAAAAGAGCATAGCATCCAGATATGGGCCAGGACTGCTTCACCAACCTAGTCCTAAAATCTCCTCTCAAAAGCATTGAACTGCGTTGGCTTTTGGCCTGGAAAATCTCAGCTATGGTTGCTCCTTAGTAACAAACTAATATGCAATTTATAATTGCAAAACGTGGTCAAAATGGAGGAAGAGAAATAAGTTGATTCAGCCTTGGAACCTGCCCGGCCGAGTATGCAGCAGTACCTAGCCAGTGACACGTTTTCTGAAGTTGGGTAGCTCCGAGACCAAATCAAAATTTAAGCTCCATTAAAGTGAAGGCTGCCACTTTGGAACATATGTAGCAGCTGTCTCTGTTAGTGTCATCATCTCAGCTGCTGTGGAGGGAAGGAAGCCTGAAGTGATGGGTCTCACCAGCCATTTAAATGTAACATGTTTCTTTATGAGTGGTTTTAAGTAATTAATATAGCACTTTGACCAGAACGTGCATCCATGAACGCCCCTTCCCCTTTAGAATTATTCTAGCAAACAATTATTAATCTTAAGGTGTCTCCAATGTATTTGATTAATCAAAAATATGACAGATGAAATGTTCCTGGAGGAGTCATCTTTGAAAGGTTCAAAAAGCATTAAAGTGAAATGACAAGAAGAGACAAAAATTTAAACTTAAAGATTCTTACAGACACAACTCGGTTTGTTGCCAGACCACTGATTGTTTTGTTGGCATGCGATTGTCCGCTCTCCCACCAGTTCAAAGGCTGATTGACATTCGAATGTCAACATGTCTCCATGTAAAAAACTGTCCCCACTTCTTTTGCCATAAACTGGAACACCAGGGTCACCACAACTTCCCTTTTCGATCTCTGGGAAAAGAGAGAAAGAAATCAGTGAGTCTAGGCTTGTATGCAGAAAACTCCAAACTGAAATATCGCCGATTGTGCCCGGGAGAATGACACCAACACAGAAAATGTTAGAAATACACAGCAGGTCTGTCAGCATCTAAAAAGAGAGGAGACAGGTTAGTGTTAGGGCGTAGATCCCTCTTTGGAACTCATGTCATAATATCCCCACGTTCGTCTCAAATTTCCTTCTGTGATATTCCAATCAGACTTTAGTTAACGTTACACAATCCTGTAAATAAAGGCACAGGAGTTCCTTGGTTTTGATAATTAAAATGCACAGAAACACTTATTTTGAGGTCTATTTTGTGTTCATGGTGTCAGAACAGAAATTCACCTCCTTAAAGCTCTGACCTCTGCTCGCGTATTGGGACAGCAGACAGTTCTTATCTTATTACAGATCGAATTAAACTCACCGGAAGGTAGATCCCACTACCGTACAACAACATGGCCAGCTACGCTCCAACTACTCCTAAAAGTACCTGACGCAGCGTGGTAAATGTAAACTTAAAATAATGCAAAAAAAAAACATAGGGGGTGATTTTCGCATTGCTACCACCCACCCTGTTTGCACTCAAGAGAGAGGCTGGAAGCAAAATCCAGCGGCGGGTAGTTGCGCCAGATTATCACGGTATTGGCGTCTGTCCTGATTTTCAGACAAACTTGCATTGTGGTGGTCAGAACATCCGTCGGAAACGAACAGCAGCCTCGCACATATATGCAACTAGGGTCAACTGACACAATTAAGACCCGAATGCCATTTATGCCTCTGCCTGCCTGATGATCACCACTTCCTGCTCCAGCCAAGGGATCATCAGCAATGTTCCCGCTAAGATGCCTGGCCGCGCAGCAATCTCAAAGGTCCCGCGCAGGCCGCTCACCAGATTTTACACTGCGCGCGCGCAGAAATTTAAAGGGACCATGCGTTAAAAGAAACAGGCCGCGCAGAGCAAAGTGCACCTTCGTGGGAACACTGATCACCAGCTGTTGCCAAGTAAAGCTGGCTGGAGCTTTTGCAGACATTTTTGGGGGGCGGTTGCTTGTGGGTTTTGCATCTTAACACAGCTGAAATTTTGGGTAGCTGCCGCACTAAGGTCTGTGCACGTGTTGCCTGGCGCTTCTTTTTGATCCTAATGCTAAATACACCTCCCCTTTAAGACGCTGTCGCAGGCCTTTCACAAAGGACTGTCCAGCCCGATTTTCCGCCTCCAAATTGGCAAGCTGCCTATTGGAGACCATATTTCGCACTTCCAGCTGGCCAGCATTATAAAGAGTACCCATCACAAGAACTGATTCGGTCCCAAACTGACTCCGCTGGGCAGCCACCACACATGCAGTGCTCACCACCCGCTTGATCAATACACACACCAAAATCACCCCCAGGTTATGCATGCACCATCCAACGTTGTCTACCTGATACATTGCAGTAAAGGATGCCCCAGAGCATGGTACATCGGCGAGACCATGCAGACACTGAGACAACGTATGAACGGACACCGCGCAACAATCGCCAGGCAGGAGGGTTGCCTCCCAGTCGGGGAACACTTCAGCAGTCAAGGGCATTCAGCCTCGGATCTGCGGGTTAGCGTTCTCCAAGGCGGCCTTCGGGATACACGACAACGCAAAATCATCGAGCAGAAACTGATAGCCAAGTTCCGCACTCATGAGGACGGCCTCAATTGGGATATCGGGTTCATGTCACACTACAGAACGTGACTTGACATCGTTGCCGGTCTTTCCAGCTTTTTAAAAAAACAAACACAAGAAACAAACACAAGAAACAAACCCAAATGAAGAGGATATGCAGCCAGCAGGTGTTTTGACACGTTGGACCCCCTGGGACACATCTCATTGTCTTGGCTGTGCTCTTAGTATGTCTTTGATGTAGGGATAGATTGATCTCTGCATTTTCTCTGTGTTTATATTCTGTGAATTCTGGTAGATTGTCTCACAGTAACTCTACCTGAGGAAGGGGCGACAGCTCCGAAAGCTTGTAATTTTAAATAAATCTGTTGGACGATAACCTGGTGTTGTGCGACTTCTCATTTCTGTTGTATATACACATGGCTTTGATTTTAAATTTACTGCATTAGGAGCAGGTTTAGTGGAGAAGGTAAGTGGGTCTATGAGGAAGGGAAAATTGATATGAGTGGCCATGTTTTTCATTTCTTCCATCAGAAAGTATAACTGAGTTCAATGAACACACAGGTGCGAAATTGGAATTGCAAGCTTTGATTATAGCTCCAGGGGCTAAAAATTGAGTAGCGCCCCAACTTCGTTTAGCGCCCCGGAAAAATTAGCACCCCCGCGCCGGAAATTGAGTGGTTGTGCCCCATGAGGGAAGCGGGGGCGCTACTGGAAGCGTCCCGCATCCCTCTTGGGGCGCTGCGAGTCAATATCGCGGCGCTACATGCCGCGGTATTGCAGGCCTTCCTCCCGTTCTTAAAGGGGAGGGGCCTTGCGCAGCGCCACCCGGGCCCCCGGGGATCAGGAGTGCCGGCAAAAGAGCCTGGCACTCAAGAGAAGTGCCGGGCTCTTGGAGCGCAGCCGGCACACTGCGGGGGGGGGCCGTTCAGGAAGCCGGGAACGGGAGCGCAGGCAGCTGCTGGTAGGCAGCCAGCAACAAAAATGGCCGCCCCACACCTCGCCTTTAAATTGCGCCTCCCCGGCCGCAGGTAGGCCCCCCTGACCCCGTCAGACATAGCGTCCGGCGGTAAGTCAGGGGGCGCTCCCCAAGATCGCAGCCGGGGCACGAGCAGGACGCTGCACACGGTGATGACGTAATCGCTGGTGGCGCAGCGCCGTGGGGCGCTACCGGTTAGCGCCGCCGCTAACATCCCGCTGAATTTCGTGGTCAGGCGCTAGTTGCTTTGAGCCCCGTTAGTGCCCTCTTAGGGTGCTAACGGGAGGCACAAAGCAACCAAATTTTTAGGCCCAGGTCTCAGCAGCAACAAGGTGTCAGGGATAATAATAAACTCTTGTCTCACTAGAGTTGTGACCTTTTGCTAAGTTGAAAACTGGCCAGAGGGCAGGGTGGGAATGGAACATGAATGGTCCTTGTACGCAAATCACAGAAAATTAACATGCAGGTACACCAAGCAATTAGAAAAGCAAATGGTATGTTAGCTTTTATTACAAAGGAATTGGAGTATAAGAGTAGAGGGGGGAAAAACTGGGTTGATTTGCGCCTCTCATTAGTGCCCCCGGGGGGCGGTAACAGGGCGCAAATCCCCTAATGCCCGGGCGCAACACCGCTAACGCCTCCTGCGAAATTCAGCGCCCCATGGCGCTGAGCGGCCAGCGATGACGTCATCGCCATGTGCAGCGCCCCGCTCGCGCCCCGGCCAGAAACTTCACTTGCGCCCCCTGACCTATCGCCGGACGATATGTCCGACAGGATCAGGGGGAGGTTTTGCAGCGGCGGCGGCGCTACTTAAAGGGCAGGTGTCGGGCAGCTATTTTTTATTTTGGCCGACTGCCAGCACCTGCCCCCTTTCACCTTTGTATGCAGGGTGCCGGCCGCGATCACTGTTTTCACGGTACGCCGCTCCCCGGTGCTCCGTTGAGTAGTTGCTGCCCAAGCAGGAGGTGGAACGCTTTCCAGTAGCGCTCCACCCCCTGTTTGGGGCGTTACCACTGAATTTACGGCCGAGGGGTGCTAACTTTTTCGGGGCGATAAAATTAGCACCCCAGCGACAATAGCACCCCAAAAGGGGCGACACACAATTTTTCCCCACAGAAGTCTTACTGCAATTATATGGGGCCTTGGTGAGACCACACCTGGAGTACTGTGTACAGTTTTGTTCTCCTTATCAAGGGAAGGATATATTTGCCTTAGAGGGAGTGAAATGAAGGTTCACTAGATTGATTCCTGGGATGAGGGAAATGTCCTATGAGGAGAGATTGAGAAGACTAGGCCTATATTCGCTAGAGTTTAGAAGAATGAGAGGTGATCTCATTGAAACATATAACATTCTTAGGGGCTTGACAGGATAGATGCTGGGAGGATGTTTCTCCTGGCTAGGGAGTCTAGAACTCGGGGTCACAGTCTCAGAATAAGGGGTTGGCTATTCTCTACCCCAGAGGGCTGTGGATGCTCAGTCATTGAGAATATTCAAGACAGAAATCAATAGATTTTTGGATACTAAGGAAATCAAGGAATATGGGCATAGAGAGGGAAAGTGGAGTTGAGGTCAAAGATCAGCCATGATCTTATTGAATGGCGGAGGAGGTGCGAAGGGTCGAATGACCTACTTCTGCTCCTAATTCTTATGTTCTTATGAAGATGGAATCATGGCTCGTGCGATTATTCCACAATCCTTCATTCCCAGCAGGGAGCTATGCTGGCAGGAGTTACAACTACTGTAGTACTGATTCTCCGACCCACACTCCCTGTAAGAGCAGCTCCCCACTGAAAGTGTGTCATCACGGAATTACCCCTCTGATGTTTTCTTTGTTCCTGCTGAAAATATATAGAAAATCTGAATGTCCCCATGGAAGTGAAATAAGCAAACGTAGATACTTAACAAAAAATACTTTTGTTATCCAATTGAAATTTCTGAACAGCCTGTTCAAAAACTGAACCAGTTGCACCCTAAATGAGAAGATCCCCTCTGTGTGCTACTTACAGCAAAATCATAAACACCTTTGTAAAGAATACATTTCCAATTTTGTTACAAAGACCGAGGGAAATCTCACCCCTGCGTGCCACTCACTCTGTTGGGACTGTGGCACATTAAGATGAAGAAGGCTCGAGAGCTGAAGGGGAGATATATATAGCAATAAATCTGGAAACTGCAGTAAAACCACTGTGAGGTTGGCAGGTATATTGGTATGTCGTTAAAGCTTATTGAACTCTGATGCCAAGTAATAATTGCTTGATATATTAAAAGCCACTTCTAGTCAATTTGTGGATGGCTAGGTTGTTAAAGATTATTTAATAATCATACATTTAAAGCATAATATGTATTCAAAACAATATTGCCTTAATTGTGTTTGGCTTTTTTTAAAGCGTTTATCTTATTCACATAGTGACTTTTATAATTCCTTCAAAGAAATAATTGCTACCAGTTTTAACTGTTCGCTACAGATATTAATTACATAAAACAACATTGCCATAATTTTATCTGCGTATCTTATACTCCAGAGGCTGCCTTTGGCTACAGTTTGCATGTTTAAAAAGGTATTAATTCATTTGTACTGCTTGGGCTTCTGCAAAAATATCTTACTCATACATAAGAAAAAGCAGCTAAATTATGTTGTAAACTATCTCTTAGTGAGAGCAATGGGGTTACTCTGTTCGTCTGAATCTCCAGTGTTTTCAGTGGGAACAAGCGGTCCGTTTTTGATTTGATTCAAAGCCCTTTTTCTTGCACTTTTCTCCCTTCCATTCTCAAAGGCATTGGGGGTAATTTTAACTCTTGCAATAGTATAAAAAATGGCGGTCGAGTCGTCCGCCCATTATGCACCTCTCCCGATTTCACCCATTTTACACTATCGGCAGAAGTTAAAATGACTCCCACTGATTTATGTTGGAGTCCAGTTCTGTAGATGCTGGCTGACATTCAGTACCTCACCCAGTGGTCATTCTGCTGGGGGCAGCAGGGTGGGGGTGACAAAATCACAGAGGAGTCTGATTCTGTCCTCAAACCACATTCATCACTGGTGCACTTTCCAGGCCTGGAATGTTGGCACAGAAATGGGAACTTTGGCTTCACCACTCCCTAGCCAATGGTGCTGAGGCCAATTTCGGTATCTCTATTGCAGGCCCAGCTAAGCTCGAACATATTAGGAAATCAAATTTGGAACCTTCCTCGTCACTATAGCTCAGTTCCACACCCGGCAATATAGTTACCTTGTTGTTGAGTCAATAAAATCTCAGACATTACTCCTGAACAGAGAGGAGCTAGGAAGGCCCACAAAGAGTGCATTGGACAAGTTGAGTGTTAAGGCAACAAAGGCGTGGACAAAGGTTTCAGTGGTAGTGAGGGCGATGCAAGGGTGGAGGTGGGTAATGTTGTGAAGTGGAGGTAAGCAGTTTTATTATTGGATAGGATTATGGGGTTAACGCACAATTCAGGGTCGAACAGGACACTGAGGTTGTAAACTGTCTCGTTCAGCTTGAGAGAAAAGCTGGTGAGGAGCACAGAGTTGGGGAAACTGCATGGAGTTTTTGATGGAAGCTGAATATGATGGCTTTGGTTTACCCAACGTTCACTTGGAGAAAGTTCTGGCTTACTCACAAATTGATGTCAGTTCGGCAGATTGACAGAAGTGGTTACAGAATTGAGGGCGCTGGTGGAGCGCTAAAGATAGGTGTCATCAGCGTACATATGCAAACTGACCCCCATGTCTGTGGATAAAGTGTCCAAGGGGCAGCATGTAAATGAGGAAAAGGAGAAGCCAAGAATTGAACCTTGGGTACTCCAGAGGTAATTATGTGGGTTTCATGAGGAAAAGCCATTACTGGCATAAATATTTACACTGTTCTCAGAGAGATGGTTAAAAAGACAAAGGTGCAATTACATTCCCTCCTAGGGCTGTAACTGTTTTCACAAGCAAAAAAAAAACTACATAAGGAGCAGGATAGGAACCAGAGTTTGGGAAGGGTGATTAAACAGGACTCGAGTTCCAGCGTTTCCTTGCAGCTCAATAAAATTTGTTGAAGATTTTGATAATGAATGCCTCCAATATACTTCAGTGAAGTAAGTAGAGAAACTGAACTTTGGATATCAGCGTTAAATTATAGAAATGCTTGGACATTTTGCTCAAAAATTAGGCTGTCCACTCAAAACTGCACCCACGGACCAGTTGAACCAGGAACACTCCTTGCCACGATGGACGTATCGGCACTCTACACCAGTATCCCCCACGATGACGGCATCGCTGCAACAGCCTCAGTACTCAACATCAACAACAGCCAATCTCCAGACGCCATCCTACAACTCATCCGCTTCATCCTTGACCACAATGTCTTCACCTTCGACAACCATTTTTTTACCCAAACACACGGAACAGCCATGGGGACCAAATTCGCACCCCAATACGCCAACATCTTCATGCACAAGTTCGAGCAAGACTTCTTCGCTGCACAGGACCTCCAGCCAACGCTGTACACCAGATACATCGACGACATTTTCTTCCTTTGGACCCATGGCGAAGGATCACTGAAAAGACTACACGATAACATAAACAAGTTCCATCCCACCATCAAACTCACCATGGAATACTCCTCAGAATTGGTCTCATTCCTGGACACACGAATCTCCATCAAAGACGGACACCTCAGCACTTCACTCTACCGCAAGCCCACGGACAACCTCACGATGCTCCACTTCTCCAGCTTCCACCCTAACCATGTTAAAGAAGCCATCCCCTATGGACAAGCCCTGCGAATACACAGGATCTGCTCAGACGAGGAGGAACGCGATGGACACCTACGGACGCTGAAAAACGCCCTCGTAAGAACGGGATATGACGCTCGACTCATCGATCGACAGTTCCGACGGGCCACAGCGAAAAATCGCATAGACCTCCTCAGAAGGCAAACACGGGACACAACCAACAGGGTACCCTACGTCGTCCAGTACTTCCCCGGAGCGGAGAAACTACGCCATGCTCTTCGCAGCCTTCAACATGTCATCGATGACGACAAACACCTCGCTAAGGCCATCCCCACGCCTCCACTACTTGCCTTCAAACAGCCGCCTAACCTCAGAAGTACCATCGTTCGCAGCAAATTACCCAGCTTTCAGGATAACAGCGACCACGACACCACACAACCCTGCCATGGCAAACTCTGCAAGACATGCCAGATCATCAACACAGATACCACCATCACACGTGAGGACACTACCCACCAGGTACATGGTACATACTCATGTGACTCGGCCAACGTTGTCTACCTCATACGTTGCAGGAAAGAATGCACCGCGGCATGGTACATCGGCGAGACCATGCAGACACTGAGACAACGTATGAACGAGCACCGCGCAACAATCGCCAGGCAGGATTGTTACCTCCCAGTCGGGGAACACTTCAGCAGTCAAGGACATTCAGCCTCGGATCTGCGGGTAAGCGTTCTCCAAGGCAACCTTAGAAACACACGACAACGCAAAATCATCGAGCAGAAACTGATAGCCAAGTTCCGCACTCATGAAGACGGTCTCAATCGGGATCTTGGGTTTATGTCACGATACATGACGTGATCCGGACTCGAGTCGTCGTTAGCTTGTTCACAGATGTGATTCCCAGTAAAAAAGTAAAAATTTTCCCAGTAAAAAAGTAAATTTTTTTTAAAGCTTTTCGTTTTACATACAGACGGCAGCTTTTGGCACGTTAGAACCCCTGCGACTACACCTCATTGTCTCAGTTGTATCTTGCTATGTCTTTTGATGTGGTACCTTCCTGGCTGACTTAATTAACTTTATCACACCTCGGCAGATAGTCAGGATGATTTAATTTATTGGTCTGCAATTGTAAAGTACACATGCTTTGTTTTCCATCTATATATGCTCTGGCGATTCTGTATCCAATTTACTTCACCTGAGGAAGGAGCAATCGATAGCTCCGAAAGCTTGTGATTTCAAATAAAACTGTTGGACTATAACCTGGTGTTGTGCGACCTCTCAATTTTCACTCAAAACTGGGCAGGGGACTATGCATCTTCCCACCATTAGAAAAATTGGGCAAGAATTTGCGATCGGTATGACGGTGAACTCTTAGAGTATGCCGTCATACCGCCTTTGAAATGGACAGCAAATTTGGGATTTCCGTGTGCTAAATCTCGAACTTGCGATCTGTCAAGTTCCGACTTGTCAGATGATCCGCACCAACATTGAAATCCTAATTGCTGGTGCAGAGTTGGGCTAATTGCCCACCAACTGCCCAGCAATTACACATGAAAATTTTACTTCTGGTGCAAACAGGCACAGGGCCTGTTTGCACAGCGCAAGGGGATACCTCCTGACAAGATAATTAAGAAATTGCACTCCATTAATTAAAAAGGAAGGTTAAACAGTAATACGAAGTGGTGAAAATAGCTTTCCAATTTGGACATGACAAAAATAAATGATTTGATTAGACGATTCTGAAATGCATATTATCAAAGATCGAGCATAGTTCCCAGAGACTAAAGGAATTCCAATGTGTATAAGAAAGCCGCACTTCAAATTTGCTTTGCAGAGAGAAAACGTTTCCAGTTCTACTCACTGCAGGTCTGGGGTCAGTCCTCTCTGGATGGCCTAACTGGAGAACATTTGGTTGTGTGTAGACCAGAAGAGTAGTGATGATTTTCAATCAAATTACTGGAAATGTAACTTGCTCTAAATCAGCACTTTTTAAAAAAGCCAAGTAGCACCATAATTTTGAGCTGTCCATACTTTTTTGTCCAAACACCCCAGACCCCAAAATGACAAATTCAAATATATTGTCTAAATGGAGAATAGCCCTACGATCTGCAATAGTATTAATGAGAGACCTTGGGCTGGATTTTCAATGACCTGTGGAGTCGGGTTTGGAGGCGTGTGGGGGGTTAAAGTTGTGGGGTCGGGGGTCCCGACCCCATCACGACTCCATCCCGCCTCCACGCAATTTTGACAAAATCGGTCACGGAGTTCCCAACTCCGTCCCGCCTCTCTCTCTCTCTCTCTTTCTCTCTCTCTTTTGTTTTGCATCCAGGTCCACTCACAGCAAAGCCAGACAGGTCCACTCACAGCAAAGGCCAGGCAATCTCTGAGACCAGGCAGCCTGCAATGATGACATCATCAGAGGCGACTTTCCCACTGAAACCACTAATTGGTTCATGGGTTCCCACATGCTGGAACTCAATTGCCCAATTAAGTGAAAATTGCATCATTCATCCACATTAATCTGGAGTCGGGGGGACAACACGAAATGCGGGTAACACGACCCCAACCCGACTCCAAGACAAAATCCAGCCCCTTCTGTTTGGACCACCGGCCCAAGTGATCCCGGGTACGCTTACGCACACGGTGCACCCCTGGGATCCGTGGGCCACTACGCTGCCCTCTACTCCACACCGTCTGACAGTAGCTTCTTGGAGGAGGGTTCCCAGCAGGTAAGTGTGCATTCAGTTCTGATACCGGCGGCGGAATCCTTGATTACGCTGCCAACCGCAAAATCCGGGCCATTATGTGCACCTGTCAAAATAAGGTGGCATGAATTTTTTCCAATACTTTTTAGGCCTATAGGTAAAAATTCAAATGTGTATGAAATCCCCCATTGAATCTCAATAATTAATTCACATGGACCATTTTTCTTCTAAAGGTTAGCGCCATCAGCACATGCTTCACTTCAATCAATCAGTCACAATCAGTATCATCAGTCCTTGTCCTGCCTGCTAGGTCAAAATACAAAACTTTAACAGTGCATTAAAATTCTGCAACCCACAGGGAAGTGACAGGGACAGGGGAACCACCAATCCTTGCATGCTCCCTGCGACATTCAGTCAGTCAATTCTGAAGCTGCATGGTCAGTAGCCATGGGAAAGCCTGCAGCCGAAAGCTCCCCCTTCAGCCTCATGAAGGAGAAAATTGTTTTAACATATGTCTCTTTAAATCAAACAACCCTGCTTCCTGTCTCATCAGATTAAAGTGAAGCATGAGCTACTGTGCTGAATGATAGTATTGCAGTTCTACACACACACACATTACAATAATATTTCAAGTGACCAACAAAATTAGGCAGAAGATAGACCTTCTTAATTGTATTATAAATGATTGTGGGATGATGATTGTAAAATTACAGAGTCTGGAAAATATTTAAAACATTTACTGATAAGACCGGTTAGAATTACATGACTGTTTACTCCTACTGTTGGTATAAGGCATTGTTTCAAATTATTTTTGCCTCCTTCTTACTCTGTGCTTGGCCACTTTGTCCTGTTTTCCTATAACAGGGAGACCACTGGAAATTCTAATTTTTTACTGATTAGGAAGTAAGTGATCCAACTAGTCAGTTGAAGACTAACACTATGGGGAAAGATGTGAACTGAAATGTGAAAAATATAGATTTATTCACTCGGTTTGCAAATTTCTCTTTTTTGAGATACTTTTGGCTGCATCCATGTTGTAATTTTTTAACACCCCCCCCCCCACCACACCTTCTTACTGGGAAATTAAACACTTTTCCACTTTCCTTGTACAGTGTAAGCTTCAAGCCTTGTCTTTAAGATGTCTTTAGCACTCTCATTCAAACTCTTACTGCACTCTGTTAACTCACTCTCACAGACACCAGAAAATAGCTGGAAGGGACAGTTTTATGTTGGATCAAGCACAAAAATTGTGCCTGATGCTTTGTTGTTCTATTCCCTCTGTGGAGTTAATGCAGCCAAATAGGTTCTACCAACAATCAGATTCCTGTATATTTGGCTCTAAATGCTCTATTCGATTTCAATGCCCACTTTATTCACATCACTTGATCATTATAATGTGGAAAAGGTCTACTTCCTAATAACCATATGAAAACAAAGACCTAATATATTTCACTCTTTTTCATTCTCGGGATATGGGCATTGCTGGCAAGGCCAGCATTTATTGCCCATCCCTAGTTGCCCTTGAGAAGGTAGTGGAGAGCCTTCTTCTTTAACCACTGCAGTCCGTGTGGTGAATGTCCTCGCACAATGCTATTAGAGCACCTTCACCATATGGATTTTTATCCTCTTTTTATGCCAATTTTCTCCCATCCTCCTTCTCCGATCACTGTGATTCATGCTGGGGTACAGTTCCACTGGCACTGACAACCTTCTGGAACTTTACCTGCGTAGTCAATTTTTTGTTTACTCCATCAGTTTTCCCCCTTCTCTCCTGAAGGCATGGATGCCTTGCTGGGATACAGTTCCAAATGGGTCTGACATCTTCCGATACCTTGCTCAGGTGGCCATTATTTCTACGTAAGCCTTATAATTGAATGGTGGAAAGATAATTGACTGCAGGGGACATCATAGCTGAGCTGTATTCTGTTCTCAGCCAATGCCTACACATGCACACTTCTGGCTGAGGTCAGTGGAAAACTATGAGGAGCAGGAACTCTGGCCGATTTTTCGCTCCCTGACCCAGAGGCACTGAAGCTAATTTTAGCACAGCTGCTGCCTTCGCGTCTGAGCTAAGCATAGCACCAGGGATTGAACCTAGAACCTAATTGGCCTGTACGGCACAGCTACTCACTGAACAGATTTACTGAGCAATCAAGGAGCCTTCAGCTAGTCTTTTTTCACATGTGTGCCCTCGATGGTTAAAGTTAACAGGCTATGCCAAATTGGGGAGGGTATCACAGACCCATTACAGCCCTGTATTCATCTAACATTTAGACATGTACATTTTTCATCAGGTGTCACTGGATACTTTGTAATGCAGAGGTGGCGATGGCTCCATTGTTGCTACCCGAAAGCAGCAGAGAGCGGAGATTTTTTTATTTGTTCCTGGGATGTGGGCGTCGCTGGCAAGGCCAGCATTTATTGCCCATTCCTAATTGCTCTTGAGAAGGTGCTGGTGAGCCGCCTTCTTGAACCGCTGCAGTCCGCGTGGTGAAGGTACTCCCACAGTGCTGTTAGTGGGGGGGGGGGGGGGAGTTCCAGGATTTTGACCCAGCGACGATGAAGGAACGGCGATATATTTCCAAGTCAGCATGGTGTGTGACTTGGAGGGGAACTTGGAAGTGATGGAGTTCACATGCGCCTGCTGCCCTTGTCCTTCTAGGTGCTAGAGTTCGCGGGTTTGGGAAGTGCTGCCGAAGAAGCCTTGGCGAGTTGCTGTAGTGCATCTTGTAGATGGTACACACTGCAGCTACAGTGCACCGGTGGTGGAGGGAGTGAATGTTTAAGGTGGTGGATGGGGTGCCAATCAAGCGGGCTGCTTTGTCCTGGATGGTGTTGAGCTTCTTGAGTGTTGTTGGAGCTGCACTCATCCAGGCAAGTGGAGAGTATTCCATTACACTCCGGACATGTGCCTTGCAGATGGTGGAGAGGCTTTGGGGAGTCAGGAGGTGAGACACTCACTGCAGAATACCCAGCCTCTGATCTGCTCTTGTAGCTACAGTATTATGTGGCTGGTCCAGTTAAGTTTCTGGTCAATGGTGACCCCAGGATGTTGATGATTGATTGAGCATGGGACCCTCCTGGTCTGTAAAGCTCAGTACCAGACCAGACTGTGCTTTAAGAATATTATTTTGACAGATCTAGGGTTAGCATTTAATTATCCAGATCGAGGACATAAAATCTGCAGCACATGATAATCTTCCTTCATCATGATAATCGCAGACCGTGATAATTCAACACCAATCGTTGTTAAAACAGTTGCATTAAGTTTTACCCAGGGTAGGGAAGAATGATAACATTTGCTGCAAATTAGCTGGAATAACTAAATTCCACAGTATTATGATTGTAACACTGCACTTTAATTTGGACCATCATTCTTCTGTGGTATCTTGACACCCATCAGCACACCACAGCGGGGCAGTTAATGCTGAAAATTTGTTATAAAGTTACGATTCACAAACTGTAAACGCTAACTGTGATTGCTGCTGTACAGCATGACCATGAATAAATTTGAGCCTCATCCCTTTTTCGCATCAGCTGGAATGTTGTTCATTAATGGAGTCTGCGTAACATCTAACACTCCATTTATAATGCAGAGCTTCTGCAGTACAGGACCCAACTCCACTTCACTGAACGGACCTCATTTATACTGTGGGGCAGATTGAGCAAAGCCAGAACAACTACAGATGCACAGTTGTTACAAAAGATGCATTTATGATTTCTGATCACAGACCTTCCCCATTGCTAGGGAGAGCTCAGCTTGCCCGCAGCAGGAATACAATAGCACTGGGTAACTGGTGGACTCAGCGACCACTTACCTTTGCCACAGGGTTGCCTCTATAGGCAGAGCTATAATGTCAAATAATCAAACTGAAGTCAATGGGAATCGGGGGGAAAACGCTCCACTGGCTGGAGTCATACCTAGCACAAAGGAAGATGGTTGTGGTGATTGAAGGTCAATCATCACAGCCCCACACATCGCTTCAGGAGTTCCTCAGGGCAGTGTCCTCGGCCCAACCATCTTCAGCTGCTTCATCAATGACCTTCCCTCCATCATAAGGTCAGAAATGGGGATCTTCGCTGATGACTGCACAGTGTTCAGTGCCATTCACAACTCCTCAGATAATGAAACAGTCCATGCCCGCATGCAACAAGACCTGGAAGATGTTCAGGCTTGGGCTGATAAGTGGCAGGTAACATTCGCGCCACAGAAGTGTCAGGCAATGACTATCTCCAACAAGCAAGAGTCTAACCACCGCACCTTGACATTCAACGGAATTACCATCGCCGAATCCCCCACCATCAACATCCTGGGGGTCACCATTGACCAGAAACTTAACTGGACCAGCCACATAAATACTGTGGCTACAAGAGCAGGTCAGAGGCTAGGTATTCAGCAGCGAGTGTCTCACCTCCTAACTCCCCAAAGCCTTTCTACCATCTACAAGGCACAAGTAAGGAGTGTGATGGAATACTCACCACTTGCCTGGATGAGTGCAGCTCCAACAACACTCAAGAAGCTCGACACCATCCAGGACAAAGCAGCCCGCTTGATTGGCACCCCCCTCTACCACCTTAAACATTCACTCCCTCCACCACCGGCGTACCGTGGCTGCAGTGAGTACCATCTGCAAGATGCACAGCAGCAACTCACCAAGGCTTCTTCGGCAGCACCTCCCAAACCCGCGACCTCTTCCACCTAGAAGGACAAGGGCAGCAAACACACGGGAACACCACCACCTCCAAGTTCCCCTCCAAGTCACACATCATCCTGACTTGGAAGTATAGCACCGTTCCTTCATCGTCGCTGGGTCATCCCATAAAAACAATTTTATTTTTTTTAATTGGCATAAAATGAGGATTGGGAACTGCCCTTTAATTCTTAGAAGTGCATTGCTAATGTGATAGAAATCTTTTGCTTGAATCAACATTATGCTGGGGCATAACTGTGCAGTCTCTGCACTATTATCCATTATCATTAGTTCATGAAATTACTTCACAGGAGTCCTATCTTATCAAATTTGACTCTGAGCCACATAAGGGCCCGGATTTTGAGATCGGTATGGCGACCTATTCTGCCATACCTCCTTTGAAATCCACCGCAATTGCACGCGCGAAATCCGGAACTTGCAGACTGTCAAAAGCAATGGCTGGCACAGAGTTGGGCTATACTGGCCAGCAGTTGCACATGGAAATGTTACGGTTGATGCAAACAGGTGCAGGGCGTGTGTGGTATATTTTTCAGTACATTACAGGAGCAAAGGTGGACCTGTGGTGATCCTACAAAGAGATACCTGCAATAAGTAAAAATTGTGAATTTATCATAATGTACAGTCAAAGTAACATTTGTTGGAGCATCATTTGTGGACCAGATTTGTAGAGAGCCAGCTTTTATACTGCAAGCGTAACATGCTGTGCACATTAATGTGAATATAATCCAGACCGAGCAAGTCAAAGATGTGTGGAATATATCAGCACAAATAACCCTACCAATTCCACTTTTGAAAATGTTTCTTTTAAGCAATAAAACAATTCTGCAGGGTGCTGTTAACTGCAAAATCGCATCCATGCATGGGACTATATAAAAATATAAGAAATAAATTGCAAAACATACACGAGAATGACCTCACATTCAGCCATGCATAGCAGTCTGAACTTTAACATTTATGGTAGTTCCAAGCATAGATTGGTCCGTAAATCCTTTCTTCATTCTGTGAATAAAACTCTTTAAAGAGTGCCGTCTCCATTTGGTTTACTGTCCACCAAGGAGTTATAAAATGTTGTTCATTTTACCAGACAATGCTTTGCAAGTGTTTCATTGTTTCCTCCTGTGTGAACGTCAGATCTTAAATGCACCATTTTTAGTTAGGATTTTTTTTCGTAAAGAATTGCTCAAGTGCTAACTGGGGACATCTTTCAAATGTGGCATGATAACATTTGATTCAAATCACTTTTCTTAAAAAGTGCACTGAGTTTTGGCTGACTGACATTTTTCATACCTTTCAGGTAGGAATCACATTATATGGGGCAGGCTGGATAGGGGCGGGGTTCAGGGCCCCATCAACCACTTTTGCTGGATCATAACTTATCTCTCATCCCTGGAACCAGTGGAGTAAATCTCCTCCAAAGCCTTCACGTCCTTTCCAAAGTGTGGTGCCCAGAATTGGACACAATACTCCAGCTGGGGCCGAACTAGTGCTTTATGTAGGTTTAGCAGAGCCAGGAAGTTATAATTACATAAGAAGAACATAAGAAATAGGAGCAGGAGTAGGCCATACGGCCCCTCGAGCCTGCTCCCCATTCAATGAGATCATGGCTGATCATCGACCTCAACTCCACTTTCCCGCCCAATCCCCATATCCCTTGATTTCCTGAGAGTCCAAAAATCTATCAATCTCAACCTTGAATATAGAAACATAGAAACATAGAAACTAGGAGCAGGAGTAGGCCACTTGGCCCGTCGAGCCTGCTCCACCATTCAATACGATCATGGCTGATCATCCAAATCCAGTACCCTGTCCCTGCTTTCTCACACAGAATCCCCATCGAGCCTGCACCGACACATATCCCACCCTATCCCCGTAACCCCACGTATTTAATTCCACAGCCCTCTGGGGTAGAGAATTCCAAAGATTAACAACCCTCATTTCTCCTCATCTCAGTCCTAAATGGCCGACCCCTTATCCTGAGACTGTGTCCCCTAGTTCTAGACTCTCCAGCCAGGGGAAGTAGCCTCTCAGCATCTACCCTATCAAGCCCTCTCAGAATCTTATATCTTTCAATGAGATCACCTTTCATTCTTCTAAACTCCAAAGAGTATAGGCCCATTCTACTCAATCTCTCCTCATAGGACAACCCAGGAATCAATCTAGTGAACCTTCATTGCACCCCCTCTAAGGCAAGTATATACTTCTTAGGTGTGCAGACCAAAACTTTACAAACGACTGCAGGTGTGGTCTCACCAAAGCCCTGTACAATTGCAACAAGACTTCCTTACTCTTGTACTCCAACCCCCTTGCAATGAAGGCCAACATACCATTTGCCTTCCTAATTGCTTGCTGTACCTGCATGCTAGCTTTCTGTGTTTCATGCACAAGGACACCCAAATCCCTCTGAACACCAACATTTAATAGTTTCTCACCAATTAAAAAATATTCTGTTTTTCTATTATTCCTACCAAAGTGAATAACCTCACATTTCCCCACATTATACTCCATCTGCCACCTTCTTGCCCACTCACTTAACCTGTCTATATCCATTTGCAAACTCTCTGGCCGGAATTTTGCAAGCGCTCAGGGGGCAGCTTTAGAGGTGGGACCTCCGACAAAATCGCAAAGATTGACAGCGGGCAGGAAACCCGCTGTCAACCCGCCTCCAATCAATCTTCCCAAGTGTCGGGTCCCCGATTTGCGCATGGACCCGACACCTAGCGGCGGGAAGAGGATTATAGCCACTTAACTGCCTGTTAAAGGTTGTTAACAGGCAGTTAACAAGCTCTTTTTCAATTTTGACACTTCTACTTTGGGCTTCCCGATGTCCGGACACCATGCCAGGTAAGTATGGCATGTTGCGAGTCTGCTGTAATGTTTCTGCATTGATGACAGCTGCAGAAGTGGTGTGAAGGATCCAATGGTGCACTGGTGAGTTTCAGAGGTAAGAAAATGTTGAGAAATTCATTTTTAATGCATTTAGACTTTTCTGTAGGTAACAAGTTTTGAATTGTATGTCTAGTCCCACCTCATTGGGAGACCCTCTCTCACCAGTGACAGATCGCTTCTGTAACCTCACCTGCAGCTGCCATCTGTTCTAGCCTAAGGAGGGAGTCACTGGAGAGCCTGGGTGCAAGAACTTACCTGTGAACAGTCATTGTCAGTGTTTGCAGCACCTCAATGCTGTCAAACACTGAGAAATCAGCTGTCAAAAAAAATTGTGTGGTGTCCCTTTAAGAAAACCGGCAGATGACGCGTCATCAAAAGACGTCATCTGACCGGCTTCCTTTTAATTGGCCGGCAAGCCCGCAGGGCAGGCTTAACAAGGCCAACTGACGTAAAATCACATCTGTGGGCCAGATGTAGTTGGGGGCGGGACTGGAACCCGGAAGCCACCTGACCCGCTCCCAAGCCGCATCAATCGAGAAAATCGCGGCCTTTGTGTCCTCCTCACAGCTTACTTTCCCACCTAGCTTTGTATTGTCAGTAAACTTGGATATCTTACACTTGGTTCCTTCATCTAAGTCAGTAATATAGATTCTAAATAGCTGAGGCTCCAGCACTGATCCTTGCGGCACCCCACGAATAATAGCCTTCCATTCTGAAAATGGCCCATTTATCCCTACTCTCTGGGCTGGATTTTCATGGTGAAAGCGAGTTGGGGGCAACGGGAGCTCAGAGGCGGTTGGGGAGGCCGGGTTTTTCACAGGCCCTGTCGAATTTAACAGCAGGGCCTGATTTGCACGCGGGGCTTCTGTTTCCCACCTGCAGCCAGCCAGACTGAGAGGCTGGCTGGCTCCGGGCGGGTTGGCCTGTAGCACTAGGCCGCACAGAGGAGGGAGGGGGCGGGATCGCCGGAGGGGGTTGGGGCTGGGGCCGGCGAGAGGAGGACGGGGGTGGGGAGGTTTGCTAAGGGTCGGGGGGTGCGAGGAACATCTCGGGCTGGGTGGCAGCAACATCTGGGGGGGGGGGCGGTGGAATGTGAGGATCATTGAGGCCGGTGAAAGGAATATCGGAGGCCGGGTGGCGGCCGGAGCAGCAAGTGGGGCGGTGTGCCAAGGATCGCGGGGCGATGGGCTGCAGGGCAGCTGGAGGAGCAAGGGGGAGTGGGGAGTCTGCAGAAGATCGGGGCCGGGAGGCGCATGGGGAAGGCCGGTGCGGGGGGAGGCCTCGTGGAGGGATCGGAGGCCAGGGGGGTGATCGGAGGCCTCATGAGGGGGTCTCTGATCGCGGAGGGTGTGCTTGACAGGGACCCTGGATCCAGCAGGTAAGTATAAAGGTACTTACCTCCTGGATGCAGCAGTGCTCGCCTTGCTGTAACTGCTGGATTTTACCAAGCGTGTAAAACCCGAGAGGCTACAGTTAAACACAAAATGGAGGTTAAAGAAGAGGCTTCCAGCCTCATTATAATATTTAAATTGACAATTCGCCTCCTGGCAGCGCATTGGCTGCCCGCCTCCGTTAAAACGGAAGTGGGCGGGTTGGAGGTGGGCTCAGCTTGGGATTCCGATTTTTAACAATTTAACTACCCCACGCTCCAAACCCACCCCTTTTTTTTAGGTTAAAATTTGCCCCTCTGTTTTCTGTCCTTTAACCAATCCTCTATCCATGCTAATATATTACCCCAACCTCATGAGTCCTTATGGTGTGCAACAACCTTTCGTGTGGCACCTTAGCAAATGCCTTTTGAAAATCCAAATATACTACATCCACTGGTTCCTCTTTATCTACGCTGCTAGTTACAGCCTCAAAAAACTCTAATAGAGATGTTAAACATGATTTCCCTTTCATAAAACCATGCTGACTCTGCCTTATCATATGATTTTCTAAGTGCCCTGTTACCGCTTCCTTAATAATGGATTCCAGCATTTTCCCGATGACTGATGTCAGACTAACTGGCCTGTAGTTCTCTTTATGCTAAGTCTTCTATTCTAAATGCTTAGATAGGCAATTTCAATGTTATCTGTTGACAGAAAAGTCTGACCAGAAATTATGGTAACAGGAATTTGGGCAAGAAGTGTGTACGTACACAAGACTTTTTAATAATACATAGATGACTTTACAGAATGTTACCTCCAGACTCGACTATTCCAATACTCTCCTGGCTGGCCTCCCTCCTACCATAAACTTGAATTCATCCAAAACTCTGCTGCCCGTATCCTAACTCGCACCAAGTCCTGTTCACCCATCACCCCTGTGTTCACTGACCTACAATGGTTCCTGGTCCGGCAACACCTCGATTTGAAAATTCTCATGCTTGAGTTCAAACCCCTCCATGGCTTCGCCCCTCCCTATCTCTGTCACCTCCCTCAACCCTATAACCCTCGAGATCTCTGCGCTCCTCCAATTCTGGCCCCTTGAGCAGCCCCGATTTTAATCGCTCCATCATCGGCGACCATGGCTTCAGCTGCCTAGGCCCTAAGCTCCGAATTCCCTTCCTAAACCTCTCCACCTTTCGCTCCTACTTTATGTCGCTCCTTAAAACCTACCTCTTTGATCAAGCT
The DNA here is from genome assembly GCA_030390025.1 of Squalus acanthias. Taxonomy (NCBI): domain Eukaryota; kingdom Metazoa; phylum Chordata; class Chondrichthyes; order Squaliformes; family Squalidae; genus Squalus; species Squalus acanthias. Next base: position 21,542,580 of record CM059433.1, on the reverse strand, counting down.
TTTGGTCACCTGTCCAAATATCTCTTTATGTGTCTTGGTGTCACATTAACGCTCCTGTGAAGTGCCTTGGGGCGTTTCACTACATTAAAGGGGCTGAATAAATGCAAGCTCTTGTTGAATGCCAACTCCACAAAAGATTTCTGGGGCACCCACTTTGGGTGGGGGAAATCTCAATGTGGCACCTTGCCACAGCATAAGTGAGCCCATGCCCTGCCCAAATATATTTTTTTTAATTTAAAAAATGGCCCTTTTTAAAAAAAAATATGCCAGTGTCCATACTCACTCACCATCAGCCATTGTATGGCCAGGCAGTGCAGGAAGAAGTTCAATGATCTTACCAGATCAGGTATAAGGTGTCCTGGCCAATATTTATCCCTCAAACAACATATCAAAAACAGATTATCTGGTCATTACCACATTGCTGTTTGTGGGAGCTTGCTGTGCGCAAATTGGCTGCCGCGTTTCCCACATTACAACAGAGACGCCACTTCAAATAGTACTTCATTGGCTGTAAATCGCTTTGAGGCGTCCGGTGGTCGTGAAAGGCGCTATATAAATGCAAGTCTTTTTTTTTCTTTTAAGAAACCACCCACATCTTCTGACAATGCACGGTGCTAAGTATGTCTGCCACTGACCGTTCTTCACAATAATAGGGTTGAAAACCCTCCAAGATTGACCTGGATTCTCCAGGAATTAAATATTAAAAGCTCCAGGACTCTGCTGTGAGCAGCCCTGGAGAAAAATCGTCGGTTTTTTTTTCATTATCTTTAACAACTTTCATTACTAGTTATTAAAATATTGGAGATGGGAATAAAAGGCTGTTTGATTGACAGTCAAGAATCATCCAAACGGTTAATGAAGAGTGTTCGCTTTCTAATTGGCGGTGGGAAGGCGGTGTGCTGTGACGATGGACGTGTTGGTCGACCAATAGCAGGAGCGTAGGAGCGGTGTGATTGGAGGCAGGAGGTCATGTGATAAAATCTCCAGGAATACGTCCAACCATAGTTGACAACCTATTGTTGCAAAGTACTTTAACTGCTCACCATAAATGCCCATGAGCATCCTTTCAAGCTGTGTGGCCGCGCGGCGCTCTGGAGGCCCCACGTAGCTCCGCGCATGCGCGGAATTTTGAATGGGCTGCGTGGCCCCTTTAATGAAAAAAAAAATTAGAGGGAACATTGCCCATGAGGTAGCACAGTACAGGAAACTTTTGTTTATCCGGCACCCAAATATCCGGAGTTCTCGCTTAACCGGCAAAAATCATCCTCCGAAAACTCCTCTCAAATAACCGGCAATGTTGCCGAGTCGCAGTCGAGTCTCCGCGAACGCCGAGTACTCCGAAAACTCCTCTCAAATAACCGGCAATGTTGCCGATCCCGAGTCCGAGTCCGAGTCCGCGAACGCCGATTTAGTCAGTAGGGGTAGTTTTCAAAAGTACCCAAATACTGTATACTGCACATTTCTTGATTTATTTATTTTTCTTTGTTAAAAATAGCCTCGGTAGATATAACTCTCCGTTATCCGGTACTTTCGATAAACCGGCACCACGCCGGTCCCGTTGGTGCCGGTTAATAAAGAGTTTCCTGTACCTTTTAAACAGCCAGTCTCCACCTGGAAGATTTGGTTCACTCACATCCTTACGTATATTTATCCCACAAAATACCTTGCATGGAATGTAACTGCCTCTTTTATGTACCTATCATAACCCCCATTATGGGCTGTATGCTGATACCTGGGTTTTACTGCATGTCACAGTAACAAAAGGTAATTCTCACTCTTGCATTTTTTCCTCGAGGACAAGACAACTCATAACAGAAAGCTGCAACAAATAAACCTCCGCCCTCTCACCCGCTATAAATATGAAGCACTGAAAATCCTATGAAGCCATTAGAGTGCTAGAGATGGGGAAGTAGGAGGGAATGTGTTAGCTGCAGTGTCTTGGCAACCTAGTCCTTTTCTTCTTAGTCGTCCTGTTGAACCATGCCTGAACTAGCAGCAACCCCTTTCCTGAAACCCTCATGTCGCTTCTTCTATTGTGAGAGGTGATCGCTGCTCAGCAGGATATCATTGTTAACTCCATTCATTGTTTCCTCCTCTAGCTGTACCTGAGGGAGGTTGGCGAAATCTCCCAGTACATCTGGCCCTGTCAGCAAATCACACCTTGTCATCGGCCAATCCCTTACGGCAGTAGTTCATGGGCTTCTGCTGAGGAGTAGTTAGCACCAATAAGCAGGAACAGCTGCTGGAAGAAGGATGGTGCTACCTGATGAGCCAAGTTGCAGCGTGCAGCCTCAGACCATATTGCTCGATGCTCCCAAATTGAGGAAAGCACCTGAAGCACTGCTTCAACATGCCAGTGGTGTGTTTAATGATTACTCAGGTGAATGAATGAACCTCATGATATAGGCGTCCAGTTTGTGTTATGGGATACCACATATGTCATGAGCCATAGCTACAGGGAATAGATTTAGGGGGAAAAATTGAGTTGTGCCCCCATTGGGGCGCTAACTTCGCGCCCCATTAAAATTAGCGCCCCTGCGGCCAAAATTGAGTGGTAACGCCCCAAGAGGGAAACGGGGCACTACTGGAAGTGCCCCGCCACCCTCTTGGGGCGATGCGAGGGAGCATTGCAGCGCTACGTGCCACGTTATAGCAGGCCTTCCTTCCCCTTCTTAAAGGGAAGGGGCCTTGCGCAGCGCGACCCCATCTGGGTCACCGGGGATCGGAGAGCCAGCAAAAGAGCCCAGCACTCAAGAGAAGTGCCGGGCTCATGGAGGGCAGCCGGCACTCCACCGGGGGGGTCGGGTCAGGAGGCCGGGGACGGCAGCAGAGGCAGGTGCTAGCAGGCGTCCAGCAACAAAAATGGCCGCCCGGCACCTCGCCTTTAAATAGTGCCGCCCCAGTCACAGGTAGGCCCCCCTGACCCCGTCGGACATAGCGTCCGGCGGTAAGTCAGGGGGCGCTACCGAAGATCGTGGCCGCGGCGCAAGCGGGACGCTGCACACGGCGATGAAGTCATCGCCGGTGGCGCAGCGCCGCGGGGCGCTAACGGTTACTGCTGCCGCTAACCTCCCGCTGAATTTCAAGGGAGGCGTTGGCAGCGCCGCGCCCGGGCACTAGTTTCTTTGCACCTCATTAGCGTCCTCTTAGGGTGCTAACGGGAGGCGCAAAGCAACCAAATTTTTCCCCCTTATTCTCCTAGGAGCCACACTAAGATTTGTCATTCTGGGTCAAAGAGTGGTGGACCAGTGGACTGTCTTAAAATGAAACCGTCATGACAGCTGCCAGGTAAATGAACGTTATGCGGTGCTGATGGTTGCAAACGGCATTATCATTGCTGAATCACCTACCATCAACATCCTGTGGGTCACCATTAACCAGAAACTTAACTGGACCAGCCACATAAATACTGTGGCTACAAGAGCAGGTCAGAGGCTGGGTATTCTGTGGTGAGTGGCTCACCTCCTGACTCCCCAAAGCCTTTCCACCATCTACAAGGCACAAGTCAGGAGTGTGATGGAATACTCTCCGTTTGCCTGGATGAGTGCAGCTCCAACAACACTCAAGAAGCTCGACACCATCCAAGACAAAGCAGCCCGCTTGATTGGCACCCCATCCACCACCTTTAACATTCACTCCCTCCGCCACCGGCGTACCGTGGCTGCAGTGTGTACCATCTACAAGATGCACTGCAGCAACTCGCCAAGGCTTTTTCGGCAGCACCTCCCAAACCCGTGACCTCTACCACCTAGAAGGACAAAGGCAGCAGTTTCATGGGAACATCACCACCTCCAAGTTCCCCTCCAAGTCACACACCATCCTGACTTGGAAATATATCACCGATCCTTCATCATTACTGGGTGAAAATCCTGGAACTCCCTCCCTAACAGCACTGTGGGAGTACCTTCACCACACGGACTGTAGCGGTTCAAGAAGGCGGCTCACCACCACCTTCTCAAGGGCAACTAGGGATGGGCAATAAATGCTGGCCTTGCTGGCCCACACCCCAGGAACGAATAAAAAAAAATTCTTTCAAAAATAGCTTTTTGATGAGGTACCTCAAGAGGCTTCTTTGCAAGATAAAATCTTATGGAATTAGTGGTAATCTGCTGCAGTGGATTGAGAACTGGATGATTTCCCGTAGGCAGAAAGTTGTAGTCAATGGATTCAGATCTGCTTGAAGACCGGTTACCAGTGGTGTCCCGCAGGGATCAGTGTTAGGACCTCTGCTATTTACAACAACAACAACTTGTATTAATATAGCACCCTTAACGTAGTAAAACATCCTAAGGCACTCCACAGGAGCGTGATCAAACAAAATTTGATACCGAGCCACATAATGGATGGGCAATAAATGTTGGCCTTGCCAGCGACGCCCACATCCCAGGAACCAATGAAAAAAAAAGAAGCTGCAGATTGAGAGACAGCTATCCTTTCTTCATGAGAGAGAGGATGTTGCTGCCTGAAAGGTCCATACCTGAAAAGTAAACCTGTCTGCTCTCTGCACAGATGCTGACTGAACTGCTGTGTGTATCTGACATTTTCTGTTTGGTATCTGCTCCTGTTGATGTAGGTAGTCACAATGTTCAAGGGAGCACATAGGGGCCACATCCTGCAATCTATCATTCCTAGACCTTTGAGAATCCTGTCGCACTGTAAAACTGCAGTACCCTCTCCTGCTGTTGCCAGTTATCCATGGGGAAGGAGGTGAAATTATTTATTTGCTCTAGCAAACAATGCATCCATAACTCGCTTATGTATCTGGTCACAGCTGATTGACTAATGTTCGTGATATCCCTTGTGGCGTCCCAGAATGTCCCTGTTACATAATAGTTAAGGGCCGTCATGACATTGACAGCCACTGGCAGTGCAGTGTCTGTAGTGGATGTAGATTGCAGGCCAAGTTACATCATGTGGCATAAAGCAAGCCTCTACTGGCAACAGTCCTCTAACAAATGTAGGTATTTACATCTCTGCCTGTATATTCTGTGGACCAATGGATAGATGGCGCAACCTCCAAGTGGGGCCTGACCAGTCTGTCATCCCTCTGTTACTTGTCCTCTTGTTCTAAAAAAGCAAAGGTACAGGGGAATTCCCAATGGAAAACCTATTGTGTCCCTGTGAACTAGTTGGATGAGTGTGTGTGTGTGGGCGGGTGGGAGGAGGAGAGAGTGGATGGTAAATAGTAGTCCCAAAGCAGATGGCACAACAGCAAAAGACAAAGTGCTTGACTAGAGAAAAACAAATCTCATTAAACAGGTCAGAAATTACCTTTGAACTGCCTAGCAATGCTGGACACCGATTCTATATGGGTGAGAAGAAATAACACAAAAATGTAGGAATGAAGGGTGCATAATGCAATTTCTGCCTCATTTGCATTGAAGTGCCCGAAGCTGAGTTGCCAGAAACAATGACGAAAATTACAGCAGGCTTAACCAATCTCCGCCCCACTTCCCAATCGGGATTGCCTGATTTAGCCACACGTTTTCATAGAATCATAGAAATTTACGGTACAGAAGGAGGCCATTCGGCCCATCGTGTCTGTGCTGGCCGGAAAAGAGCTATCCAGCCTAATCCCACTTTTGGGTGAATGCAATTGGAAAATCTAGGCCAGAGTGCCCATCCGGTGTGTTTTTTTAACGTGGCAAACAGAAGCACTAGGTCACGCTCGAAGGAGCAGCACAACGATACAGACTGACTGGATTACCAGTGCATTCCACAAGAACTTTCTATATTAGAATTAAATAAAGCCAAAATCTCATTAAAGAATCTGTATTTAAACTGGCATGGACATTTCTCTCCACAGGAAATAATTGACTTAGATATTTCACCTTTACACATCTTAGCTTTAAACCAAGCCCAGAGAGACAGCAGCAATTAAGCAAGCTTGCCATAGAGGCACAAGCCCAAAAATAAGAGTCAAGGAACTACAATCAAGAATGAATTATCTGGATTTACATAAGATTACAATGAGTTGCATTTGATGAAGTTATTTTTTTTTTGTTTGATCCCTTAAATATGTAAAATGAAATGAAACTGCCAGCTGTCATGAGCTGCCAAATGTTTCTGCAGAATTAGCGTGGATGGAGTAATTACCTGGAGACAAATCTTTTTCCACCTTGATGACCTTTTAAAAATGCAGCTGGCGCTTGGAGATTGACTCAGTGATACTCGAAGTGATTTATTCAGAGTAGACGAGAATGGTGCAAGAAGATGAGTTGGCAAACTGAATAGAGGCTAATGATTCCAATAATTTTCTGGAGCAAGGCTACAGTAGGCGAAGACTGCAAACGAGGCTGAGAATACCAGGAACATAATAAAAAGCACATTCAAGACAGAGAACTGTTGCTACTTAACTGCATCATTGTTTACTTCATCATTCACATCAATTACCATATTTTACTTCAGTAAAGAAGTCTAAGAGCATGTGTCCTTCCTCTAGTTTGATTTGCATAACTACATTCTAAATGATGAAATATAAACATCGGCATTTTTTTTATTTGTTCCTGGGGTGGGCATCGCTAGCAAGGCCAGCATTTATTGCCCATCCCTAATTGCCTTTGAGAAGGTGGTGGTGAACCGCCTTCTTGAACCGCTGCAGTCCACGTGGTGAAGGAACTCCCACAGTGCTGTTAGGGAGGGAGTTCCAGGATTTTGACCCAGCGATGATGAAGGATAGGCAAAATATTTCTAAGTCAGGATGGTGTGTGACTTGGAGGGGAATTTGGAGGTGATGGTGTTCCCATGCGCCTGCTGCCCTTGTCCTTCTAGGTGGAAGAGGTCGTGGGTTTGGGAGGTGCTGTCGAAGAAGCCTTGGCGAGTTGCTGCACTGCATCTTGTAGATGGTACACACTGCAGCCACGGTGCGCCGGTGGTGGAGGGAGTGAATGTTTAGAACTGTAACAGTTATACACATAAACTGAGCATTTCACAAATATTAAATAAACATCTTTCGAATGAGATGTTAAACCGAGGCCCCGTCTGCTCTCTCAGGTGGACGTAAAAGATCCCATGGCGCTATTTAGAAGAAGAGTAGGGGAGTTATCCCCAGTGTCCTGGCCAATATTTCTCCCTCAATCAACATAACAAAAACAGATTATCTGGTCATTTTCACATTGCTGTTTGTGGGAGCTTTCTGTGCGCAAATTGACTGCCGCGTTTCCCACATTACAACAGTGACTCCACTTCAAAAGTACTTCATTGGCTGTAAAGCACTTTGAGAAGTCCGGTGGTCGTGAAAGGCGCTATATAAATGCAAGTCTTTCTTTCTTCCTTATGAGTCACAAAGTTATAAGTATTGGAAATTTGGGGGGAAAAAGTCGGTTGCTTTGCGCCTCCCGTTAGCGAGGTTAGTGGCTGCAGTAACTGTTAGCACCCCGCGGTGCTGCGCCGCCGGTGATGACGTCATCGCTGTGCGCAGCGCCCCGCTTGCGCCCCGGCCGCGATCTTCGGGAGCGCCCCCAGACTTACCGCCGGACACTATGTCTGACGGGGTCAGGGGTGCCGGCGCTATTTAAAGGCGAGGTGCCGGGCGGCCATTTTTGTTGCTGGCCGCCTGCCAGTACCTGCCTCCGCTGCCGTCCCCGACCTCCTTACCTGCCACCCCCGCGGAGTGCTGGCTGCGTTCCATGAGCCCGGCACTTCTCTTGAGTGCTGGGCTCTTTTGCCGGCACTCCGATCCCCGGTGGCCCAGCTGGGCCTCGGGTCGCGCTGCGCAAGGTCCCTCCCCTTTAAGAAGGGGAGGAAGGCCTGCAATACCGCGGCATGTAGCGCCGTAATATTCCCTCGCAGCGCTCCAAGAGGGAGTCGGGGCGCTTCCAGTAGCGCCCCGCTTCCCTCTTGGGGCGCTACCACTCAATTTCGGCCGTGAGGGCACTAATTTTTCCGGGGCGCGACTCAATTTTCCCCCCTTGGAGTGTTATAACTCCCACCTCCCCATTAGTAAATCCCTTAAAATCTACACTCTTACATTCCACATTTTGGGTGGGGGAGGGTGGGCGGCAACTGGGAAATTCAGTTGGATGTCTCTCCCTTCTATCCCTTGTCTTCCTGATTTCTGCAGGCAGGAAGAACATCTGCAACACCTTGCTATTTCTCAGTCTCAGGATCACAAGGCACGCAGATCCATCTTGGAAGGACATTGGGGAAAGCTTATTATTAAAACCTGCCCAAAGCTGGCAAAATCCTTCGCCACAGAAAAGGGTCAGCAATTACTACTGCGATGAGTGGTGTGCCTGCAATACCAGCAGTAGCCCAGTATCAAGGGATTTTATACTCACAAGCTAAAGCACTATGAGTCATTTGCAATGCCTACACTTCAGCATGAGATGCGATCACCGGGAATGGTGTTCATGTGTGGTAAAGAAAATGGGAAAAGGGTGATAGATTCTTGAGGGGGAATTTTAATTCCCCATTGGCCCACTCAAGTTTATTGGCCACGCCTCACTAACATCCCGCTAGCCAACTGCTGATAGTTGAAGATCGGGGAGGCCGTCGACTGACAGTCAGATAGGAACTGGAATAGGCCATTCGGCCCCTCGAGCCTGTTCCGCCATTTAATTCGATCATGGCTGATCTGTACCTTAACTCCATCTACCCACCTTGGTTCCATAGCCCTCAATACCCTTGCCTAACAAAAATCTATTGTGGAGGTGGGGGTGTTACAGCAGGGACTTGTGGGCTGTGGGGGAGTTTCTGGGGCAGCAGACGCCAGACTTCCTTTGTGGGGGCCGGAGGAGCCATAACAGAAAGTTTAATATTTACCTTACAGAGCCTCTTCTTCCTGCAGGCCACGGTGGGTGCCCCGCTCAGTCAGCAGTTAAAATACCATCAGGGCCCTGTGTACGACCTCAGCCGCCGAAAAAAGTAGGGCTGTTGAAATTGCTGCGGAGCGGGAATGGAGTGGGAAATTGACCCGCTCAATTTTAACTCCTGCTCCACCCAGTTGCCGCCGGTCAGGGGAAGTTAAAATTCCCCCATATTTGACCACTTGCAACTCTTACTCAGATTTTCAGCTGAGAGTCAGTGACCTCAGATATCACAGAACATCCATAGAGTCATAGGGGGAAAAATTCAGTTGGTTGCGCCTCCCGTTAGCGCCTTAAGAGGGCGCTAATGGGGCACAAAGCAGCTAGCGCCCGGGCGCAGCGATGTTTGCGCCGCTCGCGAACTTAACTAGACATTTTGCGGCGGCGCTAAACTTTATCGCCGCGATCTCCTGCGCCGGCAGATCATGACGTCACTCGAGTGCGCAACGCCCCGGTATCGCCCCGGAGCGGATATTGAGTGGCGCCCCCTGCCTTACCGCCTGACGCTAGCAACGACAGGTTGAGGGGAGCGTTCTGCAGTCATGAAGGGAAAGGGGGAGCGCTATTTAAAGGTGACCGCTTCCTGCCTTTTATTGTTGGTGCCATTTTTGAACTACGCATTCTGAGAGAGAGAGGGAGAGACTTCTGGAGAGATTCAACATTGTGTGAAGGAGTTTTGGGTACTGAGCAGCACTTTGCAGGTTCATTTTGATTTGCCATTCCTTGTATCGATTTAGCAGAGACTGTGGGGGCTGCACTCTGAGCTCTTTGCCTGGTACTCTCCATTGTTCTTTCCAGCACATTTGATGTGCAGGTCTCTCCAGGCCGTGATTCAAGGCTGCAATGAGCAGGATGTGGATGGAAAGCAAGATTAACCATCCCCTTTAAGAACTGGCCCGTGCCATTGTGTGTGCGTTCCATTGCTGACTGACATTACATGAGCTTCGCCAGCGCTCTGAGGTAGCGCCTCGCTCCTCGGCCTTTGCGCCTTAAGACAGGTGTGAAGCGCCTGATTGAGCGCTGCAATCACCTCCAGGGGCGATAAAAGTCAAGTTTGCAGTCGGTGGCGATAATTAGCGCCAGGCGCTAATCTTTGCGCCCGGCCGATATTTGCACCCCAAATGGGGCGCAACTGAATTTTTCCCCCATAGAGTTATACAGCACAGAAAGAGGCCCTTCGGCCCATTGTGTCCGCACCGGCCATCAAGCCCTATCTATTCTAATCCTATTTTCCATCACTTGGTCCATAGCCTTGTATGCTATGGCGTTTCAAGTGCTCATCTAAATGCTTCTTGAATGTTGTGAGGGTTCCTGCCTCTACCACCCTTTCAGGCAGTGAGTTCCAGATTCCAACCACCCTCTGGGTGAAAAAGTTTTTCCTCAAATCCCCTCTAAAGCTCCTGCCCCTTACCTTGAAACTATGCCCCCTGGTTATTGACCCCTCTACTAAGGGGAAAAGTTCCTTTCTATCTACCCTATCTATGCCCCTCATAATTTTGTACACCTCAATCAGGTCCCCCCTCAGCCTTCTCTGCTCTAAGGAAAACAACCCCAGCCTGTCCAGTCTCTCTTCATAGCTGAAGCGCTCCAGCCCAGGTAACATCCTGGTGAATCTCCTCTGCACCCTCTCCAATGCAATCACATCCTTCCTATAGTGTGGCGACCAGAACTGCACACGGTATTCCAGCTGTGGCCTAACTAGCGTTTTGTACAGCTCCATCGTAACCTCCCTGCTCTTATATTCTATGCCTCGGCTAATGAAGGCAAGTATCCCATATGCCTTTTTAACCACCTTATCTACCTATCCTGCTGCCTTCAGGGATCTATGTACATGCACACCAAGGTCCCTCTGATCCTCTGTCCTTCCTAGGATCCTACCATTCATTGTGTATTCCCTTGCCTTGTTAGTCCTCCCAAAATGCATCACCTCACACTTTTCAGGGTTAAATTCCATTTGCCACTGCTCTGCCCATCTGACCAACCCGTCTATATCTTCCTGTAGCCTGAGGCTTCCCTCCTCACTATTTACCACTCCACCAATTTTCGTGTCATCTGCGAACTTACTGATCATACCTCCTACATTCATATCTAAATCATTAATGTACACTACAAACAGCAAAGGACCCAGCACCGATCCCTGCGGTACACCACTGGACACAGGCTTCGAGTCACAAAAACAACCTTCGACCATCACCCTCTGCCTCCTGCCACGAAGCCAATTTTAGAAACATAGAAACATAGAAACTAGGAGCAGGAGTAGGCCATTCGGCCCGTCGAGCCTGCTCCACCATTCAATACGATCATGGCTGATCATCCAAATCCAGTACCCTGTCCCTGCTTTCTCACACAGAATCCCCATCGAGCCTGCACCGACACATATCCCACCCTATCCCCATAACCCCACGTATTTAATTCCCCCTAACATATCCCATCCTATCCCTATAACCCCACATATTTAATCCCCCCTTAACACTAAGGGTCAATTTATCATAGCCAAATCAACCTAACCCGCACATTTTTGGACTGTGGGAGGAAACCGGAGCACCCGGAGGAAACCCACGCAGACACGGGGAGAATGTGCAAACTCCACACAGACAGTCACCCGAGGCCAGATTCGAACCCGGGTCCCTGGCGCTGTGAGGTACCAGTGCTAACCACTATGCCACCGTGTTGCCCAATTTTGGATCCAATGTGCCAAATTGCCCTGGATCCCATTGGCTCTTACCTTCTTGACCAGTCTCCCATGCGGGACTTTGTCAAAAGCCTTACTGAAGTCCATGTAGACTGCATCCAATGACTGGTTGGTCCCACAACCTTAACAAGGAAGACTTTTGGAAACTTTCAAATCCCCCACGTCAATATAAGGGAAATGATCAAGTTACCAGGGCTCTCAAAAAGACTTCCTGCTCAGCAGGTAAAACTATTGCTCTATAGAACCCAAAGGGGACTTCAATGGTTGCTGAAGATCTCCAAGCAGTCATAGAAGTTTCAAGTGTAAATAGTGAAGGATTGGCAGATGCACAGACCTATACTCTCCAAGATAAGTTCATCATAGAATGTAATTGGCCAAAATTTATTCAGCTCAAACAGTAGAGCATTGAAACCAATATTCAATACATTGTTGCCAGCTTGCTATTCAATGGTAGGCATTTATTTGGGGTTAAAAAGGTGGAGGAAGCTGTCTTCACGACGAGCAGAACAGAACCAAGAGCCCATGAGGTGATTGGCAAAAGAACCAGAGGCGACACGGGGACAAACTTTTTTCTGCAACGGTTAGGATTTGGAATGCACTGCCTGATAGGGTGGTGGAAACAGATTGAATAGTAAACTTCAAAAGGGAATTGGATAAATACTTAAAGGAGAAAAAAACTGCAGGGATATGGAGAAAGAGCGGGGGAGTGGGACTAACTGGATCGCTCTTCGAAAGAGCCGGCGCCGACTCGATGGGCCGAATGGCCTCCTTCTGTGCTGTGATTCTATGTTCTCTCAGGCACATTACTGAAAAAAATTGAGAGGTCGCACAACACCAGGTTATAGTCCAACAGTTTGATTTGATTTCAAATAAAACTGTTGGACTATAACCTGGTGTTGTGCGACCTCTCAATTTTGTCCACCCCAGTCCAACACCGGCATCTCCGCATCATGCACATTACTGAAAGCCATTGTCAGAAATATAAATGCCATCTGCATTTCACAAAGAGGAACACAGCACTTTTATTTGCTGTTTCTGCTTATTTGTCCGTACGGCTGATCATTTACTGTGGCTAGGCACTCGTGCTTTTCCTTCATCAGCTGCAAGAAACTGAGTAGTCAGCGTAACTCGCACCTCCTCACTCCTGCCAGAACTCACACAAAGAAGCCACGCCTGTTTCAGATGTGAGGTCAGGTCTTCCCCCGTAGGAAGATGTTCAGCTTCTTCAATGTGACGAATGACCTGGCTGAGAATGAACAAACCTTCTGATACCAGTGATTTCTACCCTCAGTCAGAGATGGGGGAAAAGGGAAAAAACTGAAGGAGAAAGAAAAAGATAACTGAGCAGGAGAATATTAAAAGAACAGGTTGTGAAAATAACTCAAAAAGTGGTTAGAAATCCATTATCCTAACTTTAACAGAAGGACTATTAAAAATAAAGTCTGCACGTGTAAAGAACAAGCTTCAGATTTTTTTAAAAGCCAACTGAGCTTCATTATATAAAACAGAACCATTTATCCTAAATTACAACTTCACCTGGGGAGAAATTATTTTGTGCCTGTCGTAAACAAAAAGATTCACCTGGCACTAATTACTTTGGAGTACTACATCGAAGTCTGAGCAAATCTAGACATTTCTTTTACACTGACTTTAATGATTATTAAAACCCATTACAGTCAATTTATATAAACAGAAACCACTGGAACTTATTTCCATTACTTAGGCCTAGACTTTAGCCTGGAGATGCATTCCATGCGGGGTGGGGGCTGTTATGAGGTCAGGAAACCTGGAAGAACGGGTTTCCCGAATGTCCTGCAGTTTTTAACTGCCGGGCTCCTTTAAATTTTTTTCTGTCAGGTTCCCGCCCGCAGGCAGCCTGCTTGACGGGTGGGGAAGCCTGCTTCACAAGGCCACAGCCGAGGAGGTCAGGTTGGAGGTGGGGTTCCGATCGCGGGGGTGGGCAGTGGGGCTCCCGATCGCGGCGGGTTCCCGATCGCAGGGCGGGGGGGTATCCAATGGTGATCGGGGGGTGGGGCATCCGATGGTGGTTGGGGGTAGCTGATGGTGATCGGGGGAGGAGATGGTGGTCAGGGGGAGAGGGGCCGATGGAGGTCGAAGGGGTCCGATGGTGGTCGTTGGGGGAGCGGATGATGGTCATGGGAGCAGATTGTGTTTGGGGGTGGTCCGCTGGTGGTTGTGGGGTGTCTGCTGGTGGTCGTACGGTGTCCAATGGTGGTTACGGGTTTCGATGGTGTTCGGGGGGGTTCTGGTGGTGATCGAGGGGGTTCTGATGGTGATCGAGGGGGTTCTGATGGTGATCGAGGGGGTTCTGATGGTGATCGAGGGGGTTCTGATGGTGGTCGGGGGGTTCAATGATGGTCGGGGGGTCTGATGGTGGTCGGGGGCGGGGGGGAGCAGACAGATCGCGGGGGGTTGGTGGTGTTTACTGGGTAGCTTGTTGGGCCTGCAGGAAGCACTCCTGCTCCTCCTGGCCCACAAGCAGTGCTGTAAAGGCACTCACTTTATGGATTCTGCCCTTCTCACCTCCTTTCAGCTGTCGGGTTTCCCGAGGCCTGGGAAACCCGGCCGACATGAATTAAAAATAGATGACTGTTAAAATGAAGGCAGGAAGCCTCATTATAATATTTAAATGACCAACCCGTTTCCCACGAGCAGATTGGTCACCCGCCCCTTGTCCCACCTCCGTTAAAACCGGAAGTGGGCAAGTACAACAACAACAACCCGAGGCGGGTTGGGTTCAGATTTTTTGAATTTTAACCTCTGATTCGACACCAACCCACCCGTTTTTGGGAGCTAAGATTCAGCCCTTACTGTCTGTAAACAGACAAACACCTATTATCTGTTATCTGTCCAAATAACACTATTTATGAACAAACATACCAGGTGAAATGCTTCGTATTGTGGAGATCCACAAAAGGAAAATGACTTCTAATGGATTATTTTGGCAGCATTTGTTAACACCGTAATGTGAAGCAGTGCAGTAAAATCTTCAACTGATTTCCCTCAGAATGGCACTGAACCCTGACATGGCATTCTGCCTCAATACACAGCTGTTAAGGACGTAGATACAGTGAAAACATCAACCAGAAGAGCCCTCGAGAAAATCAACATCTTGATTTTTCCTGCAGTTCATACAGGATTTCTGAAACCTGGACAAATAGCAACAACTAGACAACAGCAGACAAGCGTTGCGCATAGAAAAATGCACTGCTGGGCAGAGGTCTTAACTGTTGTCATAAAGGTTACGTTCCAGAGAACAGGAGATGTTCTCCATCAAGTTCACATAGAAATGGACTTAAAATTTATATTTTCTTTTAAGTTTAGTGATTAAATAGTAGTAAACAGTTTTTACCTCATAATCGTGTGGGAAAATCTCATTGGATTATTTCGAGCTGAATATTCAATTAATAGTAAGAATTAAAAACATGGATTGGATATTTCGGATTTTATCTGTAAATTCCGTACTGCAAGGCAAAATGTTACTGGGAACTTAGAACAAAAATGGAGTAAAGATTCTGAATTTGGTAGATATAGTACAAAATATCATTTAATGCTTACATATGAAAACATGCATTGGGAGGAGGAAGTTTCACTTCTCTCATCTCAATTGTCAGCCATCAAGGACATCAGCATGTTTAGGAATACATTACAACGTACAATCATAAGATGGAGGGAGGATAATACAATGATTAGGGCCCCAAAACATCAGGCTGGGAGATCTGAATCATTGAGGAGTAGCAGAGAATGTGCGATGCACTGACTGGCCTTCCAAGCATAATGACCACAATTGCAGGGAATGGAGCAGTCCACCTCAGCATGGGTGGGATGATCTCGCAGAGCACTGCGAGGTTGTCTTCTTGCATGGATAGAGTGGCCAACTCCGTGGAACATCAAATGTGGCAAACAAATGAGTCCGTGCAGGCATTGACCACGGCCATGCACACACTGGATGCCAACATGTCTGCCACCTTAAATAGGATGACAGAGACTTTAGCCGTGGCTTGACAGCACTGATCTGCACCAAAGTGTTCTCCAGCCAAGTGGTAACAGTGAAGTACGGCTGGCCCATGAGAGGGGTGATGGCGAAAGGGGACATGGAAGTGGGAACACCAGTCAAAGTGCTTCCGCTTCTCACCTCTTGCCAACCCCCCACCGCCCCAGTCAGTGCCTGACAAACTGCCTCATGTCCCGATGGCTGAGTCATCTGGTGGAGCAGTCTTTGGCGGGGCCCTCACGGGCTCCAAAACCCATAGGTCGTCGGCCAAGAGCATCTCAGCAGTCAGAGCAGGGATCTAAGCAGCCTGCCTCTACCTCTGCTGAAGCCACTTGTCTCCTAGCAGCCACCCCTTAAGTGTGCTTGCAGGTCCAAAGAGGTGGGGGAGCTTAGATTGCCGTAGGACAAAAGCATCATGGCAGTTCCCCGGGAATCTAAAGAAAATATCTTTCTGTAATTTCACACCAGATAGACATTGATGGAGTGGAAGCTCTTGTGGCTGATGAATACCAATGGTTGCTCTGTAGCTGCGTGGATTACCACATGTGTGTAGTCGGTGATGCCCTGCACCTGTGGGAAGCCAACCAGAGACACAAACTCGAGTGTCCGCTCATTCTGACTAGTGTCATCATAGGCGAAGTTCACATAATTGCCGGCCCTGGCAAACAACCCATCAATCACCTGTCTTATGCATTTGTGGGCCGCTGACTGGGAGATCCTGGATGTGTCTCCGGCAGAGTCCTGGAAGTATCCGAGGCAAAAAAGTTGAGGGTGGTGGTGACTTTGAGAGCCATTGGTAACACGTGGTCACCAGGTCCAGCAGGGGGCAGGTCTTCTTCTAGGACGTTGCAGATTTCTGCTATCACCTGACATGACAACTTGAGCCTCCTGAAGCACTGCTGCTCCGATATGTCGAGAAAACTCAGCCTCTGCATGCACACCCTGTGTAGTGCGGGTGGTGCCTCCTGTGACCTGCATCCCTCTGCTACTCCACTCTCTGCTGCTTCCCTATCTGAAGTCCTTCTGTGGGTCTCTGAAGGGCAGGTTGCTGCTGCTGCTGGTCCCCTCTCTGGTGTCCAGCTCCAGGTCTCTCAATGGCAGCTGCTGCTGCTTCTGGTCCTGGTCATATTGCTCCTCGTCCGAGGTCCAATCTAAGGCAGGTAAGGCGCCACCCATCCTGATGTGATTCAGAAAACCTCCAAAGAGTAGAAAGTAAACTTACAGCAAAAGTGCAGTGAACAAACCCTTCCCCACTAGTAGGTAAGAAAGCAGTTGTGAGTACTGAGTATTTATTGCAGAATTTCCATGAGTTTTAATCAGCTCCCTCAATTGCCGTTGTGTTCTCGCTTTGCTTTCAATGGCGAGTTTCAGGAAGCCTGGGAAACCTGAGGATACGATGTTAAACTTAAAACTGTGTTGCAATATCGCTCCAATTGAGCGAATACCATATGTCAATAGGCAACCTGCCTCTCCCGAAAGAGTTGCGTGCAAGCAGCCTAACACGCCCCAGTTAAACGTGGAAGTCGGCAGGGTTGGAGCCCGCTTCCCGACACGCTGACATTTTTGCTGGTTTTAACCCCCCACCTGCACCCAAACCCACGCGCTCCTGCAAGTTAAAATTCCTCTCATTGTGTCCAACTTGTTAATTAACCTGTCAATCAAACGATCCCAGCGCTTTCATCTGCCATTTGACCTGTAAGTGAACCTAGCATTCACTGCAAGAATGAGAAGCAATTATACTTTCTCACCATAAAAGGGACACACAATTCGATTCTATCCACATGCTATAATGCTCCTGCCTTAATAAAACAGGAGATCCTCAGACTTATCGTGAATGATACCATGAGAGATTTATTAAAATATATCACACCACTCAAGATATCTCAGTCGAAACAGCGCATTACTGTCTAATACAAATTTCAACATTACACTTAATAGGATGTCTACAGTTTACAACAAGCAAACCCTGGGTTCTTCTGACTTACAAGCGAGAGTGCTACCATTCAGCCATCAGAAAACAATCGGAAAGCTTCTCAACCCAAAAATTTCACCCATGCACACACCACAGCAAAAAATAATGCACATTGCAACAAAACATTCTCTCTGAGATACCGCTGTTATGCTAGTTCCTCATCACGTTTATAGCCCTAATGTTAAAGTGTATCACAGCAAAAAATAAGTAATTCGCAAGGTAGCCCTAAACTTCCCATTCCATTGTTCAATTGGTCTGATATTTTATTCCTAAAATACCAAATTGACAGGAGAAATTCTCCCCTACTAGCTACAGCACCACACCCAATCTCACCCCTCAACTGAAAGCATTGACCCCATTCTGGAACATTATCCTGAGGCTTGATTTGCATTGTGCAGGAGCATGTGTGTTAAAACCCAAGGGATGCATACGCTCCTCAAGTCTATTCTGCCATTCAGTTAGATCATGGCTGATTTGTATCTTAAATCCATTTACCCGCCTTAGTTCCAGAATTCCCTTAATACCCTTATCTATCATTCTCAGTTTTGAAACTTTCAATTGGCCCCCAGCCTCAACAGCTTTTTGGGGGAAGAGAGTTCCCGATTTGCACTACCCTTTGTGTGAAGAAGTGCTTCCTGACATCACCCCTGAATGACGTAGCTCTAATTTTAAGGTTATGCCCCCTTTTACTGACCTCCCCACCAGAGGAAATTGTTTCTTTCTATGCAATCTGTCCTCATAATTTAACCTATTTAGCTCTGGTATCATGCTGGCAAATCTGCGCTGCACCCCCTCCGAGGCCAATATATTCTTCCTGTGGTGCGGTGCCCAGAGCTGAACACAATACCCAGATGTGGCCTGACCAGGCCTTTAAACAACTGTAGCCTAACTTCCACCCCTTTGTATTCCAGCCCCCTTCAGATAAAGGCTAACATTCCATTAGCCTTTTTAATTATTTTCTGTACATGGAGAGGCAAACCAAGCTGAGATTGTTCTCCTTAGGGCAGAGAAGGTTCTGGGGAGATTTAATCGAGGTGTTGAAAATGATGAGTGGTTCTGATAGGGTAGATAGGGAGAAACTGTTTTCACTGGCAGGAGGGTCAGTAACCAAAGGACAGAGATTTAAGATCATTTGCTAAACGTCCAGTGCAGAAATTAGAAGAGCATTTTTACGCAGCAAGTTCTTATGATCTGGAATGCACTCCCTGAAAATGTGGTGGAAGCAGATTCAATAGTAACTTTCAAAAGGGAATTGGATAAATACATGAAAAGGAGAAATTTGTAGGGCTACGGGGAAAGAACAGGGGTGTGGGACTAATTTGTTGCCTCTTTCAAAGAGCCGGCACAAACATGATGGGCCAAATGGCCTCCTTCTATGCTATATATGATTCCATGATTCTATGACCCCTAAATCTCTCCACTCCTCTACAGTTCCTATCTTCTCATCATTTAGAAAATACTCTGATCTATCTTTCTTCGATCCAAAGTGAATGACCTCACACTTCCCCACATTGAACTCCATCTGCCACGGTTTTGCCCGTCAATTAATCTATCAATGTCCCTTTGTAACTTTCTGCTCCCATCTACACTATTTACTGTGTCTACTGACACTAACTTAATGTCATCAACAAATTTGGGATATATGGTTCTCTATTCCTTCATCAAAGTCATTGATAAATATAGTAAAAGCTGAGGCCCAATCCAGATCCCTGGGGGACACCACTTGACACATCCTGCAAATTTGAGTACGTATCCATTATTCCTACTCTCTGTCTTCAGTGTCAGCTGTGGCTCAATGGGTAGCACTCTCACCTCTGAGTCAGAAAGTTGTGGGTTCAAGTCCCACCCTAGGGACTTGAGCACATAAAGCTAGGCTGACATTCCAGTGCAGTGCTGAGGGAGTGCTGCACTGTTGGAGGTGCTGTCTTTTGGATGAGACATTAAACTGTCTGCTTTCTCAGGTGGCTGTAAAAGATCCCTTGGCACTATCCCCAGTGTCCTGGCCAATATTTATCCCTCAACCAACATTACAAAAACAGATTATCTGGTCATTATCACATTGCTGTTTGTGGGAGCTTGTTGTGCGCAGATTGGCTGCCGCGTTTCCCACATTACAACAGTGACTGCACTTCAAAAAGTACTTCATTGGCTGTAAAGCGCTTTGAGACGTCCGGTGGTCATGAAAGGCGCTATATAAATGCAAGTCTTTCTTCTTGCCTCCTAATCAATTCCCTACCCATTGTCAAAAATTTGCCTCCAATTCCATATACTTTCATTTTTGCTAACAGTCTCTTCTGTGGAACCTTATTGAATGACTTCTGGAAGTCCATACAAATAACATCATAAATATTCCCTTATCTACTACATTAGTGACCTCCTCCAAAAATTCAACTAGATTTGTAAAGGGTAAGTTGTTAGACATGACTTACTCTTTACAAATCCATGCTGGCCCGCTCTGATCAGTTCCTATTTGTCCAAATGCTTAGTCACTCTGTTCCGAATAACAGATTCTAGTAATCTCCGCACAACAGACATTAGACGAATAGACCTATAATTTCCTGGTTTCTCTCTCGTACCTTATTTAAATAGTGGAGTGACATTTTTTCAATTTTCCCAATCCAAGGGGTCAATTCCTGAATCAAGAGAGTTTGGAAGATCGTAACTAGGGTATCTGCAATTTCCGCACCTACTTCTTTTAATACCCTGGGGTGGAAACCATCAGGTCCTGGAGGTTTGTCAAACTTCAGTCTCATTATTTTCTCCATCACCATTTAAAAAAAACTTATATTAAATTAAATAAGTTCCTCTCGTTGCTGTCTTCAGTGACTCTGTTCTCCTGTTTGCTCTCTTCTAGATCTCTCAATGCTGCTGCAATTCTGGTGCCATTGTGAGAGATCACTAGAGGGAAAAGCAGCAGTTGCAGATCACTTAAAGAAAATTAGGCAGCTAGCAAGATTCAAGGTTGAACAAGAAGGTACAAGGAGCAATCAAAGAGTAACAGAAAGGAAGCAGAATATAAAGATGAAAGAGAAGTACGGGAAGGTATTAACAATAAGAGCAAAACAGAAATTGAGAATAACAGAGACAGAGAAGAGATGAACAAAGATCGAGGGAGTAAAAAGAAACGGTGAAAGAGAGAAATCCAGAAAGGGGGAGAATAACAGTACCACTGTAAGAAAGCAACAAGGGAAAAATCGAGAAAAGGAGGGAGTAACACATATGTGAGAGGCTATTTGTATATTTTTACAGAACATCCCCAGCCTCTTGATGCAGCTCTGCATCCAGGTGTCTCCAAGATGCACACAAGCTGCAGAGCTGCAGTAGTGAAGTAATTCCTGGTATGCAAATATCACCTTAAAGAAAGCACTCAAGGCTCCAGAACCAGTGGAACCAGTCTAACCTCAGCCTTGCAGGCCTGAAACCTGTTCACCTAGTGCTCTAAGACCTATGCTGAACGATCAACATAACCTTCATGAACAACTGCAAGTCCTTAATAAGAGACAAAGTAGCATCAACAAGTCAGCACAGGTAACAGATATCAAACACCACAATAATTTATATAGCGCCTTTAACATGCTAAAACATTTCAAGTCGCTTCACAGGAGTGTTATCAGACAAAATTTGACACCAAGCCACATAAGGAGATATTAGGACAGGTGCCCAAAAGCTTGGTCAAAGAGATAGGTTTTAAGGAGTGTCTTAAAGGAGGCAGAGAGGTAGAAAGACAGAGAGGTCCAGGGAAGAAATTCCAGAGTTTAGGGTCTAGGCAGCTGAAGGCACGGCCGCCAATGGTGGAGCGAAGGAAATCACAGATGCACAAGAGGCCAGAATTGGGAGGATGCAGAGCTTTCGGGGGGGTTGTAGGCTGGAAGAGGTTACAGAGACAGAGAAAGGCAAGGCCGTGGAGGGATTTGAGCACAAAGTTGAGAATTTTGGATTTGAGGCATTGCTGGACTGGAAGCCAATGTAGGTCAGCAAGTGCAGCGGTGATGGGTGAACGGGACTTGGTACCAATCAAGATATGGGAAACAGAACTTTGGATGAACTGAAGTTTATGGCTTGTGGAAGGTGGTAGGCCAACCAGGAGAGCATTAGAGTCTGATAGGTCAACCAGGAGAGTATTCGAGTCTGGACAAAACAAAAGCATAGATGAGGGTTTCAGCAGCAGATGGGTTGAGGCAGGGGTGGAGATGGGCAATATTACGGAGGTGGAGCTCGGCGGACTTGGTGACGGAGAGGATATGGGGTCAAAACTCAGCTCAGGGTCAAATAGGACGCCACGGTTGCGAACAGTCTGGTTCAGCCTCAGACATTGGCCAGGGGGGGGGAATGGAGGGCTATGGAACAGAGTTTGTGGTGGGGGGCTGAAGACAATGGATTCGGTCTTCCCAATATTTAACTGGAGGAAATTTCTGCTCATCCACTACTGGATGTCAGACAAGCAGCGTGTGACAAATCAGATGCACCCAACTTACCTGTGAGCAAGTCCACAAGAGATCAACCAATATTAAAACAACGGTATTTTTGGCAAATAGTAACGTGTTGAGAGGCTATCAGAATAAATGAAAGTGGAACATTCTGTAGTTCTCAGTTTTGCAGTATGGCAAATATCTCTTCTGACTGTACAAATTCCAACTGTTCTGTAACATCCACTGACAGATGAAGGTGGCCACACAGGATTATCTCAAACTTGGTAATAACGTCTTTACTTAATTCAAATTACTTCTGAAAGATTGGAGGCATGCCGAATTGTGACTCCAGAGGAAATGTGCCTTTTGTGAATGCATACTGATGTGTTGCTTCAAAGTCATTCTGTTGTAACAGAAACCATCAGGAGATGGTGGTAGTGACTTAGTTGGAAACAGAAGTACAAAAAATGATTTTAAAATTATAGGCTAGAAATCACTATTAGTGGTAGTACCAGATGAAGGCTTATGGTTTAGTTTGACATTCCTTTGCCCACTATTTTAACAGAGGCTTAAATCCATTTAAAATAAACAGATAAATGCTTCCACCAAATACTTGCAAGAATGTCATATGAATCGCTAAGTATTCGTCTCACCACTATTGCCAATAGTAATTACTAGTATTAAATAACTTAGATTGGATGCTCTGAAAGCAGCATTTCTCTGTGTGTTCTCTGGCGCATTGTTTACCCAGTGCACCACTAACTTATGTGGAAACTATGTAGAAATTGAAAGCACTGCAGTAAAACTTTTCATTCAATTTAAAGGTGCATGGCTATCAGGAAACTCTTTCAGGGGGCACAGGTCAATTCAGGTGTCCCAAATACCAATTCAGGGGTACCAAATACCAATTCAGGGGTACCAAATACCAATTCAGGTGTACCAAATACCAATTCAGGGGTATCAAATACCAATTCAGGGGTACCAAATACCAATTCAGGTGTCCCAAATACCAATTCAGGGGTACCAAATACCAATTCAGGTGTCACAAATACCAATTCAGGGGTACCAAATACCAATTCAGGGGTACCAAGTACCAATCAATGGCTTCTGCCATTGTTATCCCAAGTTACAATTTGAAAAATTTGCACCGCGGATATGACTCAAAACATTTTTTTATTTGTTAAAAATTATACAATAAAGGTTTGACATTATTTGCATGACACCTATATATCTGTTAGACCCTCTACATAATTAGGCAAGAGGGAATTTGCTGAATCCAACAGCAAAGCATTTTCTGACACTGTTTTAAATGCACAAAGAGGCAGGTTATGGGTTAAGGTCGAACACTAATTTGGACGACAGAGTTCTGTGGATTCCTGCCATTTCTTGGTTATGTACAAAGGTATAAGGATTATACATCATGGACCCCTGGCAGAGCCTTTTTCAGAGGGGGCTGTAGTGTCATGACATTCACCTTGGATTCATACATATGATGGCGAAATGCTCTTTGATCAAAAGAAGTATGTGGGAGCGGAGCTGTTGAGAAGAGGAGAGGGCCTCAGGGACTCCTGTGATAATGCCGTTGAGCTGATTTTTCTGAGATACTGATGTTCTGAGCAGTGTGATAAGGGTGTGGAATTATCATCAGGTGATACTACAAACATAATTCCGATTTCACCTTCCAGGGAGTCCTCCCAGATTAACTCATCATTCATCTTACTGTTGTTAGTGAGATCTTGCTGTGTGCAAATAGGCTGCTGTGCTCAACTACACTTCAAAAGTAATTTCTTGGCTGTGTAGTGCTTTGGGACGTCCTGAGGACTTGAAAGCCACTACACAAATGCAAGTTCTTTCTTCCTTCTTTGCAATATGATACATTCAGATTAACAGGCACAACGTGATCCCAGCTGAGGTCGGCTAGCTTGGCACAAATGGCTAGTTAAACCTGAGACTTTATTGGTCAGCATGTCACGGTTCCACACTCAGCAGTACATTAGCCAACTGAGCTACTGGAGGAACTCTTACTAACTCATCCAGTGAAATGATCGCATAAACACTTATTTACATCACAGTGACTGCTACAAAGCAGGAGAGGTCTTGAGCAATTAAACTGGACAGATAATAATGCTGTGTGTAATATTATGTAAGAAGTGGTGTTTAAAGCAGCTGCAAAGTACTGAGTGCAAAGGTGATTTAACAACCCACTTAAACATTCTGATGATGGTTAACAATGTCATATAAAGCCCTCCATCATCTGAGTGCCTTTTAACTCACTCCCGGCTATCTACTCAAATGAAATATTTTATAGACACAGATGAAGATGGCTTTGTACAGTTAGGTCATAAATTCTATCTGAACTGGGGTTACACAGAATAAAAGCATTAGCTCAGCGTTTGATGAAATAAAAGAAGCTTTTGAGAAGATTTCTCCTGTCTTTCAGATGCTCGCAGGAGGTGTGTGCTCTGGCCGACATATCATTCACTATAATCATGAAGGTAAAACTATGTTTTGCCTGCCATTGTGCCCCTTACTCTTCCGTATTAATTTCCTATAAATGCACTGTGATACTCTTGCACAGTGACATCTAGCTATATCCATAACAATTAGAGAAGGTAGACCTGTGATTTAATTTTACAAAACCCCATGAGATATGCCACAGATTGTCAATCTGGATATTCAAATGAGCTGATTCCAGCTCAGCAATGACTGGTAAAAGCCAACAAACTCCTTAGGTTTTTTTTTTCTCTCTTCTTCCTACATTTCTGATCATGTTCTGAACATTGCACATGTTTCATGCAAATACTGATCAAAATGACTGTACTTCTTCACCGACAGTGGTTTGATGAACCTGTTTCCCTTCCTTAGGCACCCCTCCCTTCATCTTCTAACTGCTGTCATACGTCTTTAGCTTACTTGGAAAAGAGAATGCCATGCTGTTGTCTCTCCGCCAGTGACAACGCAGCTTCTTAGTTAGTAGAGGCGACATTTATCTAAAGCTGGTGAGTGATGAAGAGGTTCCTTCAACCTGTCATGCAGTATTAGAATGCAACAGCAATTCCATCACCGCCAACCCCCCCACCCCCACAACCCTCCCCGTGGCCCCCCGCAAGGTGCAACACCTCAACAACAGTAGCTTATGAAACCTATTGTGGTAAGTGAACTGGAGCGGCAGCCTTTTGTTATGGATTGAATCAAGAGGCTTGAGACGTGTGCCTATATTTCTCTTTCACCAGCCACTGGGAGCTGAGCTACAGCAGCTCCAGCTCATTCTCACACTGTATCAGTGGAAAAGTGCCTGCCCTCTGCTTGGTTCCTCCTTACAGCAGCGTGGCCAAGATCAGTAACTCTTTGCATGGAAGAATCATGGATGAAATGTTAAACCAAGGCCCTATGTGCATGTTCAGGTGGATGTTAATGACTGATTTGAATCAAAGTGCAGAATCAACCTGGTGGCCTCGCCAACAGTACTCCCTCAATCAAAACCAGCAAGACTAGATTCAATTTGTCATTCATTGATTATTTTGGGATCTTGGTGTGCACAATATGGTTGTGTTTGTTCATATAACAATAGTCACTGCACTTCAAAGTAATTAATTGTATGTTTTGTATGCTGAAAGAAGTGATAGGTGTTATTTAAATACGTTTTTCTTTTTCTCTGATTATAAAGATCATCTTTAACTTTTATGTTGTAAATCATTTAATTTTTGATCAATTGAGAGTGATATGTATCCAAGTTTACATTCTGCAATAGTACTGTGCAGATCTGTCTACTACACTTTTTAAAAAAATCAAGAAATCCAGCTGAAGGACAAGGCCCACAATACAGGAGTGCATGAGACTACCAAATTTGAATAAAAGGAAGAGAGAGGATGAGGCAATTAAATGAGCAGTGCTCAGGCGATGCCAAATTTGAGCTCCAAAATCCTCTGCATTTTAAGAGAAAGAAAACTCAGCGAGTTCAAACAGTTTTGAGCTCCTGGGAAAGAATGAGTTACAGTAGAAAGCTGGGCAACAAATCTCAATTTCAGCACAGTGAGGATGCAGGGAGGCCACAACACTGGTCTCACCCAGTGGACCAGACAAAGGTAAACCTAACATTTTAAATTAGCACAACACAACATGGAGAAATACTACTGACCCAACTTCTACTCAGCAATCCTCAATAAAATGACCACTTCAAGAACATAAGAACATAAGAAATAGGAGCAGGAGTAGGCCATTTGGCCCCTCGAGCCTGCTCCACCATTCAATAAGATCATGGCTGACCTTCTACCTCAACTCTACTTTCCTGCACTATCCCCATATCCCTTGATTCCTTTAATATCCAAAAATCTATCGATCTCTGTCTTGAATATACTCAATGACTGAACCTCCACAGCCCTCTGGGGTAGAGAATTCATCACCCTCTGAGTGAAGAAATTTCTCCTCATCTCAGTCCTTTATTCCCCTTATTCTGAGACTGGTTCTAGACTCCCCAGCCAGGGGAAACATCCTCCCACCATCTACCCTGTCAAGTCCTGTAAGAATTTTGTATGTTTCAATGTGATCACCTCTCATTCTTCTAAACTCTAGAGAATATAGGGGCAAAATTGGGTTGCACCCCCTTTGGGGCGCTAACTTCGCCGGGGCGCTAAAAGTAGCACCCCGAAAAAGTTAGCGCCCCCGTGGCCTAAATTCACTGGTAGCGCACCAAGAGGGAGGCGGGGCGTGACTGGAAATGCCCCGCCTCTCTCTTGGGGCGCTGCGATTGAATATCACGGCGCTATGTGCCGCAGTACTGCAGGCCTTCCTCCCCTTATTAAAGGGGAGGGGCTTAGTGCAGCACAACCCGGGCCCAGCTGGGCCACCAGAGATCGGAGTGCCGGCAAAAGAGCCCAGCAATCAAGAGGGGGGCTTCACAGTAGGCCGGGGATGGCAACGAGGACAGGTGCTGGCAGGCGGCCAGCAACAAAGATGGCCACCCGGCACCTCCCCTTTAATTTGCGCTACCCCGGCCGCACGTACACCCCCTGACCCTGTCGGACATCGCATCCGGCGGTAAGTCAGGGGGCGCTACCAAAGATAGCGGCCGTGGCACAAGCGGGGCGCTGCACACGGCGATGACGTCATCGCCGGAGGTGCAGTACCGCGGGCCGCTAAAGGTTACCGTCGCCACTAACCACCTGCTGAATTTCGCGGGAGGTGTTAGCGGCACCGCACCCAGGCGCTAGTTGCTTTGCACCCCATTAGAGCCCTAAGGGCGCTATTGGGAGGTGCAAATCAACTGAATTTTTCCTCCTATAGGCCTAGTCTACTCAATCTCTCCTCACAGGACAATCCCCCCATCCCAGGAACCAGTCTGGTGAACCTTTGTTGCAATCCCTCTATGGCAAGTATATCCTTCTTTAGATAAGGAGACCAAAACTGTACACAATACTCCAGGTGTGGTCTCACCAGGGCCCTATATAATTGAAGTAAGACGTCTTAACTCTTATACTTAAATCCTCTTGTAATAAAGGCCAACATACCATTTGCTTTCCTAATTGCTTGCTGTACCTGCATGTTAACTTTCAGTGATTCCTGTACAAGGACACCCAGGTCCCTCTGAACACCAACATTTCCCAATCTCTCACCATTTGAAAAATACTCTGCTTTTCTATTTTTCCTACCAAAGTGGATAACTTCACATTTCTCCACATTATATTCCATTTGTCATGTTCTTGCCCACTCACTTAGCTTGTCTATATCCCCTTGAAGCCTCTTTGCATCCTCCTCACAACTTACATTCCCACCCAGCTTTGTATCATCAGCAAACTTGGATATATTACATTTGGTCCCCTCATCCAAATCATTGATATAGATTGTGAATAGCTGAGGCCCAAGCACTGATCCTTGCGGTACCCCACTAGTTACAGCCTGCCAACCCGAAAATGACCTATTCATTCCTACTCTCTGGTTTCTGTCCGTTAACCAATCCTCAACCCATGCTTGTACAGTATATTGCTACCAATCCCAGGAGCTCTAATTTTGTTTAATAACCTCTTATGTGGCACCTTATTGAATGCCTTCTGAAAATCTAAATACACCACATCCACTGGTTTCCCCTTATCTATTCTGTGAGTTACAACCTCAAAAAACTCTAACAGATTCGTCAAACACGATTTCCCTTTCATAAATCCGTGTTGACTCTACCCAATCCTATTATTATTTTCTAAGTACCCTGTTACCAGGTCCTTAATAATAGATTCTAGCATTTTCCCTACTACTGATGTCAGGCTAACTGGTCTGTAGTTCCCCATTTTCTCTCACCCTGCCTTTCTTAAATAGTGGGGTTATATTTGCTACCTTCCAATCTGTGGGAACCGTTCTAGAATCTATGGAATTTTGAAAATGACAACCAATGCATAATTTCTATAGCCACCTCTTTCAAAACCATAGGATGTAGGCCATCAGGTCCAGGGGGTTTATCAACTTTCAGTCCCATTAATTTCTCCACTACGTTTTTTTACCGACACTAATTTCTTTCAGTTCCTCTTTTTCACTAGACCCTTGCTTCTTCACTATTTCCGGGAAGTTTTTTGCGTCTTCTTCCGTGAAGACAGACACAAAGGGCAGGATTTTCCAACCCCCATGGGTGCGTACGTGCCCGCAGGGGCCGCGCAAGTGCCGGTTTCAGGCATGCGAAGCTCATGCGCTGAAATCAGGCACTTGCGATCTGTCAAGAATTCTCCTGACAGATCATCCGCCTGCCCGGGAAAAGTGCCTCCGCAGGTGGAGAGTTGAACTTTTGGGACAACTTCCACCCGCTGAATGACTGTCAAATTCTTATGCCTGGTAAAAGCATGCGTAAGGCCTGATTTTACCAGCTTAAGAGTTTAAAAAAATAGAAAAATGAAATTTGATAACTCATTTATAAATTAAAAATACTCTTCAAAAAGGTAAGTTTATTTTTAGCCCCGTAAAAACATTAAAAAAAAAATTCAAAAAATAAAATTTTTGTTTAAAATATTTAATTAAATGGCATTTTAATTCATTTTAATTATGTAATAATTTTTTTTTTAATGTTTTAGTGTGTTTTTAAATGTGATCCCCATTCATACTTTTGACAGTTCTGTCCTTACGGAACTGTGAAAAGTATGAAGGGGGATTCTTTTCTTTCATTGGATCGCCTGGCCCAGTGATCCCAGGGACGCTTGCGAACCGCATGTGCCCCTGGGGTACCTGGGCCTCGACGCATTTCGAAGAGGAGAGGCCCAGGATTGCAAGCCTCGGGATCTATGGAACCAGCAGGTAAGTTCGTAGATTTTTTTCTGATCGGAGGCATCCGCCCGCAGGAAGCCTTCGATTGGAAAGTCAGGGCCAAAGTATTTGTTTAATTTCTCTGCGATTTCCTGATTCCCCATTATAATTTCTCCTGTCTCAAACTGTAAGGGACCCACATTTACTTTCGCTAATCTTTTCCTTTTTACATACCTATAGAAGCTTTTATGTCTCTCGCTAGTTTATTCTCATATTCTATTTTCCCTTTCTTTATCAATTTCTTGCTCCTCCTTTGCTGAAATCTAAAATCCTCCCAATCCTCAGGCTTACTACTCTTTTTGGCAGCATTATAAGCCTCTTCATTTGATTTAATACTATCTTTAACTTCTCTTGTTAGCCATGGTTGGACCACTTTTCTTGTGGGTTTTTTGTGCCTTAAAGGAATGTATATTTGTTGTAAATTATGTATTAATTCTTTAAATGCTAGCCATTGCTTGTCTACCATCATATCTTTTAATGTAATTTCCCAATCTACCTTAGCCAACTCGCCCCTCATACCTACATAGTTTGCTTTGTTTCGATTTAAGACCCTAGTTATGGATTTAACTAAATCAATTTCAAACTCAATATAAAATTCTATCATATTATGGTCACTCTTCCCTAAAGGACCCTTTACTACAAGGTTATTAATTAACCCTTTCTCATTGCACAATACTAGATCTAAAATAGCCTGTTCTCTAGTTGGTTCCTCAACATACTGATCCAGAAAACTATCTTGCATACATTCCATGAATTTGTCCTCCACACAATTACTGCAAATTTGGTTTGCCCAGTCTATATGTAGATTAAAGTCCCCCATGATCACTGTATTACCCTTGTTACATGCGCCTCTAATTTCTTGATTTATACTCTGCCCTACATTACAACTACTGTTTGGGGGCTTATAAACAACTCCCACCAATGTTTTCTGCCCTTTGCTGTTTCTTAGCTCCACCCAAACTGATTCTATTTCTTGATTTTCGGAGCTAAAATTCTTTCTCTCTACTGTCTTTATCCCATCCTTTATTATCAGGGCTACCCCTCCTCCTTTTTCATTTTACCTATCTCTTCTAAAAGTTAAGTATCCTGGAATATTTAGTTCCCAACCTTGGCCACATTGCAACCATGTCTCCGTAATGGCTATTAGATCAAACCTATTCATTTCTATCTGCGCTATTAATTCATCTATTTTGTTGCGAATGGTTCGTGCATTCAGATTTAGAGCCTGTAGCTTTGACTTATTTCTATTTTTCCCTGATGTCACCTTAGTCACTGATGCTTTAGTACCTTTGTTACTCTCTCTGTCCTTTCCTGACCCACTCTGTTTATTTTTACCCAAAACTCTGCTCTGCTCCAGAACCTTTTACATTGCTCTCGCACCTTTTAAATTTACACTTTCCTGAATCCTCCCACTCCTCCTTCATTACTTTAAAGCCCTGTCTACTGCCCTAGTTATTCAGTTCGACAGGATACTGGTCCCAGGAGAGCCCGTCCCAACGGAACAGCTCCCTCTTTCCCCAGTACTGGTGTCAGTGCCCCATGAACTGAAACCCCTTCCTCCCACATCACTCTTTGAGCCACGCATTTAAACCTCTAATCTGTTTGTCCCTATGCCAATTTGCGCGTGGCTCAGATAACAATCCAGGGATTATTACCTTTGAGGTTCTGCTTTTTAATTTGGATCCTAGCTCCTCATAACTCCCTCAGCAGAACCTCATTCCTACTTTTACCTATGTCATTGGTTCCTATGTGGACCACGACAACTGGATCCTCCCACTCCCACTCCAAGTTCTCCTGGCACCGGGCAGGCAACACAACCTTCGGAACTCTCGATCCCGGCTGTAGAAAACAATATCTATCCCCCTGACTATACTGTCCCCTACCACAACTACATTCACTTTCACACCCCCCAGTTGAATGGCCTCCTGCACCCTGGTGCCATGGTCAGCTTGCTCATCCATCCTGCAGGCTTTTCCCTCATCCACACAGGCAGCAAGAACCTTATACCTGTTGGACAGGGGCAAAGGCTGAGGCTCCTCCAGCACTGCACCTGGGGTCCCCTTACCTGCCTGAGTTGCAGTCACACCCTCCTGTCCCTGACCACTAACTAGACCTGTACCACTACCTAATGTAAGGGGTGTGACTGCCTCCTGGATCAAAGTGTCCAGGTAACTCTTCCAATTCCTGATGCCCCACAATCTCTGCACCTCAGACTCCAGCTCTAGATATAGATTAAGTAATGGGTACTGAAATTAAATATCTACCTATACCACAAAGCACTACAAGTAGTGTAGGCAAAAAGCAGCAACTCCTTCCTCCTCTTCTCCGAATTCCCACTCTTTCCAAATTCCCAAATAAAACACTATGGGCTGGATTTTACCAGCCCTGAGGTGGTGGGTTTGGAAGCGGGACTGCTGGCAAAATCAAAAAGAATGGGAGCGGGTGCCCAACCTGGTCCCAACCCGCCTCCAAACAATCTTCCCAGGAGTCGGGTCCCTGATTTGCACAGGGACCCGACTCCTAGCGGCGGGAAGAGGATTATAGCCACTTAACTGCCTGTTAACAGGTAGTTAACAGGCAGTTAAGAGGCTTTTTCCCATTTTGAGACTTCTGCTGTGGGCTTCCCTGACATCGGTAACCCCGCCAGGGTAAGTGAGGCATGCTGTGGGTCTGTTGTAATGTTTGTTTATAGATGACAGCTGCAGAAGTGGTGTGAAGGATCCAAAGGGACACTGGTGAGTATCAGAGGTAAGGAGATGTTGGGAAAGTCATTTTTAATGTGTTTAGATTTTTCTGTAGGAGACAAACTTTGAAGTGTTTGTCTGGCTTCACCTCATTGAGAAGTGACAGATCACTTCTGTAACCTCACCTGCAGCTGCCGTCTGTTTTATCCTAAGAGATGGTCATTGGAGAGCCTAGGTTCAAGGGCTCACCTTTGTACAGTGATTGTCAGTGTTTGACAGCACCTCTATGCTGTCCAACACTGACAGATCATCTGTCAAAAATAAATGGTACATGTCCTTTTAAGAAAACCGGCAGATGAAGCGTCATCAACTGACGTCATCTGACATCGGTTTCCCTTAATTGGCCAGCCAGCCCGCAGGGCGGGCTTAACAAGACCAATCAGGGGAAATTAGCGTCTGTGCGTTGGACGTCGCTGGGGGTGGGACTAGAACCCGGAAGGCAGCAGTCCCGCCCCCAACTCGTCTCGGCAGGTAAAATCCAGCCCTCTGTTTAAGTACACTCCGTTTTAATCCCGCTCTGTGCAGACCGCACTTAATTAAATTGATAGATTAAAGGCTTTCAACTGTTAAAAAAATCTCTACTCATTAGACAGTAACCCAAAATTGATTTATAAACTGCCCGATTTGCAACAGAATAAAACAAATTAATAATATTGTCTCCAAAATTCATTTAAAAACTGTAACTGCGAATTTTCATTAAGAAGGTCCCAAAAATGAATTAAAACATTTGTTAAGCTGTAAGACTGAATTTGATTGATTGTAATACCAATGATAACATACAAAACTGTACATGTACCACCAGAGATTCGTAAGAGGAGCTCTGTATCATGAATAACTTTTCATAACACACCATAAACACTGAAATAGAAAGATATAGCCCCAGTAATTCCAAGAGACCCACTCTGCTGGCTTAATTGCGGTGGAATGTGACTCCTGGTCACCTGCAGCCTGAACCATAGACCCACCCCAAATCGTGGAGATGGTGTTCGCCCCATAATTGGGTGGCATTGTCCGTACACGTGCAACACAGGCACCTGCACTGACTGACCGCAATGGTGTTCTGATGGTAGAGCCAGAGGCCCATAAGGAGGCAAAGACAAGTTGCCAAAGTTATTCCTGAATTCCCCATCGGGAGAAAAGGCCAGTAATTTAAGACAGTCGTTTCATTATGCGATCAATTACCTTTGCCGGCGATCCTCCTGGGGATTTTGGAAGGTTCAGTGCAGGACCTCTGTCAGCTCTCAGCTGGTGTGGGTCCCACGGAGCCCAGAAAGAGCGCAATGGGCTGTATTTCTGGGGTAGCCTGCAACGTGCTCCAGACACACCCACAACCAGTGTTTGTACGTAGCGGGGGGTGGGGATTAGACTCTCTTGATTTGCCCCCACTCACCGAATAGAATTTAGGCCAGATTGTACAATGGGACAGAAAGTGACAGAACTGGATTCTGCTTCAAATTCTGCCCCTGCAGCCCCCCCACCCCCCCACCCACCTCGCCACCCACGGATGGTTTTCCTGCTCTACACCCTCCCTGGTCACCAGAATTTGGCTCCTAGGGTACAATGACCAATCCTCAAAAGTAGTCAATACTGTAGGTGACTATCTTGACAGGCTGTAGATTTTAAGAATATAAAAATGTCGGTCTATATTTTCTACTTGGCCAGAATTATGCAGCAGAGGGCCGCGATCCTGTGCGTTTCTCCGGGGTATCATTAGCATAATCACGGGGATCGTATGGCATGGAAAATGCCTGTGATTGGGAGCTTGCCTTGCTGAGGAATCCCTGGTACTGCAAGATTAAAAGGCCTACCGTGGCAACAAGGGGCAGCTAGAGTAGTTGGTAAGGTAGTATCACTGTGCTTTGAAACATATCTGCAGGGAGTTCTTCAGGGCACAGGGTGCCCAATTTCTCTGATGGGGAGATAGAAGGAAGCACTTTAGGAACCCCAGCAAGAAAATGGCAGGAGGTGGGAAACAGAGTCAATGCCATGAGTAGCATACCACATAAAATCAATATAACAAAAAACAGATTATCTGGTCATTATCACTGTGCTGTTTGTGGGAGCTTGCTGTGCGCAAATTGGCTGCCGCGGTTCTTACATTACAACAGTGACTGCACTTCAAAAGGTACTTCATTGGCTGTAAAGCGCTTTGGGACGTCCAGTGGTCGTGAAAGGCGCTACAGAAATGAAAGTCTTTCTTTATATACCTGGAAGCAATGTAGAAATGACCGTACCAGGGCAGCCAAGGAAAGAGATTATACCCTTTTATTCCATTAATTCAGAGTACTAAGCATTGACTTTGGGGCTACTAACAAGTATCTCTGGCCAGAATTTTACCGGCGATCAGAGTGCAGGTTTGGAGGTGGGTCCGCTGTCAAAATCACAAAGACTGACAGCGGGTCGGCATCCCGCTGTAAACCCGCCTCCTTGCCAGTTTCCCAGGTGTCGGGTCTGTCATCCCTGAACAGACCCGACACCAAGTGGCGGGTCAGCCAATTTAGATACTTAAAAGCTTATTAAAAGGTTGTTGAGGACCATTATCCCATGTACTTACCATTTTACCAGGTTTTTAATGAGGTTCCCGGAGAGCGGGTATCACATCAGGTAAGTAGGTCGGGTGTTGTGTCAGCAGGGAAAGATTTACTAACCTGACAGCTGCAAATGTTCTATGAAAGCTCCCATTTCATAGGTCTTCACTTTCCAACATTAGAAGCTGTTGCTTACTGCATTTGGAAGACAGATTGACCTTTATGCAGTTAGCAAGTGTTTGCAGCAAACTCTCTATCCAGTGTCACCTCATTGGAACAACTTCTCTCACCATTGACAGATTGCTTCTGTCATCTTAACTTCACCTGCCATCTATTCCATCAGCATCGGTGCCCTTGAAAAAATCTCACCTTGGTCCTCAGAATCCCAACACGATCAGCCCCAACACCAGCACCGACATCCACACCAGCAGCAGCAACATCCACACCAACCTTCGCCGCAATCAACTGATGCTGCACTGGACACAGGGCATCATCACCCGTGCACACTGATGCCCGTGACACCAGCGAGGGCCTCACCATGTCCAGATTCATTTCACTTAACACTGTACACCCTGGCTGCCACATGATGCACCAGGTTGGCACCACCCCACATCAGTACCGTAAAGCATCCCTACAATGTCCAAGCCATTCCTTTTATACTCATCACCATTGGGCGGGGGCGGCGGGGGGGGGGGGGCGGCGGGGGATTTATGTCTCACCATTCACTGGAACTCACTAAGACACTTCCAAAGGTGCACACAAATCTGTCCAAGAAGGCAAAGTGTTGAAAATAAAGATTTCAAGGCTTGACAACACATTAACAAAAACTTTACACGAACATTGGCTAAAGCACACAAGTGCACAACCATGTAATCCCATCAACAATTACAAGGCCCACCACGGAATCCAGCCCTCCGAAACAAACATTAGCCCAACATGAAATAATCTCTTAACAGTTCCGCTCTGGTCTCCCATTCTCATGATTATAATCAAATACCACGCTTAACAAAAAATCTTGTAGTTGAAGATGCTGTGGGAACATAATGGAAACACATTTTAAACTTGTGACCATTGATCTGTTCCAATTGTAAGAGGGGTTTGACCCACGAGTACATGTCAAATTTCCTCATTAGAAGTGTTGGAAGTTCCAAACTTAACACGAACTGACAAAGATCATCATTCAGGGTTTCCACAATAGCACGCTAGTGACATTGAGTAGTGTGCATAATTATGAAAACCATTTAAAATGTTGCAAAAATTGCTCCAAGGATTCGGCATAATCAGATATCACATTAAGAGGGATTGTACTTATTTCGAGATACTGAAAGACTAAATACCTAGAGAGATTGCATACCCACACTTGGTGACATAATCTAGGCTTGGAAAATTCATCATACAATGCTGTGAGCCGTTCTACGAATATAGGCTGGTGTGTTATGAAACTGTAACCATAGCAACAAACACTCTGGACTTAGCAGCAATACTTAGCAAAACCTTATAAATCCAACTCAAGTCTGTTGGGTCATTGTTTAATTGCAAAATGAGCCTTCTTTATGCTGATTAGATTTAATATAGGCATTCGCAACAGCCACGTTATGATTTTTATTGAAATGCGTAGTGAAATGTTTGTGAGCTATCTTATGAAAACACTGTCATTAGATTGTACCCAGTTTATTAAATACTTGCAGCTCAGCTGAAGAATGCTTCACTTGAAAGCTCTGTCCAGCAACAGTCTCGAATGGAATTAATAGACAAACAATGGATGAAGGGAACATTTTAATGATCTGATGGAAATACTAATCATCCACATCCTACATTTAGGGGGAAAAATTTGGTTGATTTGCGCCTTCCGTTCGCGCCCTAAGAGGGCGCGAACGGGGCGCAAAGCAACTAGCGCCTGGGTGCGGCGCTGCTAACGCCTCCCGCGAAATTCAGCGGGAGGTTAATGGCGGCGGTAACCGTTAGCGCCCTGCGCAGTGCCCCACTTGCGCCCCCTGACTTACCGTCGGACGCTATGTCTGACAGGGTCAGGGGGGCCTACCTGCGGCCGGGGCAGCGCAAATTAAAGGGAAGGTGCTGGCCACCTGCCAGCCCCTGCCCGCTTTGCCGTCCCCAGCCTTCTGTGCAGCCTCCCCCACGGAGTGCCAGCTGTGCTCCGTGAGCCCGGCACTTCGCTTGAGTGCCGGGCTCTTTTGCCGGCACTCCGATCCCTGGTGGCCCCTTAATAAGGGGAGGAAGGCCTGCAGTACCGCGGCGCGACATGCCACAGGGCGTGGCGCTGCGGCACGTAGAGCCGCGATATTCCCTCGCAGCGCCCCAAGAGGGAGGCGGGGTGCTACTTGGGGCGCTACCGGTGAAATGCGGGCACAGGGGCGCTAACTTTTTCGGGGTGCTAAAAGTAGCGCCCCGGCGAAGTTAGCGCCCCAAAGGGGGCGCGACCCAATTTTCCCCCTTAGAGTTACATCTGGATTCGGGCAAGGGATCATTTTATAAGCTATCCCCTGAAGAAATTATGCATTGAAAGCAACATTTACAATACGGAGAGAAAATAGTTTGCTCATCAAAGGCACATTGAAAGTCCTTCGGTTTTAAATAAAATTGTCCAGCGCATATTATAGGTACTGATCCACTGTTAACAAAATTCACAGGGTAAATGCCTCTGTGTGCTTCAAAAGCAAACCATGTAATCCTGTCAAATGATCCTTCCCTTTCTCGCACACAACGTAATCTTGCTTCCCTTGCCAGTAGATCGGCAGAGCTCAATCAAAACAAAGAGGGCACAATTATTTTCTGTCAGTGGTATCCAGGAGCACGTGCCACCAGAGGGAGGCAAAAGCACTGTTGGAACCGTAAAACTAGCAACACTGTAAGGTGTTAACATTCGCCTTGTTTGAAGGACTGGCACTAAGCAACAATGACTGGGGCTTATCACCTGATTCTCTATATTTGTGTTCAGTGCTGCCATCAAAGTGCTGAAGAAAGTCCACTCATCATGGCCAATATCATCAGCTTCTTGGTAATCAGTGTAACCTAAACCTCTGTCTTCAATGGAACCTGGGGCATGGCTAGGTATACACACTGTACGCAAATCTGTAAATGTTCTGTACCTTGGAGTGGAAAATCGGCTTCCCTCAAGGGATCTCGTCAAGGAATTGCTGCCTAAAGATCTGCTTACTG
Organism: Squalus acanthias; assembly: GCA_030390025.1. Lineage (NCBI taxonomy): Eukaryota > Metazoa > Chordata > Chondrichthyes > Squaliformes > Squalidae > Squalus > Squalus acanthias. Next base: position 21,504,958 of record CM059433.1, on the reverse strand, counting down.
CAGGTCTCGGCTGCAACCGACACCCGAAGCTGCTGCTTCATTCCTGGGTGGACTAGGCTGTGCACTCGGCTATGCAGAGCAGCAGCAACAGGTAGGAGCTGCAGCCGGGACTGCCAGGGAGGTCACCAGAGTAAAGGCGGGTTCCTCTGAAAACAAGGGCTTAGAGGGGGGGAAAGTGAAATCGGAAAGTGCTGTTGTGAAAGGGAAAGTAACGGTTGAGGTCGTATTTGGAGAAGTGATAATCTGGTTGCTCTGTTGAGTATAAATAAAGACAAACTTACTTTTTCCTATAGATCTTTAGATTGAAAATCTATCGATTTGATAGTTTAAAAGTAATCCAAATGAATCAGCATTTGGAAATGATATGTACAATTCTAAATTCACTGCCTACAGCCCTGGGTGGGACATTACTCCACCTGTGCTATTGCGGTACAGAAATACCGTGATAGAAAACAAAACAAAACCAAAAATATATACAGTTGGTCTGACTATCTCTTTACTGGAAGATGACGATTACAAATTTCATTATTAAACTGGCTGAAATTTGCATAATTTCATTCACAAAAATCAACATGACTAGTGGAATATGCCAACCTGAAGTGGTGGCAGTATTTAAAACAGTAATCTACTCCCACTGGCATTAGGGGATATTATCATAGAGTCATAGGGGGCGATTTTCCCACTGGAGGCGAGATGGAGGCGGGTTTCAGTTTGGGTGGGTTTGAAACTCGCCTCCACTGATAGGTTTCAAAAATTTGCGATTTTCCCAAGATTGGCCAGTTGATTTCAGAGGTATGGGATGCCCTTGCTCAATTAGTGTTTTGGGACTGAAACTCGCCTGTTGACAGCACTTTCCCAGTCTGATTTTATGGCTTCTTGCTCCCTTGGCTCATTTCACAGCATTTCTGCGTCTCCTGCACCACCTCCAACATCTTTTGAGAAACCATTATGTCCAATTCCAAGTCAAGGGTCTACCCGAGGCTCTCGGATGAGGCGCTGCAAATGTTGTTTGAGGGGGTGACAGCTAGCATGGAGGTGCTCTTCCACTCATCTCGGAGGAAGAGGCCTGCCAAGGAAACCAAGGCTGTGTGAGTACAACTGGCAAGGGATATAACCTCCAGATCTGTGTGCAGATTGGGAGACTGTTTCTGTGTATTGATGAAATGCCATCCCTGTTGGAAAGCATTAAAATGATTTGAAGCCAAAATGTTGGCGTTATGCCATCTGTTCTTTCGCCTTAGGCAGCTACACATTGCGGGCACCGCCACAATTGCACCTGCAAGTAATCCTTGCTGCAATAAATGATGTCTTGTTAGACCTGCAGCAGTGAGGAGGCCACCCACAAGTCAACCCGCCAGGTTTACCTGGTGTGGTTTGGGAGGTGTGTGGATCACGCCGAAATGCTGGAAAAATCACGAGGGCCTCTCAAAATAGGCTTAGAGAGGCCCTTAACGAGCATTTAAGGATCTTTAATAGTGCAATGGCCAGCTGGAGGCAGGAGCGTTTCCCGACCTCCAAAACCGGCACCGGCAAAATCCTGCGGAGGCGGGTTGGAGGCGGGTTCCAAACCTGACCTCTTCGATTCTGATTTTCCCGCCTTTCCCGCCTCCAAACCCGCCTCCTCCGGTCAGAAAATCGCCCCCATAGAGTCATAACAGCACAGAAGGAGGCCATTCGGCCCATCGAGTCCGTGCCGGCTCTCTGCAGAGCAATCGAGTCAGTCCCATTCCCCCGCGCTATCCCCGTAGCTCTGCAAGTTTATTTCCCTCAAGTTTCTATCACTCACTACAATCCATTTACCAGGGCATTTGGCAGAAACATTGTCTTAGCATCTCTTCAAAACAGAATTCATATGAATGACCAATATCTTACATACTCAAAATTCCCTTCTTTAATCAGATCATTTCCAAAGGGGAAAAAACGTTTGTGTGCAAGGTCAAATTATCCCAGAATTCAGCATCTTTATTGAATAACCCATTTTCTTTCTTTATTCCCCCTTCTAACATGATGAGCAATTCATTACTTCATGAGGAAAAAAAAATACCTGTTTGGAAGCCACAGCGAATAGCCCTGACGCACTGCATATTGCCAGCTGTCCAAACAGTTTGGTTAATGTGTGGGATTACTTGCTGCTGTTGCTTTGCAGCTATCTACAAAGGCAATCTGTAGCTGTAGCTCTTGATTGGTCAGAAAGAGTAAACTGTTGCACCTTTAATTGATTGTGGAGATCGTGCAAGACAAATTGCAAAGCAGCATCCCTAGTAGAAGCACCAATCACCTGGGCCTGTAAGTACTGATATAAATTGCCTTTCCCATGAATAGTTTGTTCCCCACAGGGTTTGGATGTATCGTCTCCTGTTTGAAGGATACTAAGTTCAATGATTGCTGTGAGGATTCAATCGAATGTGGTTTGCACCAGATTGGATATCTGGATTCTGAAATAGAATTTATATACAGGGTCTCAAAGGCCTAAATATTGTGATCACTTTAGTTTAATGCTGGTAGTAACCCTTCTGTTTCGAATAGTATATCAGTAGTGTTAAAATAATGACAATCATAAAATCTAGGCTAAAATGTTCTTGGGACACCCTTTAGAGTTTACCTATTCTGGTGGTGTAGATAACTGAAAAAGGAGTAGGCTTGGGGGACCTAACAGCCTTTTCCTGTTCGTTATAATTCTTAATATGGGGAGAAATAATTTCTAAGCATCTCCCACTGGGAAATGCTAGCATGAAATCATTACCCAGGAAAGTAAAGGAGAAAGAATAATTTTGTTTGAGGACAAAGGCTGGATCAATGAATTGTGCTTTATTAACAATAACTTTTACACAGTTATTTGGTATGTAAATCTAATGTAACAGGATAGTGACCTCATAAGATAAATGTCTCATTTTGTCTTTAAAAAGTGGCTTAATGCTCCTCAAACATTTCCAAAAATAATTAATAATTATGAAAGTTGCTTCAGTTCTGCCCAAACAATAAAAAAGTTATTTTTTTGGCAGAATGTAGCTGTGAACCTTTGATTCATACTGAGAGACTGATAATGCAATAAAGAATGTAAATGTTTTCAGAAAAGTTCCATTGTCATCACTTGGACACTAGGGGCAGATTTCTCTCTCATGCTGGGGTGTTCAATAATTCCCATGATATATAAGAGGAAAAATTGGGTTGCTTTGCGCCTCCCGTTAGCCCTCCCGGGCGGTGCTAACAGGGTGCAAAACCCCTCGCGCCTGGGTGCAGCAACATTAACGCCTCCCGTGAAATTCAGCGGGAGGTTACCGCCTGGTGGTAGCTGGTAGCGCCATGCGTGGCGCCCAGGCCACAAACTTCGCGCCCCCTGACCTATCGCCGGACGTTATGTCCGACAGGGTCAGGGTGGCATTTTTGCAGCTGCGGTGGCGCAAGTTAAAGGGCAGGTGTCGGGTGGCCATTTTTTCCTCGAGTGCCGGGCCGCTTTCCCGGCACCCCGCTCCCCGGTGGTCCAGCAGGGCCATGGTGCGCGTAGCGCTAGGTCCCTTCCCTTTAATCAGGGGAGGGAGGACTGCAATACCACGGTGCTACGTGCCGATGCACGTATCCTGTTACATTAGATTTACATACCAAATAACTGTGTAAAAGTTATTGTTAATAAAGCACAATTAGCGCTGCGATATTCAGTTGTAACGCCCCAGGAAGGAGGTGGAGCGCTTCCAGTTGCGCCCCACCTCCTGCTTGGGGCGCTACTACTGAATTTACGACACAAGGGCGCTAACATTTTCGGGGCGCTAAAAGTAGCACCCCGGCGAAGTTAGTGCCCCAAAGGGGGCGCCACCGAAATTCTCCCCCATAGAATATCTAGAGGAAAGTCAGGCGGGAAGGATCACATGCCCATGACAGAGCATGCTCGATTTTCCATTCATTAATCTAAATGTATACAAACGTGATCAGGCTCTGTTACAAGTGCCAGCTTTTGGTCACCTGTCCTAATGTCTCGTTATTTGGTTTGATGTCATTTTTTTTTCTCTGTTTACGATCCTGAAAGGGCCTTGGGACATTTCTCTCTGTTCAGGGCATTGTATAAATGCAAGTTGTGCGATTCTCCTCCTTTTTTTAAATCTCGACTATTTTCAGTTTTTTAGAGTTTTAAAACTGTAAAAATATTCTGGCTGCTTTGCTGAATATGATAGCTTGATGCGATGCCTCATGGAGAAGCAATCCTCGTGCCTTTTCACCAGCCTTAAGGCTAAAAATGTATTAAAATATTTCTGGCCCAATTTATGGCACGTAACAAGAAGCATAACAACATATAAATAAAAAGGAAGACGTACGCTAATAAGATAGAGGAGAACTAGGAGCCCTGATATTAATCTGGAGAAGGAATCGGGCAGCAAGCGCCAAACTTCCTTGACCTTCGAAGCATAAGGACCAGGCGCTTTTTAAGCCCCGGGCCCCCTCTGCATGACTCCAATCAGCTGGCCGCCCAAAACAAGTGGGAAACAGCAGCTGGCTGGCGGACGGGAGCGGATATTTGTGCGACAGGAGGCCGCCAGCCAGCACCAAAGGACTAGTTGCTGGAACAAGGTAAGTCGCGGGGAGGCGTTTTCAGGATCGTCTCCCGTTCAGGAAAAGGTCTGCGGAAGAAGAAGCCTCAACATTCCTTGTGGGGTCTGGGGGAGCACTCCTGCTTCTCCGTGTTTCACAAGAATATATTTCTTTTAAGTTTTTAAAAACTTGCCTGCTGAGGTCTCCTCTGGATCTTCTTCACCTGCTGGGAAAGCCCGAATGGCGTCCCCACTCAGGCCACCGTTTAAAACTGTGGTCAAGGCCCAATGATGTCATCGGGCTCCAACCTGCATATGTGACCTTGCCCAGAAGAGCAGGTTAAACTTCAAGGCAGCAGGTTCAGTGCAGGACGTTGGCGGGTATGTCACCCCGGTTGATTTTTAACTGCCCGCCCACCTGGTTTCCGCCAGGTGGGTAGGGTTAATATCGCCTCTAGGGTGTTGCCTTTATTTTAGAAATTACAGGTTAAAAAGTGGAAGCAACACAGACACCATTTAGCCAAGGAATTTTGTTATGATCCAGTCATGGTGGAGAGATCTGTCATACTGTAATGACATATGAACAGGAGTAGGCCATTGAGCCCTTCGAGCCTGTTCCGCTGTTTTATTACCTTAAAAGTGCTATATAAGTGCAAGTTGTTGTTGTATCTTAACTCCATTTCCCCGCCTTAGTTCTGGAACCCTTAATACCCTTGCCTAACAAAAAACTACCAATCTCATTTTGAAATTTTCAATTGGCATATCCTCAACAGCTATGTGGGGGGGAGAGAGCTCCAGGTTTCCACTACCCTTTCTGTGAAGAAGTGCTTCACCCTAAACAACCTTGTTCTAAAACACGAGTTGGTTCACTGCAGGTGCATTAAACCACTGCAGACATGAGGGGCTGGATTTTACCAGCCCTGAGGAGGCGGGACTGCTGGGAAAATCAAAAAGAATGGGACCGGGTCCCGAACCCGCTCCCAACCCACCTCCAACCAATCTTCCCGGGAGTCAGGTATCCGATTTGCGCAGGGACCCGATTCCTAGCGGCGAGATGTGCATTATAGGCACTTAACTGCCTGTTAACAGGTAGTTAACAAGCAGTTAAGAGGCTTTTTTCCATTTTGAGACTTCTGCTGTGGGCTTCCCGATGTCAGGGAACCCTGCCAGGGTAAGTGAGGCGTGCTGTGGGTCTGTTGTAATGTTTGTGTATAGATGACAGCTGCAGAAGTGGTGTGAATGATGCAATGGGACACTGGTGAGTATCAGAGGTAAGGAGATGTTGGGAAAGTCATTTTTAATGTGTTTAGATATTTCTGTAGATGACAAGCTTTGAAGTGTTTATGTGGCCTCACCCCATTGGGAGAAGTGACAGATCACTTCTGTACCCTCACCTGCAGCTGCCATCTGTTTTATCCTAAGGAGATGGTCATTGGAGAGCCTGGGTTCAAGGGCTCACCTTTGTACAGTGATTGTCACTGTTTGACAGCACCTCAATGCTGCCAAACACTGTCAAACCATCTGTCAAAAATAAATGGTCCATGTCCCTTTAAGAAAATCGGCAGATGAAGCGTCATCAACTGACGTCATCTGCTTCCGGCTTTCCCTTAATTGGCCAGCAAGCCCGTAGGGCGGGCTTAACAAGGCCAATCAGGGGAAAATAGCGTCTGTGTGTTGGACGTCGCTGGGGATGGGACTAGAACCCGGAAGGCAGCAGTCCTGCCCCCAACTCGTCTCGGCAGGTAAAATCCAGCCCGAGTAGTTTTGGCAGAATACAGTAAAACATTTAACTAATAATGAATTAGTATCAAGTTTACCTCCCGACATATTGCAAAAAAGTAAAAGTCAATGGGCTCGAATTTCCAAGCCCCGTGGAGGCGGGTTTGGAGGCGGGAGTGGTGGGAAAATTGCAGATTCGGGGGGCACGTACCCATCCCGCCCCAAACAGCCTCCATGCCAATGTCCCAGGAGGCGGGTACCCGACCTGTGCTGGGAGCCGCCTCCCCGAGGCAGGAAGGGGATTAGTGCCAATTAACTGCCTGTTAACAGGTAGTTTTTTGGCTAATCCCTATTTTTAGCCCTGAAGTGTGGGCTGCCCGACGGCTCCAAACCACGCCAAGTTAGCAAGGCGGACCGTCGGTCTGCAGAGCTTGGAGGGGTCGAGATGTCTGGTGTACAGGTGAGTGATGGGTGCATGAGTGCAGAGGTAAGTGTGTTTGGTGTGTGTAAAGTGTTTTAATAAGTTTTACTTACCTTTACTTTCTCCTCCAGGCTTCCTCCCTTCAGTTCTCGGGAGTCCCTCAGCTCACCGGCACAGAAAGCAGAATGGCCGCTGAGCTGTCAAAAGCTGCAGCCTCTGCTTTCTGGTCTGGAGAGCTCTCTAACTGAGTCTGAGTAGAAGGACTCAAGTTAGAAGACAGATTGTCAGTGTTTGACAGCTTCACAGAGCTGTCAAACGCTGATATTTCATCTGTCAAAAGCTCTTGACAGATGAAATGTCAATCGCTGACATCACCAGTATCCAGGTGTCCCTTAATTGGCCTGCTGAGCCGGGCTTAACAAGGTCAATCAAGGGAAAGTAGCGTGGGTTGGCCACAAATCGATGGAGGCGGGACTACAACCCAAAAAGTGGGAGTCCCGCCTCCATCACGTCCCCATTGACAAAATCGAGCCCAATGTGTATGTTTAATCATTTTAGTTAAATTTAAAGTTCCTTTGAAATTCTAATAATAACATAAGTAGGCTCTCCCTTGTCAAGCCAAGCATAATGATAATTGTGGAAGTTCTACTGCAGTGCAGCCGTCTGCCACACTCATACAGATAATGAGACACAGATACAATATTAAGTGGTCTCCAATGTGTCAGCAATCAGAATGATGCAAAATAGTTAGCTCATTCACCCCATGAACAGCATCTGCTCTCTTGCCCAACCTAGGGATGATTATCAGTTTTGGATTGGGAATGATTGAAGCATAGTTCAAATTACAACAACAAATACATTTAAGCTATGTCAGGAGGGTGGAACTCTCTTTTTACAGCCTTGTTGTATCCAATTACTAAACTGCTGCTTGTGGGATTCTCTGCTATATTCAAAGCATGCTGTTATTAATATTTTCATTGCATATTGTGTTCTGTTGAAAAAGAAAACATTTACCACCGGCTGCGCACACTGATAGCAGCAGAATTTGCAGCAGTACTCCCAAATCCCATTTCAGCACAGCTATTTACTCCAAAGGATGGAGATGTGCAGAATTTCTTTTTTTGTTTTCTGGCTGTGAAGCTGCTTTTGTGCTGCCCACCTCTAACTCCCTGACAGCTTTACAGGAAAAAGAATTGGAAAAGAATAAAAGACGCACGAAAAGCAAGGGTCACTCCAATGTGTGTGGTTCCATAATATCTGGGTCCAGGCCTATCATTTGTTTTAATAGAATGTCGGTTTGTTCCTTGCAGAGTGGTCTTCTATTCTCAAGCCTGCCAACACACGGAAATCTCAAAGAAGCAAATAGCACTTCTCCATAGGAAGGGAGGGCAATTTGGAAAAGAGACACAATTTGTTGGCAAAATAATGGCAAGTGTAAATGCGCTTGCCGTTATTAATATGTAAATCGTCCAGCAACTTGTGGCGAGGAAGTGCTACCCCGCAAGTTGCGAATCGCCATAAATTGCTGGATGATTTGTGTCACACCGCTGTTAGCCTCAGGAAAATACCAGCCCTCAACCTCCCCATGAGTTTCAAGAAATTGCAGCATTTGAGCATTAAGTACCAATTAAAATCGCTGCAGAAGGTTAGGACTGGTACTTAACAATGTAAGAACTCTTTTAATGAGGAGATTTATGTTCCTCCAATGCCACTCGACCTCAAAGGCTCAGAAAGGGAACAGTTGAAACTGTGGTGTCTTATTCCTGCAGAGAGTAAATTGTTCTTCGTGATTTAAAAAATATTACATTTTTCCATTTTTTTCTTTCTTTTCTTTTGTCTCTTTTTCTCTCTCTCTCTTAATCTATCCTTTCTTTCCACCTCCTTATTTCTCTTTCTTCACCTGATTGACTCTAATTCACCCTATTACCTTCTCTGTCGTTCCTCTGTTTCTTTCTCTTATCCTTGTGTCTCATGGGTCCTGCTGTTGATCCTGCTGTTCACTAAGATCCCAAATGCCCCGTTGCCCTTGCTGTTAGCAGCTCACATTTCCAGCAATTTGCAGCGCTCAAATGTTTCGAGCTGAAAGGGTGAGGGGAAAAAGTCTAACGGGACACGCTGCGAGATGCCCGGCTCCAGCAAATTCTGTGCCTTTGAAGCACCATTGTGCATCTTCAAGAGACCAGCAGATTAGCAGACACAGGCCCGGAGCAGGTTATCTTTTCAGCTGGTAGTGATGGACAGTTGGAAAAGCTCAGAAGAGGCAAAGGAGAAGATTTCAAAACAAAAGATTGATGCATCAATGTCAAGTCAACCGACATAAAAGATGAAAAACGCTTGACAGTAATAAGAATGGAAAATGGGTTTAAATTTCAATGTACTCGCATCCACCCAAAAGCTCAGTGGGTAAATGGATCTGTGGCATGGTATTGAGCTCTACCGACAAGGAAGGCCTCACGTTGGATCTCAGGCCCATACTGAATTAGCTGGTCTTCGCCAGGGTGATTATGAACACCATATCATCAGCTTCAATACATGAGCTGTAAGGAGTGGATATGATGTGGATCTGTGGGTAATTGCACCGGTAGTACGATTACACACAGATTCTTCCTTCAACCAACACCATCAAAACAAACTAACTGATCATTCATAAAATAAAAACAGAAAATGCTGGAGATACTCAGCAGGTCAGGCAGCATCTGTGAAGAGAGAAACAGAGTTAACATTTCAGGTCGATGACCTTTCATCAGAACTGGAAAAAAGCAGGAAATGGAACAGATTTTTAACTCCCGTCGGAGAGAAGAGCAGAACTTCTTCTGAAAGGTCATCGACCTGAAACGTTAACTCTGTTTCTCTCTTCACAGATGCTGCCTGACCTGCTGAGTATCTCCAGCATTTTCTGTTTTTATTTCAGATTTCCAGCATCTGCAGTATTTTCTTTTTGTAACCGATCATTCATCTCATTGGTGTTTATGCTCCTGTGATATTGATGACAAACACCGTAAATTAAACAGTTGTGCTCCCTGATCCTCCAGTGGCAAATTTGCGTCACAATTTGCTGGAAAAATAATTAGAATACGCCGCAGTGAGCATGACGGTAGATTGGGAGTGGCACAGCCAATGTCTGACACACATCCAAGGTACCGGACCCAGAACGGAACAACAGGTTATTTAATATTTCCATAAAAGTAAAAAGAGCAAAACAATTTGTGCAGGTTTCCTATTTTCATATTTTTGAAATTGATTAGTATAAATGGAGTTAGTTTTTTTCTTCTTTTGCTTATAATCGGGACGGCACGAATGGGCACCAGTCTGCTAAAACAAGGGCCACTCATGGTTGTCTGAGTAATCTCACTTCTGATAGTCTGCCTTGTCAGGAAGTCATGATGTGGAGATGCCGGTGTAGGTCTGGGGTGGACAAATGTGAGAAGTCGCACAACACCAGGTTACAGTCCAACAATTTTATTTGAAATCACAAGCTTTCGGAGCGCTGCTCCTTCTTCACCTGACGAAGGAGCAGCGCTCCGAAAGCTTGTGATTTCAAATAAAACTGTTGGACTATAACCTGGTGTTGTGCGACTTCTCACATTTGTCAGGAAGTGGCTGCTTGCTTTATTTAAAACAAAGATTTGACGTTAAAGTAAGGCTGGTTTGATAGAGAAAGACTGAAGCTGTTACCTCCTTGCAGACACAACCCACACCTCCATATAATACCGGTTTAGTTGACTCCCATTCTATCCCTGACAGGGTTATCGTATCAACCTGACTAGGGGGTTACAGCGTCCCAGACGCTTTATTGGCCAAATCCTGGGGATTCAATTACTTACAAACTGCACTTCTAACAAAGATCAAATGTATTTAGTGAGATTGTTTATATTTAATTTCCTGATAATAAGATGCACTAGCATGAAAGGAATTCTCTAACCCACTCTGAACAATGTCAGCATCTCCCATTACTAGACATATATTTTTAAATAAATCAGCACAGTCCCTCAACATGGAATCAAAATAGCTGCATTTGAGCATAACAATCCTTCAATATTTTAGACCCAGGGAATTTTTTTTTAAATTGGGAAATTCATGCAAACCATGTGAAAACATGCTGAGCGATTGAATGCTTTACTGATTCTGAGCACTCTCGCACCATTCTGTACTGGTTCTAAGTGGCTGTGGCGATCACAGTAGCATTAATTTAGCAAACTCCATCTCCCCATTAATTTTAATGATGGGGCGGAGCTATGATAATTAGATGTTCAATGTTTTCAGTGAGGGTTTCTGTGGTGCAAGGCAAAGGTGCCAGCAAATCATGAAGTGCTATACATAATGACATAAATCGCTCACAACATAATTGCTGGCATTTCTGCACCATAATAATGGCTTATGCTGTGCATGTGCCATTATTATGATGCAAATTTTCAGCAAATTCAGGCCCTAGTGTTTAGATGTTGCAGCAAACAAGGCACTCTCAATTTTGGGAAGAAATATGAATTAAGCGAATAAAAAGTCAATGGGGAGAATTTTAACCCCCAAAAAACGGGTGGGTTGTGGTAGGGTGGGAGGATAAAGAGTTAAAAATCTGAATCCCAACTCCAACTCGTCCAATTCCAGTTTTAACGGAGGTGGGACTGGAGGCAGGCAGCCAACCCGCTCCCAGGAGGCGGGTTGGCATTTTAAATATTATAATGAGGCTCTGTGCCTCATGTGGAAGCTCCATTTTAAATTTAACTTTGGCTGGCCGGGTTTCCAGGGCCTCAGGGAACCCGCCAGCTAAACGAAGGCGAGGATTGCTGGATCCAGGAGGTAAGTGTCTTTCCGCTTACTTGCCGGATCCAGTGTTCCTGCCTCGCCAATCCCCCGCGATCAGACACCGCCCCCACCCCGCACCTTTCCGATCTCACACCAACCTCCACCCCGAGGTCTCCGATCTCCTATCCCCCATCTAGCCTTCTGATGCGCCACCCGCCCCCCCCCTCCACGGCCTCCGAGCCCCCCCCAACCTCGCCGACAATCTGCAACCCATAGCCTCCCCTCCAACAACCTGGCCCCCGACCTCCCCTTCAATGATCTGACCCCCAACCTCCCCTCCAACGATCTGACCCCCGACCTCCCCTCCCCGACCTCCCATCCAACGATCTGACCCCCGACCTCCCCTCCCCAACCTCCCCTCCAACGATCTGACCACCAACCTCCCCTCCCCGACCTGGCCCCTGACCTCCCCTCCAATGATCTGACCCCCGACCTCTCCTCCCTGACCTCGCCGACGGTTCCCGGCCTTCTGACCCCTCCCCCCGATCCCTCCCTCCCTCCCTCCTCTCTCTGACCTGATGCCGCAGGCCTACCCGCCCGACAGCCATCCAGCCTCTCCATCTGGCCGGCTGCAGGCAGGAAACAGAGAATCAAAATGCTAATCAGGCCCTGCCGTTAAATTCGGCAAAGCCTCAGGGAAACCCATTCTCCCGAAGTCCAGCACCCCCCCCCCCACCCCCCCCCCCCCCCCACCATCCCGTTCCCTACCTGCCTCCAAATTAAAATTCCGGCCAATGTGTAAGGTTTCCTCCTAAATTTGTTGTAACAGAGAAAATATTATCGCTCAAACTTTAAAACTGTCATGTTGTTCTGATTTAAAAAATATTACATGCTTGATCTGATTTGTTAAACAAAGGTTGTCCCATTCTATCAATCAATTTTAATCCACTGCTTCTAGTACGGATACTTAGTGAAAGGAACAAAACCTCATTAATTTTTAGGAAATATATATTATTGCTGCACCTGGTTGGGTCATTCATTCAGTATTGTTCGGGCTGAAAGACAACACTTAATTCATGAGGTAGTCATGAGTAAGATTTATTTAAGTAAGATTTATCTGCCTAATCTTAGCCTGTCACAACAGAGGAGAGCACAGGGAGGATATTCATCAGCACGGAAGGCCTTCCTATTGCCTTTAAAGAGAAGCTCCAGGATTTGGTGATACGTAACATTTTATTTATTGGGAAGCCCAGGTGAAGGACCAAGGCCCAACACCAGCAACATTAAAAAAGGAACAGCGAAGATGGAATAACTGCCCTACCGCATCACTTCCTCACCATTCTCACTATTTTTCATCTTAGAATTTTAATGAGAAAAAGATAAAATAATATGAAAACCGTCATGATGTTGTGCTTGCACCTAACACAGACTCTTTATCAGTATTTTTGAAGCAGTTTTGTTTTAAAAACTTGCATTTATATTTCATGATCTCAGGACTTTACCAAAGCACTTTACGTTCAATGAAGTACTTTTGCTGTAATGTAGGAAACGTGGCAGCCAATTTGTACACAGCAAGGTCTGAAAAACATTAATGTGCTAATGGCCAGATTATCTGTCTTTAATGATGTTAGTTGAGGGATAAATATTGGCCAACAGTGGGAAGAACTCTCCTGCTCTTCTTTGAAATAGTGCCATGGAATCTTTTATTCGTCCACTGAGAGAGCAGACGGGCCCTCGTTAAAACATCTCATCCGATAGACAAAGGAGTTGTTTCAGGGACAAACCTGCCCAATAGCACCCTGATACAGTGATACTGCCTGTTTAAAACATACAATATGGCTTTACATGCCTGATTTACGCTTCAGAAGAACTCCAGGGACAGTTAATTCATGATTTGATTGGTCACTGCAAAAATCAGTGCATAATGATAACATATGAGCCACCATTTAAAACTATGCAGTGCTTTTGAAATTAAAAAAAAGACCTAGATTTTTGTGCTCAAGTCTCTGGAGTGGGACTTGAAACCACAACTTTTTGTATCAGAGTGCTACCAACTGAGCCATGGCTGACACTCCAAAAATGTAATATAAGTCTGGCCTGGTGTTTCTATGAATAGTCTGCCAAGCTCGAGTATCATTATATAAAGAAATATGGAGTTGAATGTAACACATAATTCAGATACTTAGGTTTTGAAGTGGAGCAGTAAATCTAGAGGCAAAATTCTATTATCTAAATGTTACACGTACAGTTTCAACAGTTTCAGCAGCACTTTAAGGACTTGTCCTATTTAACTGTGGCCCATTGAAAAAAAAATCAAAATCTTCATTTGTAGCCTTCTACTTTTTTTTTTCTAGTGGGTCTTTTGGGTTTCATTTAAAGATTTTTTTTTAAACAAATATATTTCTCCCAATGTACCTTCAAATGGTCAGCTTGGCTGGACTCTGAGGCTCTGCATAATCAGGTACAGGAATGCACATGGTAGTCAGGCTTCCATAACTGACTGTTACCACACATTGCTAGGAAAAGGCAGGAAGACAGGCAGACCTTGATTCTTTCAATTCTTCAAAAATACACTTTCCTCATGTTTCTTAAAATCTCATAGAACAGCTACTGCCTCACAACTTTGATAGCTTCACTCCTAGTCCATCTTCTTCTATTTACACTCTTGACCTCACTGTCAAAAAATGAACTCCCAAATCGCCTTCATTTATAATGCTTATTGGTTTCCTCATTAGGCGAAATGCTTTTTGTTTCTCCTCAGCAACTCGTTACACTGTATAAAGCCCAAGGCTATGCAACGCTTAATTACTGCTATCATGTCTAAGGAGGCCGTTCTAGCACTTCTTTTGCACTTCTGGATAGGATAAAACCTTACTATTTGATGGACCTCCCTCACTTCTAGCCTCCAATCTCTCTATCACAGGCTTTCTTGTTTCTTCCTGGTTTATCAATAATACTAGTTGTTTTCTCTCTGAACTTTCTTCTCTTATCCCTTAAGTGCTCCATCTTCTATCCTGCAGCCTCACAATATTGAAATCAAAGTCATCACGCAAGAGGGTAGCTAGGTGAAAGTTAAATCTGTAAAGACCCATATGGAGATTAACCAGGAGCTAGTTGTTTGTTTTTAATTAAGGTGTCAGTCTTGGCGCAGTGAGAAGATTATGATCTGTAGCCCCACTCCAGAGACTTGAGCATGTGATCTCTGCTGTTACCTTAGTGCAACCCTGTTGGAGGTGTTGTCCTTCAGATGAGACATTAAACCAAGGCCCTGCCTGCCCTCTTAGGTAGACGTAACAGATTCCATGGTACTTTTCAAAGAAGAGCAGGGGAGTTCTCCTGGTGTCCTGACCAATATTTATCCCTCAACCAACACTATCAAATAAAAATGATGTGGTCATTTATCTCATTGCTGTTCTTGGGGCTTTGCTGTGTGCAAGTTGGCTTTTTTTTATTCACAGGATGAGGGCTTCGCTGGCAAGGCCATCCCTAATTGAACAACTGAGTGGCTTGCTGGGCCATTTCAGAGGGCAGTTAAGAGTCAACCACATTGCTGTGGGTCTGGAGTCACATATAGGCAGATTTCCTTCCACTAAAGGACATTAGTGAACCAGTCTGGGTTTTTACAACAATCACATCGTTCCATGGTCACCATTACTGATACTAGGCCTCAGGATTAGTAGTCCAGTAACATAACCAATATGCTACCGTTCCCTGCCACGTTCTCCTACATGACAACAGTGTCTGCACTTCAAAAGTACTTCATTGCCTGTGAAGTGATTTGGGATGTCCTGAGTTTATGAAAGACACAATTCTAATGCAAGATCTTTCTTACTTTCTTATATATTTGTTCACAGGATGTGGGCAGACAGTATTTGTTGACCATCCATAGTTGCATAGCGAAAGTGGTGGTGGGCTGTCTCCGAGCACCACATTCTTTGTGGTGATGGTGCTTCCACAATGGGATTAGGTAGGGAATTCTTGGATTTTGATCGAGCGACAATGAAGGAACAGAGATCTACGTCCCAAGTCATGATTTGAAGGAGTACTTGAAGGTGATAGTGTTTACATGACATTACTGCCCATGTCCTTCTCAGTGGTAGAGGTCACAGGTGAGGAAGGTGCTGTCCAAGCAAACTTGGCAAGTTACTGCATCCTGTAGATCATAATTTACTACAGCCACAGTACACTCGGGTATATATTGGGGTAGAAATTGGTTATGGCCTTTGGTGTATCACAACCAGGAGGCCCAAGGTTTGCCTGAAATTGGGCCTCAAGTCTTATTTGTTTATCTTGGGCAAGCTGCTGCACCTGTCACAACTCCACACCCGACTGCTGTATCAAATTTTGGGCTGCCTGTCTCGTCAGTAACCACCCTCGGGTGAGACCCAGGGTGGAGGGGAATGGGAACAGGAGAGTGGCAGATCGCGGGCTGGCGGCAGCCCTCAGAAGGTCTGTGGGGCCAGGAGCAGCGCTCCTGCTCCTCCTGACTCCACAGAAAGGTTTTGAAAAACAAAAGAACTTACCTTTTGGTGGCAGTCGGCGCTGAGGCAGCAGCAACTGCTGAAGATTCCAGGCCCGGCACCTGCTTTGCTCATCACAACCCAATTTAGGAGACGGATCTAAAGCAGATGTCAGGCCCTCATTTACTTATATAAGGGGGCTAATGCCTGTTTTAGATGGTTGCCAGGGGCACCTGAAAAATGGCCTGACCCAATAGCGGGCAAGTCATCTTTCAGGCACTTTTGGAAAACAGGACATTTCTCCCTGAAAATGGTCCTCATTGTGCCCATTGTACACCCATAAAACAGGCACAACGAGGTACAGTTTTTACCCCATTGAGTCTAGTAGCAGGGGTGCCAATCAAGTGAACTGTTTTGTCATATATAGTTTTGAGCTACTTGAGTTTTGTTGCAGCTGCAACCATCCGGATGAGTGTTGAATATTCCATCACATTCCTGGCTTAGAACTTGTAGATGATGGAGAGGCGTTAAGGTGTCAGGAGGGAACTCACTCATTGCAGAGTACCCTCCCACTGCCATGTTCTAGTGGCCGTGGGGGTTAATATGGCAGGTCCATTTCAGCTTCTAAACAATGGTGACCCCAAGTTGATGGCAATGGAGGATTTGGCAATGCTGGTGCCTTTGAAGTTCAGGGGGAGGTGGTTGAGCTTATTCTTGCTGGAGATGTTCATTATCTGACACTTACGTGGCACGAATGTTACCGCATTGATCAGTGCAAGCCTGGATGTTTTCCAAGTACTCCAGGAGGCCAGAATGACCTGCTTCATTGTCAGAGGAATTGGGGATGGAACAGAACACTGTGCAATCATCAGTAGACTGCCCCACTTGTGGCTATGATGGAGAGAAGGTTATTGAAGAAGCAGCAGCTGAAAATGGTTGGGCTAAGGAAGCTGCCTGAGGTGCTCCTGTAGCAATGTTCTGGGGCCGTGGTGATTAGTCTCCAGCAGTCATGGTCATCTTCCTTTGTATCAGAACCAAATGGCAGAGCCTAAACTAATTGTCATCAAACAGGTCATTGGCTAGTTGCTAGCACTTGATGACACTATTGATGAACTCCTTCCATCACTTTGCTGATGATTAGGGGAAGCTGACATGATGGTAATTTTCTGAATTAATTTATCCTATTTTTTGTGGTCAGGATAAATCTGGACAATCTTTCATATTGCTGGGTAGTGTCATAGCTCTATCGGAACAACTTGGCTAGGGAGGGCAGCTGTTCTGGTGCACAGATCTTCAGCCCTACAACTGGGATATTGTCAGGGACCATAGCCTTTGTTGTGTCCATTGTACTCAGCTGCTTCTGAATGCAACCTGGAATGATTGAGTTGGCAGAACATTGTGACCTATGATGGTGGAGAACTTGGAAGAAGGCCTAGTATCATCATCTGCTGGGAATTTTTGGCTGAAGACACTTGCAAACACTTTAACTGTATATTATGCACTTGTACTGGGTTCCACCATGGTTGAGGATGTGGATGTTCATGGAGCTTTCTCATCCTGTGACCTACCTGATTGTCCAGCACATTACTGGGTGCAGTAGGGATACAGAACTTTGTTCTGATTCATTGGTTGTGGGATCACTTAGTTTTGTCTATAGCCTGCTGTTTTTTGTGCTTAGCATGTGTTGTAGCTTCACTAGATGGATAACGAATTCTAAGGCATTCTTGGCACTGTTCCTACCACACCCTTCTACACTTCCATCGAACCAGGCTAAATTACTATTTCATACAATATACATAGCATTTCATAGGAGATACAGCACAGAAACAGGCCATTCGGCCCAACCAGTCAATGCTGGTGTTTATGCTCCACTCAAGCCTCCTCCTGTCTTTCCTCATCTAACTCTATCAGCATAACCCTCTATTCCCTTCTCCCTCATATGCTTATCTAACCGGCCCTTAAATGCATCCGTACTATTTGCTTCAACCACTCCCTGTGGTAGCGAGTTCCACATTCTCACCACTCTCTGGGTAAAGGAGTTTCTTCTGAATTCCCTATTTGATTTCTTGGTGACTATCTTATATTGATGGCCTCTAGTTTTGCTCTTCTTCACAAGTGCAAACACTCTCTCTGTGTCTACTCTATCAAAACCTTTCATGATTTTAAAGACCTCTATTAAGTCACCCCACAGCCTTCTCTTTTCAAGAGAAAAGAGATCCAGCCTGTTCATCCTTTCCTGATAGGTATACCCTCGCATTTCTGGTATCATCCTTGTAAATCTTCTCTGTACCCTCTCCAGTGCCTCTATATCATTTTAATAATATGGCGACCAGAATTGTACACATTACTCTAAGTGTGGTCTAACCAGGGTTCAATACAAGTTTAGCATAACTTCACTACTTTTCAATTCTATCCCTCTAGAAATAAACCATAGTGCTTGGTTTGCTTTTTCTTTGGCCTTGTTAACCTGTGTCGATACTTTTAGTGATTTGTGTATTAGTACTCCCAGATCCCTTTGCTCCTCTACCCCATTTAGATTCTTATTTTCCAAGTAATATGTGACCTCCCTATTTTTCTTACCAAAATGTAATACCTCACACTTATTTGTGTTGAATTTAATTTGCCAATTATAGGCCCATTCTGCAAGTTTATTAATGTCTTCCTCAGTATTGACTATCCCCCCAATTTGGTGTCGTCCGCAAATTTAGAAATTGTGTTTTTGATTCCAAAGTTGAAATCGTTAATATAAATTATGAACAGTGGTCCAAGCACTGATCCTTGTGGAACACCACTTCCCACCTTCTGCCACTCTGAATAGCTAGCCTCTATCCCTACTCTCTGCTTTCTGTCTTGAAGCCAGCTAGCTATCCATTCTGCTACTTGTCACCTAACTCCGCATTCCCTGACCTTATTCATTAGTGTATTATGTGGTACCTTATTGAAGGCCTTTTGAAAATCTAGATAAATTACATCTACTGCATTACCCTTGTCTACTCTCTCTGTTACCTCTTCAAAAAATTCAATTAGGTTGGTCAAGCAAGACTTTCCCTTTTGAAATCCATGCTATTTATTATTATATTTTTGGTTTACTGGAGGTTCTTCCATTTTCTCCTTTAGTAGCAATTCCATTATTTTTCCTACCACCGATGTTAAGCTGACTGGTCTATAATTCCCTGGACATGTTCTATCTCCCTTCTTAAATATAGGTATTACATTAGCAATCCACCAGTTCTCTGGCACTACACATTTTTCTAACAAATTACAAATACCATCCAATCATCAAACATAGTCATCAAACAGAACTGTGTGGAGTTTGCACATTCTCCCCGTGTCTGCGTGGGTTTTCTCCGGGTGCTCCGGTTTCCTCCCACAGTCCAAAAATGTGCGGGTTAGGTTGATTTGGCTATGATAAATTGACCCTTAGTGTTAGGGGGGGATTATGGGGATAGCATGGGATATGTTAGGGGGAATTAAATACGTGGGGTTACGGGGGTAGGGTGGGATATGTGTACTGTGGGGATTAAAGCAGGGACAGGGTACTGGATTTGGATGATCAGCCATGATCGTATTGAATGGTGGAGCAGGCTCGACGGGCCGAATGGCCTACTCCTGCTCCTAGATTCTATGTTTCTATGTTTCTATGTAGAACCAAAGTGAACTCCGGAAAATGAAGCAGACTGAAGAAACTAAAAACCAATCCATTTTCTGGGATGGATCAATTATACTTCAACATACTTAGAAAGAGAAGAGAGCATATTTGTGAAGTACTGATGGTCTTATGGAGGGAGGTGATGAATACTGGGAAAGTTTTGAACAGACAATGTATTTCCCATATACCATTCCTGGCAACCACAGACTGATTAACCTGACCTCACCAAGCTAAACACTGGGAATCAACAATCAGAAACAAAATTGAAGCTTCTGTATGAAAATAACCAAATAAATGATAACCAATGTGGCTGTAGAAGCGATAAATCTTGGCATCCCAATTTGACTTATGATACTTGATACCTAGATTTCCAAAAATGCCTTTGATAAAGTCCTGGAGGAGAGATTCCTTTACAAACAAAAGTTAGAGGTTCCAAGGGTAAGACATGAACATGGATTAGTAACTTGATAAAAGAAAGCAGAGGTTAATCATGAGGGGAGCAAAATCACAATGGGGATGGGGAAGGAATTGAGTGAGGTGTTCCAGGGATCTATGATAAGATCTCTCCTGTTTCTAGTTTACATAAATGAACTACAATCAACATTTCGGTGCAAGCTAACTAAATTTGCAAACGACACCAAGCTTCTGAACTGTGGTCTCCGAGATCTCACAAAGAGTTCAACTGGGCTGATCAATGGCAAATTAAATTCAAAATGGTACTACATAATGACAGTAAGAATGGGAGCCACGTGTACTCCAGGGTGCAATAAAACTTGGCAATGTGGAAGTTGAAAGAGACATCGGGGTGTTGGTTTGTTCTTCATCATATCTAATCAGTAGGAGGCATCAATAAATAAAGCAAATAGGATGCTGGGTTATATCATCAAATCAGTTGAGCTCAAATCTCTAGAGTTTATATGGAAGCTAGTCAGTGTGTACCTGGCCATGAATACTGGTCGAGACAAGATAAGGTGTTATCTAAGCTCTAGATGTGAAGAGACCAATTAAATTGATCCATGACCTCAGAAGGAAGAGCTATGAGCAATGACTTGATTAACTTGGGCTCTTCAGCTTTGTAAAAAGATGTCTCAGAGAAGCCTTTTTAGAGATAGAAGATACTTAAAGATTCAGAGAAACTAAATCAAAAACAATACTTTTGGATATGCCACGATGGCAGAACAATAGAGCACAGGTTCAGGGTCATGAAGGGTAAATTAAGGACACTTGTCAGTAAGTATTTCTTTAGATAGAGGGTGATCAAGAGCTGGTATTGCTGGAACAGCTGGGTTGCCAGAAAAGGTAGTTAAGGCAAGGTTGCTGGATTCATTTAAGAAACAGTTGGATGTAGTAATGGTAAGATGATAAAGTTAGTATTCTGAAAAAATGAAATCAACTCATTTTTTGAAGACCAAAAGTTCAAAAAACCCTTACTTACCTCAATCTTCCTTGTAATCTATAGGCTTTTCAAACCCAAGCTTAATGCTACCTAACCACTTCTATCTTATTCTTTTCAACCTTAGACCTTAATCCTTAACCTAGGTTTCTCACTAAAATTAAATTCAGGCAAGAAACTCGAGGTAGAAATGTACAGCTACAGCTCTCAAACTGGTCCAGTTCCAAGCTGGCAGGCTTGCTGGAAGGAGGGAAAGCAACACTATTGTGCCTCTCCTTTATTCACTAAATGCAGGACAAGCATTTGATTTTTTTTTAAAGTGTACACTTAGTAACCCCACACTCCCAGCTAAACTGTAGCGCACATTCTCCGATGTGCACCCTCTTCAAGTGTGACTCTCCACTGGGAATGTGGGATCTTTGATTGCCTCCCTAGTTCTTAGTGGCAGAATCACTATTGCCGTATTAAAAACTATTCTTTTCAGCAAATTAAAGAAAAAGTAATTCGAATGCAAAGATAATTGGATTCATCTCGTGTTTATTATTACAGACTTTCGCATTGATTTCTAAATGTAAAAACATTAATTCAAAAAAAATTAAGCATAAGCATTCTTTGATTGCAATTTAATTTTCAAAGAGCTCAAGATCTTGATGCACTTTCTGAAAAAAATATTGCAATTAGCACAAAGCCGCATCACATCTTCTCAGAAATGAAATGGCCGCAGGAGACTAAATCTCAATAGGCATTTTAAAATGGTTAAGGGCCAAAGTTGGGCATGGTATTAGTGTACTGATTGATTATTTCCAGTGGTATTACTGTGCAATCTGGGAAGTTCAGTCTATTTTTTCCCCTGGCATTCCGAATACCTTTGAACAAATTCAGCTTTGGAGTTAGAGAGGGGAATGGGTACGCAGGAACTATTTATACCATCTGGACCGTGTCTATCATACTGTAGAGGTACCTGGGCTTGTCTGAGGACCTGTGCCACAGGAGACTAAGGCCGTGATTTTGCCGGCGCTCAGAGAGGCGGGTCAGAGGTTAAAGTCCTTTTGATTGATGGCGGGTCCCGAACCCGACGCGTCAACAGGCCAATCAAGGGAAAATCATGTCTGTGGAGCGGAGGCAGCTGGGGGTGGGACCGGAACCCGGAAACCAGCTGACTTGCACCCATCCCGACACCGAACAGAAAATTGTGGCCTAAATCTCAATAGGAAAGCAGTCACTGAACAATGTCATTTCCTGTAGCCAGTCCTGGAGACAACGTCAACAATCAGCATTGCTTTGACTGAGGTAATTACACTAGACCTTCATGTCTCTGACTCCTTCCAGGCACCGAAAGGTGATATAAAAGTGTGACCCAGTATCCCCATTACAGTATCAGGAGTGTTACAAATGCTCCCTTCTGAAGCTTCAATGCCTTTATCCAATTCAGCAAGGAGCATCAGCAGCAATAGGAGACATATTTAATTTGACAGCTGTAATGGCATCCCCAGAGTGCACAGTGCAATAGACTACACGACTGGGGGTTTCTGCTTCTGGGCTCAACAGCCACTGATTCTGTGCTCACTGCAATAAATCGGCAGAAAATCTTGGGATGGCAAGTGTAGAAGCGGAAAATCCCGGCCTATGTGGCCATCTGAGCAACAGAACACTATATACCGCCCTACTTCAAGGGAAAGGGTTCTTCTCCATGAAAGTATAGATAGGCTGCAACCACAGCAATAAAAATCATGGGTACAGATGCATGCATCCCTGGTAATGCTTGCGATGTCTGCATCTTAAGGAAAAGCAGAGTGCCAGAACTCTTGAAAGGTTAGACACTATGTGACAATGCTTATCCTCTGAAGTCCTGGTTCCTGACACTTGAACATCACTGCTAATCCCCATACATGCCAAACTAGAAGATTAGCAAAAGCTGACCAACAGCTTCAGAAGAGCTGACAAAACCCACAAGGGCACAGAAGATTAATGGGTTGCGTTTCCGCTTGTTTAAACTAGTAATATCAGCGCAGTGCAGGCAAAATCGTCCGAGTTAGAGCAAAAGATCTGGGAATTTAAAACATAAGTGAGTTACGTTCAAAACCACCTATGTTCGTGATTTTCGCGATCTTTTATGCTGGTGCAAGATTCAATTGGCCTGAATCAGGCCACGCTCACAAAACTGGCCCCCTCCCCCAGGTCAAAATTGTGAGATTCCGTTCAGGAAGGCTCTTCAAATTGCACTCATTTTCTTAGGTGTATAGGCACTAGGAGGCACGTTTTAAACATTTTTTCATATCAAAAAATATTTGATTTACTAAGAAACTGATGAGTGCACACATTAAATGTTTCAGTAGTTTTTTTGGTCATTTTCAGTGATTTTAAATCAGGTTACTCACAGGTAAAGGACTGGACACCCTTATGAAAAATGCTTATTTTTGATGGTAAACCCATTTTCAGCTATATTAATTAAACTGCAACAGCTTACCACTCTTAAATACATCAAGGAATACTTTATGGAAAGAAAATAAATAAATGATTGCGTTCTATTACCCTGCCTGATTCACGGAAGACTTTACATTTGTGATTATGCAAATAAATTTAATTGAAAACTTGAACTGTAACCTAACCAGCACAATTTCAAGGGCATTTTGCACGCAATTTACCGATTGCGCCCGAAGTGGAAACTCTACCCCATAATCAGTTTCACCTCTTACCCTCACTTGCCAAAACTGCACACCGAGAGGCAGCAGGATCTAAAATGCTCAGAACCTTGTTGGCATCTGGGAAGTGCATGTGGAAAATCGTTGAAGACAAGTTTTCATCGGCTGGATGAAGCTTTGATAAAGTTAATGAAACTATGCAGAGGTGATGCACACGTTTCCAACTTGGCCCATTACTGCAGCTGCATTAGGAACCCTACTGACATAAAAAAGTGCTCAACACATTTTTGATTTCTAAGCCCAATTGATTGTTTTCAGAATAGTTGAACACTATACAGTGTTAAATTTTTGTGACTTGTATACGTACTGTTTTAATTTTTTCTCAGGGACAGTCTTCAAAGGAAGTTTCAGAACCTTGGGCAGCTGTGAATGGCTTGTGGTATAAAAGTGTCATGCCTGCTACTGACTGTGTGTGCAGCAATGTGCTCCCCACACTTTATTCAGGTCTTTATTCCTGCCTATATATCTCACTTTCAAGATGAGCTGCAAAACAAACTGTTGGAGCCCTCTAACCCATTATATAATGTGACTGGCAAATGAAGATTATAAATTCCAATCCATTGAAAAAATAAAAGCCCTAGATTTAAATTAAAGCTTTGTGTTTAGAATGAAAATCCAATTAAAGAACAGCAACAGAAACAGTAATTAAATATTTTTTAAATGCATTTCACTGTCCAATTTAATTGGATTGTGAAACCTAAACCTGTTACTGTTGGTTTTTTACTTTCTAGTCAAACACACTTCAATTGACTTCTAGCCTTAAAGTCAACTCAAGACTTCTATCAAGACTTATTCCAGTCTAGTTAGTACTGGACAACCTTTCACATATTAAGGTATTAGGCAGTGACCCTGTGGGATATTTGAACTCTGGTGTGTATATGTATATACATTCTCAATCTCTCTGATTGGACAACTTGACCAGTCAAAGAATAGCCTGACTACTTCCAAGATTCATATTTAACATGAAAATTTATTTAAACTAAAATAATATTTATTCTAATAAATGTAGCAATAAAAATGTCAACCAGAAGGGAAAACAAGTGGTACTCTTATTGCAATGATAACATTGCAAAATGACTGGTTGATGGTTTGGAAGGTAATTCGCCCACCACCACTGTGCTCGTTGACCTACATTGGCTCCCGGTTAAGCAGCGCCTCGATTTCAAAATTCTCATCCTTGTTTTCAAATCCCTCCATGGCCTCGCCCCTCCCTATCTCTGTAATCTTCATCAGCCCCACAACCTCCTGAGATATCTGCGCTCCTCTAATTCTGCACTCTTGAGCATCCCTGATTATAATCGTTCAACCATTGGTGGCCGTGCCTTCAGCTGCCTAGGCCCTAAGCTCTGGAATTCCCTGCCTAAACATCTCCAGCTCACTACCTCTCTTTCCTCCTTTAAGACGCTCCGTAAAACTTACCTCTTTGACAAAGCTTTTGGTCACCTGCCCTAATTTATCCTTATGTGGCTCAGTGTCAAATTTTTTGTCTTATAATACTCCTGTGCAGCACCTTGGGATGTTTTACTACGTTAAAGGCGCTATATAAATACAAGTTGTTGTTGTTGTAGTAATTCTTCAAGCCAAGCTGTGGCCTTACAACAGGGGTAGTTGTTCCCTGCGATGCCAACCATTTGCTTGTAATAAGTGCAAAAGACAAGGCCGAAGCATTTGCAACCTTCTTCAGCCAGAAGTGCCGAGTGGATAATCCATATCGGTTTTCTCCTGAGGTCCCCACCATCACAGAAGCCAGTCTTCAGTCAATTTGATTCACTCCATGTGATATCACGAAAGGGCTCAGCGCACCGGACACAGCAAAGGCTGTGGGCCCCGACAATATCCCGGCTGTCATGCTAAAGACTTGTGCTCCAGAACTAGCCGCACCTCTAGCCAAGCTATTCCAGTACAGCTACAAGACTGGCATCTACCCGACAATGTGGAAAACTGCCCAGGTATATCCTGTCCACAAAAAGCTAGACAAATCCAATCCGGCAAATTACCGCCCCAACAGTCTACTCTCAATCATCAGCAAAGTGATGGAAGGTGTCATCGACAGTGCTATCGAGCGGCACTTACTCATCAATAACCTGCTCATCGATGCTCAGTTTGAGTTCCGCAAGGACCACTCGGCTCCAGGCCTCATTAAAGCTTTGGTCCAAACATGGACTAAAGAGCTGAATTCCAGAGGGGAGATGAGAGTGACTGCCCTTGACATCAAGGCAGCATTTGACCGAGTGTGGCATCAAGGAGCCCCAGTAAAATTGAAGTCAATGGGAATCAGGGGGGAAACTCTCCACTGGCAGGAGTCATACCTAGCACAAAGGAAGATGGTTGTGGTTGTTGGAGGTCAATCATCTCAGTCCCAGGACATCTCTGCAGGAGTTCCTCAGGGCAGTGTCCTGGGCCCAACCATCTTCAGCTACTTCATCAATGGCCTTCCCTCCATCATAAGGTCAGAAGTGGGGATGTTTGCTGATGATTGCACAGTGTTCAGTTCCATTTGCAACTCCTCAGATAATGAAGCAGTCCATGCCCGAATGCAGCAAGACCTGGATGACATTCAGGCTTGGTCTGATAAGTGGCAAGTAACATTCGCACCACACAAGTGCCAGGCAATGATTATCACCAACAAGCGAGCGTCTAACCACTGCCCCTTGACATTCAATGGCATTATCATTGCTGAATCCCCCATCATCAACATCCTGGGGGTCACCATTGACCAGAAACTTAACTGGACCAGCCACATAAATACTGTGGCTAGAAGAGCAGGTCAGAGGCTGGGTATTCTGTGGCAAGTGTCTCATCTCCTGACTCCCCAAAGCCTTTCCACCATCTACAAGGCACAAGTCAGGAGTGTGATGGAATACTCTCCACTTGTCTGGATGAGTGCAGCTCCAACAACACTCAAGAAGCGCGACACCATCAAGGACAAAGCAACCCGCTTGATTGGCACCCCATCCACCACCTTAAACATTCACTCCCTCCACCACCAGCACACTGTGGCTGCAATGTGTACCATCTACAAGATGCACTACAGCAACTCACCAAGGCTTCTTTGGCAGCACCTCCCAAACCCGCGACCTCTACCACTTAGAAGGACAAGGGCAGCAGGCACATGGGAACACCATCACCTGCAAGTTCCCCTCCAAGTTACATACCATCCTGACTTGGAAATATATTGGCATTCTTTTATCGTCACCGGTTCAAAATCCTGGAACTCCCGCCCTTACAGCATCGTGGGAGTGTCTTCACCACACGGACTGCAGAGGTTCAAGAAGGCGGCTCACCACCACCTTCTCAAGGGCAATTAGGGATGGGCAATAAATGTTGGTCTTGCCAGCGATGCCCACATCCCAGGAACGAATTTTAAAAAAGTAATTTGTGAAAACTGAAACTAAATTGGCTAAAAAGGTTAATTAAATATTGCACTTTAAATATCAATTTGGCTAAATTTATTGAGAAGCTTCTGAATTACAACCAAACCCTATATTTAGAAAGTCCTAATCTCAATGTAATTTGGAAACATGTTTGGTAAATGTGCTGCACTGAAAATCAGTTAGTATCATGCATCGTATTTCTCTGGACTTCTGGTGAAATCATAGCACTGATTCCCTTTGAAGACATCTCTCTGGCAGAGCATCAAAACACTTTCCTAGCTTTTAAGAGATGCTCATTTCCCTTCACCTAAGATCTTTTAAAATAATTTTCTGCCAATTTGTGAAAAGATATTTCAGAAGAGAATTAGACCTTTGTATAGAACCAAACAATGCTTCTTTATTCCCTTCGACTATTTATATTTTCCTTTTTAGTCCCCTCTTTTCCTCTCCAGACTGCGCTGGTCTGTGCTAGGGCATGGTCTCACAGATGCTGGCCACTCTCATTAGTCAAGTTACCATTCTTCATTTGTGAGTCCAAATAGTGAGTGTTGACAAGTATTTCATGGGGAGGTGGGGTTTGTATTAGAGCCACTCCTGATTGCCAACTAGTGGTCCCTGCTAGAAAATGAATACGGTTCTGTTCTCTGATATCCGCACCTATGTATTTTCTAGCAGGACCATTAGATGACAATCAGGAGTGGGAACACTGGCTCAGAGGCACAAAGACCACTTGCAACATCTCTACTTCCACCCCAGCTGAAATCAGTCAACTCATCACAGGACTGAACCTCGGAACTATGTCTTGGCAGCAAACCAAGGGTTACGTTTTCATCTGGGTGTTAAGAATCGTCTGGCCGGAGCAGAGAAAGGAAGATCTGGCGACGAAGTTTGCAACGGAACGTGGCAGATTTCTCTTTTATTTGAATTAATGGAAGGAAAATCGGTCAGGTTCTGAAAGGGGCACTGACCCAGCCAGGCAATGCTTAATAATCAGGTGGTAAAGAAAGAAAAATCTACCCCCCTGTGTCTTTACCTATTAAACAACCTGAGGACCTCTGTAAACATGTTTAAAACACTGTCCTTATTTTTATTTTGGTATCAAAATCCACAATATTTCTGAAATAGGGAAATAAATGTTATAACCAGCAAACTGTGACAGTATGATGAGAATAAAATGCTTTTAACTCCGCCGCAATCGGATTCAGTCCATGACTATTTACTATATGTACACAGTCGGCTGAACACCACAAAGCTAACTCCACTAGTTCTTTTGGCACATAATAAGGAAGAACTCTGGTCAGCAAAACCATAATCATAAAGCTATTACACTGGAAATCAATAATGATTTAGCACAGGACCATCGCCGACATTGTGCAGCATATTAGCACTTATTTGCTTTTGCTATCATGAGATTGAACTCTGACAAGCCATATGTCCCATCTCAAGATATTAACTGGAGACAGTTTTTTTTTTAATCTTTGGATCAATTGAAGTTTAAGCTTATTCTTGCAGCCAATATTCAAGCTGTCATCTCTAAAGCTTTTCATGGGGCTTGACTATGATTTCCTTTCATTTAAAATTGTTTTCTAAAGGAACTGCCACACTTTAGGTGCACTTAGTTAATCAATCACTGACCCTCAAGGAGTCTTTCTGATAAATGGAAATTGGGTCTTTGATACTCTTCTACATTGGATCAGGAGATGCCTCAGAAATCAGTGATAAAGCCTTGCAGTAATCGCTAAGGTCCCGGAGAAAACAGTGGTTAAAGTAGTAACTTTAGAAACGAATAGAAAAGAAAAGAGACTTGTATCTCCATGTAGTAGCATGTCTCTGGGTTTCCATCTAGCCCAAACTGAAGGGACAAAAGTCTCTCTTTACTTGTTGCAATGGACCAACATTTGTCTGGGGAGTCTCAATATAATTTCTTTGAGTCTTAGGGTTCAACTCTCGGTAATGGGCACTACACTTTCTCATTTAGAGAGTTCATAACAGTGGCGGATGAGAGAACCTGAAACATTCACACATGTGCTGGGGAGAGGCAGGAAAGGTCTTCTGAGGTTGTGAATGCAAATATTTGGAAAGTGCTCCATTTCCCAACACTGGCAACCCCTTAATTGGAAGGTCCAGAATTTGGAATAAGAAAACATCTGAGGTCCCCATCCTTTCAATTGCAAGATCCCTCCCTTCTGCCCATTCTGGTGTGTCCAAGCTCCTTCCAGGTCTGCATGTCTGAGATACCCTTCCTTGCTATGACTACAAAGTGCTCCCCTCAACTTAACTATTTTAACAAGATTTCCCCCATCTGTTGAGATTCCTCAGCTCACCCACTCTGAGATCTGCTTGTTTGTCTTTGTGTCTGGAATTCAAATCCTCCTGTTCCTGTCATCCTCCTTCAAGCTGTTGAACTCACTTCTCCTTTTCCATATCTAATCCCTCCTTCCCCCACGTGTCTTCACCTGAAAGCAGGGAGTACTGTGGAGCACTATGCAGTCAATTTGTCCCAGTATGCTCAGCATCAGTGAGGATGGCCGAGTCCCTTCTGTTGACTCTTGGAATGTTACGATAGCGGAGCCGATGCAGTGTTCCACTTGATGTGAGAACACGGATAACAAGGAGCAGCTAGAGTCATGGAAGCAGTTGGGACTAAGGTGGTCTTTGAGGGTAGTAGGGGAAAGATGGGAGGAGAATAATTTAATATGCACACTGATCATGGTGGTGGAGATTGTGGGTGTTGATCCACACAGTAGGTGGGAGGATATGTGGTTTGACATCTTAGGGGGTGATTTTGTCAATGGGACGCATTAGAGGTGGGACTGCTGCTTGTCGGGTTTCAGTCCCGCCTCCATCGATTTGTGGCCAACCCACGCTATTTTCCCTTGACTGACCTTGTTAAGCCCGTCCAGCGGGCTTAGCAGGCCAATTAAGGGGAAGCCGGTTACAGAGAATGTCAGCGTATGACGTTTCATCTGTCAAAAATTTTTGACAGATGAATTGTCATCGTTTGACAGCTCTGTGAAGCTGTCAAACACTGACATTCCCTGTTGTTTGATGAGTCCTTGTATTCAAGACTCATCAAACCTCTTTTGTGAGCAGAAATCAGATGGCTGTTGCATCAGAGAATGCAGCAGCCATCTCTGTCATCTCTGCCAGTGAGATGTGAGAGTCTCTGCATCCCCAACTGTTGAAGCCTGCAGGAAGAAACAAAGGTAAGTAAACATTTTCTATCACTTTTCACTCACCTGACATACTTACTTCTCCACACTTGCACCCATCACTTACCTCCACAGCGCACTTTTGCACCCCTCCGACCCCCGCAGACCCACTGCTTGCCTTGGTGACCCTGGCGGGGTTTCCCGATGTCGGGAAGCCCGTGCCTCTGGTGGAAAAATGGGAATAATCCTTTTAACTGCCAGGAGATGGGACCCAGCGCGGGTCGGCTACCCGCCTCCTGGGAAGATGGCATGGAGGCGGGTTGGGCGGGGGGGGATGGGTACCTGCCCCCAGATTCTGCCATTTTCCCGGCAGTCCCGCCTCCAATCCCGCCTCCCCAGGGTTGGCAAAATCCAGCCCAAAGGGTTTTATCATTAAGTATCAAAACTTTTCAGCTACACCTTAGGAACAGCTGGTTAATTTCAGTACACAATCTAAAAAACGTGGCACTGAGCTGTGATGAACTTAATGGCCCGAAAATTAGACCTAATACGCGAGAGTACGCACTGTGTACTCTCGCGTTTTAGGTCTCCAATTGACGGTTTCCTGCATGCACTGCGCATGCGCGGGAAACCGGCACTTCGTGAATTCAAAAGGGGGCGGTTCCTAAGTGAACCGCGTGCGCGCTACAGGCTGCGCGCACGCAGTGCACTTAGTTATTTTTGCAGCTTTGAACGCGCAGGTAAGCATGGAAGATTTTACACATGAAGAAAGGAGGCGTAAGACCCTCTTTTAACAAGGTAAGTAGCTAATTAAGTATTATTTTAAATTTTTTTCAACAGGTTTATCTTTTTTAGAGACTTTAAAGTTTATTTTTATAACTTTTAAAAAGATTTTAAATTTTTTCAAAAATTTAATTTTTTGTTTAAAGTGGTTAATTTATTTAACTATACTTATTTTATTAATGTGATGGCTTTTTTTAAATTTAATTGAGGTTTAGCTGTTCTTTTGGGGGTGTGTAGGATTCATAGCTTTGACAGCTCTTGCTGTGAAAACTATGAATGAAAGATGGTGTCCTGCCATTGGCTCTAACTGAATCACGTGATCCCAGAGCTCGCACGAACTAATTGCGTCTCTGGGTCACACAAGCACTGCACAGCTGCATGTGGGGCTGGCCTTGAAACTAAAGTTCGTGTGGGCCCGGAGGAAAAAGGTAGGCGCAGAGTGAGATATCGCAGGGAAGCCTTACCCCCGCGGGAACACTCACTGTTTAATTTCTGGGCCAATATAATTAATTAAGTCCCAGACATTCTCACGTCCTCCCATCTATAACTTTAACCAAGAGCCTGAATGAATGAGGGAGATAATTAACTGTTTAGTTGCATTCTTTCATTGCAAGTTATTAATTGATTGCACTTACACTTAATTAAATTATATCAACTGATATCAGAACTAATCATCTTGGGTCTAAACTTCTTTCTGCGAGGTTCGGAGTCACTTGCATATCTCTTCTTAGTCTACTGTTTTTTCAGCATTATATAAGTGATTTGTGGCTGTGTCTTCAGGCATCTAAAATTCAAGCACTGCTAATGAAACTCCATGACCTCAGATAAACTTCTGCAAGTTTTCTTACATATTGGCTACAGGCTGGAAATAATAATTTTCCCCTCGATGTGAATTAGACAAATGTGATTTATCGTAGTGGTCGGAACAGTCTTATAAATTCAAGCACACTTACTGTAAAGATAAAACATGTCAGCTGGGACCTGCTTTGAGCATTATATATCCTGGGGTCTGTTTTAATGATAGGCCCTTATTGAGTTCATATAACTGGACTCTATCAAAACTTTCTTTCATGCTGGATCCATGATCATCTAATGATGAACAGTATTAATCTACTGCTTGCCTACTTTTTAAGCATAAAATGCAATCACAGAAAGAATAAAAAAGGAAATGAAAGCAAAGTGGTAAAAAGTCCTCAAATAACTCACGCAACACAACTGAAGGTATCTCATCTCTTAAAATGACTAAATCTAATTGAACAATTTGTTAAAGGTCAAGTCATTGTAAAATATCTCAATTATTGTAATTATTGTGTAATTCCTCTGAAACATATCTATTTATTAATTCACTTCAGCTTTACTGCCTCTGGCTTAGAAACATAGCAATTACTGGACAAAAAAAGATCAAAATCCATCTAGTTCACCTTCTACCATTGTGGTAGCCACATGATACAACATGACTAATCCTGGCAATCAATCTCTATCAATTAGTCTACAACAGGTATAGATATGGGGCAAGGTCCAAAATCATCTTTTCTTCCCAAATCTGCTGCCATATGTCATGTCTCACCTTACTCATATACTGTATCCCAAAATATTATTTTCTTAAAGAAATCTGTCTCATTTGCATTTGGATTAATTAACCCTATTTGCTTCCACCATTTCAGGTGAGCTTGTTGTATAGATTTACCACTCTCTCACATTGATGATGGATAAGGAGAGTGAAAAATTAGTGTGTAAAATTTCAGTTCAGGATAAAGATTTATTTTTCACCGTGAAGTAGATCACCATATTTAACAGTCTAAAAACCAAACTTATGATAAACCCACACCAGTAAAATGTCTGTTTGCCTGACAATGATATACACAACCACCGCCCCCCACCCCCCCCGCCCCCCAATAGGGACACACCCCACTTACCTATGTCCATAGAGCATAGATATGGCTCAGTGGAGTCAAGACTTAGGGATGCCCAAGAGTGCGTAGTGATACTGCTACAACTTTGCCAGGTAAAACCCTTAAGTTTACCAGCATAGGGTATCTCTTCAGTTTCTATTAATTGAACAAGCTGATTGGTCAATCAACAGTGCTGTGGAGTACTGCAGACCTGCCTAGTTCAGCTATCAGATTGCCAGTACTGGCATAGAGGGTTTGCAGTTCTAAATTTCCAGTGCCAGGTCTGTCAGCTTGGAAACATCTGAAGCGCAGACACCCCCTGCTTATCTACCCACGTGGCAGACAGACACATTTTGGTCATTAGACAATGTGGATATCAGGTACAAGGAGCTCCTCAGGAGCAGCATGGTGAGCCACACAACTCACCATAAAGTGTGTGGGTGCACTGACCATCCATCTGATCATGGCAGGGAAACATACCATACTCTATTGAATCAATAGCAAAATACTGCGGATGCTGGAAATCTGAAATAACAACAGAAAACGCTGGGAAAAACTCAGCAGGCCAGGCAGCATCCGTGGAGAGAGAGAAACAGAGTTAACGTTTCAGGTCGAAGACCTTTCGTCAGAACATTGTCTAATGACCAAACTGAGTTCTGACAAAAGGTCTTCGACCTGAAACGTTAACTCTGTTTATCTCTCCACGGATGCTGCCTGGCCTGCTGAGTTTTTCCAGCGTTTTCTGTTGTTATACTCTATTGAATGATGGTTCCATCAATCAGAGCTAAAAAGCTTCAGCAACAGCTGCTTGCCTCTTTGTAATCCAATCATGATAGGAAACAAGCCCTGCGCTCGCTGACCTACATTGGCTCCCAGTTCAGCAACGCCTCAATTTTAAAATTCTCATCCTTGTTTTCAAATCCCTCTGTGGCCTCACACCTCCCTATCTCTGTAACCGCCTCCAGCCCTAAGACCAATGTTCCCTCTAAGCTGTGCAGCCGCGCGGCTCTCTGCCGGTCCTGCGCAGCCTGGGACCATCTTTTCCAATATTAAATTCTGCGCATGCACCAAACTGTGAATGGGCCACGCACCCAAAAAAAATTACGCGGAAAATTGCCGACAACCCTCCGAGATCTCTGCGCTGCTCCAATTCTGGCCTCTTGCGCATCCCTGATTTTAATCGCTCCACCATTGGTAGCTGTGTCTTCAGCTGCCTAGGCCCTAAACTCTGAATTCCTTCCCTAAATCTCTCCGTCTCTCTAGCTCTCGCTCCTCCTTTAAGGCGCTCCTTAAAATCTACCTCTTTTATGCTGTCTGGACTGGTCTGGGCAATCTGACATTATTCACATGAAATGTCACTTACCATCTGAAACTGAAGCCAGCCAATCCAATGAACCACCAGAGAAGTTAATAAACTTCATTTTTTATGTTAGCAGAAAGCTGACTGGCCTCTTTGTTAAGTTTAAAATTTAACCAGCGTTTGGATTTTCCTGACTAAAAGTGACATTGAGCAATCAGTATAACTCAGGTCTGCCAGGCCAGCATCACTCTAATCATGCACCTGTCTCAAACAGATAAATGCAGTGAGAACATTGGCATAGCCAAAGAAATTAGGCAGGGTTGAAAACAAAACAGGATTTATGATATTGTAGGTGGGACAGATAGGAATTTTAAGGAGCCCTTCTGCCAATGGTTGATAATGTATCCATGAACATGCACACATGTTCCGGAATACTATGGCTTTACTCTTTTATTAAAATCAGCAAGCTTTTAAACTTAAACATGTAAACGAATCCTTGCCCTGCTGGACCACCAGGGAGCGGAGTGCCGGGAAAATCGCGGCGGGCACCCCGAAGAAAAAAGGGGAAGGGAGCAGGTGCTGGCAGTCGGCCAAAAAAAAATAGCCGCCCGAGACCTGCCCTTTAATTAGCGCCCCCCGCGGCTGCAGAAACGCCACCCTGACCCTGACCCTGTCGGACATGTCGTCCGGCGATAGGTCAGGGGGCGCAACCCAAGTTTGCGGCCAGGGCACGAGCGGGGTGCTGCGCACGGTGTTAGCAGTGCCGCGCCCCCCGGAGGTGCTAATGGGAGGCACAAAGCAAACCAATTTTTCCCCCGTAATCTTTTAAATTAACTAGTCAAAAAATAGTTTGCACTTATGGGCAGTGCATAGCTCCATAATAAATAGAGAAAATATATAGTTGTGAGAGATTATAAGGCTGTATTTCCATTGAGAAGTTTTTGTGATGAAGAACTGGCAAAAGCCATTGGAAATCTGAAATGCAGTTTTAGTCTCAAAATCTCTGCTGGTGTAATATTGAGCTATAGACACCAGGCAGATCATAGATTCAATTGCCGATCTTTGCTGAGTGAGGTGATTTTAGATGGAGTAGCAGTAGGAGCACAACAATTGGCTTCAACATCCCTGAGCAAGGAAAGGGCGGGTGAAGACCAGGGTTTCTGCCCCTGATCACGATCCAACAACTTTTCCTGGAAAGTGCATCTGTGCACTTTGGGTGAGGACAGAATCAGGCGTGACTGTGACGGCCCCCCTCTTCATGGTAAACAGATTGCCATCATTCAATTTTTACAGGCTCATGCCTGAAGAGTGGCCATTTGAACAGGGTAACAGAGACCAGCCAGTGCCTGTCGAAACCTATTCCAGCAGGACATCGCATCTTTATTGCCAATTCCTTGCCCTTTCTCCAGATTCTTCAATATCCAAGTATTTATCACTCCAGCATAATGTGTAATTTTTGTTCATATGTGTTGGAAAGTTAATTGGTGAATCGTGCTTTCTTGCCCCAAATCAACAGTAGGCCCCATTCTGCACACAGATACCAAATTTGCTTCTTGTAGCTGGTGTGTGATTGCATCACCCAGAAGAGTTACTGATTTGGGATGCAAACAACAGTTTATTAGAGGATAATAATGGTCAGACCCAGTATTAAAATATGATGCTACTGACAGTCATTTCTAAAAGAAAAGCCAATTAGGCAAAAGAGCATACCTTGATATATAGCCTTAAATCCCAGTGATCCAATGGTTTCATCGGACTGCAAATGCAGCCACATCTGATTGCTCATGCTAACAATCAAGTCAGGGACACTCGAACCTGTAAGCCTAAAATGGGAAAAATGCAGGCAATTAGCATGGAAATGTAAACATTTCAGTGAACCACATAAAATTATATAGCATTTAATTTGCTTGAAAACATGTCTGCTACTTATCATTTTATAAATAACCAATTTCAAAAAGAGAATCATTACCGATAAACAAATTAGGAAAAGAGACAAATATTTAACAATTAACAGTCAGAGTACGAACATTTGTTTAAATTTACAAAAAGAAAAATCATCCCTTGGTTTATATATTGGCGTAATTGGGGTACATTTTCTTAATTGCAGGATTTACATTAATAGCTCAATTGTCCAATGTATAAATCTTTTATTTTTATTTCTAAAACTTTAAATATGGGGTGGAATTTTCACTCTCTTCTCTGTGCATTGCAAATGGAAGGTTATCTCCCTTCATTCAATTGCAAGCTTCCATGTATAAAAAGAGAACAAACATGAATCAGTATTACATTAGCTCCTAGAATGCATTGTCTGTATGCCACAGTTGTCTTCTGTGGGGCACTTTAACTGAGAATTTAAACTTGTTATAATAAATTAATTAGATTTGGAAGTTACACAATGGAGACCAGAGGGATAAAGTGGGCATCTACTGCTGCCCATTAGATGTAGTGCTTTAAGATGATAAGGTTTAATTTATTTTTTTATTACGTTTTTAAATGTGGATTAGTACAATTAATAATTCAGTATAATGCTCCTCATTACAATTGATGAGTTGCTTCTGATGTCTATTTTGAAAAACCCCTAAGTGAAGATTATGATTGGAATTCATGGTGCCACCTCAGCCTTAAATACTTACTTTACAGTTTATTCAGGGGTTAGTACAAATATTGAGCTTGGTACATTAAAACTTAAGCATGAAATGAGAAGAAGTTATTCCTCTCGTTCAATCCAATTCTTCCACAGGCCATGTTCAATTTGCTTGTCATAAAACTTTCCTCAATTTATTTAAACTCATTGAGGCAGGTCAATATTTACAGGTAAAACTTAAAAGAGGTTAAAACGCTGAAAATTTTCCCTGACTCCCAAAGTAATCTAACAAAACTCCAGAATGTCAACCTAGCATGCAATACATAGGAACAAGAGTAGGCCATTCAGCCCCTCGAGCCTGTTACATAGATACATAGAACAGTACAGCACAGTACAGGCCCTTCGGCCCTCGATGTTGTGCCGAGCATTGTCCGAGACCAAGATCAATCTATCACACTCCCTATCACTCTGGTGTGCTCCATGTGCTTATCCAATAACCGCTTGAAAGTTCCTAAAGTGTCCGACTCCACTATCACAGCAGGCAGTCCATTCCACACCCCAACCACTCTCTGAGTAAAGAATCTACCTCGGACATCCCTTCTATATCTCCCCCCATGCACCTTATAGTTATGCCCCCTTGTCACAGCTGCCTCTACCCGAGGAAATAGTCTCTGAACATCCACTCTATCTATCCCCCTCATCATCTTATAAACCTCTATTAAGTCGCCTCTCATCCTCCTCCGCTCTAAAGAGAAAAGCCCCAACTCCCTCAATCTTTCCTCATAAGACCTCCCCCCCAAACCAGGCAGCATCCTGGTAAATCTCCTTTGCACTCTTTCCAATGCTTCCACGTCCTTCCTATAGTGAGGTGACCAGAACTGCACACAATATTCCAAATGTGGTCTCACCAAGGTCCTGTACAGTTGCAGCATAACCTCACGGTTCTTAAACTCAAACCCTCTGTTAATAAACGCCAACACACCATAGGCCTTCTTTACTGCTCTATCCACTTGAGTGGCAACCTTCAGAGATCTGTGGATATGAACCCCCAGATCCCTCTGCTCCTCCACGTTCCTCAGAACCCTGCCGTTGACCCTGTAATCCTTATTCAAATTTGCCCTACCAAAATGAATCACCTCGCACTTATCAGGGTTAAATTCCATCTGCCATTTTTCGGCCCAGCTCTGCATCCTATCAATGTCTCTTTGCAGCCTACAACTGCCCTCCACCTCATCCACTACTCCACCAATCTTGGTGTCATCAGCAAATTTACTGATCCACCCTTCTGCCATTCAATTGGATCATGGCTGATCTGAACCTCAACTCCATTTACCCGCCTTTGATCCATATCCCTTGATGTCTTTATCTAATAAAAATCTGTCAATCTCAGCCTTGAAAATTTCAATTTACCCAGCAACCACAGCCTTTTGGGGAGAGAATTCCTCGTTTCCACTACTGTGTGAAAAAGTGCTTCCTGATTTCCCTCTAATTTTAAGATTGTGTCCCCTTTTTCTGGATTCCCCCACCAATGTAAACAGCTTCTCTGGATCTACTCTGTTGAATCCTTTAATCATTTTAACCACCTCAATTAAATGACCGGTCTACTTCTAAACTCAAGGGAATACAATCGAAGTATATGCAACCTGCCATCGTAATTTAACCCCGGTTCAACTTTAAACCAGATGCGTTCCAGAGGTGATATTCCCACCGGTGGCAGTAGTTGTGGCGCTGCTTATTAATGAGGATAGGGTGGGAAAGTGGCGTTGATGTAGAAGTTTAGCCATGATTTTATTGCAGGGTGGAGCAGGCTCGATGGGCTGTATGGCCTACTCCTGCTCCTATTTCTTATGTATTCTCATGATCCCAATAGAAAATAAACCCTCATACTCAATAAAGCATTTAATCATCTATTTTCCATTATCTATTGACATTTGATGGTAAGAGGTGGTTTTAAAGTGAATGGAAGATATTAAATTACAGTATGTATATGTATATATTAAAACCGGATTACTATAGATCTGTAACAGAGAGTTGTTTCTTTTCTCAGTCAAGCAACTTCTTGTTGGAAGCTGACCCCATTTATAATCCCAGTCCAGGTTAACATCATAATGGCCCGTATTTTCCGATCCCTACGGGTGTGTACGGGCTGTGTACACACCCGTAGGGACATCGGAAATGCCGGTTTCAGGCATGCGAAGGGCATGTGCTGAAAACCGGCATTTCCGATCTGTCAAGAATCCTCTTGACAGATCGGACGCCTGCCCTGGAGAAGGGCCTCTGCGGGGGGAGAGTTCCGCTTTCTGCAGAACCTCCGCCCGCTGAAATCACTTAAAAATCTTACACCTGGTAAAAGCAGGTATAAGGCCTGCTTTTACCAGCATAAGAGTTTAAATAAGTTAAAAAAATATTTTCTTTTCACTCATTTATAATTTAAAAATACTTTTAAAAAAGGTAAGTTTATTTTTAGCCCCGTAAAATACTTGAATTATTTTTTTCAAAAAATTAAATTTTTGTTTAAAATATTTAATTTAATGTAATTTTAACTCATTTTAAAAACATGATTTTTAAAAAATTTATTTAATGTTTTAGTGTCTTTTTGGAGTAATCTCCATTCATACTTTTGACAGATCTATCTGTCAAAAGCATGAAGGGTGATTCCCCTGATTCCCTTCTTTCATTGGCTCGCCTGGCCCATGTGATCCCAGGGACGCTTGCGAACCGCCTGCGCCCTTGGGATACGTGAGCCCTGCGCATTTCGACTGTGGAGAGGCCCAGGAGCGGAAGTGTCCGGACCTCAGGAGCCCTCTGGTAAGTTTGACGATTTTTTTCCCGATAGGAGGCATCCGCACGCGGGAAGCCTCCTATCGATAATTACGGGCCATTGTGAAATTGTCTTCTTTAGAAAAGTAACTGTATTGCACTATTAGGAATGTTCAAGATTGTAACACACTCTCTGGGTTCACATGATGTGTTTTAAAAACTCTAGCTTCACTCCTGCTTTTTCTGAAATCACCCAACACCCTCCATTTTGCAATAGTGTCAGATACTTATTGTAGACTTGCAGCCATCATTGTGTTATACATAAAAAAAATATAATTTTCAACACACCAGTGACGTCCCAATGACTTTTAAAAGAGACCAATCAAGCACAGCCAGTGGAACAGAAGAGAAGAAGAAAGC
This sequence comes from Squalus acanthias, assembly GCA_030390025.1. NCBI lineage: Eukaryota > Metazoa > Chordata > Chondrichthyes > Squaliformes > Squalidae > Squalus > Squalus acanthias. Next base: position 21,465,086 of record CM059433.1, on the reverse strand, counting down.
AATATCCTATCTTGAACCCCACAGCAAGGGGTGGGGGAGATGGATGCCCACTTGGCTAGCTGGCTGCAACTAACAACTTGCTGGTACTTTCTCACAGAATGCCATCAACCACGAGTGCCTGACCAACTTACTCAATGCACACCCGAGATATCAATGTGTGACATACAACAGACTGTCTGAATCTAACTGTGTTAAAGCTCAAAATAGATATATGCATTTAAAATAAAGAGAGGAAATAATCAGATAGAAAAAGAAAATCTTCTGGATAATACATCATCTTCAAAATTACTTCAATTGAGTGGTTACATGCACCTCTTGGAAAATGATAGTGATCAGGTAAATTCAGAACATCTAATTTTCCACATTTAAATATAGTCATGTCTTCCAAAATACATACTTTGGTTCTGTCTTCACAAAGGAGGACACAAATAACCTCCCAGAGATGTCGGGGAACATAGGGTCTGTTGAAAGGAAGGAACTGAAAGAAATCAGTATTTGTAAGGAAATGGTGTTAGGGAAATTGGCGGGATTGAAGGCCGATAAATCCCCAGGGCCTGATAATCTACATCCTAGGGTACTTAAGGAAGTGGCCCTAGAAATAGTAGATGCATTGCTGATCATCTTCCAACATTCGATGGAATCTGGAACAATACCCATGGATTGGAGGGTAGCTAATGTTACCCCACTATTCAAAAAAGGTGGTAGAGAGAAAACGGGGAATTACAGACCGGTAAGCCTGACATCGGTAGTGGGGAAAATGCTAGAATCCATTATAAAAGATGTAATAGCAGAGCACTTGGAAAACAGTGACGGGATCGGACAAAGTCAACATGGATTTACAAAAGGTAAATCGTGCTTGACTAATCTACTGGAATTTTTTGAGGATGTAACTGGTAAAATAGATAAGGGAGAACCAGTGGATGTGGTGTATTTGGACTTTCAAAAGGCTTTCGATAAGGTCCCGCATAAGAGATTAGCGTGTAAAGTTAAGGCACATGGGATTGGGGGCAAGGTATTGACTTGGATAGAGAACTGGTTGGCAGACAGAAAGCAAAGAGTTGGAATAAACGGGTTTTTTTCCGAGTGGCAGGCAGTGACTAGTGGGGTACCGCAGGGATCGGTCCTTGGACCCCAGCTATTCACAATATATATTAATGATCTAGACAAGGGAACTAGATGTAATATCTCCAAGTTTGCAGACGACACAAAGCTGGGTGGGCGTGTGTGCTGTGAGGAGAATGCCGAGAAACTCCAGGATGATTTGGACTGGTTGGGTGATTGGGCAGAAGCATGGCAGATGCAATATAACGTGGATAAATGCGAGGTTATCCACTTTGATGTCAAAAACAGGAAGGCAGATTATTATCTGAATGGCAATAGATTGGGAGAAGGGGAAGTGCAACGAGACCTGGGTGTCCTTGTGCACCAGTCACTGAAGGTAAGCATGCAGGTGCAGCAGACGGTTAAGAAGGCAAATGGTATGTTGGCCTTCGTAGCGAGAGGGTTTGAGTACAGGAACAAGGATGTCTTGCTGCAGTTGTACAGGGCCTTGGTGAGACCACATCTTGAGTATTGTGTGCAGTTTTGGTCACCTTATCTGAGGAAGGAGGTTCTTGCCATGGAAGGAGTTCAGCGAAGATTCACCAGGCTGATACCTGGGATGGCAGGAATGACGTATGAGAAGACATTGGGTCGATTGGGCTTATACTCGCTGGAGTTTAGAAGAATGAGAGGGGATCTCATTGAAACTTATAAAATTCTGAAAGGACTGGACAGACTCGATGCAGGAAGGATGTTCTCGATGTTCGGGGAGTCCAGAACCAGGGGTCACAGTCTAAGGATAAGGGGTAAGCCATTTAGGACAGAAATGAGGAGGAATTTCTTCATCCAGAGAGTGGTGAACCTGTGGAATTCTCTACCACAGAAAGCAGTAGAGGCCAATTCATTAAATATATTCAAGAAGGAGTTGGATATATTTCTTAAGGCTAAAGGGATCAAGGGATATGGGGAGAAAGCAGGGACAGAGTTCTGAATTTGGATGATCAGCCATGATCGCATTGAATGGCGGAGCAGGCTCGAGGGACCGAATGGCCTACTCCTGCTCCTATCTTCTATGTTTCTATGTTTCTTCCCGGTGATGAATTTGCACAATATATATTAAATTATTTCAGCTCCCAAGGCCCTAAGCTCTGGAATTCCCTCCCTAAACCTCTCCACCTCTCTCTCCTCCTTGAAGAAGCTCCTAAAACCTATCTTGTCGCCCATCCTAATACCTGCAGGATGGTGTCATATTTTGTTTGATAACGCTCCTGTGAAACACCTTGAGATGCTTTACTACGTTAAAGGTGCTATGTAAATGCAAGTTGCTGTTGTGCACCAAAAATATAGAAATAAAATGTTTTTTTAATTGTTCAGTCAGTGCTGCGAACTATAGGCATTTTCACAAATGTGATTTTCCACTAGAAGGATCAAGACAGCGTTGCATGTGTTTCATATCACCTTTAATAAGGCATTGGTCAAAATCCACATAAGGTCATCTCCCACAACAGCTTAATGAGATATAAGGAGCCACTTTATTTATTTGCACTCCCCACCATATCTTCCAGCTACTGATGTATTCCACAGGGTAAATTTTGAGGGGTACTGCAACTAACATGGAGCTTCAGTCCCTGGGATTGTTATTGCAAAGTTGGTGTGGTTTGTCTGCCCTTTGTGATTTTCCGCTGATTAATTTTAGTCACCGGAAAATCATAACTGTCACCTTCTGTGCCTGATTCTTCAAGCTGCACTGGGAGATGGTAGAAACATAGAAACATAGGAGCAGGGGTAGGCCATTCGGCCCTTTGAGCCTGCTCCGCCATTCAATATGATCATGGCTGATCCTCTATCTCAATACCATATTCCCGCTCTCTCCCCATACCCCTTGATGCCTTTTGTGTCTAGAAATCTATCTATCTCCTTCTTAAATATATTCAGTGACTTGGCCTCCACAGCCTTCTGTGGTAGAGAATTCCACAGGTTCACCACCCTCTGAGTGAAGAAATTTCTCCTCATCTCAGTCCTAAATGTCCTACCCCATATCCTGAGACTGTGACCCCTCGTTCGTTCAGTCCGTAAGGGGGACCCCGAGCTTCCGGTCGCCTGTCACTTTAATTCTCCGCTCCTGCGTTTGGTCTCCCCAATGTAGAGGAGACCGCATCGTGAGCAGCGAATACAGTATACTAAATTGCAAGAAGTACAAGTAAATCGCTGTTTCACCTGGAAGGGGTGTTTGGGGCCCTGGACAGTGGGAAGGGAGGAGGTATAAGGGCATGTGTTGCATCTCCTGCGCTTGCACGGGAAGGTGAAGGGGAAGGGGTGTTGGGGGTGATAGAGGAGTGGACCAGGGTGTCATGGAGGGAGCGGTCCCTTCGGAATGCTGAAAGGGGAGGTGAGGGGAAGATGTGTTTGGTGGTGGGATCACGCTGGAGGTGGCGGAAATGGCGGAGGATGATCCGTTGAATGTGGAGGCTGGTGGGGTGAAAGGTGAGGACAAGGGGAGCCCTATCGTGGTTCTGGGAGGGAGGGGCAGGGGTGAGGGCAGAAGTCCGTAAAGGGGACCCCAAGCTTCCGGTCGCCTGTCACTTTAATTCTCTGCTCCACTCCCACTCAGACCTCACCGTCCTCGGCCTCTTACATTGTTCCACTGAAGCTCAACGTAAGCTCGATGAACAGCACCTCATCTTTTGATTAGGCACTTTACAGCCTTCTGGCCTCAACATAGAGTTCAACAATTTCAGATCATAACCTCGGCCCCTATCATATATATTTTTTTCCACACTTTTTTTTTGTTTGTGTTTTCTTTTCTTCTCTCCCACATGGCAGCTGTCTTTCATTCTGCCAGCGCAATTTACACTTCATCTAGAGACATTCTTTGTTTCTTAACCTGTCCCATTACCATCTCCTTTCTCCTTTTGCCTTGAATATCTCTTAATGTCTCTTAACCTCTCCTGCCTTCTATCCTATCACAGACCTTCCCTTTTGTTCTTTCATCCCCTCCCCCCTTTCCCAGCTCCTACACTTGCTTAAAAATCTGTTCCACTTCCTGCTTTTTTTCCAGTTCTGACGAAAGGTCATCGACTCTTCACAGATGCTGCCTGGCCTGCTGAGTATCTCCAGCATTTTCTGTTTTTATTGCTGCACCTGCATGTTTGCTTTCAGTGACTGGTGTACAAGGACACCCAGGTCCCTTTGTACATCAGCATTTCCCAATCTATCACCATTTAAATAATACTCTACCTTTCTGTTTTTCCTACCGAAGTGGATAACTTCACATTTATCCACGTTATACTGCATCTGCCATGTATTTGCCCACTCACTCAACTTTTCTAAATCACCTTGAAGCCTCTTTGCATCCTCCTCACAACTCACAATCCCACCTAGTTTCATGTCATCAGCAAACTTGGAAATATTACATTCGGTTCCCTCATCCAAATCATTGATATATATTGTGAATAGCTGGGGCCCAAGCACTGATCCCTGCGGTACCCCACTAGTCACTGCCTGCCACCCCGAAAAAGACCCATTTATTCCTACTCTCTGTTTCCTGTCTGTTAACCAATTTTCAATCCATGCCAGTATATTACCCCCAATCCCATGTGCTTTAATTTTACACACTAACCTCTTGTGTGGGACTTTATCAAAGGCCTTCTGAAAATCCAAATACACCATATCCACTGGTTCTCCCTTATCTATTCTACCAGTTACATCCTCAAAAAACTCCAGTAGGTTTGTCAAACACGATTTCCCTTTCATAAATCCATGTTGACTTTGTCTAATCCCATCGATATTTTCTAAGTGTTCTGTTATCACATCCTTTACAATAGACTCTAGCATTTTCCCTACTACTGATGTTAGGCTAACTGGTCTGTAGTTCCCTGTTTTCTCTCTCTCTCCTTTTTTAAATAGTGGGGTTACATTTGCCACCCTCCAATCTGCAGGAACTGTTCCATAATCTATAGAATTTTGGAAGATGACAACCAATGCATCCACTATTTCCATGGCTACCTCTTTTAGTACTCTGGGATGCAGATTATCAGGCCCTGGGGATTTATCAGCTTTCAGTTCCATTAATTTCTCCAGCACTATTTTTTTACTAATACTAATTTCCTTTAATTCCTCCTTCTCACTAGACCTTTGGTTTCCTAGCATTTCTGGGAAGTCATTTATGTCCTCTTCTGTGAAGACAGAACCAAAGTATTTGTTTAATTGCTCAGCCATTTCCTTGTTCCCCATTATAAATTCTCTCGTTTCTGACTGTAAGGGACCTACATTTGTCTTCATTGTAGATGGGAGGTGTGTGGTGAGTTGGGGTGTGTAAGTATTGGGAGGGGTAAGAGCAGTGGAAGAGCAACACTGAGGTGAAGGGGACTAGATGCACCACAGGTGTCTAGGAACACTGAGGGGTGAACGTTGGTTCTGGAAGCATGGAGGTGGAGGCTGCAAGCATAGAGAGGGAGGTGAGGATGAAGTACTCAGGGTTTCCTGGAGCACTGAAGGGTTGATGCTTTGAGGACCAGTGAGGGGGAGATCAGAGTGTGTGCCTAAAAGCAGTCAAGAAAACTCGTTTGGACTCTAAGTATAGGCATAGCTCTGAATAATGACCCAGGTTCAGGAGTGGGCAAGTTTGGGATCAGAGCACAACAAGAGCACCACACAGATACCAAGCTGGATTGCGGCAGAGACAGCAGCAGTGATAAGTTTCGGGCAGTGGGCAAGAAGTGTTGCAGAGAAAGCGCAGGCAGAGGGTAGCAAACACAATTAAAGTTTGGGCACTGCACCTCTTTGGACAGGCCAGGTTTCAGCATACCCAATTTTATTGCAGCAAAAGCCTAAAGCTCTGGAGCAGAACATTTTGTTTTTGTATTTTCAAGGCTGCCTTTGTTCATAATTTGCTGTAGCAAGGTGTCATCCTTGATAGTAAATTCAGTAGTTCTAAAGCTTTTTTGGGATGGCCCCCACTTCTTCTTCTTTCATATGGTAGTAGCAAAACAAATCAAATGTCAATATCTAAGTCAGATATCCAGGCCAAAGCTTCCAGTGTAACAACGTGGATATCTTGTAGGCTGCCTGCGAATTTCCTCTGAGGACAGTGCTCAATGATGTGCTCCAGGGTCTGATTAGGAGCTCCACAGTCACATGAGGGGGATGATTTAATCTTCAATCTATGAAGAAGGTGGCAGCATCTACCATGACTGGTTCTGAGGCGGTCGATGGTTGTCCACTGTTTGCGAGGCAGGTTTGATCCTTCAGGTTGTACTGTGGGGTCCTCTATAAGGAATCCATTCCGTATGTCGCAGTTCTTCCAAGCATTTCGCCATCGGTCATCAAGGCTGAGGGGAGATCGCTGAAGGGCTTCGGCGATGGTCCAAAATGGCCGCCTAGATTTGAGACGGGTTGGTGGTAGGTTGGACAAGTCGGCCTGGATCGGAATGTCTTTGCTGGTGTAGAGGTTGTATTCTCTGGAGATTGCATATTCGCGGCGTAGGTGCAGTGGTGCGGCGTTTGCAAGCACGGGCAGCCAAGGTTTTGGTGTCGATAAAAGCGCACCGGTGATAATTCTCATAGTAGAATTCAGCTGGACATCAATGGGTTTGACATGCGGACTTGATAGCCATGCCGGGGAGCAGTACTCCGCTGTAGAGTACACCAGGGCGAGTGCTGCCTTACCCCCACTAAAAAAACTCTCAACCTCTCATACCCTTCCACCTGTGAATAATGTTACTGTTAAATTTGCAAAAATTCTCCCTTTCTCTCCTCCTCCTTCACTGTAGCATTTCTTCTCCTCCGCTTCACCTGTTCTTTCTCCCTTCATTTACTTTTCTTTCTCTCTCCTTCTCCATTATGGCATCTCCTCAACTTGTGTTTCTCACTGACTTCACTTCTGTCTTTCTCCTTTACTTCTTGATCCATTTTATCCTCCTTCATTTCTCACACTCTCTTAGTTCTCATTCTGCTTCATCACTTACTGGGCCTGAATTTGCGGTCGGAGGCTTCCTGCGGGCGAATGCCTCCGAACCGCAAGTAAAGTACGAACCTACCTGATGGTCCCGGAGGGTCAGACACTTGCGATCCTGGGCCTGCAGGGGTACGCCTGCGTAAAGGCCCATGTATCCCAGGGGCGCACGCAGTTCGCAAGCGTCCCTGGGATCACGTGGGCCGGCCCAACCAATCAGAAAGGGGGATCCCCATTATGCTTATGGGGATTCCATTTACGTACAGAATCCCCATAAGCATGAATAGGAATCACTTAATAAACACAATTACACACTAGTTAAATAAAAATAAACACGTTTAAAATTAATTAAAATGCAAATTAAAACAAAAATGTAATTTTTTGAAAAATAAATGTAAACGTTTTAAAAGGGCTAAAAATAACCTAAACTAATTTTAAAGGTATTTTTATGTTTAAACTCTTACATTGGTAAAAGAAGACCTTACGCCTGCTTTTACCAGGCATAAGAGTTTCACGGGCATTCGCTGGGCAGTAGTTGGGCAAATAGCTCAACTCTCCACCCGCGGATGCCCTTTTCCCAGGGATGCGGTGGATCTGCCAAGCTGAACCTTGACAGATCGCAAGTTCCAGGTTTTTGCACATCGCACGCGGAAACCTGGAACTTGCGGTGCACACAGTGTACGTGGTCATAGGTTCCAGAAAATCTGGGCCATTATTTCTCCTCCAGCTCTCATTTTATTTTTCTCTCCTCTTCCATACCTAAGCAGGCAGAGAAGCACAAGGGTAGCTGAGTGAGTCAGCAGATTAGGATACACTTGGAGCAAGTGGGCCAAGAACCATTTGGGCTGGGTAGGCAAGCAAACAGTCAGGCCAGGAAGCACGCAGAAGAGGCAATCACTTACATTTTGGCCTACATCTCACTTTCTCTATAGGAGCTAGAACTGTCTCGTACTTTCTCACTGGTGACATGGGTTGTCCTGGCTTGCTAGAAGTATGATACCTTCAGGTATGGAATTTTCACTCATCCTAAACGTGTATGTAGTTGTGCAGTGTAATTACTCTGAAAATACTCACAATAAGATGATCTTTCCCGGTGCAACTTAACATAATTAGTCTCAAATGACAGGGTACAAAAGCAATTACATAACACACTCCTTGGAGCATATCATGCAGACCTTCAGCCGAAAGTGTAGATGTAATTATGTGACTTTAGTTTCACAAATGTGTGGTGATTCACTTCACTTCACTAAGTCCCTAATTTCTGCAATTCTACCTCAACAAGGGACCAGGCACTTCCTTGCATGGTTGAGGGAGGAAATATTGGATGAGAAATCTTCATGGGGCTAGGCTTATGCACTTAATGAACAATGCCAATGGCCGGTATTGAGGAGAAAATCAAATCAAATAATAATATACCCTCGAAAACAAAAATGAAACTCCTTTTTCCCCATGATTCTATATGTATATACACTCTCTAAATGCTGGTGTTTTTTGTCAGAAACTAATTGGTGTTCAACAGCAACACTGGGACACAGTAATAGAGGTTACAAATAACTGTTGGAGATCTTAGCGGATAATAGTTTGACATGTTCATATGATATTTCTCTGTCTGTTATTAACTGAGCCAATGATGTTTATTTTGAAGTGCAGCTACTGTTGTAATTTAGGGAAATACAGCAGCCAATTTGCACACAGCAAACTCGCACAAACAGCAATGGGATAATTGACGAAATAATCTATTTTAATAATGTTGCTTAAGGGATAAATATTGACCAGGAAAACCAGGAGAACTCCGCTGCTCTTATTCAAATCGTGCCATGGCTTCTTTTACATCCACCTGAAGGGTAGACAGGGTTTAATGTCTTATCTGAAAAAACAGCATCTCTGAGAGTGCAGCACTCCCTCAGTACTGCACTGAAATGTCAGTTTAGATTATGTGCTCAAATGCTGGAGTGGGGGATGAACCCATGTGAGAGTGAACAATAAATGAGCAATGGGAGGCCGTCAAAGAGAAGCTACTTCAGGTATAGACTAGACACATTCCCACAAGGTAGAAAGGAAGGATATCCAATGTTAGAGCTCCTTGGATGACTAAAGTTATAGGGCCGGATTTTGTGGTCAGTGGCGAATGAACAGCACCAGTCATTCATTACACTTGCACTTGCCCAGACTTTCTTGGTAATTTTTCACTGGAACTTACTGTAAATTAGAGAGCCAAAACAGTGTGGCGCCCTCTATAGGGGATCTGGGACCTGTGTGAACAGGGCAAGTAACTGTGCATCTCCTTAACCAATCAGATTGAAGAATCATTAATGAGCAGCACAGAGTCTGAACCAGGAAGTGCGAGTTGGAATATTTAATTTAATGTCAAGTCAGGTACAGAAAGCAAAATAAAGAGGGAAAGAAAGATGGGATTAAGAGAGAGATAAAAGAGATAGAAAGAAAAAGATTAAAAAGATTTCTTTAATTTTTTTTTACATTTCCAACAATAATTGAAATCTGAAGGAATGAGTCGCCACACTTGTAAAAGTTAATTTTCAGGGCCAGAGAGGTTGTTTGGCAGTAATTAAGACTTAGCATGGCATTAAAATTTACTTACACTGGAATGGACAAGCCCTAACTTTTTCTGGCGAGTTTAGTGTGTAAATATCAGGTAAGTACAGCAACTTCACACCCTTCCATGTATTTAAATGCTGAGTCTCTCGGCGACATACGCAGTTTCTGGAAGAGCAGGGCAACTCGGACAGCAACTTCCTGATTTCAACTTTTAACTGTGCATGTGCGGTCGCCGGAAATTGCTGTCCGATTTACTCTTTAATAACATGAGCACTGATAGCCTCACTGGTTTTTCCTACAGCAAAATCCGGTCCAATGAGATTAAATGAAACAAAAAATGGAGGCTTATGATAAATGTCAGGTTCACAAATCAGTAGAGAACCAAGCTAAATACAGAAAGTACAGAGGAGAACTGAAAAAGGAAATAAGAGGGTCAAAGAGAGTGCATGAGAATAGATTAGCCGGTAACATAAAAGGGAACCCAAACATCTTTTATAAACATATAAGTAGTAAAAGGGTAGTCAAAGGAAGGGTAGGATCAATTATGTACCTATCCTGACAGATCACAAGTTCCGAGTTTTAGCGCATGCGCTTCACATGCCTAAACCCAGAACTTGCATGGCCCCTACAGGCGCATGCACACCTCATACGTACCCGCAGGAGCCACAAAATACGGGTCATAGAGTACAAAAGCAAAGAAGCTCTGCTAAATCTTTATAAAACACTGGTTAGGCCCCAGCTGGAGTATTGTGTCCAATTCTGGGCACTATGCTTTAGGAAGGATGTCAAGTCCTTGGAGAGGGTGCAGAGGAGATTTATGAGAATGGTACCAGGGATGAAGGACTTCAGTTATGAGAAGAGACTAGAGAAACTGGGGTTGTTCTCCTTAGAGCAGAGAAGGTTAAGGGAAGATTTGATAGAAGGGTTTTGATAGAGTAAATAAGGAGAAACTGTTTCCAGTGGCAGAAGGGTCGATAACCAGAAGACACAGATTTAAAGTGATTGGCAAAAGAACCAGTGGTGACATGAGAAAAAACATTTTTACACAGTGAGCTGTTGTGATCTGGAATGCACTGCCTGAAAGGGTGGTGGAAGCAGATTCAATATTAACTTTCAAAAGAGAATTGGATAAATACCTGATGGGGAAAAATTTACAGGGCTGTGGGGAAAGAGTAAGGGAGTGGGACTAATTGGATAGCTCTTTCAAAAAGCCAGCGCAGGTACCATGGACAAATGGCCTCCTTCTCTGCTGTATCATGCTATGATTCTATGACATCTATTGTGCTATTCTGACACCTGTTCTATTATTTATGTACCATCACAACAGTGTGACTGGCATTGCCGTGTTTATTCCTTTGAAATGTTAAATTAATTTTCAGGTTGGTGAACAGGATTCAGTTGGAGGCATGCGTACCCTCGTATTTTAGGGCAGTTGTGGTTTTTGTCCCTCTATTGTGCCTGAAAACAAGTCAGATCAAGGGTTCGTTAAGTAATTTTTTTGGGTTGTTACAGTAAGTGTATCAGATGCCTTGGAGCCCTGCAGGGTAATCAGAAAAGAACAGACTGAAGTTTGGACTTCTGAGGAATGCATAGACCAAGGTTGTTGCCTTATACAAAATTTATGGCGCACTGTAAGGCTCCGGAGAAATCCAATCACATTGCTTTGATCAATTTTCATAAGATTTTCAACCTCGTGCTTCACGTGACCCTGATGCGCAAGCTGGATGCAATCTGAATACGAATCTTATATTTACTGGGGGATTGTCCAGCTCTAAGATTCATATAGGGGTAAATGATGACTCACTGGGGGTGAAATTGGTCTTGGGCTGCAGCACAAAATGGGCAACAGCAAATTGGCAGCCCATTTTACACCCCACCCAATTAGCTATTGCCTGTTCTGTGCTACCCCATAAGACCGATTTCATCCCCAACGAATCTATATTTCTCAAAAAGGAGTGAGGGGAGGTTGTCCACTATCACCCCTATTTGATATCTTCATCAATAATATGTCAAATGGCATTGGCTAGGAAGTGTCTGTTCTTGCTATTTCTATATTGTTGCTGCACTCGCTTGACGATCAAGTGTACTGATCAGTGGAAAATGGTGGTGGATGTCATCTAGTGCAGTATTATGGCTTTGTAAAGCTCAAGAGGGGATCTCAAAGGTATTTATTGGAAGATACAAGAAGCATCCGTCTCCAATTGGTGATGTATATGAATACCTGGAGATCCTAGTGGATGCCAACTTCAGTCTGGACACAGACTGCACTGAAAATGGATCGAAGGTATTTTGGTGTTTTTTGGTCTTTCTTCAATGACAACAAAGACCCTATGCAGATTACGTTTATAGCATATAAAATGTGTCCAAATAGTACTGCTTTATGGTTCAGAACGCAGATTATACAATGGGAGGGTTTCCTTCAGCCCACGTATGAAATCCACGACCCGTGAGATGGATTTGTGGCAAAAGGGGAAACGATTGTAGGAAGAGAAGGTGCCAGCTTACACCAGCCTGTCAGTGAGTACCCAGGAGAGGGAGTCAGCTTCATAGTGGGCACAGATCTTTGCCTGAGCTCTGCAACTGAGATTAAAGAATTGGTAATGGGTGAGCATCACGATGGGTGGCTTGTCATTTGGCCTGCATAGGTCCTTTCAACCATACTGAAGGCAGATGTCCAACTTTAAGCTTATGAGGAAACTGTGAACATTGAGGTGACTACTTGAAACCTGGTTGTGAAAACATGTGCTCACCTATCCAGAGTTTGACGCTGACAGTGAATGGGTTTCAGAAAGGTAAACCAACGCTGCTGAAGCTCTGAACCTCCAACTGGTAGAGTTACTGTTCAATCAGATACGCTACATATCCCTTGCTATGGTTAGGAGGCTCGTAGCTATAGAATCACATATTTTCTGGTGAGTTGTGCTGCTTGTGAGGAGATCCTGCTATCTGCTGTCGTCCTAGCAAAGGCTCAAACCTGTGCTTGTCAACACTGTAGCTACAACAGCAGGGCAGAGGCTGGGTACTCTGCAATGATTGGCTCACCTCGTGATCCCTGAAAGTCTCTCCACCGTGTACAAGTGTGATGGAATACTCACCACTTGCCTAACGGGTGCAGCTGCAACAACACTCAACAAGACTGACACCATCTAGGACCAAGCAGTTTGCTTTATCAGTGCCCCTGCCATTGGACTCAAATATCTACCCCCTCCACCACCAGCGCAATATGTACAATCTTCAAGCACTGTACAAACTCATCAAGGTAACTTTGACAACACTTCCCTTCCCTGCAAACTCTACCATCGAGAAGCACAAGAGCATTAATGTTGTGGGAAGGTGTTACCTCCAAGCTTTCCTCCAATTGACACACATCCTGACTTGGACACAATCGCCATTCTTTCATCATTGCTGGGTCATAATCCTGGAATTCTGTACCTAGCACCATCTCCACATGGACTGCAGTGGTTTAAGGAGAAGACCCACCACCATCTTCTCAGGGCAACTCGGGATGGGCAATAAATGCAGCCTTGCCGACATCACCCACATCCAAAGAACAAGTATTAAAAGGAGTTTATAGGCAGTACTCACGCATACAAGACTGTCCTGGTATCTCCTACTTTTCCTCCGTCTCCTACAGTCAAGGTATCATAACCTCTTTCCAGGTCAAATTCTTCAAACTTAAGCTTAATGATCTGTAGATAAACAAAACAAAACTGAGTTCTCCCTGAAAAATGATTCCCCCACACCCCAGGTAAAATATCAATCGATTGTTTTTCCACACTGCATAAGCATTTTTCATTTAAAAAATCTTTTTTAGAGATATTTTCTGCAATTAATAGTTTATTAAACATTGCACAAATGTAAAGGGATCTTAAAGTCCACCCTTACTATTGCATAGATTGTAAATCTCTGTTACATCTTTGCTATGTTGTGTAATGAATGTACACTATGTAAAGAAAGACTTGCATTTATATAGTGCCTTTCACGACCACCGGACGTTTCAAAGCGCTTTACAGTCAATGAAGTACTTATGATGTACTGAATTTTTTATATTTTTGCAAAAAGTTAAATCATAGTTAGCCACAGAATCAGAAAGAACAAGAGAGTCACAGGCTTCACTCACACTGCAGCTACCATTGTGAGACTGCTATCTGTCATGTGCAATTAGTAGACATGATACACTATGGACAGGTCCCATTCTGACCAGCACTGAGGTACAGCAACTGAGGTATTTGCAGCTATGTTACAGGGCAGGCACAGAGCTCTGTCCTGCCAAAGGATATTTTTTCATTTTATGAGAAAGCAACGGCAGTGTCTCCCTTATCCCAATATTAAAAAGGCTCCATACAAAGTTTTAAATGTATCTTGGCAGTCCAAGAGACCACCCACGGACGTTTTAATGCAACTTGCACTGGGTTGGTGTTATTCTACACTTGGCGCAAACTTGAAGCCGTGCATGGGTAGCTGTGGTCAGAATGGGGTCTGTCTATAACGTGCCATGTCTACCAATGCAGCTGGCAGCTAGACGGCTCAGGCCAGCAGCTCCTTGAGGGAGAGAGTCACACCGCTTGGCTTTAGTGTGCTTAGACATCAGATTGGGATCTGATCTGACACCTAAATTATACTGCTACTTTTTGAATTGATACACACCCAAAACTGTTTCATATCAACATAAAAGTGATAGTCTAACTGCACCCATAATATCAGAGTGCAAAGCCATTCTTTATAGTCCAATAGGTGTGTCTTCCACAAATACCATTTGTAAATACTTAAAAAGAGCAATACAGGTTGAGCGTCCTGAATCTGGCAACCTCGGGACTGAGGCCGAGCTGGTTTTCGTGTTTTTCCGGACTTCGGAACGTGTTTCTGATGTCCGAAGTCCGGAAATATCGCAACCTGGGCTCGGGCGTTTCTGGACTTCGGACATCAGAAACACGTTCCGAGTCCGGAAATGCCTGGGCCGCTCCGCGCAGCGCTGACGCGTTTCTCCGCCCCTCCCCTTCTGTTAAAGGGGAGGGACGCTGCGAGCTCGGCAGAGCATCCGATGGCCCACACTAGGCCACCAGGGCGGCGTGGTGCCGTGGCCGCAGCCTGGCGGAAACACTTAGTGGAGCTGTGCCGGTTAAGGAGGATAAAACACAACACTCAAAGTTTTATTGCCTCACTCGCATTTTTCATAGGATTTTTCAAAAAAAGACAACAAAAGTTAATGGCTTTTTGAAGTACAGGTTGAGCGTCCAAAATCCGGAGTTGCGGATTCCGGAACATTTTTTACAGATTCCGGACGACCCTGCCACCAATCGTCCCGGAGTCCGGATTCCGGAACATTCCGGATTCCGGAACTCCGGATTTTGGACGCTCAACCTGTAGTTGATTAGAAAACACACTGCTTTGTATTTACGGTAATGGGATAGCTTTATATTAATCAAACCGCTACTACAGACTCAAACAATTAGCAGATGAATGTTTGGTAGTCATGAGTTTTGAAATTTGATTAAATTTGCATAGACCATAATAGAGCTCCAGATCTTCATGATTGATTTGCCTCCTTGAAGGTAAACATCTGGTCAATTGGTTGGTTTGACTGCCTGAAGCTGAAGTTTGGACGATTAGTAAAATAATGGGAAATTTGGTCTCCCTCCATAGCGAAAGACCAAAACCTTCACCCCAGTACAATATTTGCATTTAACACTAAATTCAGTTGTAATAGCATTCCAACTGCTCTTGCTGTTACATTTTGTATCATGTGACATTCAGATCTTCAGTCGGTACAATGTACAATTCTCCTTTTGGTTAAAACAAATATTGCCAAGCAAAGAGAAAATACATTCAAGTTTTGTTCATTAATCTGTACCTTTGAAACACTAACATTATAATGCTTTGTTTTAAATGTCCAGTTTACTTTGTTTTAAATGTCCAGCCAGCCCAGACTGCTGCCGCCCATGCTGAGGTGCTGCAGGCTACAGCCGGGCCTTCCAGGTCCAGAGCTGGTCGAGCGCGTCCTGCAAGGCCATCTGAAGTCTCCTGCATGGACACTCAGCAGCCTTCCACCAACCCTACTGCAGCCACTGGGCCAACACTTCGTAGGAGCACTAGATTAGGCAAAGAAGGGATTGCACAAGGGTGAATAGTAAATATTGTTCTTGTAAAGAAGTGTTCACTGATTATTGATAAATTTATTAATTCACTTCGAATAATTTTGTCTCTCATTTCAGCTGTGCACTGTGATATGGCCTGCGACTGGGATAGAATGATGGGGATGTGGTGAGCAATGGGGATCTGGGGTTGAATTTACTGGAACCGCAGTCTGATGGCCGATTGAGTGGCTGACTCTTCCCTCGCTTCTGTTCCTCCTCCTCCTCCTCTTCCTCTCCAACTTCCTCTTCCTGAGGTGGTCCCGCAATCCCTGCTGGCAAGGGCTGGGCTCTCATGATGGCCAGATTGTGGAGCATGCAGCACACCACAATGAAATGGGACACCCGCTCTGGCGAGCACTAGAGGGTTCCTCCAGCGTGGTCAAGATAGCGGAACCGTTGCTTGAGCACCCCGATGGTCTGCTCAGTGTTGTTCCTGGTGGCAGCATGGCTCTTATTATATGAGTGCTGTGCAGGAGTGTTGGGGTTGCGGAGAGGAGTCATGAGCCAGGTAGAGAGCGGATAACCCTTGTCTCCGACCAGCCAGCCGTGAGCTTGATGTGGTGGCTGGAAGAGTGCTGGCACACTGGCCTGGTGCAGGATGAAGGCATCTTGGCTGCTGCCAGGATAGCGGGCATTCACATTGAGGATTCGCTGTCTGTGGCCGCACAACAACTGCACATTAAGTGAGTGGTAGCCTTTGCGGTTACGGAAAGTCTCAGGATTCTTATGTGGTGCCCGCAAAGCCACGTGGGTGCAGTCAATGGCGCCCTGCACCATGGGGAATCCCGCTATCCTGGCAAAGCCACATGCACGCTCGTCCTGCTTCTCTCTGGTGATGGGGAAGGAAATGTAGTCCCTTCTCCGACTGTAGAGAGCCTCTGTGACCTCTCGGATGCAGCAATGGATGGCGAACTGCGAGATGTTACCTATATCTCCTGTTGCGGACTAGAAGGATCCACTGGCGAAGAAATTGAGGGCGATGGTGACCTTGACTGCCACTGAGAGAGCCGTGGTCGCCCTGATCTGAGGCTTGAGGTCTGGTTGCAGGAGGTGGCAGAGTTCTGTGACCACCTCCTTGATGAAGCGTAGCCTTCTAATACACTGTTCTTCGCTTAATTGGAGGTAGGAGAATTGCTGTCGGAAGACCCTCGGAGGGCACGGTCTCCTGTTGAGAGCCCTGATGGCGCTTCTCCTCCCTCTGGCCACATGTTCCAATCTTTCTCACTGTCTGTACTCCCTCTGCAGTAGATCCTGGAGAGCCAGATCGACTGCCAATACAGCCCCCATTAATGTAACAAAGTGTAGCACTTTGATATTTTGTGAGAATAAATGTAACTAATTTTTAGTAGCCACAGTTTAAATCAGTCATTTAAAGGTTGTTTAGTCTCTGTTGCACAATGTCAAACTGGCAAGGAAGCAGTGAAACAGCACCAATCTGATAGCTGCGACTCATTACTCATGATCCCTTTAAGTAGCGCCCCTGGAGCCGGCTACCGACTGCTTCACGCCTCCTCTCCCTGTCACTGTCGGGGCGAGGCGCTAAGGTAGGGGGCGATACTCAATTTGGCAGATCGGGCATCCAGTGAGCGTTGCACGCTCACTGACGTCACCGATCTGCCTGCCGCTGAAGTCCCTGGCACTAACTCATAGGGCGGCGCTACGGGGGTCCAAATTTGGTGTGCGGCACTGGATTCGCCTCACCGCGGCGCTACTGCTTCAGTGCCCCGTTAGCGCCCCCACCAGACGCTAACTGGAGGCGAATTTCTCCCCCTTAGTCTTTTGAATGAGTTTAGTGACTCAATATTAACTCAATTCAACAGTTTTAAATAAATGTCATTAATTTTGTAACCATTTTTGTGCAATAACAGTAAGCCATCTTATTCTATCTAGAAAAATAAAACAATTGATGTTGACTTGCTGCTGCCGCTGGTGACCTATATATCTGCATTTGCAGCCAATTTTCAGAGTGCAGAGAACTGGCTAAAAAGGTGGACAGGTACCCAATTGAGTGGAAAGTCCAGAAACAAGCACACCCCATATAGCCCGTTGCTTCTGTCTTGGACAGAATGGGATTGTTGCCAAACTTGGCAGCCTACAGTTTACTCCTGCTTTGCAACCAGTTAAACTGGCAGATACAAATTTCCTGCACTCAAGAGAGTCAGCCCATCAGCAAGTTCCAGTAACAAGCCTGCTCTGAATTAGGCAAAGGCAAATATTTCAGATCGAATGGGAAGGGGGACATTGCACCCGAATAGCAGCACTGGGGATGTAGCTGCTCCCTCTAAGTCAGTGTCTATGGATGAAAGGAAAATCTTCATATTTGAGGAGCTCTCAACATCCGGTCGATATTTTCTATTTTTAACCTCGATGGATTAAGTCAACGAGTCACAATAGGGATGAGTGTCTTCTGCTACATAGGTCAACTGAGTTAGGAGGAAAAAAAAGCATTCAGGTTTCTATTCCTGATGCACTGTCCAGGGGTCCTTGCTGGAAGTGTATGGGATGGGTTTCAGCTCTGTTGTAACTTACAATCAAAAAGGTGGCCACTTGTTGCCAAGGCTCACACAAAAATAATAATCAGTTGGCTGAGTTGGAGGAAAGTGCCCAGCAAGGAGTCAACACCTTCAGAAGAGGAGGGGAGAGGAGATAATTGGACAGAGAAAAAAAGATGATGGTTGCTCAATTATAAATTGTAATCAACTGCAGCATCTTTCCCACAGCATTATTAACAATCAAAAATGCACAAGCTTTGCACATTTTATAAGTATAAAGTCAAATAAATATATACCATCTTTCAGAAGAATTTAAAAAATGTGTCAAGAATATAACAGCAGGTGCAATCACCCCAATATCTCTGTTATTAGATATTCAATAATAAAACTCATAATGGAATTGAAGAAACATGCAAATTTGGTATCCCAATATGTCACGGCTTGAATTCAATTCTAAAAGTGATCTATTGTAAGCTATGCAACACATTCATATTCTATTTCTATAAATTCTGCAGTGCTGACGAATAAATTGTGTTTCAGCACACTACTTGATTGTTCCAATAAGAAGTAACATTACAGGCTGTATTATAAGAAGCTGAATACCACATTTGTGCATTTCCTACTAAGCCTTTTTCTGCCCTCGCTCATAAAGCATCTTTAGATGACTAACCAATTGCTAATGTGCAAATATATTCAACATATATTCAACTGTTACTATGCAAATATAGTGTCACCATGTAATACATGAGATGGTATTTATAGTAATATATTGAGAGAAATTAAAGATCGCAGCTGTCAAAGTCACTGATGTGGAGTTTCTTATCAGCAAATTTGCTTAGGAGTATTGTAATGGCAGTAGTGTTCTTTAATCAGATTTTCTGCTACATGATTATAATCAGGAAACCGGCAACAGCTCAAACGAATACTTACT
The DNA here is from genome assembly GCA_030390025.1 of Squalus acanthias. Taxonomy (NCBI): domain Eukaryota; kingdom Metazoa; phylum Chordata; class Chondrichthyes; order Squaliformes; family Squalidae; genus Squalus; species Squalus acanthias. The sequence continues at coordinate 21,445,979 of CM059433.1, read as the reverse complement.
TCACTTTTTCCTTTCAGTTATACTCTGGTAATACTGTACAAAGCTTGATGGTATCTTGAAAATGAACCAAAATTAAAGACAACCATCTTTTTGGTTGTGACTCACTGTATCCATCTTTCCAACAAATTCCAGGAACAAATTTCACAACATTGCACTCTTTTCTGATACATAGGATTATACTTAGCACAGAAACAGGCCATTCGGCCCAACCAGTCCAGCCTCCTCCCGTCTTTCCTCATCTAAATCTATCAGCATAACCCTCTATTCCCTTCTCCCTCATATGCTTGCCTAGCCTCCCCTTAAATGCATCTATACTATTCGCTTCAACCACTTCCTGTGGTAGCGAGTTCCACATACTCACCACTCTTTGGGCAAAGAAGTTTCTGCTGAATTCCCTATTGGATTTCTTATATTGATGGCCTCTAGTTGTGCTCTTCCCCACAAGTGGAAACATTCTCTCTGTATCCACTCTATCAAAACCTTTCATAATTTTAAAGACCTCTATCAGTTCACCCTTCAGCCTTCTTTTTTCAAGAGAAAAGAGACCCAGCCTGTTCATCCTTTCCTGATATGCATACCCTCGCATTTCTGGTATCATCCTTGTAAATCTTCTCTGCACCCTCTCCAGTGCCTCTATATCCAGTAGAACACTGAAAGACGTCGCATTTATATAGCATCTTACCGCATTCCTCATTATGTTCCAAAGTGCTTAACATCCAATTAATTACTTCTGATGTGACAGTGTGTTCCAAGTTTAATCGTGGTCTGTTCTAAATAAGCTGATCTCAGTCAAAGGGGTGGTCAGTGTGCGACAGCAATTTTGTAGGAGGGAGCAGAGAATGAGCTACCACACCGGTAAAGCTGGCCCATTGAGATAATTATCACATAAAATGAGATAGAATAGCCACCAAGAATCAGTGCTTACATTTCTCTCATTTAGGACAATGTAAAAAATGAATCAAAAATACCATTCTCAGATGACTCAATGTGAAATGTATGGCTTCCTTTCATATTCAGCAAACCAGTTAACAATTATACAAGATGAAATTGTCTTGGACCATGCAAAACTCCTGTGTGAAAATATCATTCAGCTGCTATCATACAAGAACGTGAGTCCAAATCCCAACGTGGCAGTTTGAGAATTTGAATTCAGTTTTAAAAAGCTGGAAATGAAAAAAAAAGCTGGTATCAGTGAAAGTGACCATGAAGCTGTTGGACTGCCGGAAAAACCCAACTGGTTCACTAATGTCCTTCAGAGAAAGACACCGGCTATCTTTACCGTGTCTGGCCTATATGTGACTCCAGCTCCACACCAATACGGTTGACTCCAAACTGCCCTCTGAAGTGGCTTCGCAAGCCACTCAGTGTCAAACTGCGAAGATTACAACAGCTCAAGAAGAAGGCCCAACACCACCATCTCAGAGCAAATAGGGATGGGCAATAAATAAAAAGAAAGAAAGACTTGCATTTATATAGTGCCTTTCACGACCACCGGACGTCCCAAAGTGCTTTACAGCCAATTAAGTACTTTTGGAGTGTAGTCACTGTTGTAATGTGGTAAACACAGCAGCCAATTTGCGCACAGCAAGCTCCCACAAACAGCAATGTGATAATGACCAGATAATCTGTTTTTAGTGATGTTGGTTGAGGGATAAATATTTGGCCAGGTCACCGGGGATAACTCCCCTGCTCTTCTTCAAAATAGTGCCATGGGATCTTTTACGTCCACCTGAGAGAGCAGACGGGGCCTTGGTTTAACATCTCATCTGAAAGACAGCACCTCTGACAGTGCAGCACTCCCTCAGCACTGCACTGGAGTGTCAGCTTAGCTTTATGTGCTCAAGTCCCTGGAGTGACACTTGAACCCACAACCTTCTGACTCAGAGGCGAGTGTGCTACCCACTGAGCCACAGCTGACAATTGTCAGAAACATCCACATTTCGAGAATGAATAAAAAAAAGACAAGACGATATAGCGATGCAACAATTTGGTCAAGATCAGTTGGAAGTACAATGAATGATGTGGAGATGCCGGCGTTGGACTGGGGTGGACAAAAATGAGAAGTCGCACAACACCAGGTTATAGTCCAACAGATTTATTTAATTTTACAAGCTTTCGGAGCTGTCGCTCCTTCGTCAGGTAAGTTAGCAATGAGAGAATCTCCCAGAATTCACAATTTAAACCCAGACAAAATCTATTCACATTATTCGCTACAACAAAGAGCACAGCCAAGACAATGAGATGTGTCCCAGGGGGTCCAACGTGTCAAACCACCTGCTGGCTGCAAGTACAATGAAGTCTGTGCATGGCAACTTCCTCTGGAACTGACTTGTTGACCTTGATTAGCGTGTGGGACTGACTCTGAATGAGCTGAATTTATGCCTAATTTCAGTCTTGTTGCATTAGGGAATTGCATTTTTCCCAATTATGAAATAGTACCACAAAATAATTTGATTTATTGGTGGTGCAGTTAAGAAGTAAAACATTTTATATATCAACTTTACTGATATCACCCCATCTCTTCCATAATAGAATATTGTAAAACTCCAGAACTTCCAATTATATGAGATTAAACAGTGTTGTGGTGAAAACTGTAAAAACAACAAATTCTGGAAGCATTCAACAGGTCAGGCAGCATTTGTGGAGAGAACATTGGGTATGCATCTGTTACTTTTACAGTTTTATCCCCCTTTTTGTTCAGTATTGGGGTGAGATTGTGCTGTGCAATATTAGTGTACAAATGCGTCGAACATTTCTCTGAAGTTTCTCTGACCTGCTGTCTGGTATGTTGAAGAAGCCATTATCCCATTAAAAGAGCAGACACAAGAATTTCATACAAATGCTTTGAGCATCCCATTTGTGCATTAATAGTGCTCGATTGCAGATCTTAACACTAAAACTATTCAAAATTAGGACTCTCAGGACAGCATGGGGGAATTTTAACCCAAAAAATGGGTGGGTTTGGAGTGGGAGGGTAGTTAAATTGTCAAAAATGGGAGTCATAGAAACATAGAAGATAGGAGCAGGAGTAGGCCATTCGGCCCCTCGAGCCTGCTCCACCTTTTAATGAGATCATGGCTGATCATCCAAATTCAGTACCCTGTCTCTGCTTTCTCCCCATATCCCTTGATCCCTTTAGCCTTAAGAAATATATCTAACTCCTTCTTGAATATATTTAATGAATTGGCCTCAACTGCCTTCTGTGGTAGAGAATTCCACAGGTTCACCACTCTCTGGGTGAAGAAATTCCTCCTCATCTCTGTCCTAAATGGCTTACCCCTTATCTTTAGACTGTGACCTCTGGTCTGGACTCCCCGCCATCAGGAACATCCTTCCTGCATCTAGTCTGTCTAGTCCTGTTAGAATTTTATAAGTTTCAATGAGATCCCCTCTCATTCTTCTAAACTCCAGCGAATATAAGCCCAATCGACCCAATCTCTCCTCATACGTCATTCCTGCCATCCCAGGTATCAGTCTGGTGAATCTTCGCTGCACTCCCTCCATGGCAAGATCATCGTTCCTCAGATAAGGCGACCAAAACTGCACACAATACTCAAGGTGTGGTCTCACCAAGGCCCTGTACAACTGCAGCAAGACATCCTTGCTCCTGTACTCGAATCCTCTCGCTATGAAGGCCAACATACCATTTGCCTTCTTAACCGCCTGCTGCACCTGCATGCTTACCTTCAGCGACTGGTGCACAATCCCGACCTGAACCCGCCTCCAACCCACCCACTTCTGGTTTTGACGGGGGAAGGGGCGGGGCAGGCAGCCAACCTGCCGCCAGGAGGCGAGACATCAATTTAAATATTTTAATTAGGCTGGAAGCCTCTTCTTCAACCTCCATTTTGTTTTTAACTGTATCTGCTCGGGTTTCACACACTTCGTAAAACCCGGCATTTACAGCGAGGCGAGGACTGCAGCATCCAGGAGGTAAGTGCCTTTATACCTACCTCCTGAATCCAGGGTCCCTGCCTAGCACACTCACCGCGATCGGAGATCCCCCCACCAGGCCTCCGATCACCCGCCCCCTAGACTTCCAATCCCTCCACGAGGCCTTCCCCTACCCCTCCCACCCCCAGCTCCTCCGGCCTTCCTGGGCTTCTACTGGCCCCGATCTTCTGCATACCCACCCCCTCCCCTGCCCTTGATCCTCCAGCCTCCCCGCGGCCCATCGACTCGCGATCCTCAGTAGACCCCCTCCCCTTGCTCCTCAGGCCGCCACCCGGTCCCCGATGATCCTCACACCCGGCCTCGATGTTGCTGCCACCCGGCCGCTGAAGTTCCTCACGGCCCCCGTTCTTCCTCGCACCCCCCGATCCTTATCAACCCTCTCCCCGTGCTCCTCCGGCCGACCCCATCCCCCCCGAGATCCCTCCCTCCCTCCCTCCCTCCTCTGTGCAGCCTAGTGCCACAGGCCTACCCACCCGGAGCCAGCCAGCCTCTCAATCTGTCTGGCTGCGGGTGGGAAACCAAGACCTCACATGCAAATCAGGCCCTGCCATTAAAGTCAGCAGGGCCTGCGGGAAACCCAACTTCCTGGGTTTCCCAACCGCATCGGAGCCCCCACCCCGCCCCGCCCCAACCCACCTTCACCATGAAAATCCAGCCCCATGAGTCCTAAATACCTCTTTACTGAAGACCTTTAACAAAATGACGTGGGACATTTAAAATAACCACAGCCTCTTAGGCTCAGAGGGCGGGTTTGGAGGCGGGTCAAAGGGTAAAATCGTTTTGATTGACGGTGGGTTGCGATCCCGCTGTCAACCCACTTCCAAACAACTTTCCCAAGTGTCGGGTCCACGATTTGCGAATGGACCCGACACCTAGCGGAAGAGGATTAAAGGCAATTACCTGCCAATTAACAGGTAGTTGTCAGTAGCTGACAGCCTATTTTTGAATTTTGCTACTTCTGCTCGGATTTCCCGACGTCCGGACACCACACCAGGTAAGTGTGGCATGTTGTGAGTCTGCTGTAATGTTTGTGAAAAGATGACAGTTGCAGAAGTGATGTGAAGGATCCAACGTTGCACATGGTGAGTCTCAGAGGAAAGAAAATGTTGGGTACTGCATTTTTAATACATTTACATTTTTCTTTAGGTTACAAGTTTGTAAATCCATGTCCAGTGCCACCTCATTAGGAGAACCTCTCTCACCAGTGACAGATCGCTTCTGTCACCTCACCTGCAGCTGCCATTTATTCCAGCCTATGGAAGGAGTCATTGGTGAGCCTGGGTGCAACAGGTGACTTTTGTGCAGTGATTGTCAGTGTTTTCAGCACCTCAATGCTGTCAAACACTGAGAAATCAACTGTCAAAATAAAATTGTGCGTGGTCCCTTTAAGGAAACCGGCAGATGACGCGTCATCAAATGACATCATCTGACCCGCTTCCTCTTAATTGACCAGCAAGCCCGCAGGGCGGACTTAACAAGGTCAATCAAGGCAAAATCACGTCTGTGGGCCGGATGCAGCTGGGGGCGGGACTGGAAGCCGGAAACCACCTGACCCGCACCCAACCCGCCTCCATTAATAAAATTGCGGCCTTACTTTTACTAACAGTAGGATTAGAAATTCTCCTAAAAATACAGGGTTTGTAACACACCTGACAGCATGTTCAAAAAGAAGATTCGCCTCAAATATTTGATGCCCACAATAGAAAGTATAAATAAATACTTGAAAAATAAGATGAGAATTTTTGCCTTTAGGACACTGCTTCATTGATACTAGTTTAATCCACATCAATAAGTTTGATTTTCCACCACTGCAAATGGATAAAATTCATGATGGCAATTCTTGCATAATACTGAATTTATGGTTAATGAAAATAATAATATGATGGCAAAGGCTTTGTCAGTGCACAGTGATGTGGCTCAAGACAACTTAACATAAATTGCTGGGTTAGATGAAGTAGGGTAGGGGTAGGAGGAGGCTTGAGTGGTGCATAAAAACCCGACATGGACCTTTTGGGCTGAATGGCCTGTTTCTGTGCTATAAATAGTATGTAATACTTTGCAAAAAATTGTGTGGATATAAATAAAAATAACCTTTTCCTGTAGCAAAATTGATAAACATCTGAAGCAGAGCTCGATGCAGGAACACAACTGTAATAGTTTCTTCGACCCTCTAAGGATCTAAGCAGATTTCTACACCAAACCTTCCGCCCACCCATCCCAACACACACACATCCTGGGCTGGATTTTGATACTGGGGCGGGTTGGGGTCGTGTCATCCGCATTTCGTGTTATCCACCCGACTGCAATTGGATGTGGGAGATTGATGCAATTTTCACTTAATTGGGCAATTGAGTTCCAGCATGTGGGAACCCATGAACCAATTAGTGGTTTCAGTCTGAAAGTCGCCTCTGATGATGTCATCATTGCTGCTGCATTGCAGGTCAGAGACTGCCTGGCCTTTGCTGTGAGAGGACCTGGATGCAAAATGAGCAGCATCTCAGAGAGAGAGAGAGACAGAGAGAGAGAGAGACAGAGAGAATTTTTTTTCCATCCAGGTCCTCTCACAGCAAAGGCCAGGCAGTCTCTGAAGACATTCAATGCAGCAGCATCAGAGGCGACTTTCAGACCTAATACTACTACTACCTTCATCACATCTCCGTTGTAATAGTGGACCTGCAGCTGATAGTCAGCTATCCACTTGTGCTCCCGCCAGGTTTCACTGGCGTGTTTCAGATCAGGCGTGCTTCACGTGGGAAAAGGGTTAAACTAGCTAAAACGTTTCAAAATGGCATTACAGAGCCAATTTAGGGCTTGTTAAGGGCTTTTATGGCCTCTCCCACCTCTTGGAGGCGGGACGGAGACGGGACCACCGCACACGATTTCATCAAAATTGCGTGGAGGCGGAATGGAGGCGGGATCGGGTCCTCCCGCCACTTTTCGCAATTTTAACCCCCCACACGCCTCCAAACCCGCCTCCACGGGTCGATGAAAATCCAGCCCCCTAAATTAAGGAAGTTGGTTTGATCTACAAGTTTTCCGATTCTATTGCTCAACAGAAAGATTTTCAGAAAATGTATGGAGGGATTTTAACTCCCTCTGCTCAGCGGAAACCAGGCACTGTGGGAATTAAGATCAAAGAGGCGCTGTAACTCACTTTTTGCACCCTATGGCTATCTTAAAAACAGGTGGCTGAAACACCAGCTTGCCTTCTGAATTTATGCTAATACATAGAAAGGACCCCAAACCCATTTTTGTGGTCTACTGGACGGAGATTGTGCCATGGATACTCCACTCAGTAGAAGCTGTGAGACCAGAAACAAAGGCCCTCCAAGGAAAGTAAAAAAGCTTATTTTTGTGGGGCCAGGAGTAGCAGGAGTGCACCTCGGTCCCTACAAAAATAGTTTGCACTGCTGCCATCCTGAAACGCCGCCCCCTCACCACCCCCCACCTTCCATGCTCCCGAAAATCTCCCGAATTCCTCCCCAACGACTTACCTTACCATCGGCCGGGAGGCCCAGAGGCCACCCGGTACTGCGACTGCCCAAACCCGGCATGTTGCCTCTGGATGCCCACCTGGGGCAGGCAGCTCACTGACTTCACTTCAATGAGGCCCGGCCATTAAAACGGATAAGGTCTGACACTGCACGTTCCGGACAGTGTGCCCGCGCATTTCACCGACTGACTGCCCAGCAGCTAAAATTCCCCCTTGTATTTTTACAATTCAACTTAGAAATTTGGGGGCTCTATTTGTCTTCAAGAATTGATGTAAAAATGGGAATGCTGGAGTTTTCTCTCAATACACACAAAGTGTAGTGAAGAGTTTTGAGCCAAGCACAGCAGGACAGCAATTATCACAGTTTAACAGGCAGAGAATGACTCTCTCAACTCTTAAAAGCTACATTGTTCTCACTAATCTAAATGTGCTGAGTAGAAATTTTAGAACCAGGATGGGCAGACTGACCCGAAAGGCACATTATGTCAATGCAGTGGTGAATTTGATTGCGCAAGAGAGATAATGGCTTGGAGGAGAGCAGTTACAAAATAATAGCAAATAAGAATTTATATCGCGCCTTTCACAACCTCAGGATTTCCAAAAGTGCTTCACAGCCAACGAAATAGTTTTGAAGTGTAGTCACGGTTTTAATGTGGGGAAACGCGGCAGCCAATTTGTGCAAAGCAAGGTCCCACAAACAACAATAAGATACATGACCAGATAATCTGTGTTAGTGATGTTGATTGAGGGATAAATATTGGCCAGTACATTGGGAGACCTCTCCTGCTCTTCCTCCAATGGTGACATGGGATCTTTTTTGTCCACCTGAGAGAGCAGACGGGGCCTCAGTTTAGCATCTCATCCAAAAGACGGCACCTCCGACAGTGTAGCACTTCCTCAGTACTGCACTGAAGTGTCAGCTTGGATGTGTACTCAAGTCTCTGGATTGGGACTTAAACCTATGACCTCTGATGCAGAGATGAGACTGCTACCACTGAGGCAAAGCTGACACCCAATACCATTACCCCCTCCACCCATAGTACTGGCAGGAAGTCAGGAAATGATTCTACTAGGTGCAGAAGAAAACCAATCAACATAGCAGTTTCCAAAGTTGGTGGAGTCCCTCCAAAAACTGTCAGGTGGCTATCATTCAACTTATGAGACTGGACAATAAGCAGTGAGCAACTGTCAGAGCTACCACAGTTGAGGCCGATCCTGTCCTCACTCCAGTTTCCTTAGAACTCCTATAATGTGTGTGGAGAACCTGTCCCATTGCTTCTCATGGCATTTCGTATTTAACTGAGTTTCATGCTTCAAATGTTTCTCAGTAATTCCCTTAAAAATTGCAATTGACCTGCTTCAACTATTCCCTATTGCAAAGCATTTTATACTTCAACAACTCCCAGTGTGAATAATGTTGCCTAATCTCTCTTAGCAACAGTTTAAAATTGTTGCTTCCTTATCACTGACTTCCCATCCAATTGAAATAGTATTTCCCTATTCATCCAAAATCCTTCATAATTTTAAAAACCTCAATTAAATTTCCTCCTAGCCTTTCCTCGCTGCTCTAGTGGAAATAGTCACAGTATCTCGGGTCTCTCCAACTTTCTCAAGTTTTCTCACCACTGCTGATGAATCTACACTGTATTCTCTTTATGGCTTAATTGTCCCTTCTATAGAGGGATGCCCAAAACTGAGGACTTGAATTGTGATCCAACCACTGCCTCTCTGTTCCTCCACACTCTTCAGTGGCCTAGAAATTTGGGAGCGCCTATTCCCTCCACCCCGCCTCCCCACGCGGGGTACTTACCCTGCGCACGAATGGTAGAGTTTGAGGAGCCCTGGATATTGGGCCTCGAAACTCATTCCCATATGAACGACGCTGTGTAAAGAAGCCACAAAGGTATGTGATGGCCTCAGGTGAGTCAGCCAGCAGTGGCCCGCGGAATTGGGGCCTGGATCGGGGATCGGGGATCTGGGGTTGGGGGGGGGGTGGTGGAGGGGTATATCGGAGATCGTGGAGCCTGGAGATTGGACCCTGCAAAAGCTGCGATTGGGAGGGGGTTTTAATGTGGGGTTGGGAGCAGCACACCTACAGCATTAGTGACAATTGAGATCAAAAGTAACCGAGTCTGGAATGTCAGATGCAACAAGGGAGCTGGGCATTTATTCTGGGAGCACTAGAGATAATCTAAATTTATGCCAACTCTGTATCTCATCGGTAACGTGAAAGCACACAAGCTCCACAGAATCTCTCAATCACCAAAGGGACAAGTATGGGCAATTCTTACTAGACAGCCAATAAAATGTTACAAGGAAATAGCATGTCATAAAGATGATATCTTCTAATCTCCCTGTCCCTGATTACTTTACAATTCCTTGGTCAAAAGCCTGTAGTTTGCTGCTACTAAATGATAAATAAAACAAATGGTTATTTTTCTGTAATGACACATGCAATCAGTCAGTCTAAGCAGTCAGTTACTTCTCTCCATACCAACATACTCAACTAGCAGGTGACATTCCAGGCAGATCTATCAAAAAAGACTCTTAAGCATTACTGCAGGGTATGAGTATTGGGTAGCCCTGGAATCTGAACCTTTGATCGGTCTCCTGAAATGTGCTCTGATGTTTCAGATGAGTGAATTATCCCATCATCTCCATTGTGGCCGGGATTAGTGGTGTCACTCTATGCAGCCATGAACATGGAACACCATTCTGTATTGATACTTACATACATAGATACATAGAAGATAGGAGCAGGAGTAGGCCATCCGGCCCTTCGAGCCAGCTCCGCCATTTAATGAGATCATGGCTGATCCTCCAATTCAGTATCCCGTCCCCGCCTTCTCTCCGTAACCCTTAACCCCTTTTGCCTGTAGAAATATATCTAATTCCCTCTTAAATATATTTAATGAGCTGGCGTACACTGCCCTCTGTGGCAATGAGTTCCACAGGTTCACCACCCTCTGAGTGAAGAAATTCCCCCTCATTTCTGTCCTAAATGGTTTAGCCCTTATCCTTAAATTATGTCCTCTAGTTCTGTTCTCACCCGCCAAGGGAAACATTCCTTCTGCATCTAGTCTGTCTAGACCTGTCAGAATTTTATACACTTCTATGAGGTCCCCTCTCAATCTTCTAAACTCCAGTGTGTACATCCCTAAACTACATAGTCTCTCCTCATAGGTCAATCCCGCCATTCCTGGTATCAGCCTGGTGAATCGCCGCTGCACCCCCTCCATGGCAAGAACATCTTTCCTCAGATGAGGCGACCAAAACTGTACACAGTACTCGAGGTGTGGTCTCACCAGTGCCCTGTACAGCTGCAGCAAGGTATCCCTGTTCCTGTATTCCAACCCTTTTGCTATGAAGGCCAGCATACCGTTTGCCTTCTTGATCGCCTGTTGCACCTGCATGCTCGCCTTCAGTGACTGGTGTACAAGAACACCCAGGTCTCTCTGTACTTCCCCCTCTCCCAATTTATTGCCATTTAAATAATAATTTGCCCTCCCGTTCCTGCACCCAAGGTGGATAACTTCGCACTTGTCCACAATATAGTGCATCTGCCATTTATCCGCCCAATCACCCAGTCTGTCCAAATCGCTCTGGAGCTTCCTGGTCTCCTCCTCTGAGCCCACCCCTCCTCCTAGTTTAGTGTCGTCTGCAAATTTGGAAATGCTGCATCCGACTCCCTGATCCAGGTCATTAATGTAAATTGTGAACAGCTGGGGACCCAGGACAGATCCCTGTGGTACCCCACTTGTTACTGCCAGCCATTCAGAAAATGAGCCGTTTATTCCAACTCTCTGTTTTCTATCTGACAGCCAGTTCTCTATCCACGTCAATACTTTCCCCTTTATCCCATGAGCTTCAATTTTCCCTGCTAATCTTTTATGTGGGACCTTATCGAAGGCCTTTTGGAAGTCCAGGTACACCACATCTACTTGAGGTAGATGTTGTATTTCTCACCCACCTGTCTACAAAATCATTTATATTGTAAGGGAATAAAATCATACATTTTTTGCTTTCTTATGTTTTACAGTCAAGCACTTGATCAAAATATTTAATTTTAATTGAAACCACCATTCACGAATCAATCATCGGACGAACAGCCTAGATTTGCAAAACCTGGTGAATTTCTGTTGAAGTCAATTCAAAACTTTAAGAGAAAGTTGTTGAACATTTTGAGTTTCGTCTTCCTTTGCCTGTTTTGAGATAATGGGCCGTATATTCCGATGCCTACGGGTGTGTACGCGCTGTGTACACACCCGTAGGGACATCAGAAATGCTGGTTTCAGGAATGCTCTTGACAGATCGGACGCCTGTCCTGGAGAAGGGCCTCTGCGGGCAGATAGTTCCACTTTCTGGAGCACCTCCGCCCGCAGAAAACCCTTAGAAGTCTTACGCCTGGTAAAAGCAGGTGTAAGGCCTGCTTTTACCAGCATAAGATTTGAAAAAAGTAAAAAAAAATGTTTTCACTCATTTAAAAATACTTCAAAAAAGGTAAGTTTATTTTTAGCCCCGTAAAAAACTTTAATTATTTTTTTCAAAAAATTAAATTTTTGTTTAAAATATTTAATTTATTGTAATTTCAACTAATTTTAAAAATGTGATTTTTTTTTTTACATTTATTTAATGTTTTAAAGTGTTTTTGGGGTGATCTCCATTCATATATTTGACAGGTCTATCTGTCAAGTGTATGAAGGGAGATTCCCTTCTTTGGTTGGCTCCCCATGGCCCACGTGATCCCAGGGACACTTGCGAACCGCATGCGCCTCTGGGATACGTGGGCCCTGCGCACTTGGAGTTGGAGAGGCCCAGGATCGGAACTATACACACCTCGGGAGCCCTCAGGTAAGTGTGTAGATTTTTTCCAGATCGTAGGCCTCCGCACGCGGGAAGCCTCCGATCGAAAAATACGGCCCCATATGAATTGGATAGCTTTGTGAAGTAAAAATAAATTGTGCAGGGAGTATAGTTGGGTTCATATCACCTGGAAGCCTAGGCTCTAAATCTGGGAAAGTCAATATCATTAATACTTCCCAGCAAGGTCCAGTCACGTTGAGAAGTCAAAAGCCTCAATTTGGAAATCAGATATCTGCCCACAGAAACAAGAATATTCATTCATGAGGTAGCACTCAGCATTGTTGATGGGAGCTAATCAGTGGTCCTAGAATTACTGCTGCATGGAGATGTGACTGTTTCCTATATTACAATAGAGACTACACTTCAAAAGTATTTAATAGGCTGTAAAGCGCTTTGAGATGTTCTAAGGTCGTGAAAGGCGCTACATAAATACAAGTTCATTCCTACATGAACAGCTTACATAAGGAGACACTAGTAAAGGTAGTGGAGGGAGGGAAATAATGAATAAATTGAGATTGTGGTTGAGGTATATTTTATGGGGTGCTGCTTTCAATATTTTTATTGACTTTTCAATATCTCATCCAGATTATCAACTATATTCCTCTATAAACTCTTGGACACCTAAAAGTATCACTGGTTGCCACTTTACACCTAGATTCCACTCCTGAGACATGAGCACATAATCTAGGCTGACACTTCAGTCCAGTGCTGAGGGAGCGCTCCATTCTCGGATGTGCTGTCTTTCGGATGAGGCATTAAAGTGAGGCCCCATTTGCCCTCTCAGGTGGACGTAAAAGATCCCCTGGCACTTTTCAAAGAAGAGCAGGGGAGTTCTTCTCAGTGTCCTGGCCAATATTCCTCCCTCAAACAACATTACTAAAACAGATTATCTGGTCATTATCACGATGCTGTTTGTGCAACCTTTGCTGTGCGCAAATTGGCTGCCACGGTTCCTACATTACAACAGCAATTTTCCACTTTGTTGGGTAGATGCCAGTGTTGTAGCTGTACTGGAACAGCTTGGATATAGGCACAGCTAGTTCTGGAGCACAAGTCTTCAGCACTACAGCCAGGATGTTGTCAGGGCCCATTGTCTTTGCTACATCCAGTGCACTTAGCCATTTCTTGATATCACGTGGAGTGAATCGAATTGGCTGAAGACTGGCTTCTGTGATCATCAAATCCCCCACCATCAACATTCTCGGGGGGGGGTGGGGGGTGGTCACTATTGACCAGAAACTTAACTGGACCAGCCACATAAATACTATGGCTACAAGAGCAGGTATTCTGGGGCGAGTGACTCACCTCTTGACTTCCCAAAGCCTTTCCACCATCTACAGGTACAAGTCAGGAGTGTGATGGAATACTCTCCACTTGCCTGAATGAGTGCAGCTCCAACAACACTCAAGAAGCTCAACACCATCCAGGACAAAGCAACCCACTTGATTGGCACCTCATCCACCACCTTAAACATTCACTACCTCCACCACCGGCGCACCGTGGCTGCAGTGTGTACCATCTACAAGATGCACTGCAGCAACTCGCCAAGGCGTCTTCGACAGCACCTCCCAAACACACGACCTCTACCACCTAGAAGGACAAGGGCAGCAGGCACATGGGAACACCACTACCTCCAAGTTCCCCTCCAAGTTACACACCATCCTGACTTGAAAGTATATCACCGTTCCTTCATCGTCGCTGGGTCAAAATCCTGGAACTCCCTCCCTAACAGCACTGTGGGAGTATCTTCACCACACGGACTGCAGCGGTTCAAGAAGGCAGCTCACCACCACCTTCTCAAGGGCAATTAGGGATGGGCGATAAATGCTGGCCTTGCCAGCGGCACCCACATCCCGTGAATGAAAAGAAAAATGATTATATGGAAAAAGCAACAAACATATTAACGTTTGTGTGAAAAAAACTAACATGCACAACTTTGTCAAAATAAAAATCACTGTCTATTCAACATGCAGGAATCTTTGACTGGCACAATAACAGAGGTGGTTTTTAAAATTAATTCTCAGGATGTGTGCATCGCTGGCAATTATTGCCCATCCCTAGTTGGCCTTGAGAAGGTGGTGGTGATCCACCTTCTTGAACCGCAGCAGTCTGGGTGGTAAAGGTACTCCTACAATGCTGTTACATGGGGAGTTCCAGGATTTTGAGGGTAGGAAAAATACCCAGAGCTACTGCGGATCTTTTATGTTATCATGATCTCCCGTACAAATGTGATGATGCTTTCATGAAGGAACAGGGAAAACTGGAGGTGCAGAGACATAAAAGGGGACAGTGCAAAATGATGAGACTGGTTAGGCCACAATTGGGGTGCTGTGCACAGTTTTGGGCACGCCATTATGTAAAGAATATTGGAGCCATAGAAAAAGTGCAACCGTAGATTCACCAGAATGATACCAATGATGAACAAATATAGCCATGATGAGAGTCTTGAAAAATAGAAATATATTCACTAGATCAGAAAAAATGTCACGAAAATTGAACAGAAGAGTTTAAAATTATTGAAATTTGAGAGGGTAAATGGTGAAAGATTATTTCCACTGGTTGGTGAATTAGTAATAAGGGATCAACAATTTAGAATTAATACTCAAAGCATACAGGACAAGTAGAAAGTTTTATCATTCAAATGATTATTAGAATATGGATGCATTGTCATGTTGAAGTAAAGTGAATCATGATATTTAAGGGAGATTTAAATCAACACTTGAAGAAAATAATAATCAAGCGTACGGTTAAGAGAACTGGGATTACTTTAAATAGCTGCAAACAGTGCAAATGTGTGCACAGATACAAACAAAACATGCAATATTCCTTTAGGAAAGAAGTTAGATACCTATGGTTGCATTCACACTGAAACTACACTGTGCCCATTATTTGACACCAGCATTTTCATTCAGACAATTCAGGTTTTGAGAAAACTGCTTTTTTTATTATACATCATGGGAATAAGAACATAAGAAATAGGAGCAGGAGTAGGCCATTTGGCCCCTCGAGCCTGCTCCGCCATTTAATGAGATCATGGCTGATCTGATCTTGGGCTCAGCTCCATTTCCCTGCCCGCTCCCCATAACCCATCACTCCCTTATTGTTCAAAAATCTGTCTATCTCCACCTTAAATATATTCAATGACCCAGCCTCTACAGCTCTCTGGGGCAGAGAATTCCACAGATTTACGACCCTCTGAGAGAAGAAATTCCTCCTCATCTCAGTTTTAAATGGACGACCCCTTATTCTGAAACTATGCCCCCTAGTTCTAAATTCCCCCAGGAGGGGAAACATCCTCTCTGCATCTACCTTGTCGAGCCCCCTCGGTATCTTATATGTTTCAATAAGATCACCTCTCATTCTTCTAAACTCCAATGTGTATAGATCCAACCTGCTCAACCTTTCCTCATAAGTCAACCCCTTCATCTCAGGCATCAACCTCGTGAACCTTCTCTGAACTGCCTCCAATGCAAGTATATCCCTCCTGTATGCAGTACTCCAGGTGTGGTCTTGCCAATACCCTGTACAGTTGCAGCAGGACTTCCCTGCTTTTATACTCCAACCCCCTTGCGATAAAGGCCAACATTCCATTTGCCTTCCTGATTACTTGCTGTACCTGCATGCTAACCTTTTTGTGTTTCATGCACAAGGACCCCCAGGTCCCTCTGTACTGCAGCATTTTGTAATCTCTCTCCATTTAGATAATAATTTGCTTTATTATTTTTCTTACCAAAGTGGATAACCTCACACTTTCCCACATTATACTCCATCTGCCAAATGTTTGCCCACTCACTTAGCCTGTCTATATCCCTTTGCAGATTCTTTGTGTCCTCTTCACAATGTGCTGAATGTGATTGATTGCCTGGAGCATCATCACTGTTGGCAAGGCATTGCAGTAAGCTAGAAGTTAAACTATACTAGGGATATGAAAAGTATTCATTCAAAATTATAATATAACTCAGAGACAAATGCTATTGTGGCTTTAACTGATAATGTCACTGTGTTGATGTGAAAATTAATCTCAGTGGATTGGCACCAAGATCTTATGAATTTGCACAGCTTCAAGCACCAGGGGCGCGTCTTGGGAATTTGTGTGCAGAGGTAAGTGTAACCCATAGGATTTTCTGTCCACTAAAATTATCAGACAGAAATTCCGATGAGGCACCGACATCTGCAAATAAGCTCCTGATAAATGCTCCTGATGCGCAAAGTCTGAGTCAGGAGCACAAATTCGAAAAATCTACCTTTTCATGTCTGCTTCTGGCTCGGCAATGAGTCTCGGTCCCAAGCTCAGAAGAGCAATCTCTACTGTACCTGCATGAATTTTTCCTTTCACCTTGCAGCCTCTGCCGGTTTAATGGCAATCTGGGCATAGTTTTATGCTGCAACTCACAGAAACTAGAAATTGGTTTGACATTAAAACTCATTTCATGTCAGAAAGTGAAGATTTTCATCCCATTAGTGTGGACTGGAATGAAATCAAGGTCCTAGAGTTGGACTCACAAATTGTGGGTGAATTTTACAGTGATTTTGACAAGTAAAATATAATCTCTTTATATCAATTTTTTACCATTAATATCACAAAGCTATGGGGGCAAAAATCATTAAATGGTAATGATTTTTAAAAATCAATTCAAATTCCACTCCAAGAAATTGGTATATGCTCCATCCACTGTGGAACTGAGCCATACAGACCAAGGTCTGTCGTGAGTTCACTTACTTTGGAAGGGGTGGCAATAGGCCAGCCACAACTGTCGCCAGTACTTGGCAAGGGAGGGCAGAATATCAGGCAGAGCTCCTGTTAATGATTGCTATGTAGGGTCCCTGCTGGACAGCTTGAATATGATCAAAATAGCCTGCCAGCACTTACTTTAGAGACTCACATGTGAAGAGTTGCTGTTTGGATGGGAACCTGGCAGACAGCTGGTGCCTGCAGAACCATACCACAGCAGAAGTCAGTACCTTCAGAAAAGGTAGGGGTGGGGTGGGGGAGGGGAAGTATCAACTCTGGCTGTTTTCGTGTTATAAGGAGGGAATCTTTATTGCTTGAGGATAGAGAACAGCGAAACAGTCATCCAGCATTCTGGTCACGAGGACATGCCTTTGATGCAAACTATGCCATTGCGTCCAAGCATTTGACAAACCTTTTTTGTTTGTTTGCCAAACACTTTCTGATAGACTAATCCTTTTAAACAGTGTTACAGCTCCTCCATAATTAACGCCGATCACAGTGCAGTCCCTTCAAACACCTCATCACGGACATTGATTTTATTGCTGATGTGTCACAATATGAAAAAAATAAAATGAGTGCCAAACCTGAATATTTTACAAAGCTGCCAGTTAGTGGCAGCACTCATGAACATTGAGCAACATCCACTTTTACAGCAGATTCTTGGCATGATTCAATTGACATGTTACTTCAACCTTAAAGAAAACTTCTTGCAGCAGTGAGCCACAAATCTAGGATGAGGTTTCGGCACTATGACTCCATGTGAAGAGAATGTAAAATAGTTTGGCAAAATATATCGGATTTAAGCCTCTGTATGAAATTGAATCAGCGACCATGTATTTTAATTCCATGCAAAACCGTAGCTTAATTTTTTTTTGGAAAACTATTTTACATCTTCTCTTGGTGTAGTTACAGAGGTAACGCCTTATTCGATTTCCATGACTCATTGCTATAACATGCTCTGTTTGGCCGTGAATTTTGTTCTTCACCCTCACCACAGGGATTTTCAAGATAGTGGTCGTTTATGTGCAGAGAGAAGTGCGAGTCAGCTCACAGGTGTAACAGCATAGATAGTCTAGAAAAGTTGAAAATATAAGTGCAAGATTTTACAATGCTATGTGAAGCAAATCTTCCATTTGTAAGGACAGATATTCAAAGTAGTTGACAGGTAGTTCAAACTTACCCCAGTTACCTGCATAACAATGCCCGGGTATTAAGTATTGAAGAGGCTGCTAAGCAAGCAAAGCCTATGTCATAGAATCATAGAATGGTTACAGCACAGAAGGAGGGCATTCGGCCCGTCGAGCCCGTGCCGGCTCCTTGCAAGAGCCTCTCAGCTAGTCCCACTCCCCTGCCCTTTCCCCATAGCCTTGCAATTTTTTTTCTTTCAGGTACTTATCCCACTCCCTTTTGAAAGCTGTGATTGAGTCTGCCTCCATCACCCTTTCAGGCAGTGCATTCCAGATCCTAACCACTCGCTGTGTAAAAAAGTTTTTTCTTATGTCGCCTTTGGTTCTTTTGCCAATCACCTTAAATCTGTGTCCTCTGGTTCTTGACCCTTCTGCCAATGGGAACAGTTTCTCTCTATCTACTCTGTCCAGACCCCTCATGCTTTTGAACACCTCTATTAAATTTCCTCTCAATCTTCTCTACTCTAAGGAGAACAACCCCAGCTTCTCCAGTCGATCCACATAACTGAAGACCCTCATCCCTGGAATCATTCTCGTAAATCTTTTCTCATCCTCTCTAAGGCCTTCACATCCTTCCTAAAATGCGGTGCCCAGAATTGGACACAATACTCCAGTTGAGGCCGAACCAGTGTTTTATAAAGGCTCATCATAAGTTCCACGCTTTTGTACTCTGTACCTCTATTCATGAAGCCCAGGATCCCAGAAGCTTTTTTAACTGCTTTCTCAACCTGCGCTGCCACCTTCAACGATTTATGCACATATACCCCTCGGTCTCTCTGTTCATGCACCCCCTTTAGGATTGTACCCTTTCGTCTATATTTCCTCTCCTCATTCTTTTTACCAAAATGTATCACTTCGCACTTTTCTGCGTTAAATTTCATCTGCCATGTGTCCGCCCATTTCACCAGCCTGTCTATGTCTTCTTGAAGTCTATCACTATCCTCCTCACTGTTCACTATACGTCCAAGTTTTGTGTTATCTGCAAATTTTGAAATTGTGCCCTGTACACCCACATCCAAGTCGTTAATATATATCAAGAAAAGCAGTGGTCCTAGAACCGACCCCTGGGGAACACCACTGTATACCTTCCTCCAGTCCGAAAAACAAACATTCACCATTACACTCTGTTTCCTGTCACTTAGCCAATTTTGTATCCATGCTGCCACTGTCCCTTTTATTCCATGGGCTTCAACTTTGCTGGCAAGCCTATTATGTGGCACTTTGTCGAACGCCTTTTGGAAATCCATGTACACCACGTCAACTGCATTGCCCCCATCAACCCTCTCTGTTACCTCATCAAAAAACTCGATCAAGTTGGTTAAACACAATTTGCCTTTAACAAATTCATGCTGGCTTTCCTTAATTAATCCACACTTGTCCAAGTGACTGTTAATTTTGTCCCTGATTATTGTTTCGAAAAGCTTCCCTACTACCAGGGTTAAACTGACCGGCCTATAGTTGCTGAGTTTATCCTTACACCCTTTTTTGAACAAGGGTGTAACATTTGCAATTCTCCAGTGCTCTGGCACCACCCTGTTTCTAAGGAGGATTGGAAGATTATGGCCAGTACTCCGTGATTTCTTCCTTCACTTCCCTCAGCGTCCTAGGATGCATCCCATCCGGTCCTGGTGACTTATTTACTTTAAGTACAGCCAGCCTTTCTAGTACCTCGCCTTTATCAAATCTTATCCTCCTTCACTATGTCTATGGCAGTATCCTCTTCCTTGGTGAAGACAGATGCAAAGTACTCATTTAGTCCCTCAGCCATACCCTCTGCCTCCATGCGTAGGTCTCCTTTTTGGTCCCTAATCGGCCCCACCCCTCCTCTTACTACCCGTTTACTATTTATATGCCGAAAGAAGATTTTTGGATTACCTTTTATGTTAGCTGCCATTCTATTCTCATATCCTCTCTTTGCCCCTTTTATTTATTTTTTACTTCTCCTCTGAACTTTCTACATTTAGCCTGATTCTCAGATGTATTCTTGACCTGACATCAGTCATACGCGCTCTTTTTCTGCTTCATCTTACTCTCTATCTCTTTTGACATCCAGGGACCTCTGACTTCAGTTGCCCTACCTTTCCCCCTAGTGGAAATGTACCTCGACTGTACCCAAACTATTTCCTCTTTAAAGCCAGCCCATTGTTCCACTACAGTTTTGCCTGCCAATCTTTGATTCCAATTTACCCGGACCAGATCTGTTCTCTTCCCACTGAAATTTGCCTTCCTCCAATTAAGTATTTTTACTCTAGATTGCTCCCTTTCCTTTTCCATAGCTAATCTAAATCTTATGATACTATGATCACTGTTCCCTAAATGTTCACCTACTTACACTTGCTCCACTTAACTTACCTCATTCCCCAGAACCAGATCCAGCAATGCCTCCTTCCTCATTGGGCCGGAAACATACTGATGAAGAAAGTTCTCCTGAACACACTTCAGGAATTCTTCCCCCTCTCTGCCCTTTATGCTATTACTATCCCAGTCTATATTAGGGTAGTTGAAGTCCCCCATTATCACTACTCTATAGTTCTTGAATCTCTCAGTAATTTCTCTGCAAATTTGTTCCTCTATATCCTTCCCACTAGTTGGTGGCCTACAGAATACACCTAGTAGTGTAATGGCACCTATTATTTCTTAACTCTAACCAAATAGATTCTGTCCTTGACCCCTCCAGGACATCCTCTCTCTCCAGCACTGTAATATTCTCCTTAACCAATACTGCCACACCACCTCCTATCTTTCCTTCCCTATCTTTACGAAACACCCTATATCCAAGAATATTTAATACCCAGTCCTCACCTTTTTTGAGCCAGGTCTCTGTTATTACCACAACATCATATTCCCATGTGGCTATTTGCGCCTGCAGCTCACCAACCTTGTTTACTATGCTTTGTGCGTTCACATACATACACTGTAAACCTATCTTAGACCATCCTATGTCCTCTCTTCATCTGACCCCACCTAATACCTTATTATTTTTTGCTTTAGTGCTATCCATCTCTCCCAATCTTTTGTGCCCTTTGGCCGCGATTTTCTCAGCGGTGTCGGGATGGGTGCGGGTCAGCAGGTTTCCGGGTTCCAGTCCCGCCCCCAGCTGCCTCCACTCTGCAGACGTGATTTTCCCTTGATTGGCCTTGTTAAGACCGCCCCGCGGGCTTACCAGCCAATTAACAGGAAGCGGGTCTGATGACGTCATTTGATGATGTGTCATCTGCCAGTTTCCTTAAAGGGACTATGCACAATTTTATTTTGACAGTTGATTTTTCAGTGTTTGACAGCATTGAGGTGCTGATAACACTGACAATCACTGCACAAAGGTGAACTCTTGCACCCAGGCTCTCCAAAGACTCCCTCCATATGCCTATGGAGGGAGTTACAGTATGCAGGGAGGTTCTCTTCCCTTCCATGGGTGGAAGAGACCTCCCCAGGACACCAACTTACCTTGCACCTCTACCCAATCCTCTCGATCTACTTTATCACTTCCCCATCTCACTAGCCATCCCTCACACTCACCCTCATTCTACTGCAAGCATACCAACTAACAACACACAAGGCTGGGCACTTGAGAGGTTTAGCCAATGTCCATGTGAAGTTCCTGGTAATGTGTTGTCATACAGTGAAATCTCTTTTTCATAAAGTGCCCCTTATTGGACAGATCTGAGCACACATTAAGAAGTGTCTTACTGAGTTCCAGTGATTGTTCAGTCATATCCACCCCCCCCACCCCCCCATCCCGCTATAGTGATGTGTGTGCATGGAATGGCTTGGACATTAAAGGGATGCTTCATGGTGCTGGTGTGGGATGGTGTCAACTTGGCACATCATGTGGCAGCCAGGGTTTACAGCATCAAGTGAAGAAAGTCTGGCCATGGTGATGCCATCGCTGGCCTCCTGGCCAGCAATTTTGTCAGGGGCTGATGCCCTGTGTCCAGTGCAGCATCTCTCCCAGAACTGGTCCCAATGTCACAGGAATCTAAAGTCCTCCCTCCTGCACCATCTCTCCAGCCATGCATTCATCTGCTCTATCCTCCTATTTCTATACTCACTCGCACGTGGCACCAAGAGTAATCTGGAGATTACTACCTTTGAGGCTTTTTAATCTCTTTCCTAGCTCCCCAAAATCTGCCTGCAGGACCTCATCCCTCTTACTACCTATGTTGTTGGTACCGATATGGACCACTGGCTGTTCACCCTCCCCCCTCAGAATGTTCTGCAGCCGCTCAGTGACATCCTTGACCCTGGCACCAGGGAGGCAACATACCATCCTGGAGTCACATCTGCGGCTGCAGAAATGCTTGTCTGCTCCCCTATCTATCGAATCCCCTACCACTGTTGCTTTCCCTATCTTCCCCTTCCCCCCCTGTACAGCTGAGCCACCCGTGGTGCCATGGACTTGGCTCTGGCTATACTCCCCAGAGGAACCATCACCCTCACCAGTACTCAGAACAGAATACTGGTTGGAGAGCAAGATGCACTCAGGGAACTCCTGCACTACCTGCCTGGTCCTCCTCTTCTGTCTGGCAGTCACCCATTCCCTCTCTGCCTGCGCACTCCTTAGCTGCGGGGTGACCACATCCTGAAACGTGCTCACCACGAAGCTCTCAGCCTCGCGGATGCTCCGCAGTGACACCAGTTGCTGCTCCAGCTCCGAAACCCGGAGCTCGAGCTCATTCAGCTGACAACATCAAAATTGCAGAGAAATTATCGGCTGCAGATCCGGACATTACCAGCAGCTCAGGATGCATTGGACCCTGGGAGAAGTAGCCTAAGGTGAGGTGCAAATGCAGCTTCAACGCTAATATTCCCCCATTCCTCATGTCTGATTTCTCACTTTGTGACCTTAGTTTCTCTGCCTCTAGGAACACAGGAATTTACAAACAGGAAAAGGCCACTTGGTCCAGTAAACGCGCCTCTTGTTAAATGATCTCAACCTATTTTCATTTTCTCTCAATTCCCCCCACATTTTATCAGTCTCTTGAACTATTTGCACGACCTCCAGATGTCTATGAGTATGAAATTAATTTGCTACAGAATGGGTTTTGTACTATTAGTAGATGTAATAATATGATATTCAAGTCTCAAGAGGATACTAAGAAATACAGAATTGGTTTGATTCTAGTAGCTTAAAATGTTGCTGTACATTAAACTTCAATAGAATCAATTTTTTTCAGTACAGTACAGAAGGAGAGCGTTTGGCCCACCATGCCTGTACTAGTGCTGGTTTCCCAGTGGAGCGATCTATACTAATTTAACTTCCCTGCTCTTTCCCTGTACCCTTAAATATTTTACTTCAAGTGCTCACCTAATTTCTGATGAAGTATTTGATTCAGTTTTATTTGATGCCTATGCCACTCTGCTGTGTGCAGAGTGCAGTCAACACTGATCTGCTCCTATATCTTATTCAACCCTATCGAATGCTCCATCTACACCTGGAAAGAGAATGGAGTTGGCTGCTCCCAGAGTTTATGGGGCTATGAAACAAGGAGCTTGTACTACATAAAATCTCTTCAAACACATTAAAGCATTGGCCCAGATTTTGCTGTAGCAGGGCATCTAATGGCATCTGCCGTTAGTTAGACTTGCCCTTGCACATTTAGGTTTTTTAATTTTCCGTGTTGCAAGTTGCTAGAAGTGCGAGCTGATAGCGAGGGGAACAGGGCATCTGGGACCTGAGTGAACAGGGCAACTGTGTATCTCTTTAACCAATTAGATTGAAGAATTGAGAAATAAACAGCTGAAGGACTGAGAAGGAGGGTGAATTAGAGTGGGTGAATTCAATGCCAAATCAGGTACAGAAAGAGAAATAAACAGAGGGAAAGTAAGATTGGATTAAGAGAGAGAGAAAAAAGAGACAGAAAGGAAAAGTAAAAAAAAAAATTAAATTTTAAATTTTACCTCTTTAAAATCTCCAACAATTAAAACCTGAAGAAATGAGACTCCACATTTGTAATAGTTATCAGTGCCAGAGAGGTTGACTGGTAGTAATTCACACTTGCATGTTGTTAAAATGGTACTTGTGCTTGTAATAACTAAACTGTCGTGTGTTTAGTTCATATCTACCATGCAAATACAGCAACTTCACGACATTCAATGCATGTCAAGAGTGAGGCAGACAGCGAAATGCCATTTTCACGAAGCTAACGGCGAACAGCACAACTCGGACAGCAACTTTTTTCTATTGGCATTTATCCATGCCTCTTCGCCTGAAGTTTCTGTACCATTTATGCATAAATAACGACAAGCGCCATTAGTCTCACCGTTATTTTGACAGCAAATTCTGGGCCATTCTCTACAATCCTAATTGCCTTTACTAAAGGGAAATAAAAATTTATATCTTTAAATTAATTTTAAAAAGTACGAGCATTGTATAAACAGAATATTGCTGACACTGAAACAATGGCGCTCATCCAATAATATAATAGCTGGACGTTATCACTGTCAACTGAAAATTCATTTTCTACAAGAAATGCAAAATCGCTGTTGAGTTTGTGTCAGGGATTAAATAAGAGATTATTGTGTGTATGGGGAGTGGGGGGTGGGGTACGGTGTAGCAGGGCATCTTTCATTCCCGTTAGAAAGTCTGAAAACCGGGTGGGTTTCACCACTGTTGTTTCATTTCTTTGGATGTAAACTACAAATCCTACCCAGATTAATGGATGAGACTTCCTCTGACTAATGGAAGTAAGGGTTCTACATGAAATAACATAAGAACATAAGAAATAGGAGCAGGAATAGGCCACTTGGCCCCTCAAGCCTGCTCCGCCATTCAATAAGATCATGGCTGATCTTGGGCTCAAAGCCACTTCCCCGCCCGCTCCCCATAACCCTTCACTTCCTTATCTTGCAAAAATGTGTCTATCTCCACCTTAAATGTATTTAATGACCCAGCCTCCACAGCTCTCTGGGGCAGAGAATTCCACATATTTACGACCCTCAGAGTGAAGAAATTCCTCCTCATCGCAGTTCTAAAAGGGCGACCCTTTATTCTGAAACTATGCCCCCGCATTCTAGATTTCCCAAAGAGGGGAAACATCCTCTCTGCATCTACCTTGTCGAGCCCCCTCAGTATCTAATATGTTTCAATAAGATCACCTCTCATTCTTCTAAATTCTAATGAGTATAGGCCCAGCCTGCTCAACCTTTCCTCATAAGTCAACCCCCTCATCTCTGGAATTAACCTAGTGAATCGTCTCTGAACTGCCTCCAATGCAAGTATATCCTTCCTTAAATAAGGAGACCAAAACTGTACGCAATACTCAAGGTGTGGTCTCACCAATACCCTGTACAGTTGTAGCAGGACTTCCCTGCTTTTATACTCCAACCCCTTTGAAATAAAGGCCAACATTCCATTTGCCTTTTTGATTACTTGCTGTACCTGCATGCTAACTTTTTGTGTTTCATGCACAAGGACCCCCAGGTGCATGAAATAGGTGCATTAGGACAGTCTTAACTCAGCTCATAGTGAGTGTGGGTTCAAAGTACAAATTGACAATCTTACCCAGGGTTGCCATCAGGATGGAAAATGAATAAAACCAAACTGACCTCATAGCGGGATGTTATTCTGAGGGTGGTGCTGTCCGGACAGTGGAAGCAGCTTTGCTCACTATCTGGCACATGCTATATATGACCTGAGAGTTCACGATATTTACAGAAAGTGGAAAAATTTCCCATTTCCCGCCATCATTTTTTAAATGCTCTTAAAAATAACCCAGATCAACCTGAAAGAGTTTTCAGATAAAGCTGGAGAATGCAAAACCTGTTCGGCAGTCAATTATACAGAATTAGATTACAAATCCTTATCCTCACGCCACGTATAAAGGGCACCTGCTGAGAAAGCTTGCCAGTGGCTTTACTGCCAGAAGTGCAATGAAAAACATTTTGTTGCATCACAGGAAAGAAAAATTAGGCCCATTCAACAACAAAAATGCAATCTAACATTTCAATCATTCCTGCATAAAATACTTCATATTAAGCCCTTAAGGGACTATATTTTTCACTATAAAATAATTTAGCAAACGAATATACATGCATATAAGGAGGTTTAATTCTGGCAGAAAGTGTTAATGGATTAAATCCCCATGATTAGTGCTGTTTTAAGGAGACCTGTCGTTCCAAAAATTAATTAGTGAGCATTAGTGAAGAGTGCAACAAGAAGCTGGTTTTTACCCATTATGGCCAATTAAGAACATTTTAATGAATTTGTGCACGTAAATATCTTACTTCCTATCAGGCCAGACTTTAGCGAGCTTAACAAATGGGAATATTTTGAACCATCACCACCTCAGTGACTGAAGTGAATGGTACACCAGCTTTTTGTGAGAACATAGGTTCAGAACAGGATGTTCCAAAGCGCTAGACAGTAAATTAAGTACTTTTGAAGTGTAGCCACTGTTGTAGTGTTGGAAACGCAGCGGCCAAATTGCGCACAGCAAGGTCCTATAAACAGCAATGAAATAAAAGATGAGATCACCTGTTTGAGGTGTTGGTTGAGGGATAAATTTTGGACAAGACACATGGAGAAATCCCCAGCTTTTCTTCGAAATAGCACCATCAGATCTTATACATCCACCTGAGATGACAGATGAGGGCCGCGATTTTGCCAGCGCTCAGAGGGCAGGTTTGGAGGTGGGTCAAAGGGTAAAATCGTTTTGATTGACAGCGGGTTGCGATCCCGCCGTCAACCCACCTCCAAACAATTTTCCCAAGTGTCAGGTCCCCGGTTTGTGCATGGACCCGACACCTAGCGACGGGAAGAGGATTAAAGGCAATAACCTTCCTATTAACAGGTAGTTGCTCGTAGTTGACAGGCTATTTTTGAATTTTGCTGCTTCTGCTTGGGTTTCCCGACGTCCGGACACCACGCCAGGTAGGTGTGGCGTGTTGTGAGTCTGCTGTAATGTTTCTGGATTGATGACAGCTGCAGAAGTTGTGTGAAGGATCCAATGTTGCACTGGTGAGTCTCAGAGGAAAGAAAATGTGGGAAATGCATTTTTAATACATTTACACATTTCTTTAGGTTACAAGTTTTCAAATCATGTCCAGTGCTACCTCATTGGGAGTACCTCCCTCACCAGTGACAGATCGCTTCTGTCACCTCACCTGCAGCTGCCATCTATTCCAGCCTATGGAGGGAGTCATTGGTGAGCCTGGGTGCAACAGGTGACTTTTGTGCAGTGATTGTCAGTGTTTGCAGCACCTCAATGCTGTCAAACACTGAGAAATCAACTTTCAAAATAAAATTGTGCGTGGTCCCTTTAAGAAAACCGGCAGATGATGCGTCATCACATGACGTCATCTGACACTGGCTTCCTCTTAATTGGCCGGCAAGCCCGCAGGGCGGGCTTAACAAGATCAATCAACGTAAAATCACGTCTGTGGGCCGGATGCAGCTGGGGGCGGGACTGGAAGCCGGAAACCACCTGACCTGCACCCAACCCGCCTCCATTGATAAAATCGCGGCTGTGGCCTCAGAAAGACGGCACCTCCGACAGTGCAGCACTCCTCCAGTACTGTACAGAAGTGACAGCCTAGGTTATGTGCTCACATCTCTGGACTGGGGCTTAAGTGTTGCTTTGAAAAATGCTCCTTCGACATAATAACATGTGTGATGAGGATTGCAAGCAACAGTGTAAAACCATTACAATATAAAAGTAAAAACTCTGCGTGCTAACCAGTTTTGAAATTTAGCCAGAACTAAAAAAAGTACAGATTTTCAAAATGTTCAAATAGACACATTTCTAAGATGCTATCAGCAGGAAACTAACTGACATTTAGCATTTACCGTGATGAAAGCGGACACAGAACTGTATCTCATCTGTGGATCACAGATCAACAATGATAGATTATACAACTATACTTCAGGAGAACGGCCTCCTCAGAATATAGAACCTTGCTGAACTATATAACAACGCCTGTCCGTTCTGCACAAATGGTCAATGTAGTGACAACACCAAAGGACACAAAATAAGGTAAAACAAGCAACATATTTCCTGAGATGAATTTTAAATCTCTCCCTCACATCAATTACACATCTAACCTTCATACTAGAAATAATTCAATTCTTGAGAAGAACGCTTCCAATTGACTATCCATAAACCCCAATGCATCATATGGTGGACATTAGAGATAGGTTTGTGTTCAATCTTACAGAAAACATCATTATGAGTCAAATGTTAAGACATTGTATGGATGTTTCTTCCATTCTCTCCAGGCTCCCTGAACAAGGATTACTGAGCATATCCACACTGACAGAAAATCAAAGGGTCAAGAACAATTAGGACTTGAGGATCACCATCAAGATCACATGAAAATGCGACTGCAAGTGCTGCATCATATACTGTGCACTGTAATCACATACTACAAACTGATAGCTTAAAATATTGCAAATATTGGGCCATAATTTGCGACCCCCACGGGTGTGTATGAGGTGCGCACGCGACTGTAGGGGCCGCGCAAGTTCCGGATTTAGGCATGTGAAGCGCATGCGCTAAAACTCGGAACTTGCGATCTGTCAAGAATCTTCTTGACAGATTCTCCGCATCCCCGGGAAACGGGCATCCGCGGGCGGAGAGCTGCGCTTTTGGCCCAACCTCCGCCCGCTGAATGCCCGTGCAATTCTCACGCCTGGTAAAAGCGTAAGGCCTGCTTTTACCAGCATACGAGTTTTAAAAAATAGAAGAGTAAAATTTTATCACTCATTTACACTTTAAAAAACCCTGTCCAATAAGGTAAGTTTATTTTTAGCTCCGTTAAAACATATTGGGGGATAACAAAGAGGAAGGCGGGTCTAACTGGAAGCGCCCCGCCTCCCTCTTGGGGCGCTGCGAGGGAATATCACGGCGCTACGTGCCGCAGCTCCACACGCTGTGGCACGTCGCGCCGCGGTACTGCAGGCCTTCCTCCCCTTCTTAAAGGGGAGGGGCCTTGCGCAGTGCGACCCGGGGCCCAGCTGGGCCACCAGGGATCAGAGTGCTGGCAAAAGAGCCCGGCATTCAAGAGAAGTGCCGGGCTCACGGAGCGCAGCCGACACTCGGGGGGGGCTGCAGAGGAGGCCGGGGACGGCAGATGTGCACCCAATAGCATAGTGGTTACGTTACTGAACTAGTAACCAAGAGGCCTGGACTAATAATTCAGACGCTACTGTGGCAATTTGAGAATTTGAATTCAGTTTTTAAGAAAATCTGGAAAAATAAAGCTGGTGTTCACTGTGATGTGACCATGCAGCTGTCGGATTGTCACAAAAAGCCAACTGGTTCGGTAATGTCCTTTTAGGGAAGGAAATCTGAAGTCCTTACCTGGTCTGGAACTATGTGTGACTCCAGACCCACACCAACGTAGTTGACTTTTAACTGCCCTCTGAAATGGCCTAGCAAGCTACTCAATTATATCAAAGCGCTAAAGCAGTTCAAGAAGGCGGCCCACCACCACCTTTTCAGGACAACTATGGATAAGCAATAAATGCCAGCCTTGTCAGCAATGGCAACATCCTAAGAATTAATTTTTAAAACAGCTAGTATGTTTCAAATTACTGCTACCTTCCATTGAGTTGCAGAGCAACGAACATGAACTGCTCAATCAATGTTACACATTGTTACTTTAAAAGGCAATGGTGAACTGGCAAAGAGAACATAATACACGTATAAATCGGCCTTCGATTGTCTTCACAGATGATGGTTCAGGAACCAGCGGGATGCAGCCAGAACTAAAGTATCACCACACACCAGGGCTCCCAGCGTCACCATCTACACTCAACACCAGACCATGTAAGAGCATCTTGGGGTTTATGGGACGAGAGGGGCTGGAAGAAGCACGTGCATATTGCACAGCATAGTGGCGAGGAAAGGGTAAAAGAGATTGGGCCGAGTCACGAGACAGCAAGTGCCAAACAGAGAGCCATCACGCTGCTCGTCTTTCGGCTGACATGCTTAATCTTCCTCCATTCCAAAAGAGACCGAATGAATCATGGACAGTTAGGAGAAATCCATCAGGAAAGTGCATTCCATGGATTTCATTGCATTATTGATTGTGTTTGTCACAACTTACTCTTTCATTTTAGTTCAGCTTTCAATGAAAATAAAGTGGTGATACAATAACTAAGCTCTTCTGAGCAGGCCTTTCAGTCTGTCAAAAACTTCCAATTGAGGCAGTGAGCCAGTGAAACAAAGTATTTCTCAGGGTTTACACAAATCTATGGATTGATCTGCGAGGATTAGATGTTTGTCTGGCATTAACTCAGATAATGTGTAACACTTACCGCTGTTCCTGGTGTATATTCAATTAGTAGGATCTCACAAACACAGTATTTGATGTCATTAATGTTAATCCATTTGTAACTGGTCCTAAATAAACTGACATTTTCTTTGAAGAACAGCTCTCATATTTAGTTCCCCCTTTGTTTTCTATACTCCCCACTGCCTCTTCCATCAGTTGAAAAAGAAAACGTAAATGTGTGTCTTGAATCATGAAGCTCCAGATCAATGCCTCCGTCGATCAACTGACATGAATTGGCAGTGCGATGGGCTGAGTCTCATTTTCGTTCTTCATGTGAGATCTTCTGATTCAACCCCAAGAAAACAGCTGACAAGTGGCTGGTAGGTTCATGTCCCAGACACACACCCGGACCCAAAATTTTACGCACTGCTGAAGCCGTTGTACATCACCCCAGTGGGTGGGAATGAGATGGTAGCATGATGAAAATGGCAGGGCAGTACTTACCGCCCCATTCCTGCCACCATCCGTGTCTCTGCCATTTTGGTGGAGGCCTTGAAATGGGTGGCCCAGGCACCCGCTGGAAAAAAGCTGTGTGCCACACAACTCAGGGTCCTATGATGCCAATAGGACCCTGATGAAATTTTGAAACACCATGCTCCGTCCATTGGTACTTGGTGTTGAGCGGGCAAACATAGAAACATAGAAACATAGAAACTAGGAGCAGGAGTAGGCCATTCGGCCCGTCGAGCCTGCTCCACCATTCAATACGATCATGGCTGATCATCCAAATCCAGCACCCTGTCCCTGCTTTCTCACACAGAATCCCCATCGAGCCTGCACCAACACATATCCCACCCTATCCCCGTAACCCCACGTATTTAATTCCCCCTAACATATCCCATCCTATCCCCGTAACCCCACGTATTTAATTCCCCCCAACATATCCTATCCCCGTAACCCCACATATTTAATCCCCCCCTAACACTAAGGGTCAATTTATCATAGCCAAATCAACCTAACCCGCACATTTTTGGACTGTGGGAGGAAACCGGAGCACCCGGAGGAAACCCACGCAGACACGGGGAGAATGTGCAAACTCCACACAGACAGTCACCCTGAGGCCAGATTCGAACCCGGGTCTCTGGCGCTGTGAGGCACCAGTGCTAACCACTATGCCACCGTGTTGCCCCACTACTGCCAGCTGCTTAAAAAAGTAAAAGAAAAGGCCTTAAAGTGATTTTTATGCAGACAGGAGGAGCAACGTAAATTAAAACTGAATCAAATACTTGACCCTCTGCAGCCCAATCCTCAATATCACGACCCCCTCCCATCTTAACTCACCTGCACTGGCTGGCTCTGTTGTGGAGCTGTCAGATTGCCCATTTCCCTTTCTGATTGGCGAACTGCTCCAAAATATTTCAGGCCTAAGGCCACTTCTAAGGGGTGGACGAGTGATTGTTCCAACCAGCTCCCAGCTGATGGAACCTGTCACTTGAATATGAACTTGATCGGGTGGATGCGGTAAGGATGTTCCCAAGGATGGGTGAAACTAGAACTAGGGGGCATAATCTTAGAATAAGGGGCTGCTCTTTCAAAACTGAGATGAGGAGAAACTTCTTCACTCAGAGGGTAGTAGGTCTGTGGAATTTGCTGCCCCAGGAAGCTGTGGAAGCTACATCATTAAATAAATTTAAAACACAAATAGACAGTTTCCTAGAAGTAAAGGGAATTAGGGGTTACGGGGAGCGGGCAGGAAATTGGACATGAGGCTGAGTTCGGATCGGTCGAGGCCCTGTGGGTGGCGTAGCGGGCCCAGGGGCTGAGTGGCCGGGTTGTGCTCCTACTTCTTGTGTTCTTTAGATTTGAGGTGAGGATCAGATCAGCCATGATCTTATTGAATGGCGGAGCAGGCTCGAAGGGCCGATTGGCCTACTCCTGCTCCTATTTCTTATGTTCTTATGTTCTTATGAACCTCATGGAGTGTCCTAAATCCAGTGGTAGAGTTGCATTAAATTGTGTCAAGAGACAAAAATGTGGCTTTTTCCATAAATATTTCCCATTTTAACAAGCATGATCTTTCTTTGTCGGCAAATAATCTTGAGGAAAAATTCTTCATTACATAAATGGGCTGAGTCAGTCATCTTTATTTTGCAAAGCACACAGCCCCACTGTTCTCACTGACCCCCTGAGCACACGTTGGCTTTACATATTGCACAGCCACATAAATCTGAAGTGCGTGAATCTGCTCATATTTTTGAGTTTGGGTTCTTTGCATGAAGTTGGCAAGTGCTGGGTGGAACTTCCAACTGGGCATTGGTGTTCAGCCAATAGGATGGGAATTTGTTGTGCTGCTTAAGTCTTAAAGGCAAAACATCCCTCTCCAAGGCAGCTGCACGTGTTGGCTGTACACGTATATAAAAGCATGTTGCCCACAGAGAGTCGTTGGGAGAAGACAAGATCACAGAAAGCACAGCCAAGGTAGCTTCTCTTACCGATTAGAGCTGTGACCTGGATGAGGAGAGAGGAGATGGAAAAGCAGGAGGCACAGCCCCAGTTCAGATCAGGTACAACATTTAACCTTCCTTCAGCCTACACCTTATTCACTACCATCAACATTTACCTGGAAGGTTGATTAACCAGCAGTCCCAGCCAGTGGATCATTTTGTCTCTGATGGAGAGGTGGAACGGTTCCAAGCGAGAAATGGGAACCCTGAAGAACTCCTCAAAATCCCATGCGCCCACAAAATGAAGGAACACTCCCTCTCCCAAGGCCAAACATTTTGTAATATACTGCCCCATCAAAAATTACTTCAATTCAGCAGTACAGCGACCA
Source organism: Squalus acanthias (assembly GCA_030390025.1). NCBI lineage: Eukaryota > Metazoa > Chordata > Chondrichthyes > Squaliformes > Squalidae > Squalus > Squalus acanthias. The sequence goes on along the minus strand of CM059433.1, from coordinate 21,412,704 downwards.
ACTCACTGCCACTTCAAACACTCCTCGTTTATATGGGCAAGATTTGGAGCCAGCCTTCATCTAATATAATGTAAGGAAAGTGGTGGAGATGGTGTTTCAATGGGTTTTTCTTCAGTCTTTGGAGATTATATGGGGCAGGGGATCCAGGCCCATCATTAATTGAATAATTATTCCCTCAGGCAGGAACCAACGTGCGGCCTCTTGCGTTCATCTTCTCGTCAGTCGGGGTGCCTCACATTTGTTCCGATTTGCGGATACTGCTGTACAGGCAGAATTTATTTACTTCTTTTTATTTCTGTAAGACTTATTAGTAGTTCTATCTGGAGAGGAGCGATTCCTTGTCTTTCTGAGAGCCTCAATCAGCCACGGCCGATTGCGAGTAGCTTTCTTCCCATGCTCCAAGTAACTTTTTAATTTTTTTTGCGTTAATCATCTAACAATTTTTCTAAATTGGGCAACACGGTGGCATAGTGGTTAGCACTGTTGCCTCACAGCGCCAGGGACCCGGGTTCGAATCTGGCCCCGGGTGACTGTCTGTGTGGAGTTTGCACATTCTCCCCGTGTCTGCGTGGGTTTCCTCCGGGTGCTCCAGTTTCCTCCCACAGTCCAAAGATGTGCGGGTTAGGTTGATTTGGCTATGATAAATTGACCCTTAGTGTTAGGGGGGATTAAATACGTGGGGTTACGGGGATAGGGTGGGATATGTTAGGGGGGATTAAATACGTGGGGTTACAGGGATAGGGTGGGATATGTGTCGGTGCAGGCTCGATGGGCCGAAATGGCCTCTATCTGTGCTGTGGGGATTCTGTGATTCTGTAAATGCGATTTGCCGTTTTACTTTGACTGAACCATTTTTTCCAAAAAAAATTCGGGGCGGTGGGGGCGGGGGCGGGTGGGGGGTGGTGTCAAAGGGTGAGTTAGTTATATTTACTTTAGGTGTCCCAGCGCAAAGCTATGTCAGTCATGTTATGCTTACAAGGCCAAATGATAATGTCACACAGCTTGATACTGCACTTCTGAGTGTGTAATGAAGGGAAAGTCTAACCCATTCCTCACAGTTAAGGCATGCATAGCAATGATATTACATGACATTACTTATGTTAAAGTGTATGGGGGAGAAATTCATTATAGCCCAGGAGTTTGAAAAGTTTGAGATTTAGCGGCAGGCGCTAATGAATCTCGCTGCACGCAAAATTCAGTGTCATCGCTCAAAGAAAGGATGAGAGCGCTAAATCAAGTGCTAATGGTCTAGCTCAATGGCGTTACACTCAAAGTGCTAACCAATATCCGGTGCAGTCCAATCGCAAGAATTTAGAAGGTTAAGGGGTGATCTGATCAAAGTTTTCAAGATATTAAGGGGAACAGATAGGGTAGCTCGGGAGAAACTATTTCCGCTGGTTGGGGATTCTAGGACTGGGGGCGTAGTCCAAAAATTAGAGCCAGACCTTTCGGGAGTGAAATTAGGAAACACTTCGACACACTAAGGGTGCTAGAAGTTTGGACCTCTTCTGCAAATGGCAATTGATGCTAGATCAATTGTTAATTTTAAATCTGAAATTGATATCTTTTTGTTAACCAAAGGTATTAAGGGATATGGGCCAAAGGCGTGAATATGCAGTTGGGTCACAGATCAGCCATGATCTCATTGAATGGCGGAACAGGCTCGAGGCGCTAAAAGGTCTACTCCTGTTAAACATAGAAACATAGAAGATAGGAGCAGGAGTAGGCCATTCGGCCCCTCGAGCCTGCTCCACCATTTAATGAGATCATGGCTGATCATCCAAATTCAGTACCCTGTCCCTGCTTTCTCCTCATATCCCTTGATCCCTTTAGCCTTAAGAAATATATCTAACTCCTTCTTGAATATATTTAATGAATTGGCCTCAACTGCCTTCTGTGGTAGAGAATTCCACAGGTTCACCACTCTCTGGGTGAAGAAATTCCTCCTCATCTCAGTCCTAAATGGCTTACCCCTTATCCTTAGACTGTGGCCCCGGGTTCTGGGCTCCCCCGCCATCGGGAACATCCTTCCTGCATCTAGTCTGTCCAGTGCTGTTAGAATTTTATAAGTTTCAATGAGATCCCCTCTCATTCTTCTAAACTCTAGCGAATACAAGCCCAATCGTCCCAATCTCTCTTCATACGTCATTCCTGCCATCCCAGGTATCAGTCTGGTGAATCTTCGCTGCACTCCCTCGATGGCAAGAACATCCTTCCTCAGATAAGGTGACCAAAACTGCACACAATACTCAAGGTGTGGTCTCACCAAGGCCCTGTACAACTGCAGCAAGACATCCTTGCTCCTGTACTCGAATCCTCTCGCTATGAAGGCCAACATACCATTTGCCTTCTTAACCGCCTGCTGCACCTGCATGCTTACCTTCAACGACTGGTGCACAAGGACCCCCAGGTCTGTTCCTATGTTTCTATCAGGCACACATATTAGAAAATCACATCTACACAGCCGATAATTTGCCACCCATTAATCTCAATGCAGTGTTCACCAGCAGAAAATTTAGCCTAATATACCATTTACTGTTGAAGGAACAGACTGCATCATCAGAGATCTGGGAGATTGATAATTAGTCATTGTGCTGAGTTGTGCTGTTCTGTATGTGCTTTCACTGGTTTAAATTGCTGTAAATAAACTTAGTTCAATTTGGAGCCTGCAACCAAATCGAATGGGATGCACTGGTATTTCCATCTTTCAGAGCTACCAGAGGCAAAGTAAGAGGGCCAGTTGCACTGGAATCTATACTAATCCACCCAGATCTCTGGGAGGGGCAGGATTACAATAGGCTTAGTTTCTGGACTATCGGAAACTCGAGGTCTTCTGACAGGGAGTGCAGAAAAACTGCTGAAAGTGAGAATGCTTCATTAAAAGTGCCCCAAATTCTTTTGTACCTTTGTACAATAAATTGTGGAAACAGGTCATGATAACTCAGTTGCCTGACCAGGTGATTTACATTATATATGCTCCCTTTAACTTTGCAGTTCGTAAAAATAAAAAATGATATATATTTTATACTATGCTGTAGCTTGGTGAGGCAATGCTCGGTCTGACATCAGAAGTAGATGTCATGTTTACAGCAGGGGATATGACTGATTGCAGGGGGCCATGTGCGAGAGTGTGGGTGACTGACAACATGACCATGTGTAAGAGCAAGGGTCTTGTTGAATGTGACAGCAGGATCATCACCTGTATCCTACGAACGGCAAGCACATTTCTTCAGACAGTGAGGGGAATTTTTCGGGGGGTCAGTGGCGTAATCGGTGGCGGGTGGGGTGGGAAAATGTTTTTTTTTGACAGGTGGCGGGACCCCGCTGTCAACCCGCCGCCACACGCTTTTCCCAAATGTCGGGTCTGTCAGCGCTGAGCAGACCCGTCACGCAGCGGCGGGCGAGGCAATTCAGGTCATTATGACCTTGTTAACAGCCCATTAAGAACTTTTTCCAGTTCTGACGAAAGATCATCGACCTGAAATGTTAACTCTGTTTCTCTCTTCACAAATGCTGTCTGACCTGCTGAGTATCTCCAGCATTTTCTGTTTTTATTTCAGCTTTCCAGCATCTGCAGTATTTTCTTTTTGTATTTGTGTAAGAACTATTTTGAGCTCACTTTCAGAGTTTACCAGGTACCCATGGGGTCTGCACTGGTCGAGGATCACGTCAGGTAAGCAGGTCAGGAGTTCAATGGCCATGGAATCATCTCATTACTTGACAGCTACAAATGTGCTATAAAAGCTCCCATCTCACATCTGTTACTTTCCAAGCTCAGAGGCTGTTGCTTACTGTATTTGGAAGACAGATTGAGCTTTATGCAGGCTGTAAGTGTTTGGAGTAAACTCTCTATCCAGTGTCAGCTCATTGGAACAACATCTCTCACCACTGACAGATCGCTTCTGTCATCTCAGGTTCACCTGCCAACTATTACATCAGCATTGGTGTTCTTGAAACCATCTCACCTTGGTCCTCAGAATTCCACCACGATCAGCCCCAACATTAACATCACCGGGCAGTAACGTTTCATGATCTACTGAGATCATTGAAAGGTTTGCGCCACTGTAGTCTGGTCGTCCTGACGACATCCCTGCTTGTGTCCTCCTGCGCAATGTGCAACCAGCCCACATTGGTCTCCTGGGGAGGTCTCTTCTGGCCATTGGAAGGGAAGATAACCCCCCTGCGTGCAGTGACTCCCTCCATAAGCATATGGAGGGAGTCATGGGAGAGCCTGGGTGCAACCATGCACCTCTGTGCAGTGCTTGACAGTGTTTGCAGCACCTCAATGCTGTAGAACGCTGACAGCACAACTGTCAAAATAAATCTGCGCATGGTCCCTTTAAGGAAACCGGCTGATGAAGCATCATCAAATGACATCATCAGTCACGTTTCCTTCAATTGGCCGTCAAATGTGCTGGGTGGGCTTAACAAGCTCAATCAGGGGAAATTCATTTTGGACAGCGGGCTGGCGCCAGCAGCGAGGCCGGAACACATCACTGACGTTGCTCGCCACAGACCCGCCGGGGTTGGTAAAATCCAGCCCAGCATGTTCCAATAAGCCTTGGATGGCTCCACTGATGTGTGAAAACTAACAGTAGGTCTGGCTAGTTAAAATATTACCGTAATCAAATTGTGTCTATCATCGGAAAGCTCCAACTGCTCTATCAGAGAAAAAAAACCTAACTAAGCACATTCCAATAATTACCATTAACAAGCGCTTAATGAGCAATTTTTCACTCCGCTTTGTTATTTCTCTTCTTTTATATAGGTATAGGTGAGAATAAATGAGTTTGCTGACAATTTATGAGAACTATCAGGTTTCCTCAACAGTTTAAACATTGGACCTTTATGATAACAGTTTACGTTCTGAGAAAAATATTCTCCTATATGTGTTCTAAAAAAGATTTATTGCACACCAGTTTTGATTCAGATTGTTGCATGCAGACAAAATACAATCCCCTATCAGCATTTCTGATGTATAGACCAATGGCATTTTTATATTCTAATGAAAACAGATTTAATTCAATATTTTCATCTCAAACCAGGCTCAGTTGGTTTAACATAGTTAACATTACCAGCATCAAGTACAAATTTTTATATTTATTAAGTTTCTATTTAAAAAATAAACTTATTTGTGTGCTTAAACAAATTGAAAGAAAAATAGGTCATATATGATTCTGTAGATCCAGCATGACATTCCAACTGTTAGTGACCTGAGAGGAACAGCAGTTGATTTTACCTGTGACAGGCAGTTAAGAGACTTATCCCCATTTTACCAACACAAGTGCAGGCTTCCCGACGTCGGGAAACCCCGCCAGGGTCAGCGAGGCGAGCAGTGGGTCTGCGGGGGTCAGAGAGTTCGAAAAGTGCGCTGTGGAGGTGAGTGATGGGTGCAAGTGTGGAGAGGTAAGTATGGGAGGTGAGTGAAAAGTGTTAGAAAAAGTTTCCTTACCTTTGTTTCTTCCTGCAGGCTTCAACCCTTGAGGATCCGGAGGTGCCTCATCTCCACGGCAGAAATGACAGAATGGCCGCTGCATTCTCCGATGCAATAGCCATCTGATTTCTGCTCAGGAATGAGGTTTGGTGAGTCTTGAGTACAAGGACTCACCAAAGAACAGAGAATGTCAGTGTTTGACCGCTTCACAGAGCTGTCAAACGATGACAATTCATCTATCAAAAATTTTTGACAGATGAAACATCATACGCTGATGTTCTCAGTCACCGGCTTTCCCTTAATTGGCCTGCTAAGCCTGCTGGGCGGGCTTAACAAAGTCAATCAAGGGAAAATAGCGTGGGTTGGCCAGAAGTCGTTGGGGGCGGGACTGAAACCCGACAAGCAGCAGTCCTGCCCCCAACGTGCCCCCATTGATAAAATTCCCCCTAGTGTTTTTTTATTGGAATGTATATGGTCAACCACTCCAGGAAAAGTAACTACTAATTTTTTTTCTCCTTACGGTAAAATAATAAATTAAACAAAACAAATCTCTTTGCCTGGTGACCAGAGTTAACACTTGAGAAGTACAGACATTGCCCAGCCTGTGATTTATTACTTAACACACCAGCAAGGGTCTCCATTGTAATCTTCAGACACTAGAGTAACTCTTTCAAAATAAGGTTACGCCAACAGAGATTAAATAGATCTCCAAGTCCACAGCAAGAGAAAAACATGTATTTTTAAACAGTGTTTTTGAAGCTTAAAGTTTGTGATCTTTAACTGAAAGAAGCCACGTGCATTAATTTGGACTTATTGTTGGCAGAATCATTATTATTGGCATTCCAGTCAGAACTTGGGAATTCAAAATATATATCTTTTAAGGATATACAATTTTTATAAAAATAAGCTTTAATTGAAGTAGTACTCCCACTATCCAACTTAGGTTATCCTTTTTAAATGTGATTGGTCACAGCACAGTGTAGCTTCATATTCCTGTCCATCTGGAGTCTCACTCTCTAACTCTGACAAGAGTGAAAAAAAGACATATTTGCATTTGTATAGCGCCTTATTTCTCAGAAACATTTCAATGCACCTCACATGCAATTAATTGGCCCGAAAATTAGACCTAATACGCGAGAGTACGCACTGTGTACTCTCGCGTTTTAGGTCTCCAATTGCCGGTTTCCAGCATGCACTGCGCATGCGCGGGAAACCGGCACTTCGTGAATTCAAAAGGGGGCGGTTCCTAGGTGAACCGCGTGCGCACTACAGGCTGCGCGCACGCAGTGCACTTAGTGCTTTGAACGCGCAGATAAGCATGGAAGATTTTACACATAAAGAAAGGAGGCGTAAGACCCTCTTTTAACAAGGTAAGTAGGTAATTAAGTATTATTTTAAATTTTTTTCAACAGGTTTATCTTTTTTAGAGACTTTAAAGAAAGGTAAGTTTATTTTTATAACTTTTAAAAAGATTTTAAATTTTTTCAAAAATTTAATTTTTTGTTTAAAGTGGTTAATTTATTTAACTATACTTATTTTATTAATGTGATGGCTTCTTTTTAAATTTAATTGAGGTTTAGCTGTTCTTTTGGGGGGGTATATTATTCATAGCTTTGACAGGTCTTCCTGTCAAAACTATGAATGAAAGATGGTGTGCTGACATTGGCTCTAACTGAATCACGTGATCCCAGAGCTCGCACGAACTAAATGCGTCTCTGGGTCACGCAAGCACTGCACAGCTGCAGCCTTGAAACTAAAGTTCGTGTGGGCCCGGAGGAAAAAGGTAGGCGCGGAGTGAGATATCGCGGGGAAGCCTTACCCCCGCGTCAACACTCAGGGCTGGATTTTGAATGACCCATGGAGTCGGGTTTGGAGGCGTGTGGGGGGTTAAATTTGCGGGGTCGGGGTTTCCGACCCTATCCCGACTCCATCCCGCCTCCACGCAATTTTGACATAATCAGTCGCGGGGTTCCCGATTCTGTCCCGCCTCCAAGAGGCGGGAGAGGCCATTAAAGCCCTTAACAAGCTCTAAATTGGCTCTGTAATGCCATTTTGAAATGCTGTAGCTAGTTTAACCCTCTTTTGACGTGAAGCACGCCTGGTGTGAAACACTCCAGTGAAACCTGGCGGGAGCACAAGTGGATAGCTGTCTATCAGGCTGCAAGTCCACTATTATAACGGAGATATGATGAAGGTGGTAGTAGTATTAGTTCTGAACAGTGCCTTTGATGCTGCTGCATTGAATGTCTTTAGAGACTGCCTGGGAGGATCTCTCTCTCTCTCTCTCTCTCCACATCCACGCAGGTCCTCTCTCACCAACAGTCTCTGAGACTAGGCAGTTGACAATGATGACATCATCAGAGGCGACTTTCAGACTGAAAACACTAATTAGTTCATGGGTTCCCACATGCTGCAACTCAATTGCCCAATTAAGTGAAAATTGCATCAGGCATCCACATTAATCTGGAGTCGGGGGGGAAACACGAAATGCGGATTACACGACCCCAACCCGACCCCAAGACAAAATCCAGCCCTCAGTCTTTAATTTCTGGGCCATTATATTTTTGAGGTGCAGTAAATGTGTAGACAAATGTTGCAGCCAATTTGCTCAAAGCAAGATCCCCCAAAAAAGCAGTCAAATGATGAGTTAGCTTGCTTCTGGTAATGTTGGTTGACGGATGAATTTTTGTCAGGACACTGGAGGAATTTGCTTTCCTTCTTCAAATAGGACTTTGATCTTTAAAATGCACTTGAACAGTCAGATGAGTTTAACATTTCATCTAAAGGATAATAACTTCGTTGGTGCAACAGTTACCATTCAAGTTGTAGAAAGGAGCTTCAACCCACAACAGATTGAGTCAAAAGTGAGTCTGCAACTAAATGAGCCAAGCTACAGAAGTCATAGGTTCAATTATCGTATTTGTCAGTCTGATTCAGAATGAGTTGGTAATGGTAGTTCGGGTTTTTTTTACAAAACTTATTTGTAAACTAATTAAAAGTGTAGTCCATTCTGGAGCTAAGGGTACATGCTACTTCTATTTTTTTTTTAAAGAAAAGTTAGACTGGAAACACAGAACTTTGAAAAACTAGCACTGAAGGAACACAGACTTTTTTTTTCTTTCTTTCAAAGATTGCATCAAAATCAGAAGATGTTGTAAGCAGCTGGAATATTCTATGTCATACTGAATGAACTAAGCCAATAATATATCGTAAAGCCAGTTTGCAAAACAGTACAGAACTTTTCACCCAAGCACACTGATGTTTTAAGTATTTGTTCTTGGGAAGTGGGCAATGCTAGCAAGGCCACATTTATTTTCCATCCCGAGCTATCCTGAGAATGTATCCTATTTCTTGACGTGATCCATTTTTGTTACAAATGAGTGGCTTGCTAAGACACTTCAAAGGGCATTAAGAGTCAACCATGTAGGGCTGAATTTTGCCGCCGCTGAGTGCGGGTTTAGAGGCGGATCTGATGTCAAAATCGAAATGATTGACAGCGGGTTGGAAATCCGCTCCGAACCCGCCTCCATGTAAGTTTCCAAAGTGTCGGGTCTGCGATTTCAGAACAGACCCGACACCAAGCGGCAGGGGAGGCATTTAAGATACTTAACTGCTTGTTAAGTGCTTGTTTACGACTATTTTGCTAGCCTTTTTCTATTTTACCACATTTTTAACGGGGTTCACGTCGTTCGGAGATCACGTCAGGTAAGTAGGTTGGTTTTCTATGTCTCCCCATTGCTGTGAATAGGTGACAGCTGCAAAAGTGGTATGAAAGCTATCATTTCACAGCTCGTCACTTTCCAATGTCAGAGGCTTGAGCCTTCAGGAGTTGGAAGATGCTTTTGAGCTGTATGCAGTTTGGAAGTGTTTGGAGTAAACTCTCTGTCCACTGTCACCTCCTTGGAGCAAGCTCTCTCACCATTGACAGATCGCTTCTGTCATCTCAACTTCAGTTGCCATCTATTCCAACAACATCGGTGCCCTTGAAAAAATCTCACCTTGGTCCTCTGAATCCCTCCATGATCAGCCCCAACACCAACATCACCAGGCACGCCAACAGCACCAACAACAATACCAACCTTCTCCGCAATCACCTGATGCTGCACAGGACACAGGGCATCAGCACCCAACCACAGTGCTGCCCGGGAGGCCAGGCAATGGCATCACCATGGCCAGATTTACTTCACTTGACACTTTACACCCTGGCTGCCACATGATGCGTCAGGTTGGCACCACCCCACACCATCACCATAAAGCATTCCTACAATGACCAAGCCATTCCTTTCACACTCATCACCATTGCAGGGGATACCGTTATGTGTCACCATTCACTGCAACTCACTAAGACACTTCCAAAGGTGAGCACAGATCTGTACAATAAGGTAAAGTGTTGAAAATAAAGGTTTCAATGTTTGACAACACATTAAAAGAAAATTTACATGAACATTGCATAAAACTCCCAAGTGGCCTTCTTGTGTGTTGTTAGTTGGTATGATTGCACTCAGATGAGGGTGAGTGTGAGGGGTGGCTAGTGAGATGGGGAAGTAATAATGTAGATAGAGAGGGCTGGGTGGAGGTGCAAGGTAAGTTGGTGTGAGTAAGGATGTGTAGGAGTAGGGTAGGGAAGGCAGAGTTATGGGGATGTGATGAGTGGCACAGCAGGATGAGGTTGAGTGTGGCTTTGCAGTAACGTTTCATGATCTACTGAGATCATTGAAAGGTTTGCATCACTGCAGCCTGGTCCTCCCGATGGCATCCCTGCTTGTGCCCTCCTGTGCAATGTGCAACCAGGCTATGTTGGTGTCCTGGGGAGGTCTCTTCTGCCCTTGGAAGGGAAGAGAACCTCCCTACATGCTGTGGCTCCCTCCATAAGCATATGAAGGGAGTCATGCGAGAGCCTGGGTGCAGCCGTGCACCTTTGTGCAATGATTGTCAGTGTTTGCAGCACCTCAATGCTGTCGAACACTGACAGCACAACTGTCAAAATCAATGTGGCCGTGGTCCCTTTAAGGAAACCGGCTGATGACGTGTCATCAAATGACGTCATCAGACCCGCTTCCTTTTAATTGGCCGGGAACCCTGCAGGGCGGGCTTAACAGGCCCTATTAATGGAAAATCCTTTTCACAGAGCGGCTGCAGCTGTGAACGGGACCAGAACCCGCCAACCACCTCTCCCGCCACGATCCTGCCTCCGCTGGTGAAATCGCGGCCTTAGTGTGGGGCTGGAGTCATGTGTAGGCTAGTCAAGGTAGGAGTAGCAGATTACCTTCTGCGAAGAGCATTACTGAACCAGTTGGGTTTTTACGACAATTGGTTACATCCATTCTCATTTTTTTTTCTGGTATCAGCCCACTAATGAACAGATTCGTTGAATTAAATTGCACAATTTCTTGTGGTGGCATTTGACCTCATGACCTCTGGGTTCCTAGGACAGTAATGTTTTGCTCATTGTAACAGTTCATTGTGGTTTGCCGTATTTGTGTATTTACAGTTACTGAGGAACAGGAGTCGGCCATTCAGCCCCTCAAGCCTGTTCTGCCATTCAGTTAGATCATGGCTGATCTGTATCTTAACTCCATCCACCCGCCTTGGTTCTGTAACCCTTCATACCCTTACCTAACAAAAATCTATCAGTCTCAGTTTTGAAATTTTCAATTGTCCCCCAGCCTCAACAGCTTTCTGGGGGAGAGAGTTCCAGATTTCCACTACCCCTCTGTGTGAAGAGGTGCTTTCTGACACCACTCCTGAATGGCCTAGCTCTAATTTTAAGGTTATGCCCCCTTGTTCTGGACTCCCCCACTAGGGGAAATAGCTCCTCTCTATCGACCCTATCAACTCCTTTGATCATCTTAAACACCTCAATTAGATCACCCCTTAATCTTTTATATTCAAGGAAATACAAATCTAGGCTATGCAACCTGTCCTCATAATTTAACTCTTTTAGCCCCGGTATCATTCTGGTGAATCTGTCCTTGCAAGGCCAATATATCCTTCCTGAGGTGTAGTTTCAGAACTGAACACTACTCTAAATGGAGTCTAACCAGACCTTTATATAACTGTAACATAACTTCCACTCCTTTGTATTCCAGCCCTCTTGAGATAAAGGCCAACATTCCATTAGCTTTTTAATTAATTTTTGTACCTGTCCACGAGCTTTTAGTGATTGCTGTACTTGGACCCCTAAATCTCTCTGCACAGACACAGTTCCGAGCTTCTTGCCATTTAGAAAATAGATCTATCTTTGTGGATGGCTTCACACTTTCCCAGAGCGAACTCCATTTGCCACAGTTTTGCCCACTCACTTAATCTATTAATTTCCTTTTGCAACTTTCTGCTCCCGTCTACGCTATTTACTGTGCCACCTAACTTAGTGTTGTCAGCAAACGTAGATATATGCCTCTCTATTCCTTCATCCAAGTAATTTATAAATATAGCGAAAAGCTGATGCCCCAGTACAGATCCCCGGGGGACACCACTAGTCACATCCTGCCAATTTGAGTGCACACCCATTATCCCTACTCTCTATCTCCTACCTCCGAACCAATTCCTTATCCAAGCCTTGTCTTCAATTCCATGCACTCTCATTTTTATTAACAGTCTCTTATGTAGAACCTTGTCGAATGCCTTCGGGAAGTCCATATAAATAACATCCATAGACGCTCCCTTATCTACCACGTTTGTTACCTCATCAAAATTTCAACTAGATTCATTAGACTTGACTTACCTAAACAAATCCATGCTGGCTCTCTCTGATCAGCTCATATTTGTCCAAATGCTTTGTCCCTAATCACAGACTAGTAACTTCCCCACAACTGATGTTAGACTAATCAGCCTATAATTCCCTAGTTTAGCTCACCTACCCTTCTTAAATAATGGAGTGACCTTGGCAATTTTCCAATCCAAGGGGACAATTCCTGAATTGAGAGAGTAGTTATAGAATTCTAGGACATTACAGCAGAGAAACAGGCCATTCGATCCATCAAGTCGGTGCAGGTGTTTTTCTCCACAAGAGCCGTCAAGTCAATTTCCACTTCCTGCTTACACCTCATATATATCTAAAGATGTTTTTCCAGAGGGGTCAAGAACAACATTGGATTTATATCTTGAAGTGATTTCGGGATAGGCAGTGGGCAGATGGTGAACTTCTCCAACTCAATCTGGAAATCTGTTGTACTAGTGCTATTGCGTTTTACATCATTGTGTGATATAGGTGAACAACAGCCTAAGTTTGGACCATAAGGGAGAAGGCACAGTGTTCCTTAAGAATCTTTCAGTAACTAGTGATCTATACCTTCATATTCTGCAGCACTTTATTGATTAAATATATAGCTGTCTCAATCCAGTTTCTCGTGGACATGAGCCTCAATGCAAAAAAGACCCAAATTTTGCACAAATTTGTAAATGTTCTCTTGTTCTCTCCCTCCAGGAAAACACCTATCCTTGAGATAAGATCTTGGGAAGGATTGGCAGCATGTAGATCTATGCCCATAGTTCCCTAACCAATGAGTTGTGAACCTTGGCCATATGAAATGCCAACTTTGGCTCAGTTGCTAGTTCTCTTACCGCTGAGTCATAAGGTCATGGGTTCAAGAACCACTCCAGGACCTGAGCACATAATCTAGGCTGACAGTTTAACACTGAGGGAGCACTGCATTGTTGAAAGTGTCATCTTTTGAATGAGATTTTGAATGGAGGCCCTGCCTGCTTGCTCAGGTGGATGCAAACAACCCCATAGCACCATTCAAACTAGAGCAGGGGCATTCTCCTGGTGTCCTGGCTAACATTTATCCTTAAACCAACAAAACCAAAAGCTGATAATTCATCTCCCTGCTGTGCGGTAATTGGCTGCCATGTTTGTCTGCAAAACAACGGTGACCACAGTGCCAAAAAAAAGTAATGAATTGGCTGTAAAGCACTATGGAACATCATATGAATGTGAAAGGCACTCTATAAATCCAAGTCCTTTCTTTAAGATTGTGGTTAGAGAAATGGAAAAATGTTACAATGTTGCAAAATAGGATGGGGGTTATTGATGAGATGCGGTAGAATGAGCATCTAATGTGTCTTCTACCTGATTTGGGAATGTTTGATTTTGACACTGATACCTGAAGTGGAAGTCCTATTTTCTGGTACTGAGTTGCCTCACCTTGATGAAAGCAAAATTTATCATAAAGTATATAAAGATTTTCTGCTTGTCGTTGTCACTATTTTAAGGTTAGAACTAATTTGGAAGAACCTCAGTCTAGTTGAGGTGCACATAATGGCCCTGAAATTGCGGTGACTGCGATGGCGTACTTTGACTACGCCGTCGTATTCCCTTTGAAGGTCCCCGCAAGTTCCGGATTTCCGCGTGCGCTTGCATATCTACACACTGCCGTTTATGTACACATGAGATCGATGAGTTTTGGAGGAAATCAGATTGCAAATGAATGTAGCCAGCAATATACCCTGCCCCTGAAAAGAAGTATTATAATACTTTCTTTTTGACGGATTGCTTATGGTAAAAGTGCTAAGAGCAATTATACATAAGATCAAACTAAAAACTACAGGAGCATTAATCTCTACAATTACTAATTGTCAATTAAAGTAGGCCTCAACAACAAACTATAAACAGGACTAAACATTTGTTTGGCTGCTGATGATGACTATTCGGAGAATGCACTTGGCACCAAAAGTTGAGCCTTGCTATCTTTTCAGTACGTAGCAGCTGTGTGATATCTTGCACACTAAGATTGCGGCATATATACCATTTAAACAGTTGGCATAATTATCTACTCTCCTGCCACATGTAATTATAAAATGCAAGTGGATCTGAAATCTGTACACTTGTGATATGACAACATGCCCATTCCTTGCCCCTTTTACTTTGAACAGTTAGGAATAATTTGATAATGAATGTCTGTGAACAATTCATTTTACTCAAGCCAAATGCTAATTGACATATATTTTATTTGCCTAAGCATTTCAAATGTCCTAAAAAAAGAGTCATATCTGCACTGTCCCCTGAAGTCCCAAAAATAAAGCAACAAGATGCAGAGCATGGATTCACGGCTTGGCCTGATAAAATACATAGAATACATAGAACAGTACAGCACAGTACAGGCCCTTCGGCCCTCGATGTTGTGCCGAGCATTGTCCGAGACCAAGATCAAGCTATCACACTCCCTATCACTCTGGTGTGCTCCATGTGCTTATCCAATAACCGCTTGAAAGTTCCTAAAGTGTCCGACTCCACTATCACAGCAGGCAGTCCATTCCACACCCCAACCACTCTGAGTAAAGAATCTACCTCGGACATCCCTTCTATATCTCCCCCCATGCTCCTCTGTCTGATGGTTGTAAGCTGAACGTGGGGGCTCTGAAATTCTCTGGCGATTCTCCACTCTAACGAGAAACCGACGGAGTCCCCAAGGAAATGGCGTAAATAGCAGTTTGCACATTTTCTCTGGGGGTGGGGGGTGGTTTGCTGATCTCCCACTGAAATTATGAAGCAAGCTCAGGAGAACCCCTGTCGAATTTTAGTTCCAGTAGACATTGGCCCACAATGAAAAATCACATGTAATTTGGCAACAATTGATGCTACAGTGGCAATTTCATTCAGAAGGCTCAGAGGCACTGAACAAATATTAGCCTGTGCCAAATATGGTACAAATATGTGAAAAGTGTATTCATGCGATGTGAGGCTGCTATCCAATCATCTCCCCCTCCTAGCCTTCAACTAACAGAACCTGATAGCAATCATTCCATCAATGTTACTTAATGCTCTTGCAAGTCCCACTAATTGCTATAATTTCTTCCAGGTTTTGTCCATTGAGTTGATCTATACGTTCTTTCAACCTTTTCCTGCTGAGACTTTTACACTTAAATCAAATCTTGAAATGACAGTATTTATGAATTTTTGTCACCAGCATTTATTAATTTTGAAGCTGGGATTTACATCAGTCTGGAAAGACTGTGCAATTGGCCGGATCATATCTTCCAACACTACTATGGAACGTGAACACTTGGCATTAGCTTCAGTGCTTCGGGTGGAGCTGCAGATCAACAAAGCAAGGGTACGACTGAGTCAACTGAAATCTTTCCGACTCTTCAACAATTAGTTCTTCCGTCACACACTGCAGGGTTACAGAGATGACAACATGCAGCCTCAGTACATCTAAACAAATGATGTTACATAAAGCAATTAAAACAGCCAACGAATAAAAGTGGGTTTATTCGATTAGTTCTCTTATTCACTGAGTTTTATGGAGTTTCAGTGGAAAAAAATAGTGGGAACTCTGCAAGTCATTCCAAACAGTGACTTTCAAAGCAACTTGCTTACACTAATCAATACACTCGAGAAACTCTTGCAGTCATTCTGCATTTGAATGGTTCACTGTAAACACTGGTTTTACTGCATCGCAGCATGCAAAACTATTGAACAGTTGTGTGTTCATCTCGGGAGCAGTGGTGGTGGGGTGGAGGAAGATGCAGCAGTTGCATTTATTTTATAGTTCAGCTATTGAACATTACTTTTGGGAGATATTATTCCCTTTAGAGGGCTCCATGGGGTTGCACTTTGGAATCTTTTTACCAAAATAACAAAATGTCTATTTTGGTCTGGATATTTTCTTGGAGAACTATTTTTTATTTAATGCAAGAAAGTATGGAACAAGAAAATGACATTCAGTCACCGAGTCTGCACCCTCCACAGACCATGTGCAATCTACCCAACCTAACATCCTTACAGAAATTTCTGCAAAACTTTCTTCAGACTCCCACAGGTAATCAAGCAAAACTTAATCCAATGCCACATTCTCTCTACTCAACTCTGGCTGCTTGCTTTCCACAGAAGATGCTTCTTTGATCACAGCAGTAAAGGGCTGTGTTCCACAGCGTGTTTGAATATCTCTGTCCATCCTATTCCACATAACCCTCAATCTCATTCTTAACCAGGCATTCATCCAGTTATTTTTTTGAAGAAGTTAATCAGCATCAATTGCTTTCACTGATCATTTTATCCACCACTCCGTGAAAGAAAGTTTCCATTTTATAATTAATCCTGCCTGAGGCTGTCGAATTCTTTATTCATGCCTTCCAGCTCTCTGCTCACATTCCAGGTTTAGTAATGTGCTGATAACCATTCCTCTCACCATTTTAAAAACTATGAACCACGTGGGCTCCTCGGTTTTCTCTCCAATTAATATAAATTGTTCTGTATATCTCTCTTCATACTCCTGAAATCATTTTTATTGCCCTTCTCTTAACCTTCACCAATGCATCATATTATTCTGAAGGCAAGATCTTCAAAGCTGCAAATTGCAATGTGGCATCGCCAACAATCTATCAAGGTTATAATAGCTTGTATTGACGTTTAATCAAATACTCTTGAGATGCCTCATGGTATTGGATTAGTTGTGAATGATGGTTTGCACTAGAAACTTTTAGCAAATGATTAGTAATCACAACCAACTCATTTTCCTTTTCCAACTTTGCTAATGGCACTGATTCATCATGTACACATTTCAAGTGTATTTTTTATTATATTGTAACAATTTTTGTGTTTTTGTAATAGGTATTCACATGGGTTCAGCATCATTAGTCATCTCCAGAAGTGGACCTTGCTACCCCTATGATCTGATAGATGATAGCACAACCTGGGGATTATAACATAGAACCCTTGCTCTGTATACCAGCTACTGAAATATCAGACAACTCGCCACATGCATTCTCCTCTTTATTTGGAAGTTGGATTGAAAAGTACTCTATTAAGATGAGGCACAACGTCAAACTAAGAAACTGGTTTATTTTACATAATATACATGAATCAACAATAGTGAACTTTCACTGCCAATTATTCTTTACTCCTCAGCTATTGGAAAAACAAGAAAGATGCCATCTTATTATTACCCCAGACATAGGCTCCCTTTTCTAGCTAAGCCATTCCAAAGCTGGCTGGTCTAGACTCTCTGTAACTACCTGCCAGGGCACAGCTCTGAGTCAGGGGGAGAATGCAGGGGAGAGTGAAAGGGACAGAGCGCAAAAGTGAGAGAGGCAGAGAGAGAGAAAAAGCAAGAAGAAGATAGTGAGAAAGGGAGAGAAGGAGATAGACAAAGGGGGAGGGGGAGAAAAAGTTAAATTTAGAGAGAGGGGGTAGAGAGAGACAGCCTTATGTTTGTGAGATTATTGATTCAGCCCACCAAGTCATCAGTTAAAGACACCACACTGAATGGAGCTTGGAAGTAATTACTTCAGGAATATATCTACTGTCGGGACTGAAGCCTCAACTGTCTTCCATTATTTCTCTGTGGCATTTCTCCACTAACTCTCTCAATTATCTTGGTAAAGAACTTCCCTTCATTGCATTATTCTGTTATTATTGCTGTGACCAATATCAAGTGGGGAGAGATTTTATCTGTGGTCTGGGTTCAGCTAAATCATAAACCTGTTCTTAATGAAAAAAAGTTTATGATTTCACTATAACTATCACACAAAGGAAATCTCCCCAAGTCTGTTGGATTCTCAGCTGTCTGAACTCCACTGAAACCTCTAGTCATGATGATGCCCCATCTCCACTGTTCAATCTTTGCCTGCTGCCCTATCGCCCAACCTCAACATTTCCCTGTTGCCCCTCACCCTCTATCAGTTTACACCTATTCCTGTAATCTCCAATCCCATTCTCAATGAGATATTTATCGTGCTCCTACTTGAAGGAGTTCATGAGCTCAGCATCTATTGGAATATATTCCACATATCTGCTGCTCAGTAAGAAACATATTTATACTAATTTCTGGTCTTGCTTGAGGCTGAACATTAAAACTGTTTTCTCTGGTACTCTGCACACAAACTCCATGCTTACATCAAAATTGACTCTCATCATTCTAAAAACCTGTATCATGTCCCTCTGTAATCTTTTCTCAAATGAAAACAAGTTCAGCTTCCGTGAGTATCTTCTGATAACCTACAGCCCAGATTCCAATAGCATCTTTTTTATTCTTCTCTGAACCCTCTCAATACATCAATGTCACTTTGGAAGTAAGGTGCACAACACTGCATATCATTCAATATGTGGCCACGCCAATGATCTATGCAAGCTTAGAAGAACTTCTTTTGACTTATTGGCCCAGATTTTTCTGGAGCGGGGCATCTTGCAGCGTGCCCTGTCAGTTAGACTTGTTCGTACACGTTTAGGTTTTAAAAAATTTTGCCCACAAAGTTGCTGGAAGTGCTGCTGATAACGGCACAGCGAGGGCAATGGGGCATCTGGGGACTAGGTGAACAACAGGACAAACACTGTATCTCCTCAACCAATGAGATTAAAGGATTGGGAAATAACTAGAGGAAGGAGGGTGAATTAGAGTGGGTGAATTTAATGTCAAATCAGGTACAGAAAGAGAGGCAAATAAATATTGGATTGAGAGAGACAGAGAGGCGCTCATAGTGCAGGTTTGGAGGCGAGTCCGCTGTCAAAATCACAAAGATTGACAGCGGGGCGGTATCCCGCTGTAAACCCGCCTCCTTGCCAGTTTCCCAAGTGCCGGGTCTGTCATCCCTGAACAGACCCGACACCAAGCGGCGGGTCAGCCAATTTAGATAGTTAAAAGCTTATTAAAAGGAAGTTAAGAACCATTTCCCCATGTACTTACCATTTTACCAGGTTTTCATCGAGGTTCCTGGAGAGCGGCTATCACGTCAGGTAAGTATATCGGGTTCTCAATGACTGTGGATTACTGTGAATAGGTGAAAGCTGCAAAAGTGGTCTAAAACCTACCATTTCACAGCTGTTCACTTCCCAATCTTAGAAGCTGGAGCATTAATGATTTGGAACCCACTTTTGAGTTTTATGCACTTTTGAAGTGTTATGGAGTAATCTCTCTATCCACTGTCACCTCCTTGGAACAACGTATCTCGACATTGACAGATTCTCAACCTCAGCTGCCATCTATTCCATCAGCATTGGTGCCCTTGAAAAAATCTCACCTTGGTTCAGAATCCCACCACGATCAGCCCCAACACCAGCATCACCGGGCACACCAGCAGCACCAACATCCACACCAACCTTCTCCGCAATCAACTGATGCTGCACTGACACAGGGCATCATCACCCGTGCACATTGCTGCCCGGGACACCAGCGATGGCCTCATCATGGCCAGATTTGTGATAATATAGATAGAGAGGGATAGGTGGAGGTGCAAGGTAAGTTGGTGTAAGGATGTGCAGGAATAGGGTAGGGAAGGCAGAGTGATGGGGATGTGATGAGTGGCACAGCAGGATGAGGTTGAGTGTGGCTTTGCAGTAACATTTCGTGATCTACTGAGATCATTGAAAGGTTGGCGCCACTGCAGCCTGGTCCTCCTAACAACATCCCTGCTTGTGCCCTCCTGTGCAATGTGCAACCAGGCAGCGTTGGTGTCCTGGGGAGGTCTCTACCACCCATTGGAATGGAAGAGAACCTCCCTGCGTGCTGTGACTCCCTCCATAAGCATATGGAGGGAGTCATGGGAGAGCCTGGGTACAGCCGTGCACCTTTGTGCAGTGCTTGTCAGTGTTTGCAGCACCTCAATGCTGTAGAATACTGACAGCACCACTGTCAAAATGAATGTGGACATGGCCCCTTTAAGGAAACCGACTGATGACGCGTCATCAGATAATGTCATCAGACCCGCTTCCTTTTAATTGGCCGGGAACCTTGCAGGGTAGGCTTAACAAGCCCAATCAGGGCAAAATCACTTGGAGGCAGCGGAATGAAGACGGGTGCGGAGTTTGAAGCCACTGTCTACTCCGACCGCACCGGACTTGCCACGGCTGGCGAAATCACGGCCAGAGAGTCAGAAAAGAAAAGTAAGAATTTTTGTTTTAATTTTATATTTGACATTTTTAAAATCTCCAACAACAATTCACAACCTGAAGGAATGAGACTCCACACTTTGAATTGTTTGCTTTCTGGGCAAGAGAGGATGATTGGCAGTCATTAACAATTATCATGTTGTTAAAAGGGTACTTAAGCTGTTAATTACTAGACCTAACAGTTTGTGGTGAGTTTAACGGGCAAATGCAAATGCAGCAACTTCATGAAAATCACAGGGAGGTTAAGGGCGAGATGCTGTTTTTGCGAAGCTAACGGCAGAGCGGCGCAAATCATCTGGCACCTTGGGGCGATTCGCAATTCACAGGGTATCTCTTCCTGGCTACAAGTTGCTGGTCAATTTGTACGTTAATAACGGTGTGTGTCGTTCAGACGCCGCTATTTCTTCAGCAGATTCTGAGCCATTGTCAAATGCTTTAAAGGTGCATCCTTGTACGTGCTAAGCCTTACCAATAACAGTTTCACACTGTCTGGAAATGCTTAATGACTGATGATCAAACCAAAATCATCTTCCTTTTCCACCATTGCCAATAGTTACCCTTTTATGGTGTGCACATTTGCTGATTTGGTTCCAACTTGCATTACCTTATAATTATCTATATTAAAACTGCAAAGGAAAAACACTAAGGATGGGCTGGGGGGCACCAACAGGCATAAACCATGCAACAGAGACCAATAGCCAAGATAAAGGTATGGAATCAGCCTGATATAAAAGAAACACCGGACTTTACCAGGCTGCAGCCCCATTTTCCACGAAGCTTTACTTTTGTGCTTTGTCGACTTGGTAATCTAATTAGGGATATAACTGACAGTAGTGCCAGTAATTGCTTGTTTGCTTTTATCGATTCTTTATTTCAGTGGTAATGCAAATTCCCAAAGCTTTAATGCTGCGGAGGCGGAGATTAGTGCTATTGTAAATTAAACCCGAGCAATCTCATCGGCAGATGCTACTGATCTTTTTCCAAATTCCAAGGTGCATGACAGAGTTCAAAGGAAAATGATGGTAGTTAGCCTTCATTATGAAAAATAATTTTAATTGATGGCAGATCTGCTCAACTTTTATTTAAAATAAAACAAATTCTGCTCCCTATTTCATTTTTAAATTATTTTTGCTCAAGATATTAGTGTTGAACTTATTATATTATTTACATAATACGGAAATGAGATTCCCTGCAAATCATTCATGGTCTGATGATGTTCTCGATCTCTTTTGAATGAAGTTCTTAAACTCGAATGATCAATTGCTTCTTTACAAATATGGAAAAATTGTAAACTTTATACCATTGAATAAAATATCATCCCATTTTCTCCCTCGACTTTGTTGCAAGCACTATTTAAAGTCGTCGACCCAAATCTGATGATAGAATGCATCAGGCTTTACTTAACTGACAACGCCGAACTTGGAAGTTGGAGCACATGGGGGTGTGGGGAACACACCAGTCAAAAAGGAATAATATGCATTGGGAATGAGTGCCCTTGTAAAGTGGTAACCTGTTTACCATACATTTTGGAGTAAAGTTTAAGAGACATAAAATTGCACAGGCAGTAAATCAGGCATACTGACCTCTGAGCCCAAATTCCTGATATGCGCTCCCATTGCACAAAGCTCTGTGCTCATAAAATTTACCCCATAGCTATATGTTGTTAATACTTCTAAAAAATAAATTTCATTAAATTACATTTTTGATTTTTTTTTTTTCCATTCGTGCCCTCTCCCAATAAAATGTAATAGAAGCCCAATATATTAATCCATGAGGCCACTCCTTCCTGATATAAGGTACTGAATGTCCACAATGTTTGCACAGAGAAGCGAAGGTCCAATCTACATCAATTTATGACCACCGTGCATGACCTCTGCCCCTTGCTGCTGTACCTGTGACCAATTAGAAAGTCTTGGGTTTTACACTCGGGTGTAATGAGACAATCACTGCACCCAATGTTGCATTTGAATTCCTTGAATCCAAAGTGGGAAAAATGATGAAATGTTCTACAAACTATAAATAAAGCAATGAGTTTGCTGACAATTTGAAATACAAATTCCCAATTCGACACTAATTCTTTCATCGTAGTCATAACATTGCGGATAGACTGAGCTTTGGATGAATAGACACACCATAGTCATCTCTTTCACCACACGGAACACTTGTGTTTAGCAATGCAAATCATACATTTATTTATTGACTCGACACAATGTTTACAAAAGTTACAAAGGGATCTAAATCAAACCTCAGTGAACATGCATTTATGTAAAGAAGCTTTCTGGCTGGGGCATTACAGTATTTGCAATGAATATGCAATGAGTGAGTTCAGGAAAGAACAATGAAATGAAAGAACAACATGTTTTTGATGTACAATGACTAAGGGATGGCTCACTCAAGAAGACAAAATAAACTTTTTTTTTAAAAAGGAGTCATGTTTGTTAAAGCTAACTGAAGAAAAATAATTAATTTATACAAACACTTATGAGGCTTTCAAAAAACAGGTGTTCTTGTAAACCTTTTGAAAATTAAGGTTAGATAAGTTCAGACTGCATTCACTTATTGATTTTTTTTCAAAATTTCGGATGACAGTTTGACTAGAAGCAGCTAGATCGGTTGAAATGCCAAAGTCTTTTGAAATTACATTTCAATCTGAATCTCTAGAAACAGCCCATTAGTCTTCAGATTGATAGAGGCTCATTCTACTCTTTAAACTGTGACGCCTTCAGTTTTCAATTTTTTGCAATGGACTGCACAGAAGGTGCCCACTTATCTATCTGCAATTTAAGAGAATAATGCTACCAATTAACATGTTGCTCTTTTTATCCACGTGAGGAACACACCCACTCTCACCTCTGAGATGGAAGGTTGTGGGTTCAAGCCACACTCCAGGACTTGAGTTAGACCGGCACGTCAGTGCAGTACTGAGGGAGTGCTACGTTGTTAGAGGGGCTGTATTTCTGATTGCCTACCTGTTCAGGTGGACGTAACAGATTCCATGGCCCTTTTTCGAAGCAGATCAGAGAGTCCTCTTGTCCTGGTTAACATTCACCCCTCAACTAACACTACTAAAACAGAATAACTATATCAACCTGACAGCTGCTTGTGAGACCATGCTGTGCGCAAATTGGCTGCCTAATTTGTCTACAAAACAACAGTGACTACCCTACAAAAGTAACATTGGTTTTGAAGTGCTTTAGGGCACCCTGACGTCATGAAGGTGCTCTATAAATGTAAGTTCTTTACACTTTAGATAATAGAAATTTGGGGTTCCTGGTAGCTCAGTGGCCAAATGAACAGTCCAACATGGTCTTCAGCAATACAGGCCAAGAAGGTGTCAAGCTCAGTTCCTGCTCTGTGCCAAGTTACCAGATCTCAACTGTGACAGCAACAGGTGTTGTTACACTTGGCTGTAGCATCTCTAAACTAGGAAGTTCCCACTCCTTATTGATATCCAGTGACCCCTGTCTGAAATAATGCACATTAGGTGAGGATAGGATCAGACCTGGATGTGTGTTCCTCCACCCCAATGATTGAATATCATGACCACAAGTTAAGTTATACAGGGTATGAGAGTGACTATGGGGTCATAGTTCATAGAATCATAGAAATTTACAGTACAGAAGGAGGCCATTTGGCCCATCTTGTCTGTGCCGGCCGACAAGGAGCTATCCAGCCTAATCCCACTTTCCAGCACTTGGTCCGTATCCTTGTAGGTTACGGCACTTCAAGTGCACATCCATGTACTTTTGAAATGTGATGAGGGTTTCTGCCTCTACCACCCTTTCAGTCAGTGAGTTCCAGACCCCCACCACCCTCTGGGTGAAAGAATTTCTCCTCAAATCCCCTCTAAACCTTCTACCAATTACTTTAAATCTATGCCCCCTGGTTATCGACCCCTCTGCTAAGTGAAATAGGTCCTTCCTATCCACTCTATCTAGGCCCCTCATAATTCTATACACCTCAATTAGGTCTCCCCTCAGCCTCCTCTGTTCCAAAGAAAACAATCCCAGCCTATTCAATCTTTCCTCATAGCTAAAATTCCCCAGCCCAGGCAACATCCTCATAAATCTCCTCTGCATCCTCTCGAGTGCAGTCACATCCTTCCTGTAATGTGGTGACCAGAACTACACGCAGTATTCTAGCTGTGGCCTAACTAGTGTTTTATACAGTTTAAGCATAACCTCCCTGCTCTTATATTCTATTGAGAGGTCACACAACACCAGGTTATAGTCCAACAGTTTTATTTGAAATCACAAGCTTTCGGAGCTATCGATTGCCCCTTCCTCAGGTGAGGAAGGGGCAATCGATAGCTCCGAAAGCTTGTGATTTCAAAAAAACTGTTGGACTATAACCTGGTGTTGTGCGACCTCTCAATTTTGTCCACCCCAGTCCAACACCGGCATCTCCGCATCATGAGTTATATTCTATGCCAAGGCTAATAACGGCAAGTATCCCGTATGCATTCTTAACCACCTTATCTACCTGTCCTGCTACCTTCAGGGATCTGTGGACATGCACTCCAAGGTCCCTCTGATCCTCTGCAATTCTCAGTGTCCTACCATTTATTGTGTATTCCCTTGCCTTGTTAGCCCTCCCCAAATGCATTACCTCACACTTCTCCAGATTGAATTCCAACTTCTCCAGATTGAATTCTAATACAGTTGATAAAATGTTCAAATTGTATAAACAGTGTGAAATCAGGAAGACAAATAGGGTTTCAGACTTCATTACTAGGACAAGGACTATACAATTAAAACTAAGAACACAAGACTTTGCTACCACTGCACGTTGAGTATTATGTCCAGTTTTGAAAGAGAGATAGACAGAAAGAGAATATATTGGCCAGGAATATCCTCAGAGCCATTCTTGCATATAATTGAGCCAGATTTTGAGGTGGATGACCAGGCCAGTTGTGTACTACATGCCTCTGGTCCTCAGATTTGAAGATGTGAATTTACGTGTACCTGAGGGATAAGTGGGGTTGGGAGGCTTCCAACAATCTAGTAGGGAAGACAGCAGAAACAAGAGAGTTGTTAAGTAGATCATTGGAGATGGCAATGCCAGGGTAGGTGGAGGGCCACAGGAAAGAGTATGGAGAAATAGAATGCTGTGAAGGTGGTGCGGGGGGGGGGGGGGGGAATGTTAATTATCCCCGTGGCAGAAGGGGATGCAGGCAGGAAGATGTGGATCTTAAGAGAAATGCAGAAGTGGTCAGAGATAGCTTTGTCAGTGATCTCATTGGTGGCAAGGCCACCTTAAGGTGTAGATTAAATCACCAAGGATAAGGAATCATACATGCAATGACTGAGTAAGTGAATAAGGAAATGGGATAAAGATAGTGGCCATGGAGAAGTCTACAGCCCAGACTATCCTGTCCCCTGGATGAGGAAAGATACATGGGGAAAGTGGTGTGATATGAGATAGAATACTAGAGAGGTGGGGGGAGATATCCAATTGGGAAAACACAAATGAAACTAAAATGTTGTGGCCATTGATAGGTAACTCACAAACTTCCAACTCACAAACTTTGTTAAGCATTTAACTGGTAATTTCACAATTCCAGCGGTGAGCCACACTTGCAGGGCATGCAGATTGCAGAGTTAAAGTTAGAATATTATATCCCTGGGGCCTAAATCCAGCATCATTGCCCCCATATTATGGCCGGGCCACTGCTAAATTCAGCAGAGCTTTTTTTTTAGTTGACCATGGTGGCCACCTGAAACAAGGCGCCTGCGCCCATTTCTGGACCTGTTAATGAAATTGGATAAAAGTAGTTGGAGCACCGACTACTTTTCAGGATCTATAGCGGCCTAGCTAGTAATCCTTAAAGGAGGCAGCGGAAGAAGGGTATTTTTTTTTTAAAATTACCTTAATGTGGAGCCAGGAGGAGCAGGAATGCTCCACTTGCCTCCATATTAAGGCTGCGGCTGCTGCTGGCTCACACAAGCCCCCTTTCTTATCGCCTCTATCCCCAAACACTGGCCGAACCTTTTCAGGTCCCGACTTGCAATAATGAGGCCCGAGGACCAATTTAGGATTGCTTTTGCATTCTGGCGCACCTTGGCTGCATGCCACATGGATTTCGCCTGAATTTAAGCCCCCCCCCCCCCCATCTCCATCTCGTGCTTCTTTCAAGCACAGCTTCCCTACTGGGATCAGTAAATTGGTCCTTTAATACCCTAACTTCTTGTCTGTTATAGCTCTACCTCACTCTCATGTTGGGAGGGGAATGTCACAAAATGGCCTGTTAGATCATAGAATCATGGAATGATACAGCACAGAAGGAGGCCATCGTGCTTGTGCCAGCTCTTTGAAAGAGCTATGCAATTGGTCCCGTTCCCCTGCCCTTTCCCCAGAGCTCTGCAAAATGTTCCCCTGCAAGTATTTATCCAATTCTCATTTGAAAGTTATTGCTGAATCTGCTTCCACCACCCTTTCAGGCAGTGCATTCCAGATCGTAACTACTCGCTGCGTAAAAAAAATTCCTCATCTTGCTTCTTATTCTTTTGCCAATTAACTTAATTCTGTGTCCTTTTGTTACCGACCCTTCTGCCACTGGAAACAGTTTCTCCTTATTTACTCTCATCAAAACCCTTCATGATTTTGAACACTTCTACTTAACCTTCTCTGCTCTAAGGAAAGTAACCCCAGCTTCTCCAGTCTCTTCGCATAACTGAAGTCCCTCATCCCTGCTACCATTCTAGTAAATCTACTTTTCACCCTCTCTGAGGCCTTGACATCCTTCCTAAAGTGTAGTGCCCAGAACTGAACACAATACTCCAGCTGGGGCCTAACCAGTGATTGATAAAGGTTTAGCATAACTTCCTTGCTTTTGTACTCTATGGGCTGGATTTTCAATGACCCGTGGAGTCGGGTTTGGAGGCGTGTGGGGGGTTAAAGTTGCAGATTCGGGGGTCCCGACCCCATCCCGACTCCAT
Organism: Squalus acanthias; assembly: GCA_030390025.1. Classification (NCBI taxonomy): domain Eukaryota; kingdom Metazoa; phylum Chordata; class Chondrichthyes; order Squaliformes; family Squalidae; genus Squalus; species Squalus acanthias. The sequence continues at coordinate 21,385,505 of CM059433.1, read as the reverse complement.
CCCGCCTCCACGCAATTTTGACAAAATCAGTCGTGGGGCTCCCGACTCCGTCCTGCCTCCAAGAGGCAGGAGAGGCCATTAAAGCCCTTAACAAGCCCTAAATTGGCTCTGTAATGCCATTTTGAAACATTTTAGCTAGTTTAACCCTTTTCCGACGTGAAGTACGCCTGATGTGAAACACTCCAGTGAAACCTGGCAGGAGCACAAGTGGATAGCTGACTATCAGCTGCAGGTCCACTTTTACAACGGAGATGTAGTATTGTGATGAAGGTAGTAGTAGTATTAGGTCTGAAAGTCGCCTCTGATGCTGCTGCATTGAATGTCTTCAGAGACTGCCTGGCCTTGCTGTGAGAGGACCTGGATGCTCTCTCCCTCTCTTTCAGCTGCTGCTCATTTTGCATCCAGGTCCACTCACAGCAAAAGCTAGGCAATCTCTGAGACCAGGCAGTCTCTGCAATGATGACATCATCAGAGGCGACTTTCAGACTGAAACCACTAATTGGTTCATGGGTTCCCACATGCTGGAACTCAATTGCCCAATTAAGTGAAAATTGCATCATTCATCCACATTAATCTGGAGTCGGGGGGGCAACACGAAATGCGGGTAACACGACCCCAACCCGACCCCAAGACAAAATCCAGCCCTATGCCTCTGTTTATAAAGCCAAGGATCCTGTATGCTTTTTTACCAGACTTTTCAACCTGTCCTCCCACTTTCAAAGATTTGTGTATGTACACCCCCAGGTCTCTCTGTTCCTGCACCCCTTTAAAATTGTACCATTTAGTTTATATTGCCTCTCATTCTTTCTGCTAAAATGCATCACTTCATCCTTCTCTGTGTTAAATTGTATCTGCCATGTGCCTTCCCTTTTTACTAGCCTGTCTATGTCCTCCTGAAGTCTGTTACTGTCCTCCTCACTGCTTAGTACATTTTTAAGTTTTGTGCCAGCTGCAAACTTTGAAATTATGCCCTGTATACCTGAGTCCAGGTCATTAATATATATCAATAAGAGCAGTGGTCATTATACCGACCACTGCTCAGTTCCCTCCAGTCTGAGAAATAGCCATTCTCTACTACTCTCTGCTTTCTGTCTCTTAGCCAATTTCATATCCATGCTGCCACTACCCCTTTAATCCCATGAGGTTCAATTTTGCTAACAAGTCTATTATGTGGTACTTTATCAAATGCCTTTTGAAAGTCCATATACACAACATCAACCACATACCTTCATCAACCTTCTCCATTACTTCTTCAAAGATCTCAATCAAGTTAGTCAAACATGATTTGCCTTTAACAAACCCGTGCTGGCTTTCATTTATTAACCCATATTTTTCCAAGTGACAATTAACTTGTGTCCGATTATATGGGCCAGAAATTCGGCTGTTGTCGGGTGAGTACGCGCTGTGTACTCACCCGTAAGGCCACCTGAAGTGCCGGTTTCCTGCATGCACTGTGCATGCGCGGGAAACCGGAACTTCCGTTCCCCTGAAGGGAGGGGTTCAGAAGTCGAACACGTGCGCGGGAGAGGCTGCGCGCACGCAGCGAACTTCAGGTTTTTTTTCAGGTTTCTCCGGGAAGGTAAGTATGAAGAAGCTGCGCTTTTAAAAAGGAGGCGCAAGGCCTGTTTTTAACAAGGTACGTGGTTAATTAATTACAATTTTAAAAAAAATTTCAACAGGTTTATCTTTTTTAGATACTTTAAAGAAAGGTAAGTTTATTTTTAGCACTGTTAAAAAGTATAATTAATTTTTTCAAAAAGTTAAATTTTTGTTTAAAGTAGTTAATTTATTTAACTTATAGTTATTTTAAAAATGTGATGCTTTTTAAAAAATTTATTTGAAGTTTAAGTGTGGTTTTGGGGCCGATCTCTATTCATAGATTTGACAGGTCTTCCTGTCAAATCTATGAATGAAAATGCCCTGCCAGGATTGGCTCTCCATGGCCCACGTGATCCCAGGGGACGCTTCGAACTAACTGCGCCCCTGGGATACACAAGCACTGCGCGCCGGCAGCTGGAGGAGGCCCAGGACCCGAAGTCCTCGTGGGCCCAAAGCACAACTGCAGGCGCGGTGGGCAAGTACGCACGCGATGCTTGCACCCGCAGGAAGCCGCAAAGCTGAATTTCTGGCCCATTGTCTTTAAACGATCCTCTACCATCGACGTTAGGCTAATTGGCCTGTAGTTGCTGGGTTTAACCCCTCTCCCTTTTTTTGAACAGTGGTGTAACATCTGCAATCCTCTCATCCTCTGGCACTGCTTCCATATCTAAGGAGAATTGGAAGATTGTGGCCAGAGCCTCCACTATTTCCACCCTTACTTCCCTCAGAAACCTAGGATGCATCCCACGTGGATACAAAATTGGCTAAGGAACAAGAAGCAGAGAGTAATGGTGAACAGTTGTTTTTCACAGTGGCGCCCCCCAGGGGTCAGTATTAGGACCACTGCTCTTTTTGATATATATTAATGACCTGGACTTGGGTATACAGGGCATAATTTCAAAGTTTGCAGATGACATGAAACTCAGAAATGTGACTTTTCTACTTTGAGATGTCAACAATAGATGTTAAGTCTTAAACTGGACAAGAATAAAATAACTGATTTGTTTCTTCAATTATTCAGCAGAGAAAACTACGACAGATAAGCACAAGTTCATCTAGTTTGTTAACCATTAACATTAATCATTGCTTTTGAACAATTATGTGGTGTTAGCTAGCTGCTAATACGTTTGACGTTATTAGACCCATTTTATTTGGTAAGTTTGATAATAGCGCTCTAAATAACACAAAGCTTTGATGATGCATTTATCACATTCATTGACCATATCATCCACTCCAAATTCCCTGAATAATGAAAATATCTTTGCAAGGTTTTGAGACAGGGTCCAATTATGATTTATCGACAATCAATAGGAATTAGACGTACGTGAAATGCTATACTAGAGTTGGGCTCCATCCTATCATAAGCAGAGCCTGTGAACAGTGATTCTCTTTAGCATAATTTTGACTAACAGTCGATACAATTAGAAAGTTAATATATTGATGCGTTAGAAGTGAAAGTTTAGCTCCTTTGCAAGACACTGGGGAATATTGAGCTGCAGCATGATTGCATTCTGTAAATTCTGTTTCCAGCTCTCTAGAGCTCATCTGGAGATTCTCTACGCTTTGTATTCTTCAACAAAACAAGAACATTTTTTAACCCATGAGTCAAAGTTGCTTTAATTTTCTCCAAATGACTTCATTTTGTTAATGTTGCGCAAGAGTATACAGAGAGATTTTCATTTTCAGTGTGCATTGGGCGGGTGGGGGGTGCTGAGTGGTCAGAACGCCCGCCTGATGTCGTCAGGAGAGGCCTGAACCATTTTGATAGAACTGGTGAACTGCCCACGCCTTTCCAGTGCCGATCGGAGCATGGGGGGAAGGAATCCAGCAGTTCATCTATTGAGTAGAGCTGGCAGAGGACCCCAAAAGTAAGGACCAGGTCAATGGAGAATGGGGGTGAGGTACGGGGTAGTAAAAAGCAAGGCAGTGGCCGTGTGAATTTTTTTGGAGGCACAGGAAGACCAATCATGCTCATTCTGCCCCCAAAACGCTCCCAGAAACCTGAATTTTAGTCTTTTTTGAGTGTCCACCAGCAATCCTATTAAAGGACCCCGGTTTGGCTGCTTACCGCTTGGTGTCATTGTAGCTGGGCTTGTGCAGCACAGATGCCACGCATTATGACTTGTAAATGGGATCAAGGTCCTACCTACATCACAGGACCCCGATTTGTATACAGTAAAGAGGCTCCCGCATGTTGACCTGGGCACCTATTTCGAGGCCGGGACTGAAATGGCAGATGGCGGAAAGACAGCAGTAAGGTTTTTTTTAAGCAATTCTGGTCTCACTACTGCCTCATTCCTGCTGAAAAACGGGGGAAGTAGAGAGACCAGAATGGCCCCCTACATGCTTTCTCAGGCCGTGGTAAATGCAGAATAGAACACATGGTGCTTTGTAAGTGGCATACATTATAATAACTTATCTGCATGGTTAAATAAAAACACAGGGGCAACATCATATGCTTTAGTGCACAATCTGATCCCAGAAATGTGGTTTCCCCTGAAGATTCCAATCAATACATTTTATTTTAAATAGGTTGGCTTGGCTCGGTGATGCAGCAAGGGTCTGCAGGATGGTGCAGAGTGGGTTCTGGTTCACAATATTCGACATTGTTAAATTCTCACAGCAGCATTAACACTGCTAGGGTACCACTGAGTGGAAGTCAAGGTATTTCCCAATAAGGAGGAAGAGAAAATTGTCATCCAGGCATTCTTCTGCGCCTCCCAATACCTTGTGCCATAGTTGTCGCCCATCTGTGCTTTTGGCTGCAGCTGATGTGTGCCCCGGAAAGACTGGAGACAGTGGCTGGAATTTTCGGTACCTGGCGGGTTGGGTGCAGGCGGTCGGCGTGACGGGTCGCGACCCCGTTGCTGCTTCCGACAACAGAAAACGACTTTGCTTCAATGGGGCCTATTAAGCCCGCCCAGTGCGTTACCCGGCCCAATTAAATGGTGTTGGTCTGATGACCTCACCCATGATGCGTTTTCAGCCGGTAGGTTTACAGGAGCCATGGCCACATTGCATTTGAAGGTTCATCTAGGAGTGTGCAGTCACTGCACTAGAGCTTTTGATTGTTCCAAACACTTGGAAACATGACTGCACAGAGGCAGAGGGCTGCACCCAGGTTCTCTGATGACTCCCTTTCTTATCCTTGTGGAGGGAGTCAGAGCACGCTTTTCCCTTTCGATGGGTGGAAGAGACCTCCCCAGGAGACAAAAAGAGCCTAGCTCCAAACTGCAGAGGAGGTCAACAGCAGGGATGTGTTCAGGAGGACCTGGGTGCAGTGCCAGAAACATTTCAATGATCTCATTAGATCAGGAAAGGTGAGTGCAAAGCCACACTCAAATTCATCCTGCTGTGCCACTCACCACATCCCCATCACTCTGCCTTCCGAAGCCTACTCCTGCACATCCTTACTCACACCAACATACCTTGCACATCCACCCATCCCTCTCTCTCTATCTGCATTATCACATCCCCATCTCACTAGCCACCCATCACCCTAGTGCAATCATACCAACTAACAACACACAAGGAGGCCATTTGCCATTGCCACCCCACTCCATCATAGTCTCCCTCTAAAGATCTAACCCATCCATTCGTTACACATTCCATCACTCTCACTCAACCTTCTCTTCTTTCCCTCCTTGCAGGAAAAGAGAGCCCACAATAAGAGGGAGAGGGAGAGAAATGGAGGTGGAACGCCATCATTTGCCACCCTCAGAACAGAAGAGGAGGCTGCGTTAGAGGCATCGGGATTCGCCGAGCAGCTCGAGGTCGGAGATGGAGAGAGGGGGCATCGCAGCAACCTGATGCCAGAATTATATATCAAAAAACTACATGGCATACATCAGTCACTTATATGGGGACTGATGTCATCAGCCACTGAATGGTCATCATGTGCATAATGGTATCTGTACCCATTATTCATATAACATATCTAAATCATCCCTTTACTCTCCCACAGGTCCATCAAGAGCCCCCCCCCCCCCCAATCACCCCCCCACTCTCCAGGAGGACGAGGAAGATGGCTCCTTAGAGGAGCCTCCAGCCTCTGAGGGTGCAGCATCACCAGACATAAGCACACCCAGCACCAGCGCAAATACGCACACCTGGGTGGGTCCCACGTGAGATAGAGTAGTGTTGTCACCTGGTGTCTCTCACATCACGTGAGCAAGAGCAGATGGTGGAGACGGGGACAGCAGTGGAGACTCCTCGCCAGAGGCCGCAGGACACTCCTAGCTCTGCTCAGCTGCATGCAGACGCTGAGCCTCGGGGGCCATCGAGAAATAGGGCGATCCTGGAGGTGCAGGAAGAAATGCAGGAGGCGATGTCTGCAAATGTTCAGAGAATGGAGGAGTCCATCTCCAACATGAGCACCACCGTGTCGCAGGCAATGGCAACTGTAGGCTCTTTCATGGAAAGGATGGCGACCTGCATGGAGTAGCTGATGTGCCACTCACATGAGCACATGCTATCTATGGAGAATAGATGGCAGAGGTTCATAGACCTCTTCTCTAAGAGGGATGTCAGCGTAGACATGGGTCCTCATGACACCACTGATGTGCAGCAAGGTGCTCTCCTGCTCCTTGCTAGCAGGGAAGTGCGGGTGGCCCATGGGAAGGATGATGGCGAGAGGGGACATGGAAGTGGGGGCTCCTCTCAAAGCACTTACACTTCTCCCACATTGCCACCCCCTCAGTCACGTCACCCCAGATGCCTCCTTGGACAGTGATGGCCGAGTCTGCCCCTGCACAGTCACAGGAGGATCAGAGTTTGGCGGGCCCAGCAGAGGCTCCAAAACCCAGAGGACATCCACCAAGAATGTCTAAGCAGTCGCAGCAGGGAAGTAAGCAGGCTGCCTCTACCTCTGCTGAAGCCACAGTGGTAGCATCTCGTAGAAGCACGCGTCAGAGAAAGATGACACACAAGTAGATTCACAAGGGTAGCCACTTGGGTGTTTTATTCAATGTTAATGTCAAGTTTCTGTTAATGTGATCTCAACCATTAAAAAATCTTTATTTTCACCACTTGGAGAAATTTGTGTGCACCTTTGGAAGTGGCTTAGTGAGTTGCAGTGAATGGTGAGACGTAATGGTATCTCCACCAATGGTGAATGGCTTGGTCATTGTGGGATGCTTTATGGTGTTGCTGTGTGGTGGTGCCAACCTGGCGCAGCATGTGGCAGCCATATGGGTGTACAGCATAAAGTTAAGTAAATCTGGCCGTGATGAGGTCATCCTGGCCTCCCGGGCAACAATGTGCTCGGGTGCTGATGCCCTCTGTCCTGTGCAGCATCAGGTGGTTGCGGAGAAGATTGGTGGTGGTGTTGGGGCTGATCATGGTCAGATTCTGAGGACCAAGGTGAGACAGTATAAACGGCACCCATGTTGATGAAATAGATGACAGGTCAAGTAGAGTTGACAGAAGCAATCTGTCAATGGTGAGAGAGGTTCTTCCAATGAGGTGACACTGGATGGAGACTTTGCTGGAAACACTTGCAGCCTGCAGAAAGCTAAATCTGTGCTGGCAATGCAGTCAGCAACAGCTTCTGCCTGAAGACAGTGATCAGCTGTGAGTTGGGAGCTTTTATAGTACATTTGGTGCTGTCAAGTAATCAGCTGGAGCAATGGCCACTCAACTCCCGCCTCAGGTTGACATACGTGGTTCCCGAGCTGGGTGATTCCCGTGGCCATGCAGGGAAATTTGAAAGGAAGGGAGAAAAAGGCTCTTTAGATTCTGACAACAAGCTTGTAATGATTTTAATTAGGTCGCCCGCATCTGCCGGTCGGGTCGCTGCCACACCGGCAAACGTGCCCAAGGGAAAGGCACGGGGGACGGGATGACGGCGGATTCTCGACCCGCTCCAACTGTTTTCAAATTTCCTGACCCGCCTCCGATCGTGCCCACACGGACCCCAGAAAAGACTTTTTTTTTTAAAAAGTCTTCATCTCTCTTAGAAAACTGATTGAAACACCATGTCAGGAATTTCCTCAGGAGTTCTCCCGATTAGCCACAGTAACTTCGATGGAAACCTAGGATTGCCAACTCTGGTTGGTGTATCCCTGGAGGCTTGATCACATGCTGTCCACAAATATTAAGAACATAAGAACATAAGAAATAGGAGCAGGAGTAGGCCAATCGGCCCCTCGAGCCTGCTCCGCCATTCAATAAGATCATGGCTGATCTGATCCTAACCGCCAATCTACTATCTATCACAGAACCATCTCCTGCATCTAACAGAATTGCACACACGAAATAGGAGCAGAATCAGGCTACACAGTCCCTGGGCCCGCTCCACTACCCACAGGGCCATGACCGATCCGAACCTAGACTCATGTCCAAATTCCTGCCCGCTCCCCGTAACCCTTAATGCCCTTTACTTCTAGGAAACTCTCTATTTCTGTTTTAAATTTAATTAATGTTGTAGCTTCTACAGCTTTTTGTGGCAGCATATTCCATGGACCTACCACCCTCTGAGTGAAGTAGTTCCTCCTCATCTCAGTTTTGAAAGAGCAGCCCCTTATTCTAAGACTATGTCCCCTAGTTCTCGTCTCACCCGTCATCGGGAACATCCTCCCCGCATCCACCCGATCCAACCCCTTCACAATCTTATATGTTTCAATAAGATCGCCTCTCATTCTTCTGAACTCCAATGAGTAGAGTCCCAATCTACCCAACCTCTCCTCATATGACCACCCCCTCATCCCCGGGATTAACCGAGTGAACCTTTTTTGCACTGCCTCGAGAGCAAGGATGTCTTTCCTTAAGTAAGGACACCAAAACTGTATGCAGTATTCCAGGTGCGGTCTCACCAATACCTTGTACAACTGAAGCAATACCTCCCTATTTTTATATTCTATCCCCCTAGCAATGAAAGCCAACATTCCATTTGCCTTCTTAATCACTTGCTGCACCTGCATACTAACCTTTTGAGTTTCGTGCACCAGGACCCCCAGATCCCTTTGCACTTCAGTACTCTCCAGTTTCTTGCCATTAAGATAATAAATAGCTCTAGGATTTTTCCTGCCAAAGTGCATCACCTCACACTTTCCAGTGTTGTATTCCATCTGCCAAATCTCTGCCCACTTACTTAGCCTGTCTATGTCCCCTTGCAGGTTTTTTATGTCCTCCTCACTCACTACTTTCCCTCCCATCTTTGTATCATCTGCAAATTTTGATATGTTACACTTGGTCCCTTCCTCCAAATCGTTAATATAGATTGTGAAGAGTTGGGGACCCAGCACTGACCCCTGTGGAACACCACTAGTTACTGATTGCCAGTCTGAGAATGAACCATTTATCCCAACTCTTTGCTTTCTGTTAGATAGCCAATCCTCTATCCATGCCAGAATATTACCCCCAATCCCGTGATTTTTTACCTTAAGCAATAATCTTTTGTGTGGCACTGTATTTACCTTTCTGAAGGTTGGGTACCCTGTAGCTAAGTAGCTTTGCTCGTGGTTTCGCGCCATCTGCTGTTGTACAGGAAGTTCTGAGAATCAGAGGTTCCCTTTAATAATTGCTTTAAATATTTTTATTCAGGTTCTTTTTCTCAATATAGTGTCAGCTGTGGCTCAGTGGGTAGCACACTCGCCTCTGAGTCAGAAGGTTGTGGGTTCAAGTCCCACTCCATGCAACCTGAGCACATAAAGCTAGGCTGACACTCCAGTGCAGTGCTGAGGGAATGCTGCACTGTCAGAGGTGCCGTCTTTCGGATGAGATGTTAAACCGAGGCCCCGTCTGCTCTCTCAGGTGGACGTAAAGGATCCCATGGCACTATTTCGAAGAAGAGCAGGGGAGTTATCCCCGGTGTCCTGGCCAATATTTATCCCTCAACCAACATAACAAAAACAGATTATCGGGTCATTATCACATTGCTGTTTGTGGGACCTTGCTGTGTGCAAGTTGGCGGCCGTGTTTCCCACATTACAACAGTGACTTCACTTCAAAAATACTTCATTGGCTATAAAACGCTTTCAGACATCCGATGGTCATGAAAGGCGCTATATAAATGCAAGTCTTTCTTTCTTTATAGTAGAATGAAACTGAATCTGTACAGGCCACATTCTGTTCAGCTGGAATTCAAAATGGGTTAGGATTTGAATTGCAATAATTATTGCAAAATATTTTTTTACCAGCCTGGAGCGACAAATTTCATTCTAATCACTATAAGAATGTTTATTTCTTTATATCTCTCTGTGGTACTTTGCTGAGGTGGAAATACATCTGTACTAAGAATTCCCAGGAATGTACACTCAGCCGGAATTCATCCAGTTTCCATGGCAACTTTCTTTCAAGAAATGGACTACTTAGACAGTATTATCTGCTGCAGCTGTTTTCGGGGAATGTCTTATCAGATTTTTTAATATTTTGTTGGGGAGGGGAAAAAAATCAAAGGATGAGAATGTTATCGTAAATGTCTGCTTTGAGGCTGCATCTCTCAACTCCTTCAGACGAGATCAAAGCCTCTCAGATCGAGGCTGTCTCAAGTCCATACTCCGAACTGAAGTGTAATGTTACAGAGTTCCACAACAACAATTGATAAACCAGTGCAATACTACCCATTGGCCAGAGGGATCATTGAGAACACTATTTACTCATATCTACACATGAATTCCATACATTAGAGTACAGGGGAGTTTTTTTCTACAGAAACCGATCAATCTTACAAATATAATATTAAAGTGATACAAGTGGTGACAGAGTACAATTAGTTTTCTGAAAGTGGATATCAAGGCCAGCTTGATGTTTTTGTAGACAAGTGCAATGTTCTATGTGGTACTAGGCTGTTTTGACTAGGAACATCCCAGATTCAGTCCAAGACTGCTCTCAGTTAGTTGATCTCAGATAAGGAAGTGGTCGGAACAGTACACTTGCCCTCAGTGCCTCTGCGCTAGAGAGTGAGGGGAAAAAAATCCACCAAGGTTTCTGCTCCCGAAGACTGTTCCTTGACCCATGCTGGAAGACATGAGGACATGAGGTGAAGCTATAATCAGGCTTGGCTTCATGCTCCCCCACGTACAGTGAAATAGCCTGTGGAAACTCGGGAATATTGTCAACTTGCCGCCCGGGCATAAAACTGCTGTTAACTGATCAGCCACCTGTTATATAAAATGTCCAATCTTCATTTCCATTGAAATGAATGGTAAGTAAAATCAGGCGATTTCTATAACGGGCAGCCGATCCACACCAGTTTTGCACCCAGCCAGCAAGTTGAGAATCTACCCCTCAATGTCTAGATTCACACATGAAAACTGGCCATTTGGTCAAGGATTTAGACTGCCAACATCAATGGCTATGTACCCGAACAGAACTCTAATCGACTGAGCAATGAGGAAAGAAAAATAGTGGCCGAGGGAGCGGGGTGGGTGGGGAGGGTGTGGGGTGGGTGGAGAGGGGAGAGTAAAGATAATATATGTTAAATTTAGGAAGGAATTAATTGCCTCCCATGTATCAAGGCAGGTCTGAAACTTTAAGGCCGCGATTTTTTCGATCGATGCGGCTTGGGAGCGGGTCAGGTGGCTTCCGGGTTCCAGTCCCGCCCCCAACTACATCCGGCCCACAGCCGTGATTTTACGTTAATTGGCCTTATTAAGCCCACCCTGCGGGCTTGCCGGCCAATTAAGATGAAGCCGGTCAGATGACGTCATTTGATGATGCGTCATCTGCCGGTTTTCTTAAAGGGAGCATGCACAATTTTTTTTTGACTGGTGATTTTTCAGTGTTTGACAGCATTGAGGTGCTGCAAACACTGACAATCACTGTTCACAGGTGAGCTCTTGCACCTAGGCTCTCCAGTGACTCCCTCCTTAGTCTAGAACAGATGGCAGCTGCAGTTTAGGTTACAGAAGCAATCTGTCACTGGTGAGAGAGACTCTCCCAATGAGGTGGGACTTGGCATACAATTCAAAACTTGTTACCTACAGAAAAGTCTAAATACATAAAAAATGAATTTCCCAACATTTTCTTACCTCTGAAAATTACCAGTGCACCATTGGATCCGTTACACCACTTCTGCAGCTGTCATCAATGCAGAAACATTACAGCAGACTCACAACATGCCACACTTACCTGGCGTGGTGTCCGGATGTCGGGAAGCCTGAAGTAGAAGTGTCAAAATTGAAAAAGAGCCAGTTAACTGCCTGTTAACAACCTTTAACAGGCAGTTAAGTGGCTATAATCCTCTTCCCGCCGTTAGGTGTCGGGTCCATGCACAAATCGGGGACCCGACACTTGGAAAGATTGATTGGAGGCGGGTTGACAGCGGGTTTCCTGCCCGCTGTCAATCTTTGTGATTTTGCCGGAGGTCCCGCCTCCAAACCCGCCCCCCTGAGTGCTGGCAAAATTCCGGCCTAAGTTTCCAATTCAGAATTTAAAAAGTGCTTAGCAACATTGGTTTGCAATCAATTGATATTGTCTGGCCTGGTTTGATTGGTACATCTAATTTGCATTCACCCTATTTGAGTCCTATGGTTAACAAACTGAACAAACACATAAGGATGGCGTGAATGTGATGAAGGCATTAACCAGGGAATTATGTTTCAATCCCTAACCATCTGTGTACTGCAGTGGAAGGGTGACTGTAACGCTGTGCAGTTTGTTCATTACAAACTGACAGACTTATATAAACAATGAAGATTAATTTGTTCACATCACAGAACATATTTTTAAATTATTTGTACATAGATATTTGAACAGCCTGTCTTCCTTTTTTTTTAATTGTCACTTACAGTGGCCTCAGGAGAAATTAAAATATATTTTTCGCTAATCTTTTTAAGCGATGTGTAAACTTCAGTACCAATAGCTCATCGTTCTCCTGAGTACTTTCCTGCCCTGTGATTTGTACATCCACTGCAACATCTTCAGACTTTAGCTGCCTCCCACCCCCGGTTTTCCGGCTGGATTTTCCCAGTCGGTACCATTTACAGTCGGCTCTTTTCTCCTCCATTTTGGAGCTATGTCTGATTCACCCCAGTACCTTTCTATCCTTGCTTTTCAAAATCCTCTGTCTGAGTTGATCTTCGTGTAGCGGTTAATACTTTACATCTCTTTCCAAAATTTGGAATCTGTTAATGGCATATTAGATTCACGAGCTGCCTCTTTGTTTGCCTATATAACAATATGCGTTGCACTTCAAAAAAAAAACTATATGAAATGCTTTGAGACACTTTAAGATGCTTAAAAATGCTATTTATCACTGTTTGTGAAAGCAGTTAAAAGATCTGAAACTCTGTTATTCTCCCCTCCCTTTTATATTTTTGTAGCCATTTCCTGACGTATCCTTGTCATTCATGTAAAGGGTCTTCTTCCATCTGACAGTTCTAATGAAGGTTTCCACCCAAAATATCAACCTATCTATCTCTTTCAGATGCTAATTGAGCTGCTGTGCATTTCCAGCATTTTCCAGTGACAGTTTGTAGGACAGCGCGGCACTAAATCAACTAAATTTACAGGTCCTTCCAATTACCCAGTAACAGATGCTGTGACATGTAGATGTGAGCCGATCATACCTAGCTCTGTTCCATGGTGAAGTTATAACAGGAAGGAAAAGGAGATGGGAACACACTGCTACAGTGGTTCTTTCAGGCATGGCCTGGAGGGGAAAGAGTACTTATTTCTATAATTAAAACAAAATATATATATATATATATGTGTAAATTACTCTTCTTACTGGGGCAGCAGTTAGAAAGGTTAGGGACTGGATTTTGCCAATTGGGAGCTTTTGGGGGCGGGACTCCCACTTGTCGGGTTTCAGTCCCGCCTCCATCAACTTCTGGCCAACCCACGCTATTTTCCCTTGACTGACCTTGTTAAGCCCGTCCAGCGGGCTGAGCAGGCCAATTAAGGGAAAGCCGGTTACAGAGAACGTCAACGTATGACGTTTCATCTGTCAGAAATTTTTGACAGATGAATTGTCATCGTTTGACAGCTCTGTGAAGCTGTCAAGCACTGACATTCTCTGTTGTTTGATGAGTTCTTGAATTCAAGACCTCATCAAACCTCTTTCTTTTGCAGAAATTAGATGGTTGCTGCATTGGAGAATGCAGCGGCCATCTGTCATCTCTGCCGCGGAGGTGTGAGACTCTCCGCATACCCAACTCTTGAAGCCTGCAGGAAGAAACAAAGGTAAGTAAACTTTTTCTATCACTTTCCACTTACCTCACATACTCAACTCTCCACACTTGCACCCATCACTTACCTTCACAGCGCACTTTTGCACCCCGCAGACCCCCGCAGACCCACTGCTCACCTCGGTGACCCTGGTGGGGTTCGGAGCCTTCGGGAAGCCCACACTTGTGTGGGCAAAATGGGGATAATCCTCTTATCTGCCTGTTAACTACCTGTTAACAGGCAGATAAGTGGCACTAATTCCCTTCCCGCCTCCAAGGAGACGGGACCCGGCGCGGGTCGGCTACCCGCCTCCTGGCAAGATGGCACGGAGGCGGGTTGAGCACCCGCCCCCAAATTCTGCCATTTTCCCGGCAGTCCTGCCTCCATACCCGCCTCCCCAGGGCTGGCAAGATCGTGCCCTAGGAATTGGAAGACACACTTCCAATTAGGGAAATAAAACGGTGGCACATGATTCAAAAGTGCTTATGAGCATTTATTTGAAAAAGGTCTTATTAGGGTTGCATTAAATGGGCATGCATGTTAGTTGAGGTGGAGTCTATAATGGTGGGCAGGAACGGTGCTCAAACATTGATTGTTGTGTGTACCATCGTCCTGGACAGTTGATGCACAATCCTGGCGGAGCATACCGTTGGCCTTCTCAAACAGAGATTCTATGGTTTGCACAGTCCGGGGGTGGCATCCCGCCCTAGCGTCCTCCCAACACTTCCAAACTGCTGGCCATGTGCTGCATCTTGCACAACATTGCCAATCAGCACAGAGATCTGCAGCTTGGAAGACTCATACTCAGTTACTAATTAAAAGGAAATAAAAACAGGGAATATTGGAAACACTCAGCAGGCCAGGCAGTATCTGTGGAAGAAAGAGCAAAAGTTAATTTCTGACCTGAAACCAACTTTTGGTCTTCCTTCCGCAGATGCTGCCTGACCTCTCGAGTGTTTACAGAATTTTCGGAGTTTTTATTTCCGAATTCCAGCAGCTGCAGTATTGGATTTTTGTTTTACTAATTAAAAGGACCTTTACATTACTGACTAACGAAGCTGTTCCTCGCTCTGTGGAAAAACCTCCAAAATGTAAACAAGTGTTTGCACAGGAGTGTCACAAATGAGGCACACTGGCCTCTGTGCCTGATCCTCTGATCTGCATTACAAAATCAACACTTCATTTATCATTACTACCCGCATCAAAGTGAGGGTGGAAAAGGAGTAATGATCACTTTTGGCACCAATATCAGGTCACCAATATTTGGCATCAACCAATATCAGGTCCGTTACAGCATGGTTCCAAAGGCAGAGTAAAACGATTCCAATGTGCCATAATCGGACCCTCAGAAAACCACACCCTAAAAAAAAAGACTTGCATTTATATAGCGCCTTTCATGACCACCGGACGTCTCAAAGCACTTTACAGTCAATGAAGTACTTTGTTTGAAGTGGAGTCACTGTTGTAATGTGGGAAACGCACAGTTGCCAATTTGCACACAGCAAGGTCCCACAAACAACAATGTGATAATGACCAGCGAATCTGTTTTTGTTATGTTGGTTGAAGGATAAGTAATGGCTAGGATGCCAGGGATAACTCCCCTGCTCTTCTTCAAAATAGTGCCACTGAATCTTTTACGTCCACCTGAGAGAGCAGACGGGGCCTCGGTTTAACGTCTCATCCGAAAGACATAAGAGCATAAGAAATAGGAGCAGGAATAGGCATTCGGCCCCTCGAGCCTGCTCCACCATTCAATAAGATCATGGCTGATCTGATCTTGGCCTCAACTCCACTCTCCTGCCCGCTCCCCATAACCCTTGATTCCCGTGTTTTTCAAAAATCTGTCTATCTCCGCCTTGAATATATTCAACGACTCAGCCTCCACAGCTCTCTGGGGTAGAGAATTCCAAAGATTCACAACCCTCAGAGAGAAGAAATTTCTCCTCATCTCCGTTTTAAATGGGCGACCCCTTATTCTGAAACTATGCCCCCTAGTTCTAGATTCCCCCATGAGAGGAAACATCCTCCCTGCATCTACCCTGTCAAGCGCCCTCAGAATCTTATATGTTTCAATAAGATCACATCTCATTCTTCTAAACTCCAATGAGTATAGGCCCAACCTGCTCAATCTTTCCTTATAAGACAACCCCTTCAACTCAGGAATCAACCTAGTGAACCTTCTCTGAACTGCCTCCAATGTAAGTATATCCTTCCTTAAATAAGGAGACCAAAACTGTATGCAGTACTGCAGGTGTGGTCTCACCAGCGCCCTGTACAGTTGTAGCAAGACTTCCCTACTTTTATACTCCATCCCCCTTGCAATAAAGGCCAACAGTCCATTTGCTTTCCTAATTACTTGCTGTACCTGCATGCTAACTTTTTGTGTTTCATGTACAAGGACAGAGCCCTCTGTACCGCAGCATTCTGTGTCTCTCTCCATTTAAAGAATATTTTGCTTTTTTATTTTTCCTACCAAAGTGGATAACCTCACATTTTCCCACATTATACTCCATCTGCCAAATTTTTGCCCACTCACTTAACCTATCTACATCCCTTTGCAGACTCTTTGTGTACTCCTCACAACTTGCTTTCCCACCTATCTTTGTGTTCTCAGCAGATTTGGCAACAGTACACTCGGTCCCTTCATCCAAGTCATTAATATAGATTGTAAATAGTTGAGGCCCCAGCACTGATCCCTGTGGCACCTCACTAGTTACAGTTTGCCAACCTGAAAATGACCCATTTCTTCCGACTCTCTGTTTTCTGTCAGTTAGCCAATCCTCTATCCAGTCTAATATATTACCCCTCACACCGTGAGCTCTTATTTGTGCAGTAACCTTTTACGCGGCACCCTATCGAATGCCTTCTGGAAATCAAAATACACTACATCTACTGGTTCCCCTTTATCCACCCTGCTTGTTACATCCTCAAAGAACTCCAGTAAATTTGTCAAACACGATTTCCCTTTCATAAAACCATGTTGACTCGGCTTGATTGAATTATGATTTTCTAAATGTCCTGCTATTACTTCCTTAATAATGGATTCCAGCATTTTCCCAATGACAGATGTTAATCTAACTGGCCTATTGGGGGCGATTTTCTCAGCCCTGAGGAGGCGGGTATGGAGGCGGGACTGTTGGTAAAATGGCAGAGTTTGGGCAAACCCGCCCCCAACCTGCCTTCATGCCATCTTCCCAGGAGGCGGGTTGCCGTCCTGCGCCGAGTCCCGTCTCCTTGGAGGCGGGAAGGGATTAAAGCCTATTAACTGCCTGTTAACAGGTAGTTAACAGTCCAAAAAATAGGATTATTCGGATTTTGCCCTCACAAGTGCGGGCTTCCCAACGGCACCAAAACCCACCAGCGTCACCGAGGCGAGTACTGGGTCTGCGGGAGTCGGGGGGTGCAAAAGTGTGGTGTGAAGGTAAGTGATGGGTGCAAGAGTGTAGAGGTGAGTATCTGAGGTAAGTCCTAAGTGTTTTTAAAAGTGTACTTACCTTTGTTTCTCCCTGCAGGCTTCAGTTGGTTTCTATACGGAGAGTCTCGCACCCTCCGTGTTGCAGATGAGAGATGGCCGTTGCATTCTCAGATGCAACAAACATCTCATTTCTGTAAAAGAAAGAAGGTTGATGAGGTCTTGTGTGCAAGACCTCATCAAACTGCAGAGATTGTCAATGTTTGACAGCTTCACAGAGCTGTCAAACGATGACAATTCATCTGTCAAAAATTTTTGACAGATGACACGTCATACGTTGACGTGCTCTGCAACCGGCTTTCCCTTAATTGGCCTGCTAAGCCCGCTGGGCAGGCTTAACAAGGTCAATCAAGGGAAAATAGCGTGGGATGGCCACAACTTGATGGAGGCGGGACTGAAACCCGACAAGCAGCAGTCCTGCCTTCAACTCGCCTCCATTAGCAAAATCACTCCCATAGTTTCCTGCTTTCTGTCTCCCTCCTTTCTTGAATAGGGGAGTTACATTTGCGGTTTTCCAATCCGCTGGGACCTCTCCAGAATCCATGGAATTTTGGTAGATTACAACCAACGCATCCACTATCTCTGCAGCCACTTCTTTTAAAACCCTAGGATGCAGGCCATCAGGTCCAGGGGACTTGTCAGCCATTAGTCCCATTAGTTTGCCTAGTACTTTTTCTCTAGTGATAATGATTGTTTTAAGTTCCTCCCTCCCTATAGCCCCTTGATTAACAATTATTATTGGAATGCTTTTAGTGTCTTCTACCGTGAAGACTGATACAAAATATTTGTTCAAAGTCCCTGTTTCCCATTATTAATTCCCCAGTCTCATCCTCTAAGGGACCAACGTTTACTTTCGCTACTTTCTTCCTTTTTATATATCTGTAGAAGCTCCTACTGTCTGTTTTTATATTTTTAGCTAGTTTACTCTCATAATCTATCTTCTCCCTCTTTATTAGTTTTTTAGTCATCCTTTGCTGGTTTCTAAAAATTTCCCAATACTCTGGCCTACCAGTAATCTTTGCAACATTGTATGCTTTTTCCTTCAATTTGATACCATCCTTAACTTCCTTAGTTAGCCACAGATGGTTCAACCTTCTCGTACAGTCTTTCTTTCTCACTGGAATAAACCTTTACTGAGAGTTATGAAATATCTCCTTAAATGTCTGCCACTGCTTATCTACCGTCTTACCCTTTAATCTATTTTCCCAGTCCACTTTAGCCAACTCTGTCTTCATACCCTTGTAATTGCCTTTATCTAAGTTTAGGACACTAGTTTCGGACACAAGTTTCTCACCCTCAAACTGCATTTGAATTTCAATCATGCTATGATCACTCTTCCCTAGAGGATCCTTTACAATGAGATCATTAATTAATCCTGTCTCATTACACATTACCAGATCTAAAATAGCCTGCTCCCTGGTTGGTTCCACAACGTATTGTTCTAAGAAACCATCCCGAATACATTCTATGAACTCGTCCTCAAGGCTTCCCTTGCCAATTTGATTTGTCCAATCTATATGAAGATTAAAATCGCCCATGATTATTGCAGTACCTTTCTTACAAGCCGCCATTATTTCTTGATTTATACGCTGTCCTACAGTGTAGCTACTATTAGGGGGTCTATAGACTACTCCAACCAGTGACTTCTTTCCCATACTATTTCTTATCTCCACCCAAACTGATTCTACATCTTGATATTCTGAGCCAATATCATTTCTCACCACTGAACTGATCTCATCCTTTATTAAAAGAGCTACCCCACCTCCTTTTACTTTCTGTCTATCCTTCCAAAATGTCAAATACCCCTGAATATTCAGTTCCCAGCCTTGGTCACCTTGCAACCACGTCTCTGTAATGGCAATCGGATCATACCCATTTATTTCTATTTATGCCTGTCAACTCATCTATCTTGTTACGAATGCTGCGTGCATTCAGATTAAGATGGCACCTCCAACAGTGCAGGAGTCCCTCAGCACTACACTGGAGTGTCAGCCTAGTGTGCTCAAGTCCCTGGAGTGGCACGTGAACCCACAACCTTCTGACTCAGAGGCGAGTGTGCTACCCACTGAGCCACTGCTGACAAGCCTACACCGGAGGACACGGATTTGGGATAATTGGCAAAAGAACCAGAGGCAACGTGAGGGGGGAAAAAAAATTTAAAAAAATATATAGTGAGTTGTTGTGATCTGGAATGCACTGCCTTCGAGAGTGATGGAAGCAGATTCAATAATAACTTTCAAAAGCTAATTTGATAAATACTTGAAGTGGAAACATTTGCAGGGCTATAGGGAAAGAGCAGGGGAGTGGGACTAAATGGATAGCTCTTTCAAAGCACAGGTACGGTGGGCTGAACGGCCTCCTTCTGTGCGGTATCTTTCTCGATGATTCTACAATCCTTGGGCCGGAATTTGCGGTGGGTAATAATGGCGATCTAACAGTGTTCGTTGACCTCGAAGGCCTGCAAACGAGCGCAATTAGCAGAAACTCGCAATAGTGATTAATTCGATCGGGGGTGTGGCCAGATTTGTGGGCGGGTCAGCATCTTGTACGATGTTTTTTAAACTAGCACAAAAGATCCCGGAAATTTGATTGGCGCTGACCGCAATTTGCGCTTAAATTTCCACAATCCTTTGCGCTGGTTATGCCGATTTCGGGTGAATTGTGCCGAAAAAACCAGCACAACCTGACGGAAATTCCAGGCCTCTGTCTTCAATGCTTTTAATATTACACGGTTACATCTTTAGGGCTAGAAATTGGCCTCCTTTGCACCTCCAGTTATCACCTCCGGGGCGACAATGGGGCACTAACGACTTACCGACCGACGCGGCGAAAGAATCAACTCCCGCGAAATTCAATGGGGGGGTGGGTAGCGCCAGCGGTAAAACTTACTGCCTCAATCTCCTGCACCCCAGAGATCGTGACGTCATCTGGTGTGCATCGCCCCGTTCCCACCCCGGATCCCAAATTCGCTTCCGCCCCCTACAACTTCGTCGAGCATCAGCAACGGCAGCTGCAGGAGGCGTTGTGACCGCTTGGGGAGCAGTGAGGTAGGCCAAAAACAAATTCTCACCCTTTTGTGCTGTTTTTTTTAATTTTTCATTGCCGCGATTGATCAGCCCTGCACTCAGAGTGCTTGGGGCTGCTCCTCGCAGATCGCGGGTGCCGTCGCCGACCCATCCCCAGTCCTACCTTTAACTGCTGTGAGCATTGGCCCTTCCCTTTAAGGGAGGGACGGAGCCTGCGAATCCGGCAGCGCTGCACGGAACATTGATCAGCGCTCCGCCGATACCGCCCCCCTCACACCCTTTAGCGCTCTAAGGGAAGTGGTAACGCTTGACTTAGCGCTCCACTTCCCTCATGGAGCGCTACAACTGAATTTCGCGGGAGACGCTCATCATTAGCGCCTGGCGATAATTTTTCCGCTTCCGAAGTTTTAGCGCCCCAAACGGGCTATAATGAATTTCTCTCCCTTAGGCTCTTCCATTAGCAGGCACAACACTGCTTAATGAGTCATTTGTGAGGTAACCTATAGGATTTTCAGCACTCTGAGATAGTCTATAAAATTGTATGTAGCAGCGTTCAACAAGCAAAGCAAAACTAAAATGAAACAGCTTACAATTGCTGGGTTATTTAATACTATCTTGTTAATGATTTATCCTAATGAGTGTTGCATAGTACAATATATTGTGTATTGAATTAGCTGAACCCTTTGGCTTATTGATATCCTTGCATGTTACATAAATTGCACGGGAGATCATTTGTAATTTCAGTTAACCTACTTTATAACATCATCTGTTTTCTTATAGTCGACACATTTTATATTATGGTGCGGAAAACATGATTACATTGCTAGGAAAATGATGTAATCCATCTTTCCCAAATCGTGGACACCAAATCTCATTAGAATCATAAAATTATGATTACTTGTACAACTACAAATCAAAATCACAAAAACATTTGGAAGTTTACCATCATGTTGATATGATTCTCCGATTGCTGGTTTACAATAATGCCCAGTAAATCTGCTTTAATCGAGAAACAATTGATTAAAATGTTTTGCTTTGGACTACAATTTCCTTGCCTGTAAATGTTCGACAAACTTCATCATTATGACCTCTGTGAACAAGTTTTCTAAATTAATCCTAGCTAGCACCAAATTTGAAGATAATTTTATATCTTCTTCTGTGTTCAATGAGCAACCCTGTCACACACCATGCCCTTACTCCCTGACAAAATGAGCAGTCTGCTCATGCAAGGACTCGACTTTTCTGTTCGGACTACGAGTAGGGAAAGCTGTGAATTCTAAATAAATCTAATCTTGAACTTGGTGACTTTCAGAAAACCTTGACCACCGCATAGTCACAGTGTGGGGCATTGTGAGACTGCATTGTGGTGTGGAGAAGAATAGAGGGTTATCAGCAGTGTCAGGGACCCACAATTGATAGTGAGGATAAAGGCATATTGTAGCTTGGAAACACAGTCGCCAAAGGACCTGGATTTAGCTGACAATACTGTATCATTTGACACCACAAGGCAGACAGGGGAACTGAATATAAGGCAGAGCAAGGCATTCAAAATCAGTTATGAAGAAAACAGAAACAGCGGTTCCCATATTAATGGCAAGGAAAATCAGGCAGGTTGTAAAATGTGCGGCCGATCCACCACTGCCCGTTTTCCACCACTGCCGAAGGTTAAAATCCGTCCTTTTGTGTTAGTTCAGTTTAGATGAAACTGATCCTGTCTGTCGAACTTCCACCTTTCCCAAGACTCATCCCCAAGTCTTACAAATCCGAAACTCTCCCTCCTACACCATTTGAGCAAAGACACGAGGAAAGAGTTGCTTTGCCTCAGCCACAGGTTTTTATTTGTATCAGCAATGCAGATGTTATCTGAATTTTTGCGACTCAAATCCAAGGGGCGCAAACTGCTTTAGCCACAATCCCCAGATCTGACTGGACCACATCACGCACTATTGGTCCTTGCTTTCCTCTGCCAAAAATCCTCACTACCCCAGGATCATCCTGTAAAGAAAAGATAACCCCCGGTCTCTTTTCTCCACTACCAGCAGTCTCCTTAAACCCCTCTCCCCTGCCCCCTCCACCTTCGTTTCCAACGACAATTACGAAGAACTCATGGATTTCTTTCTCATTAAGATTGAGACCATCCGTTCAGCTGCTTCTGCCGAATTCCCTTTTCTCTTTGCCCACCAACCAAAACTACTCCCAAGGTTCATCCCTGCCCTTGTGAAGGAATAAGCCATATTCAGAAAAATACACCATTTTATGAAAGAATTCTGGCCTTTGTAACATGACAAACTGGGCTTGAAAATCTAAAAACCTAACAATGGAGAAGCTGTAAACAGCATACAGGCTATTGAGATAAGATAAGTTGTTGACACTGAATCAATAACCTTATTGAAACTGGAGGTTGGAAGCTCCTGAAGTCTGAAGCTTTGGAAAGAACACAATGGTACACCCTGTTAAGGGGTTTTAAATTACACTTTGGAAAGAAACACAGAAAATTAAGAAACATATGCCTTCGTAAAAATGACATCAAATGAAACACAGGAGACACAATTCTGTGTTGCAACCAGCTGAGGTAACTAAGAAGACAATGGTCACCCGGTTGAGGTGTTTTTAATTTACACGTCGTAAAAAGACACAAACAGAAGACCTTGGTAAGAATGACATCAAATAGATGCATCACAGCGTTTTTATGATAAGCTTCAGACACCTAAAGGTGGAGACACGATTCTTAATGCTACCAGCTGAACTGACTGTAAGAATAGCAGGGGCTAGCAGAAAAGTGACTAGAGATAATTAGCTTACATCAGCAGAAAACTTCAAAGGACATACCACTGAAAAAAGATATAAATATTGAACTTCCAAATGGGATGATAGTCTCGCTGTAAAGGGGCAAAGCGATTCTCAGGCTTCAGAGGCAAGCTCTGTAAGTCTACAACTCTTTGTACCTCGGGGATCAAGGTATTGTACTGTATTTGATTTTGGTGGATATCCTGGAATAAAGACTAAGGGGGAAAAATTCAGTTGGTTGCGCCTCCCGTTAGCGCCTTAAGAGGGCGCTAATGGGGCGCAAAGCAGCTAGCGCCCAGGCGCAGTGATGTTTGCGCCGCTCGCGAACTTAACTAGACATGTTGCGGCGGCGCTAAACTTTATCGCCGCGATCTCCTGCGCCGGCAGATCATGACGTCACTCGAGTGCGCAACGCCCCGGTATCGCCCCGGAGCGGATATTGAGTGGCGCCCCCTGCCTTACCGCCTGACGCTAGCAACGACAGGTTGAGGGGAGCGTTCTGCAGTCATGAAGGGAAAGGGGGAGCGCTATTTAAAGGTGACCGCTTCCTGCCTTTTATTGTTGGTGCCATTTTTGAACTACGCATTCTGAGAGAGAGAGGGAGAGACTTCTGGAGAGATTCAACGTTGTGTGAAGGAGTTTTGGGTACTGAGCAGCACTTTGCAGGTTCATTTTGATTTGCCATTCCTTGTATCGATTTAGCAGAGAGTGTGGGGGCTGCACTCTGAGCTCTTTGCCTGGTACTCTCCATTGTTCTTTCCTGCACATTTGATGTGCAGGTCTCTCCAGGCCGAGATTCATGGCTGCAATGAGCAGGATGTGGATGGAAAGCAAGATTAACCATCCCCTTTAAGAACTGGCCCGTGCCATTGTGTGTGTGTTCCATTGCTGACTGACATTACATGAGCTTCGCCAGCGCTCTGAGGTAGCGCCTCGCTCCTCGGCCTTTGCGCCTTAAGACAGGTGTGAAGCACCTGATTTAGCGCTGCAATCACCTCCAGGGGCGATAAAAGTCAAGTTTGCAGTCGGTGGCGATAATTAGCGCCAGGCGCTAATTTTTGCGCCCGGACGATATTTGCGCCCCAAACGGGGCGCGACTGAATTTTTCCCCCTAAGAACTGTAAAAATGTAATGAAGTTAAGATTTGAGAATAAGGATCTCTGATAATAGAATTGTAAGAGTTCTGTTTTTGGAACTGTTAATGTTGCGATTGAATCACCAACTGTAATTACATGTCGGTTCTTTAATAAATCTATATATTTTTAGAATTGTCTCACATAATACTTCTGTATCAAACTCGCAAACTCAATCTCTGTCCGCTCTTTGGTGAGGAGTTGCAGAATTCTGGGGGAGTTATCTGAACCCTCATAATATCCGGAACGTTATAGTCTAACTAAACTTATTAAAAGTGCTATCTGGAGGACAGTAACATCTTCAGGTTGTTCCTTTCCTTTAGGGAGAGGTAGTCTGGACCTTTAGACCCAATTAAGCGTCTTTAGGATTCAGCTACCTCAAACGTTAGTTGAAAGTGAACGTCTGGGGAATACGCCTGATCTGGGGTAGCCCTAAAGGGGCTAGGACTAGTAATTATTCCTTCACCCTAGCCCTCAACCCATGTCTTTCTCTAGTTTCTCTCCTATCTCCACTCATGCCCCCTCTGAGCCCATCTTGTTCATGAGACCCACCTTCTGCTCCCTGGACCACTTTCCTACTAAACTGCTGACCACCCAACTTCCTTTCCTGTCCCCCTTCCTTTCAAAGCTGCCGTCATCAACCCCCTCTCAGAAAAATGGCCCGAATCAAATTTACAAATTAGATCCTCTGTGGCTGTGACCATGGTGCACTATCTCTCCTTGTGCTTCTATACCTCTCTGCAGCCCTTGATACGGTTGACCACTCCATCCTGCTGCAACACCTCTCCTCTGTTCTCTAGCTGAGTGAGACTGGCCACCCTTTTGTCACTCTTACCTATCCAATCCTAGCCAGAGCCTCCCCAGCAGTGACTTCTCTTCCTGCCCTGCGCAGTTGCCTCTGGAGTTCCCCAAGGATCTGTTGTTTACCCCCTCCTACTCCTCATCTACGCTGATGACACCCAGCTCTACCTCTCCACTGTTTCTGTGTTGTCAGCCTGCTTGTCAGACATCCAGTGCTGGATGAGCCACACCTTCCTCCAGTTAAATACTGGGAAGACCAAGACCATAGTCTACAGGGTATGCCACAAACTTCATACTATCACATCCGAATCTATCTCCCTCCCCAGCCACTGTTTCAAGTTGAAGCTGAGTGTTCGCAACCTCGGCGTCCTATTTGACTAAAAGCTGATGTTCCAACCCAATATCCCAGCAATCATCAAGGCCACCTACTCCCAGCTCTGTAACATCATCCACCTTGGCCCTGCCTCAGCCCATCTGCTGTCGAAACCCTCATCCAGCCTTTGTCAGCTCCAGACTTGACTCAACTATTTGAATACTCGTCTGGCTGGCCTCCTATTCACATTCTATAAATTCCAGCTTGTCCAAAACTCTACTGCTCGTATCCTAACCCACACCAAGTCCCACTCATCCATCACCCTTGTATTCGCTACATGGGGTACCCTAACACCTCCAGTTTAAAATTCTCATCCTTGTGTTCAAATCCCTTCATGGCTTCACACTTCCCTATGTCTGTAACCTCCTCCAACCGTACAACCCTTCGAGAACTCTGCATTCTTCCAACTCAGGCCTTTTGTACATTCCCCCACTCCCTTCGCCCCACTTTTGGTCGCTCTGCCTCCAGCCACCTTGGCCATAAGCTCTCAAATTCCTTTCCTAAACCTCTCTGCCTCTCCACCTCTCTCTCTTTTAAAAGCCTCCTTAAAACTGACCTCTTTGGTAAAGCTTTTAGTCACTCATATCTCTTTATTATGAGGGAGGGATAAAGAATGCTATTGTGACAGCCTTTCCAACTTGGTTAATGTTTAATGTTCACTTGGGGTGCTGAGGAACAATGTGCTCGAATAGTTCCAGTGAATCTCCGCTTTTACTTAGCTTGTCAATTTCATTTGCTAATCTACTCTTACACTTTTGGCAGTGCTCGTGTGAGTTTGTTGATGGCATTGGGGCCTATAACATTTTTGGAGCGCTTTGAAATGTCAGCAACTTGAAACCGCTACAAAAGCATCCTCCAATAAGACTGCAATTACAGTACATTGCATTACTAGCAGCAGCTCTGACAGCAGCAGCAGTGCTGCACTGTAGGTGATAACCTGGCTATAGTTTCTGGTGCCAGACTTATTTTTTATTCGTTTTTATGGGATGTGGGCACCGCTGGCATTTATTACCCATCCCTAATTGCCCTCGAGAAGGTGGTGGTGAGCCGCCTTCTTGAACCGCTGCAGTCCGTGTGGTGAAGGTACTCCCACAGTGCTGTTAGGGAGGGAGTTCCAGGATTTTGACCCAGCGACAATGAAGGAACGGCGATAAACTTCGAAGTCAGGATAGCGTGTGACTTGGAGGGGAACTTGGAGCTGGTGGTGTTCCCATGTGTCTGCTGCCCTTGTCTTTCTAGGTGGAAGAAGTCGCAGGTTTGGGAGGTGCTGCCGAAGAAGCCTTGGCGAGTTGCTGCAGTGCATCTTGTGGATGGTACACACTGCAGCCACAGGTACGCCGGTGGTGGAGGGAGTGAATGTTTAAGGTGGTGGATGGGGTGCCAATCAAGTGGGCTGCTTTGTGCTGGATGGTGTCGAGCTTCTTGAGTGTTGTTGGAGCTGCACTCATCCAGGCAAGTGGAGAGTATTCCATCACACTCCTGACTTGTGCCTTGTAGATGGTGGAAAGCCTTTGGGGAGTCAGGGGGTGAGACACTCGCCGCAGAATACCCAGCCTCTGACCTGCTCTTGTTGCCACGCCAACACAGGCAAAGTATTTCATAAAATTACATCGATTTTACAGCACAGACACAGGCCATATGGCCCAACTGGTCGGTGCCAGTGTTTATGCTCCACACGAGCCTCCACCCACTCCATCTAACTACTTCGTTTCACCAGGTCACCATAGGCACAGTGCTGTCGGCAGATTTAAATGGCCACCCCTGAGGTGTGTCACACACCAGGCTATCAATTTTCCTGACCTCAAGCCGGATGTGTATTCAGCCCAATCACCTGGGCCAGGGCGCAGTGATCTTTCCAAACACTGGGGAAGATCAACAATAAGAAAATGAAAATTGCCGATGCTGAGACATCCACCCTGCAATATAAACTGGATGAATTCTACAGCACCAGGAGTGAACACTTACAACAACGCTTCCATTTGAAGTGATTTCATAGATTATAAACTCTTCATAAGAAATGTCAAGTGTGGCGTTCATTTAAAAGTATAATTTGAATTCAGGTCATTAGAACCCATAAATGTAGCACCTCAGCAGCTGGACTGTTAGAGCTGGTGTATTTAATGTCAGTTTTTAAGCTGTTTTGCTCAAAAATCCAATTTTTAAGCGATTAACAGGATCTCAGCATTCTAATACAGGGCTGCAGTTTTGACGACACAAAGTGAAAGCAATGTACTTGAGGGCTTCATTTATCCAAATATCTCGTCCAAATCAGAAGCTGACACTCATCACCTAATTACTGCGGCTCCAATTCCAATGTCTCAATTCAAACTCAGTGCTGCAGCAACGTATCGCATCCTCAGTGCAGGAAAAGAAACTCTCATCTATCTCGACTCTCTAATGAAAATCTCACCCTGGGAATGGATGTACAGTTGAACAAATTGCTTAAGTACACCAATTCAGCATTCTCAAGTTCTGACATAACTATTTCTGGCCATCAGACCGTCCCTCCATGCAACCTCACGAGTGGGAAGCAGCATTGATGGCCTCTATAGGTTGGCTCAGCACAGCTGTGGGCTTGTAAAGAGGATGATGGGGGTCTTCCTGCAGCAACGGTGTTTATATTTGCTGGCAAGGTGCCATTGTCATGAAGGCGCTCATCTCTTTATGTGGGGGCCCTGTGGTTTTTGGAGAAAGCCCCTTCGGACCTCACGGCATTGTCAACAAAGTCATCGGTGGCAAACTAAAAAAAACAGCAAAACTGAATCCACAGCTTCAGAAAACCTGATGGAGCCCCCAAACAACCAACAAGACAGAAACGGCCCTGAATGTAATCCTTATGGTGCATGAATGCCTTACACTGAAAGTGGAGTGGGGACATGGGCTTGTCATAATTTAAGCTGCAGGCACATACTAAGGTGTAGTTTGCAGAGGTGGAGAATTAAAAAATCACTGAAGGAGAAAATGAGAAGGTGTGAGATTTCTTTTACATGAGAATCTGGATGGATGCTTCCCCTCCCCAACCCCCCAGAAAGCCTTGATTTTTGACTCTTCATTTGCTGCGTTTTCTGGTATTTTGGAACCGACTATAATTCTACCTTTCAAAGCAAAAATAAGTTCTCCTGGAAGGGTTACAGAGAGTTTAAATATATAAATAAGCATAGTTATTTGGACTTCAATATAACTTTACTGCTAAAGTTAAATTAACAGGTTAAAATAGAACTGTCAAGCGAATGCATTAGGTGTTCAGTCATAATATACCCTGTATCTGCAACTCTCAGAAACCATCAGCTCATCTTCAATTTTTCTGCCTCAAATTCATGCACAAACAACAGCTGAAGACAGTAACATCTGACTGACTGGTCCTTGCAGCCTTCAGTCCTATCCTTCAACTGGCTGGTTCATATTGGTAACCTCAATCCAAGTGAAAAAGCTGATTTTTCATCTGAAATACTAACATGGTTGAGAAGTTGACAGTGAGCTTAAAACACTGACATAAGCTACAATGTGGTAAGGTAAAAGGGGGCCATATTGTTTAATATTAAACCAGTGGCACATAGTGTGGTTTGGTACTGAGCCATAGAAATTAAGATAGTTCCAAACTATAGAAATTAAGATTCGATCCCTGGTCTGTGCTAAATCAGTTGATGTCTGCTGGAGAGATGTGGACATTACAATTGGCCTCATTACCCTGGGCCAGAGAAGAAAGTAGAAATTAGCCAGGATTTCAGCTCCTGACTGCTATCCAGTGAGCTCTGTTGGATAGTGCATATCTCTGAACAATGGTAGACAACAGGATCTGCATCAGCTGTGATCCTCTCCATGGTGGAACATACTGCTGACAGGGCTAGGCTCACACACAAAGACTCCCAGCACCCATGGAACCGTACACCAATATCAGTTACTGCCTTCAGACAAGGGAGAATCCAGAGAGAAAAAATTTCAAAACAAAACTAGTCAATGAGTGATATCATTCAGCAGAAAAAAACAGTCAGAACAGGGCAAGGAAATCCAATTTCGGAACGAACAACATAATTCCAATTAGAGAAAAAAAACTACAATCCCTCTTGAACAATATCCTACCCCACCCTGAGTGTCAAACAGATACAATAATGTATTAAAATATGAATCACCCTGATTGTCTGGAGATAGCATGTACTGGTCCATAGGTTGGAATCATTTATCTTTGCCCTTTTTACAATCTTTATTGATTTGAACCAGACAATATGCACAACACGAAAAAACTGCGCAGAATTTATTTCAGCGTCATCATTTTTTTAGCATAAAACTTTGTAATGAACTTTGAACCAGTCAATATCACGATCACATCTTTCACTATCTTGTCAATTTTTAGCAGGACTTACTTTTTACGCAGAACATCAATCACTTTCTATTTCTGTTGAGAAATGCATCAGTGGACTGCAAAACTCTTACTTTGAGGAGCCTTTGAATCAAATCTGCAAACGTGGGCAGCATTTTGCTGCTGTGACTGAGGGGGCTTTCCCAGCAAGTTGCCACAAAACTTTATTTCCTTAGCTTTCTCACTCCCTGCCAGCGGCAGTGTTAGGGAGACCAAAATGCTGCAGTGGGCTCCCGAATCGGTCAGTGGGTAAATGCACCATGCTATGTGGTACTGGCCATGCAGACAAGGAAGATCCCAGGTTTGATCCGTGTGTTGGGTGATCCCAAGTGATGTGGTTGCAGCAACTGGTCTCGGTGTCTGTAGACTAAGGAGGAGTAACAATGGCTTGGGTTCTCACTACTGATTTCTAAGGATAGGTACAAGTAATTTTGTTGGAACAACATTGTGAATCCCCATATCCTTTGATTCCCTAGAGTCCAAAAATCTATCTATCTCAGCCTTGAATATACTCAATGGGCTGGATTTTGTGAATGGAGGTGAGTTGGAGGTGGGACAGCTGCTTGTCGTGTCAATGTCCTGCCTCCATCCTCGCCTGACCAACCAGAGGGATTTTCCCCTGATTGAGCTTGTTAAGCCCGCCCTGCGGGCTCAGCAAGCCAATTAGGGAGGAAGTCACTGACAGATCACGTCAACGTCAGACGTGCTATCTGTCAAGACTTCTTGAAAGAAGAAATGTCAGCGTTTGATAGCTCTGTGAAGCTGTCAAACACTGACATTCTGTGTAGTTTGATGAGCCCTTGTGTTCAGGACTCATCAAACCTTTCAAATCTGTAAATTTCACATGGCTGTTGGAACGGAGGTCTGTGAAATTGACAAGCAGGATGTCGGCTCTCCCGATCCACCGCAGGCTAATGGCTGTAGGAGGAAAACAAGGTAAGTAAACACTTTTTTAAACTTATCACTCACCTTGCATACTTACCACTCCACACTTGCACCCATCACTCACCTCTACACCTTACTTTCAGGTGCCTCCGACCACCGAAGACCTCCTCCACGTCTCTTGCAACCCGGCGGGGTTCTCCGAGGTAGGGAAGCCTTCACCTGTGAAGGTAAAATGGCACTACTCCTTTTTTCTGCCTGTTAACTACCTGTTAACAGGCAGTTAAAAGGATTAAATGCCTTTCCCGCCTCTAAGAGACGGGACCCGAAGCTGCACATCTTCCCGCCTCCTGGCAAAAGGGCACGGAGGCGGGATTTGGGCGGCTTTGCCATCCGCCCCCACTTTCTCCGAGTTTACCGGCTGTCCCACCTCCATGCCCGCCTCCTCGGGGCTTGGAAAATCCAGCCCAATGACTCAGCATCCACAACCCTTTGGGGTAGAGAATTGCAAAGATTCACAATGTGACAGTAGACTCATGGGTCTCCTACCATCACATACATTCCACAGTATAAATGCTCCTCACCTCTGATTCTGATATTGTTAGTATTTAGTATTCTATGCAAGGCAAGGATGACCAAGATCCTAAGGCCGTACCTAATTTAACGAACACCATATACTTCACGCTACATATCCAAAAGCAATTGTGCACTGCAAGAATCTACTCATGGAGGGCTAGTGGGGGGTAAGGGAATATTTTTGACCATACATATTTTATTCTGAACAAATACTTACGGAAAACAATCAGACTGAGGGCAAAATACTCCAGTGGAGCTCATTGATGAAATAAGAGCTGACCACCCAGTGCGTGTACATCATAACATTTGCACCAGCTTTTGTATTGCAAATTCTGTTAATTTCTTTGAAAATGTGCACTTATTGCAAAATAGGAGTCTATGGAAGAGAGTTACCATGTCTCTTGTAAATACACAGCAGTGATAAAGTGTAGCACACTATAAATGCAACTGAGATCACCATGGTTATTTGGAATGAAGTACTATCGCACCTGCAACTGTACAATCTAGGGATCATAACATTGGAATTGTATAGAATATATCTGTAGATTTGTGCTGAGATCTCAGTTCATTGTGGCTTCACACAGCCTGTCGAGCACACATCTCACTGGTTACACTAAATAAGCTTTAGCCATGGGTAATTCCCTCCAGCTGACAATCAGCTGGCTGCATCTCCAGGAGAATGCTACTCTCTCTCTGTGCCTTAAGTGCATTTCTCCTACCCTAATCGAATGTTTTCCAGTTACACCAGTGACATTTAACATTAAGCTCTAAAGGAGGGGAAAAAAGTGTGACATATTATCAGACAATCAGTAAATCTCCTGTGGTGGTGTTCACAGGTCTTTCAGGACTTGGTGTACAGTTTCTGGTCTTTACAGCAGTCTTACTGCAGCCTAAACATGGCATAGATTTGCCTATTGCTATTATGCAGCATATTTAATGAAGCAACATATTACATGACAGACACAAAGCAAAAATAGTATACACCGTCCTCATACTGGAAGATCATGGGGGGGATTTTGCGGCGCTCAGGGGGTGGGTTTGGAGGCGGGACCGGTGGCAAAATGGTAAAAAATGGGAGTGGGTCCCGAACCCGCTCCCAGCCTGCCTCCAAACAATCTTCCCGGGAGGCAGGTCCCCGATTCGCGCAGGGACCCGTCTCCTAGCGGCAGGAAGGGGAATAGAGCCAATCTAACAGGTAGTTAACAGGCAGTTAAGAGGCTTTTTCCCATTTTGCGCCTACTGCTGCGGGCTTCCCAACGTCGGGAAACCCCGCCAGGGTAAGTGAGGCGAGCTGTGGGTCTATTGTATTGTAACTGTAGAAATGACAGCTGCAGAGGTAATGTGAAGGCTGCAATGGGACACTGGTAAGTATGACAGGTGAGAGAATGTTGGGGACATTTTTTTTACTGTGGTTTGATGCTTCTGCAGGTGACAAGCTGTGATGTGTTTGTGCAGCCTCATCTCATCGGGAGAAGTGACAGATGGCTTTTGCAATCTCACATGCTGCTGCCATCTGTTTCATCCTAAGGAAGAGTCATTGGAGAGCCTGTGTGCAAGGGCTCACCTTTGGACAGTGATTGTCAGTGTTTGACAGTACCTCAATGCTGTCAAACACTGACAATTCATCTGTCAAAAATTTTTGGTACCTGTCACTTTAACAAAACCGGCAGATGAAGGGTCATGCACTGATGTCATCTGACATTGGCTTTCCCTTAATTGGCCAGCAAGCCCGCAGGGCGGGCTTAACAAGACCAATCAAGGGAAAATAGCGTCTGTTCATCAGACGTCGCTGAGGGTGGGACTGAAACCCGAAAACCAGCAGTCCCTGCCTCGACCTCTGGATCTAAGGTAAAATCCAGCCCATAGTCTTCACAGATATAATATTTATACACCATCCCCCTACCGCTTAAGAAAATTTGCTTAAGATGCAAGTGCCTATATTTGATCTTCCTTCATCAAAGCTTCTAATTCTCAATTATTTACCTTGCCTTTCTTTGCTTAAAATCCAAAGAACATTGTGTGTTTATTCTTCCCTCCTCCCTCTCGAAAATCTCCTCTCTACTTCCGATGCTGGATTTGTCGTATTTTTGCTGGAGATATTATAAACATAATACTGCACTGGGAAGTGTTCCTCACCATTCAGTCTCCAAATCAACAGGACTTTGAACGGTTGGTCTTTTTATGCTCCGAATCTGACCGATTCCAGCCTTAATATCTGAGTTCAGGAGAAAGCGTTAACACTGTTTCTCTCTCCACGGATGCTGCCTGACCTGTTGAGTGTTTCCAGCATTTTCTGTTGTTATTTCAGATTTCCAGCATCTGCAGTATTTTGCTATTGTAGTATGTTAACTGACCAAGATTATTTGAGGTAATCACTATTTTTGCCGTGCATTTATTTTGAGATGGCACATTCACTTTGAGCTGTACTGATCTACTGGCACGCACTATACACAAGACTTTACTGGCCCAGAAATTAAACACTGAGCGTTCCTGCGGGGGTAAGGCTTCCCCGCGATATCTCACTGCGCACCTACCTTTTCCCTCTGGGCCCACACGAACTTTAGTTTCAAGGCTGCAGCTGTGCAGTGCTTGCGTGACCCACAGACGCAGTTAGTTCGTGCGAGCTCTGGGATCACGTGATTCAGTTAGAGCCAATGGCAGCACACCATCTTTCATTCATAGTTTTGACAGGAGAACTGTCAAAGCTATGAATACAACTTACCCCCAAAAGAACAGCTAAACCTCAATTAAATTAAAAAAAAACCATCACATTAATAAAATAACTATAGTTAAATAAATTAGCCACTTTAAACAAAAATTTAAATTTTTGAAAAAATTTAAAATCTTTTTAAAAGTTATAAAAATAAACTTACCTTTCTTTAAAGTCTCTAAAAAAGATAAACCTGTTGAAAATTTTTTAAAATAATACTTAATTAACTACTTACCTTGTTAAAAGAGGGTCTTACGCCTCCTTTCTTTATGTGTAAAATCTTCCATGATTACCTGCGCGTTCAAAGCACTAAGTGCACTGCGTGCGCGCAGTCTGTAGCGCGCACGCGGTTCACTTAGGAACCGCCCCCCTTTTGAGTTCACGAAGTGCCGGTTTCCCGCGCATGCGCAGTGCATGCTGGAAACCGGCAATTGGAGACCTAAAACGCGAGTGTACACAGTGCGTACTCTCGCGTATTAGGTCTAATTTTCGGGCCACTATATATTAGTGGAGCTCCCATGATGTTGCACACAGCACGTCAGAGGTTATAAGGTCAGAAGCACTCTACCTGTACCATGCACGTGTATAATTCTGCTGCTAACGTGAAGCTGTGTGTCCCTTTAACATCACAACACGTAAGTGCTCTGTATTCCTGAAGTCAATTAGAGTTTAACTGTTCTTGGGTGAATTTAAGGTCAGACTGGCTTTCTTTTCTATTATTTTCTTCTAACTGTGACTCCTGAAGTCAATTAAATGGTATTTTATACGATATTTGCTAATTCATGTGGAGACTGTAAATCAGTGGCCCTGATTATTATTAAATATTAAATTTAACTATGCAGTTCATTTTATCTCTTGCCTTTCTTTAAATCCCAAGATACAAAGGAAGATGTTGCAGGTTGCTAGCGGGCAGGTTGCAAGAACTGTTTGCAGCAGTACTCAAGAGTTGATGAGCCAGGCTAGTTGATGATAAGAACATAAGAACATAAGAACATAAGAAATAGGAGCAGGAGTAGGCCAATCGGCCCTTCGAGCCTGCTCCGCCATTCAATAAGATCATGGCTGATCTGATCCTCACCTCAAATCTAAAGAACACAAGAAGTAGGAGCAGGACCCGGCCACTCAGCCCCTGGGCCCGCTACGCCACCCACAGGGCCTCAACCGATCCGAACTCAGCCTCATGTCCAATTTCCTGCCTGCTCCCCGTAACCCCTAATACCCTTTACTTCTAGGAAACTGTCTATTTCTGTTTTAAATTTATTTAATGATGTAGCTTCCACAGCTTCCTGGGGCAGCAAATTCCACAGACCTACTACCCTCTGAGTGAAGAAGTTTCTCCTCATCTCAGTTTTGAAAGAGCAGCCCCTTATTCTAAGATTATGCCCCCTAGTTCTAGTTTCACCCATCCTTGGGAACATCCTTACCGCATCCACCCGATCAAGCCCCTTCACAATCTTATATGTTTCAATAAGATCGCCTCTCATTCTTCTGAACTCCAATGAGTAGAGTCCCAATCTACTCAACCTCTCCTCGTATGTCCACCCCCTCATCCCGGGGATTAACCGAGTGAACCTTCTTTGTACTGCCTCGAGAGCAAGTATGTCTTTTCTTAAGTATGGACACCAAAACTGTATGCAATATTCCAGATGCGGTCTCACCAATACCTTATATAACTGCAGCAATACCTCCCTGTTTTTATAATCTATCCCCTTAGCAATAAAAGCCAACATTCCGTTGGCCTTCTTGATCACCTGCTGCACCTGCATACTAACATTTTGATTTTCTTGCACTAGGACCCCCAGATCCCTTTGTACTGCAGTACTTTCCAGTTTCTCGCCATTAAGATAATAACTTGCTCTCTGATTTTTCCTGCCAAAGTGCATAACCTCACATTTTCCAATATTGTATTGCATCTGCCAAATCTCTGCCCACTCACCCAGCTTGTCTATATCCCCTTGTAGGTTTTTTATGTCCTCCTCACTTTCTACTTTCCCTCCCATCTTTGTATCATCTGCAAACTTTGATATGTTACACTCGGTCCCCTCCTCCAAATCGTTAATATAGATTGTAAAGAGTTGGGGACCCAGCACCGACCCCTGCGGAACACCACTGGCTACTGGTTGCCAGTCCGAGAATGAACCATTTATCCCAACTCTCTGCTTCCTGTTAGATAACCAATCCTCCACCCATGCCAGAATATTCCCCCCAATTCAGTGATTTTTTATCTTGAGCAATAATCTTTTATGTGGCACCTTGTCGAATGCCTTCTGGAAGTCTAAATACACTACGTCCATTGGTTCCCCTTTATCCACCCTGTACGTTATGTCCTCAAAGAACTCAAGCAAATTTGTCAGACATGATTTCCCCTTCATAAAGCCATGCTGACTTTGTCCTATCAAATTATGTTTATCTAAATGTTCCGTTACTGTCTCCTTAATAATAGACTCCAAAATTTTACCCACCACAGATGTTAGACTAACTGGTCTATAATTTCCAGCTTTCTGCCTACTACCCTTTTTAAATAAGGGTGTTACATTAGCAGTTTTCCAATCTGCCGGGACCTTTGCTGATTCCAGGGAATTTTGGAAAATTATTACCAAAGCATCCACAATCCCTATTGCCACTTCCCTCAAGACCCTAGGATGTAAGCCATCAGGTCCAGGGGATTTATCCGCCTTGAGTCCCATTATTTTACTGAGTACCAATTCCTTAGTGATTTTAATCGTATTTAGCTCCTCCCCCCCTAGAGCCCCCTGTTTGTCCAGTGTTGGGATATTCTTAGTGTCCTCTACCGTAAAGACTGAAACAAAATATTTGTTCAGCATTTTTGCCATCTCCATGTTTCCCACCATTAATTTCCCGGTCTCATCCTCTAAGGGACCTACGTTTGCCTTCGCCACCCTTTTTCTTTTTATATAACTATAGAAACTCTTGCTATCTGTTTTTATATTTTTTGCTAATTTATTCTCATAATCTATCTTCCCTTTCTTAATCAATCCTTTAGTTACTTTTTGCTGTCTTTTGAAGACTTCCCAATCTTCTATCCTCCCACTAAGTTTGGCTACCTTATATGTCCTTGTTTTTAGTTGGATACTATCCTTAATTTCTTTACTTAGCCACGGATGGCTGTCATTTCTTTTACACCCTTTTTTCCTCAGTGGAATATATATTTTTTGAAAGTTGTAAAATAACTCCTTAAATGAACACCACTGCTCATGTACCGTCTTACCCTTTAATCTATTTTCCCAGTCCACTTTAATCAATTCCGCTCTCATACCATCATAGTCTCCTTTATTCAAGCTCAGTACGCTTGTCTGAGAACCAACCTTCTCACCCTCTAATTGGATATGGAATTCAACCATGTTATGGTCACTCATTCCAAGGGGATCCTTAACTAGGACATTATTAATTAAACCTGACTCATTACACAGGACCAGGTCCAAGGTTGCTTGCCCCCTTGTAGGATCAGTTACATACTGCTCAAGAAATCCATCCCTAATACACTCAATAAACTCTTCCTCAAGGCTGCCCTGCCCAATTTGATTTGTCCAGTTAATATGATAGTTAAAATCCCCCATAATTATAGCTGTTCCCTTATTACATGCCCCAACTATTTCCTGATTAATACTTCTTCCAGCAGAGTTGTTGACACTGTGCTCCTGGGTCTTGGAACGTTGGGAATGGGATCATGGGAAAAGGGAGCATTCGGGAGTAAGCCAGGAATGAGGTTGTAGGATATGGGAGTACCAAAAAGGATGGTGTTTTGGACATTAGGAAGGAGTATCAGGGTCTGGCAGGAGTGAGAGTGAATTGTCAATGTGTGGGAGCACTGGCAGAAATCGTGGGAAATGGGAGACAGGTCCTTCGCATGCAGGAGCCATGTGTGGTGGTGGTGGTGCGATGAGGGTGGACTTGGGGTGTGGCACCATTTGGGGTGCGTGATGGTGGAGTTTGGGAACATTGGGGACAGATTTCATAACATTGAGACAGGAAAAAACATATTGGCCCGGAATTTGCGGTCAGCGGCGAAGCGAAGGCGTTCGTCGCTGGCCCCGAAGTAAGCTTCGCACAAGGATCTCGCGATCTCTGTGTCGAGAAATTTGGGTTTTCCGACATTCAATTCAAATCAATGAAGTTTAGTGGGGATCCCTTTATGCGAACAGCTGTGACGTCAACAAGCTGTCCAAGCAGCCAATCACTCAGAATTCTTACAGACAGCGAACAAGGAAGTGGGTAAGCTCTTAAAATTCAAACTTTTTAAAAATGTTAGAGAGAGCATAACAAAGATTGGGGCTCTAACATGGGGAAAAGGCAAACTTGAAATAAATATGAACAAACTTTAAATACAAATTAACATTTTTTTTTTAAGTTTCTTAAAAATGTAAATTTTTCATTAAAATGGATAAATTTCACACTGCCCAAAGTTAAAATTAGTTTTTCAGGCCCATTACCTTTGTTTAGCAGTCAATACGCTGTTAAATCCCCAGTTCCACCTAATCCCTTTGGGTTTAACTTTTAGTGGGGAATTTAAGAATGCAATTACTGCGGAAGAGCCGAAGTTTTCATCAGTTTCCCTAATTTGAGAGATGACACTGATTGCCGGCTCTTTGGCGGGGGAGGGTGGGGTTGGGGTTGGGGGGCATAGCGCAGCCTGTGTCGGAGCAGTGAATGACAGACCGCCACTTCAGGATTTCCTTATGTGCCTGCGCATGCGCCAAATCCCGAAGTTGGGGTCAGTTTCAATGGCGGAATAACTGCGAACGCTGCCAGTTCACCGTCAGCGGACCGCCAATTCTGGGCCAATATTTCAAATACATACTCAGTGTGGCAAAAATGAAGTGTTTTTATCTAGTTTTGTCGTGATGGCTGCCCCTTTAAATCTGGTCACGTTACAGAAGGAGTTTAAAAGCCTGCTGCAATTAACTTCCATGTCTACCAAGCGCAGACCACAGGGAAATCTCCCCTTTGCTGCTTTCCGTTTCAAAGCTAGATTGTATCATTTCTATATTACTATTATCTATTCACGCATTTGTCTGCTGTTCAATAAATTTGCTTCATATTCTAGGTCTGAAGAATGGGCTGATACTGTAATACTCTGCTACATCTTGTAGATGGGAGAAAGATCCTGTGGAAGTATAGGATAATTCCACTAGTTTAAGTAATTAACAGAAAGGCTTTTCTGTTATCCTAGGAACATTAGTGTAAACTTACCCAGATCTCACGACAAATGAAGAAGATACCGAGGGATTTTTGATTTAGCATAGAGTGTAATCTAAAATATAGAACAACAACAACAACAACTTGCATTCATATACTGCCTTTAATGTTGTAAAACATCCCAAGGCACTTCAAGGAGCGTAATCAGACAAAATTTGACACTGACTTAAGAAGGAGACATTAGGAGAGATGACCAAATGCTTGGTCAAAGAGGTCGGTTTTAAGCAAGAGTCTTAAAGAGGAGAGAGAGGTAGAGGGGCAGAGGTTTTGTGAGGGAATTCCAGAGCTTAGGGCCTAGGCAGCTGAAGGCACGGCCGCCAATGGTGGGACGAAGAAAGTGGGAAAGCAGGAAGTGGGGGAAGCACGAGAGGCCAGAGTTGGACGAATGTGGAGTTTTCGTAGGGCTGTAGGAGATTACAGAGAGATGGAGTGGCGAGGCCATGGAGGGATTTGAACGTGAGGATGAGAATTTTAAAATCAAGGTGTTGGTGGACCCGGAACCAATGTAGGTCAGCGAGCACAGGGTGAATGGTACTTGGTGCAAGTTAGGATACGGGCTGCAGAGTTTTGGTTGAGCTCAAGTTTATGGAGGGTGGAAGATGGGAGGCCGGCCAGGAAAGCATTGGAATAGTCGAGTCCGGAGGTAACAAAAGCATGAATGAGGGTTTCACCAGCAAATGGGTTGAGGCGGGTGCAGAGATGGGTGATATTATGAAGGTGGAAGTAGGCGATCTTTGTGACGGAGATGATATGGGGTTGGAAGCTCAGCTCGCGGTCAAAATGTACGCAGAGCATGCGAATAGTCTGGTTCCACCTGAGACAGTGACCAACAATGTTCCCCTAAGTTGCGCGGGCGAGTGGCCGCACATCAATTGGGAGATCCCGCGCAGGCCGTTCACAAGATGTTGCCACTGGAAGATGCCATGCACGTGCGACTGCACAGCAAATTTAAAAGGACCATGTATGAAAAAAAAATTTGAGACAACATTGGTGGCCAGGCAAGTGGATGGAATAGGTGGCTCGGAAATGGAGTTTGTGGCAGGGGCCGAAGACAATGGCTTTGGTCTTCTCAATGTTTAAGTGGAGGAACTTTCAGCACATCCAGGACTGGAAGTCAGACAAGCAGCGTGACAAATCAGAGGCCGTAGAGGGGTTGATAAAGGTGGTGGTGAGGTAAGGCTGGATGTCATCAGCGTTCATGTGGAACTTGACATTGTGTTTTCGGAAGATGTTGCCTCGGGGCGGCGTGTAGATATGAAATAGGAGGGGCTCAAGTACAGATCCTTGGAGTATTCTTGAGGTAACGGTGCGGGAGAGGGAAGAGAAGTCATTGCAGGAGATTCTCTGGCTATGACTGGACAGATAACAATAGAATCAGTGAGAGCAGTCCCATTCAGCTAGACAATGGGGGAAAGGCATTGGAGGAGATTGGTGTGGTCACCTGTGTCAAAGGCTGCTGACAGGTTGAGAAGGATGAGGAGGGATAGTGCACCAGGGTCACAATCACATATGATGTAACTTGTGACTTTGATTAGGGCCGTTTCAGTACTGCGGCAGGGGCGGAAACCTGATTGGAATGGTTCAAACATGGAGTTGCGGGAAAGATGAGCACGGATTTGAAAGGTCACAACACATTCAAAGACTTCAGAGAGGAAAGGGAGGTTGGAGATGGGGCGGTAGTTTGCAAGGACAGAGGGGTCAAGGGTGGGTTTTTTGATGAAATTAGATTTGAAAGGGAGCGTGACAGTACCCAAGGAGAGGGAACCATTTACAGTATCAGCTAACATGGGGGTCAGGAAGGGAAGTTGGATAAGCCAAAAAGTCTAAAGTATGAAGTGTAAATGATCCTTTTAAAAGAAATGGATATTTGTATTTTCAACTTGTACGTTATAATAGTAGATGGGATTCACAAGGTTTGAGTTGCTAAGGAGGCACAATGGGATGTCTAGTTTGCCAGAACGAGCATGCTTAATCACACGATTTCCTTGCCATTGTCAAAGATTGCTTATCCATTCAATATTATTGAGAGAAATGCAGTTTTCTACAGGTGGCCATAGATTTTACTTAATAAAGAGAAATACAGATGTCAATTGCCTTTTGTTTCTGTTTAATGTCAAAGGAGTTGAAATTGTTTTACCAGGGAGAGGCAATTTTGAGCTTTTAGCCAGCTGCATGTGTTTCAAGATTATGTCAGCCACTGAGAAACTGGGCTCGTTTTCAAACTGCTGCTTGTTTCACCGTGTAGGAAGTATACCTTTGCTTATGTTTGGAAAGAAAATAAGTGGTGCCTCTATTATTCGGTATGTCAAGGGGAATAGTGGGATGTATGATTCACTGTTTTATACTGTTTACTGTTCATTTAATTCTTCTATATAATTAAAGTCATTTGTTGATTCAGAGCCTGTGTCTCATTCTGGTAAGAGTGTATATTCAGTCAGCTTTTTGAAGAGAGGAGCATCACGTGGCTGCATGTGATATAGCCTGTGTACAGAGTAAGGGTTCTCTGTTACAATCCCTTTGGTCTTGATATCATTTATCGAGAAACTGGGCAGGTCAAGGCTCACTCTGCATTATAGTGAATGCGGGAGTAACTACTTATGCTGAACCTGAGAAAATATCTAGCCAAAAACATAACAGAGCCAAAAACGCAACACTTAACATATTTATTTTGAATAACAGATTTTCCAAGGTCAGCATTGGGAAATTCCTTTTGGCAATATCTCTTCTTCCCCAGCAGTGAGAAAATCTGCTTTTCCAGCTATTATTAGGGCCCACCTTAATGTTTTGATGCAGTTTCAGTGCTTTTGAAATTGTAAATTGGATTTTAAAAATGCTGACAGTATTTAAGCTGATTCCCAGCAATGTCTAGAAACGTGGCTTTTTTAAAGCTTGGAATCCGAGCCTGCACAGATCAGGTCCAGGGTCAGGGTCCAACGACTATGAGAAGGCAATAGGGACGAGCAGGCAGCAATCCAACATGTCCAGTCTTGGGGTCTGGTCATGATGGTGGAGGGGGGGCGAGGGTGGGGGGGGGGGGGGTCATTGCAGCCGCAAAAAAAAGAGTAGAGTGAGGAAGGCAGCATTGGACCACAGGGCCTATTTTAGAACCTCCAAAGCAGGCCATGACAACACTTATCATGGACCTGGCGCTGGGAGGTCTCGGAGGTAAATATGTAACGGCTGTGTTCCTAGTTTTCTGCAACAAAGTTTATTCACTAGCAACTTTGTATAATCTCAAATTCTGATCAGTTCATTGTGTCTACAATTTACGGCAAAAGACAAAAAGATTGTAGACATTGTTCGAATATTTTAAGAATATGGTTCAAACCCAGCATGGTCAAGTATCCCATCTCGCATAGCTTTAGGCATTTAGCAAGGGGGCTGGATGGGTGGGGGTGCTCAGGGGAGCTTTTTGTCTCTATTTTAACAAAACAAGCTGAGCCATGAGAATCAGGCACCTAGATAAGGGATGACGTGGTTAGCAAGGAACCAACATACCACAGAAACTGATAGCATCGAGATATTCCTAAGGCAGTCAGGACTATGGAGGCTTGCATGGCCATAAGTAGACAAAGACTGGTCTATGCACTCCTGAGTTCAATAATGATGCTTGTGAGACAGAGATGGAAGTCGAGGTGATTAGGAGACTATGTAAAACAACTCATCTGAGTTGTTAA
Source organism: Squalus acanthias (assembly GCA_030390025.1). Lineage (NCBI taxonomy): Eukaryota > Metazoa > Chordata > Chondrichthyes > Squaliformes > Squalidae > Squalus > Squalus acanthias. Next base: position 21,342,784 of record CM059433.1, on the reverse strand, counting down.
CATGGCATCAGCTTGGTGGGATAATTAATGACTAAGAGATAAGGTCAGAGAGGCGTACGTGAAGAACAATGCAGCCGAATAGTATAAAGACAGGGCAAGCTGCACCCATGGAGCGAGAGCTCTCGGGATTGTTGGAAGTCCATAGCCTAGTGACGGAGGTTGAGCTTGATCCCCTTGAGTCTGCGGGAAACCAGGTTGTGTTAATTGCTTGTCAATTAATGTAATACTGTCGAACAGTTGTATAGGAACAATACTGTTATTAGTCAATATATTAAAGCTTGTTGTTTAAAACCACTCGGGCCTGCATCACGTTGAAGTTGTTGTTGAAAGACTAACAAACTTACGTTGCGACAGTAACTATGGGAAAGAAATCCGCTAATCCCAAGATTATCCCACAGAAGAGGCCCTAACCAGTTGTGCATTAATCATCACCTTTGCTTCACTGGGTTCAACTTTTTATTTCCATTTTAAGATGCATATCAAAAATTTACAAGTGTTTCCAGGAGAGGAGGCTTACTGGATGAGATTCCAGAAATGAAAGGTGCTGTTAAATGAATGGAACACAAGCCTGCAGTCAGCTACAGCTACTTTTCATTCTTTCGTGCATAGGAAGTGGGATATAATGATCGTCCTGTCTGCCTGCTCATCATCTGCCTGACTGTCAATCCAGCTCTCTGTCCGTCTCTGATGTATTTCCTGAACCTCTGCTATATTCTGTTGGTGAGCTTCCCAGAATAATCCTCCACAAATGCTTCTTTCTTTTCGAAATAGGGTTTGGACAGCCAAAAATCAGGAGGATGTTGGTACTATCTGAATTCCAACTACAGAAATAGGATGCGTGGGCACTGTGAACTCCTGTTTAAAAAAAAACAGCCAGGCTGCTGCTTAAATCTCTGCAGCTATGTGATGGCCCAGTAAATCTCATTACTGTTATTAAGCACTCCCATTCTCATAGTGAGAGGTGGTTGAAAAGTAATAATGATCTTGTGCATATTCTGTGCCACAGAGTTAAAGGTAGGCTGCTGTTCTGAAGGTCTTGATCTATTCGTCTCAAAAATTTGCCGACCCTCTGTTCCACAGTAAAGATAGTATGTGTATACGTGCATTTATTGTCGAATCGTAATGTGAAATGAAATGCAATTTACCACAAACATTATTAATGCTGCATAATAAACTGAACTGGTGAAAAGTGTGGAACTTGCAGGTTTAATTCAGCAGTCAAGTAGTTCCAATGGAGTAAAACTATAGAAGAATAGAATTTTTAGTAAGAAGAAAAGGCTTTAAGCCCAAGAAGTCTGTCCCCTTTTCATAGGCCAGCCCCACATAGCGGTTTTCTCACCAAACCCCTCAAACCCTTCTTTTGTTCAGAGAACATCAAATTAGGGCTGATTCATCGATCAGGGGCTCCTGGTGAGGAGTGGTGCTTGTAGGCAGCACTTAGTTGGAAATGGATGGAAAATCAAGGGCTGGGCTCCTTCACACAAGCAGCCCTACTCTCGGATGAACCCATTAGAACTCCAGCAGGGATTGAAAGCAAAAACTACAAACACTGGAAATCTGAAATAAAAACAGAAAATTCTGGAAAGACACACGTACTTTGAGGGAAAAAAAAATCGGCAATATTTCAGGTCTACCTGAAATATTAACCACCTTTTATATAGAACACAGGAAGATGAGTAGGTCATCCAGCCCATTAAACCTGCTCCATTGTATTGTTCGCTGGAGCAGCCATATCCAGTCTTCATTTCCTGCCTCTCTCTCTGATTATATCTCTCACAACTCTGTGTCAAGATCTTTTCCTATATTCATTTTTGTCAGCTAATCTCTATTTTAAAAAAAAACCCTCCTCATTCTGGATTCCCCTCATAAAGTGAGGAGTCATTGGGCTGGATTTTACCAGCCCTGAGGAAGCGGGTCTGGAGACGGGACTGCTGGGAAAATTAAAAAGAATGGGAGCGGGTCCCGAAACCGCTCCCAACCCGCCTCCAACCAATCTTCCGGGGAGTCGGGTCCCTGATTTGCACAGGGTCCCGACTCCGAGAGGTGGGAAGAGGATTACAGCCACTTAACTGCCTGTTAACAGGTAGGTAACAGCAGTTAAGAGGCTTTTTTCCCATTTTGAGAATTCTGCTGCGGGCTTCCCGACGTCGGGGAACCCCACCAGGGTAAGTGAGGTGTGCTGTGGGTCTGTAGTTATGTTTGTGTATAGATGACAGCTGCAGGAGTGGTGTGAAGGATCCAATGGGACACTGGTGAGTATCAGAGGTAAGGAAATGTTGGGAAAGTCATTTTTAATGTGTTTAGATGTTTCTGTAGGTGACAAGCTTTGAAGTGTTTGTGTGGCCTCACCTCATTGGGAGAAGTGACAGATCGCTTCTGTACACTCACCTGCAGCTGCCATCTGTTTCATCCTAAGGAGAGAGTCATCGGAGAGCCTGGGTGCAGGGCTCACCTTTGTACAGTGATTGTCAGTGTTTGACAGCACCTCAATGCTGTCAAACACTGTCAAATCATCTGTCAAAAATAAATGCTTCATGTCCGTTGAAGAAAACCGGCAGATGAAGCGTCATCAACTGACGTCATCTGACACCGGCTTTCCTTAATTGGCTGGCAAGCCCGCAAGGGCGGGCTTAATAAGGCCAATCAGGGGAAAATAGCGTCTGTGCGTCGGACGTCGCTGGGGGCAGGACTAGAACCCGGAAGGCAGCAGTCCCTGCCCCCAACACGTCTCGGCTGGCAAAATCCAGCCCTTTGTCTCTGTACCCTGTCAACTCCCTTTATTTAAAACACCTGCGGGTAGAGTTTCCAAAAGATCGTGGAATTTTAAAGGCACATACATTTAGCCCAAATCGGGATTCCGCAATCTTTTGTGCTAGTCTAAGAAACAGCGAGCCGGAAGCCGGCCCCGCCCACAAGACTGGCCATGTCCCCAGCTTGAATTGATCACCATTGGGAGTTTCCGTTAATTGCGCTCGTTTGCAGGCCTTCAAGGAGGCTCCAAAAATTAAGCTGGATCTTTTGGTTGCAAGGACACTAATAAGAAGATTTTAAAAGCTTTTGAAAGTAATTTTATTTTTAATTTACTACACATACTTTTTTTAAAAGTCATTTTCAGTCATTAAAATCGGGTTACTCAGAGGTGGTGAATTGACACTGCAATTAAAAATGCTTATTTGTTGAGATAAACCCATTTTCTTAAAAAAAAAATCAGTTTTAAAACATTGTCCGATTGCGCTGGTTCATGGCAGATTTAGCGTACGGCGATATGCAAATGAGTTTGAGCAGAAACGCGAGAAAAAAAAACACTTCTCAAAACTTGCACAATTCTGGGCGCAATTTGCACCCGGATCGCCGATTGCGCCCAAAGCAGAAACTCTACCCCTGATTTTCAATCACTCCTTAACCTCCTCAATTTCAAGGAATACAACTCCATTCTTTCAGTCTCTCACAACAACTAACCCCCTTCCTCTGAAGTACCATCCTGTTGTTTTGCCACTGGGCTCCCTCCAAGGACATTGGCCGTGATTTCACCGAACGAGGCGGGTCTGGGGCAGCCGGGGTCGGTGTCGCGGTCCCAACCCGCTGCCGACTGCAGCCCACACTCTCCAAGTGACTTTACGTTGATTGGGCCTTGTTAAGCTCACCCTGCCAGCTTCCCGGCCAATTAAAAGGAAGCGGGTCTGATGACATCATTTGATGACACGTCATCAGCCGGTTTCCTTAAAGGGGCCATGTCCAAATTGATTTTGACAGTTGTGCTGTCAGTGTTCTACAGCATTGAGGTGCTGCAAACACTGACAAGCACTGCACAAGGTGGACGGCTGCACCCAGGCTTTCCCATTACTCCCTCCATATGCTTATGGAGGGAGTCACAGTATGCAGGGAAGTTCTCTTCCCCTCCCATGGGTGGAAGAGACCTCCCTAGGACACCAACGCAGCCTGGTTGCACATTGCACAGGAGGACACAAGCAGGGATGTTGTCAGGATGACCAGGCTGCAGTGACGCAAACCTTTCAATGATCTCAGTAGATCACAAAACGTTACTGCCAAGCCACACTCAATCTCACCCAGCTGTGCCACTCATCACATCCGCATCACTCTGCCATCCCTACCCGACTCCTGCACATCCTTACTCACACCAACTTACCTTGCACACCAGCCTCTCTATCTACATTATCACTTCCTCATCTCACAAGCCACCCCTCACACTCACCCTCATCCTACTGCAAGCATACCAACTAACAACACACAAGGGTAGGCACTTGGGTGTTTTAGTCAATGTTCACGTGAAGTTTCTGGTAATGCGCTGTCAAACACTGAAACCTTTATTTTCAGCACTTTGTGTTCTTGGACAGATTTGTGTGCACCTTTGATAGTGTCTTAGTGAGTTGTAGTGAATGGTGAGACATAACGGTACCACCCCCCACCCTCCCCGCCCACCCCCGCCATGGTGACGAGTGTGAAAGGAATGGCTTGGGCATTGTAGGGATGCTTTATGGTGTTGGTGTGGGGTGGTGCCAACCTGGCGCATGATTTGGCATCCAGGGTGTACAATGTCAAGTGAAGTAAATCTGGCCATGGTGAGGCCATCTCTGGCGTCCCGGATAATAATGTGGTCTGGTGCTGATGCCCTGTGTCCTGTGCAGCATCAGTTGATTGCGGAGAAGGCTGGTGTTGTTGTTGTTGCTGCTGGTGTGCATGGTGATGCTGGTGTTGGGGCTGATTGTGATCCGATTCTGAGGACCAAGGTGAGATATTTTCAAGGACAACGATGCTGATGAAATAGATGGCAGGTGAGGTTGAGATGACAGAAGTGATCTGTCAATGGTGAGATAGGTTGTTCCAATGAGGTGACACTGGATAGAGAGTTTGCTCCAAACACTTGCAAGCTGCAGAAAGCTCAATCTGTCTTCCAAATGCAGTAAGCAACAGTTTCTGAGCTTTGAAAGTGAACAGCTGTAACATGGGATCTTTGATACAACTTTGGCAGCTGTCAGGTCATGAGATAATTCAATGCTGAATGCACTCACGACATGCTGAGCTGACGTGTTCCCCAAGCAGCGGGTAACCTGTGGGGGAGCACGTAAAATTGAAATGTAGGCTTGAAGTAACAGTTAATTGGATGTTAACAACCCATTTACTGATGTAAATTGCCTCCCCCGCCGCTTGGTGTCGGGTCTGTTCAGACCTGGGAGACTCGTGTGGAGGCGGGTTGACAGCGGGTTCCCTACTCGCTGTCAAGCTTTGCTATTTTGACAGCGGACCCGCCTCTGAACCCGCCCTCTGAGCAGCGGCAAAATTCAGCCCATTATATCCTTCATGAGATGGGGTTCCCTAAACTGAATACAATGGCCCCGATTTTAACGGGCAGAAGGGGATGGAGCGTGTATGCGTGTCTGCGGCCGAGAAACCCGGAAATGCCAGGAACACGGGAGTCATGCCGAATTTATCGGCAGGACAACAGAAGAATTTTTTTTACTCCATTTCCCACCCGGCAGCCAGCTGGATTGAAGGCTGGCCGGCTGCCGGTGGGAAAGCCTGCAGTGGAAGGCCACAGCCGGGGACAACCAGGGACGGTCCCCGGCAATTGGAGACGATCGTGGGATGGGGGGCTCGGAGCGCAGCAGCGAAGAGGGTGGGAGAGATCGCGGAAAAGGAGAGAGAGGTTTGAAGATTGTGGGGTGGGGGTGGGGTGGGGGTGTGTGTGTGTGTGTTGGCCGATCATGGGGAGGGAGAGATCGCAGCAGAATATTTGCTTGAGGAGCCTGGGGGACGCACTCCTGCTCCTCCTGGCCCAAAAGCAATGCTCTAAAAAGTACATAACTGCTGGATCCGACAGCTCCCGCCTCCCTTCAGCTGCCGGGTTTCCCAAGCCCTGGGAATTCAGCCGTTCAATTCAAATGGCTCCCAACATCTGAGGAATGGAGCCTCATGTAAATATTATAATCACTGACCCGCCTCTCCAGACTGGGTTACTTATCGCCCCCAAACCCGCCGTGGTTAAACCAGAAGTAGGCGTGTTTGTGGCGGGTTGGGATCGTGTTTCACATTTTTAGCAATTTAATTTAAGGTGAGGTGAGAGTGACTGCCCTTGACAGCATTTGACCGAGTGTGGCATCAAGGAGCCCAAGTAAGATTGAAGTCAATGAGAATCGGGGGGGAAACTCTACACTAGCTGGAGTCATAGCTAGCACAAAGGAAGATGGTTGTGGTGATTGAAGGTCAATCATCTCAGCCCCAGGACATCGCTGCAGGAGTTCCTCAGGGCAGTGTCCTAGGCCCAACCATCTTCAGCTACTTCATCAATGACCTTCCCTCCAACATAAGGTCAGAAATGGGGATGTTCGCTGATGACTGCGCAGTGTTCAGATAATGAAGCAGTCCATGCCAGCATGCAACAAGACCTGGACGACATTCAGGCTTGGGCTGATAAGTGTCAGGGAACATTCGCACCACATAAGTGCCAGGCAATGACTATCTCCAACAAGCGAGAGTCTAACCACTGCCCCTTGACATTCAACTGCATTACCACCGCCAAATCCCTCACCATTAACATCCTGGGGGTCACCATTGACCAGAAACTTAACTGGACCAGCCACATAATTACTGTGGTAACGAGCAGGTCAGAGGCTAGGTATTCTGCGGCAAGTGTCTCACCTCCTGACTCCCCAAAGCCTTTCCACCATCTACAGGGCACAAGTAAGGAGTGTGATTAAATACTCTCCACTTGCCTGGATGAGTGCAGCTCCAACAACACTCAAGAAGCTCGACACCATCCAGGACAAAGCAGGCCACTTGATTGACACCCCATCCAACACCTTAAACATTCACTAACTCCACCACCGGCGCATTATGGCTGCAGTGTGTATCGTCTACAAGATGCACTGCAGCAACTCGCCAAGGCTTCTTCGGAAGCACCTCCCAAACCCGCGACCTCTTCCACCTAGAAAGACAAGGGCAGCAGGCGCATGGTAACACCACCAACTCCAAGTTCCCCTCCAAGTCACACACCATCCTGACTTAGAAATATATCGCCGATCCTTCATCGTCACTGGGTCAAATTCCTGAAACTCCCTCCCTATCAGCACTGTGGGAGTACTTCACCACACGGACTGCAGTGGTTCAAGAAGGCGGCTCACCACCACCTTCTCAAGGGCAAATAGGGATGGGCAATAAATGCTGGCCTTGCCAGCGACGCCCACATCCCATAAACGAATAAAAAAAATTAAAAAATCCCCCGACCCTCTCCCGCCCATCATGGGGGAGTTAAAACTCCCCCCAATATTCCAAATGAGGACTGACCAGGACTCTGATCAATAGTATTTATTTACATTTATATTTTTTATTTCTGGTGATGAAACCCAGCATTCCATCAGCTTTATTAATTGCCTTTTGCAACTGCTAGCTGGTTTGTAATGGCTTATGTACTGGAACGACCTAAATCCCTCTGTTAATTTGCATAGCCTGTTGCTTCTCCATTTGGGTTGTATTCTCATCTACTACTCCTATGCTCAAAGTGTACTAGCTCACAATTTGTTACACTGTGCATCTGCCATTGTTATACCCATTTGCTTAATCTTTGTTGTTTTGTAATTTTCTGCTATTTCTTCACAATTCAGTATACCTCCTAGGTTAGTATCACATGGAAACTCCCAGATACAGATCATTTCTATAAAAGAGAGTGAAATGCTGAGGCACCAACACAGATCTCTGGGACACACCCACTTGTCACTGCCCATCAATGTCAGAATGTCCCTTATATCCCAACTCTGTATCCTATTCATACAATAAGGTTGCTTCCAGTTCAATGGACCTTACCTTTAGCTAGCAAGTTGGCCTTCATAGCGAGAGGATTCAAGTACAGGAGCAAGGATGTCTTGCTGCAGTTGTACAAGGCCTTGGTGAGACCACACCTTGAGTATTGTGTGCAGTTTTGGTCGCCTTATCTGAGGAAGGATGTTCTTGCCATGGAGGGAGTGCAGCGAAGATTCACCAGACTGATACCTGGGATGGCAGGAATGACGTATGAAGAGAGATTGGGTCGATTGGGCTTGTATTCGCTAGAGTTTAGAAGAATGAGAGGGGATCTCATTTGAAACTTATAAAATTCTAATAGGACTAGACAGACTAGATGCAGGAAGGATGTTCCCGATGGCGGGGGAATCCAGAACCAGGGGTCACAGTCTAAGAATAAGGGGTAAGCCATTTAGGACTGAGATGAGGAGGAATTTCTTCACCCAGAGAGTGGTGAACCTGTGGAATTCTCTACCACAGAAGGCAGTTGAGGCCAATTCATTAAATATATTCAAGAAGGAGTTAGATATATTTCTTAAGGCTAAAGGGATCAAGGGATATGGGGAGAAAGCAGGGACAGGGTACTGAATTTGGATGATCAGCCATGATCTCATTAAAAGGCGGAACAGGCTCGAGGGGCCGAATGGCCTACTGCTGCTCCTATCTTCTATGTTTCTATGTTTCTCTGTAAATCTGGGACCTTCCTGTGTAGCTTAATTCCACACTGAGCAGTGCACTTAGAATCGAGTCATGAAGGGAGTTCTGGGCCATTACGTGATGGCAAAATTGAGGTTGCGCACAATGCCTCATACAGTTGAATAGCATGATGGCACCATTGTGTAGGCACACACATAGAAATAAATCTCAGAAAAAGCCCCTGCTTTCAAGAGATAGGGGAGGGGATTAGAAATGATTGTGAATATCTGCAGATAGAAACTTAAAGTTACAACGTTAAAGTAACCACATATATAGTCTTCTTCAGCATAATTGCTTCGACAAGCTCAGCCTGGGTTGTGGGAGGGAAAAACTCTGCCTTGAATCCTATTGGTAAATTAAGATCATGAGGACTACAAGGTGGAATAATTTGGTTGCTTTGCGCCTCCCGTTTGCGCCCTAAGAGGGTGCTAATGGGGCGCAAAGCAAATAGCGCCCGGGCGCAGCGATGTTTGCGCCGCTCGCAAAACTGACCAGACATTTTGCGGCGGCGCTAAACACTACCGCCACGATCTCCTGCGCCCGCAGATCGTGACGTCAGTCGAGCGTGCAACGCCCCGGTAGTGCCCCGGACCGGATACTGAGTGGCGCTCCCTGCCTTACTGCCTGGCGCTAGCAACGACAGGTTGAGGGGAGCGTTTTGCAGTCAGGAAGGGACTGGGGGAACGCTATTTAAAGGTGACCGCTTCCTGCCTTTTTTTGTCGGCGACATTTTTGCACCACGCATTCTGAGAGAGAGAGCGAGACGTCTGGAGAGATTCAACGCTGTGTGAAGGAGTTTTGGGTACTGAGCAGCACTATGCAGGATCATTTTGATTTGACCTTCCTTGCATCAATTTAGAAGAGACTAGGGGGCTGCACTCTGAGCTCTCTCCCTGGGTCTCTCCATTGTTCTTTCCAGCAGATTTGATGTACAGGTCTCTCCAGGCGAGATTCAAGGCTGCAAAGAGCAGGGTGTGGATGAAGAGCAAGATCGACCCTCCCCTTTAAGAACTGGCTGGTGCCAGTGTGTCTGTGTTCCATTGCTGACTGACATCACATGAGCTTCGCCAGCGCTCTGAGGTAGCGCCTCGCTCCTCGGCCTTTGCGCCTTAAGACAGGTGTGAAGCGCCTGATTTAGCGCTGCAATCACCTCCAGGGGCGATAGAAGCCAAGTTTGCAGTCGGAGGCGATAATTAGCGCCAGGCGCTTAACTTTGCGTCCGGCCGATAATTGCGCCCCAAACGGGGCGATACCGAATTTCTCCCCCCAAATCTTTAAATCAGGTGCGGTTACATTCAAACATTTTTCATACTATAAACATTTGTTTAACCACTGTACAATTTTTGAACATTTTAAAGATTTTAATTTTAAGTCTGCAGCAAGCTGAAAAAAAATCTAATTTGGCGGAACAACCTTCTGAAAATTGCCTTTCTTTAAGGGCAGTAAGGGTGGGAATTCTGTTGAATTTTTCAATGAAAGATTCCCTGAGTACCGAGAGGAACTCAGCTTCCATAGGCCTCTTGTTATCAGAGCATTGTAAACAACAGATTTACCTCACAGCCGTGAAGAAGGACAGCTTTGCTGGCAACATTTATAGGTGTCTAGATGTTTTCAGATGAACTGCTGAAACTCAGCTGTCATTTTAATCAAGCGAAGAAAGAACTAATAGCTATGCAGATACAGTACGCTTTATTGAATCCAGCTACATTTAAAGTTTGGCACCGTGGACAATTGCAATATGCAAAACTGAGAGCAGCTCCAAAGTCTCCAGAACAGAACAAGAGGTGCTTTCACGACACAGTGGAGTAGATTGGAGCTCCAAATGGGTGTTAATGTCAGGCAGTGGTTTTAGTACCCACTGTCCTAAGTGTGCTCAGGGTCAGTTTCATTTGCCTAGTGTCAGTGAACTAACGGCCCATTTTGAGCCTGGCACTGGGAGCTCGCAAGAGATACACAAGAGATTGCGTGTAAGCAACCCTTAAAGGACTGCTTACAAGGACTGATTGATAAATTTAAATCTACAAGCAGATACAAATATTGGTAAATTGCTTTTCCACCTTTCTTACTCTAGATTTTTAGACCTGCATAGTTTAGATCACTCTCATAGGTGAGTCTGAACTTCCTTTGCCTTTGAGAGCATCTTTACTTGCCTTGATATCTGGGCAAGTTTTGGCAATGTGCCCACTATAATCAACAGAAAAATCTTTCTGTGAATTACTTTGCCGCAACTATCCTCTGCCTTCAGAGGATCACTTTCCCATCTTGGATAAGCATTGGAGCACCACAATATCAGACAAATATATTTAACAAAAAATGAACAAACAATTAAATAACAGTAACACAATACACATACATATCCGAAGTAGAAATTCTTCTTTCTAGCTATTCAAAGGCAAGGAAAGGATGCAATCTAAATGCTAGCTATTCTTTTGTAGATAACTTTTGAGTTAATGTTTGATATCTGCAGTGTTTCCTTTTCCTATATTTCTTATCACTTGTGGGAGCTGCATTAACCTGAACTATATCTCTTGGAAGTGACTAAGTAATTTGAACAGCTACAGACACTGGGACTCCCTGGATCTGAGGAACTGAGAGCCACCTTTGAAAATAACTGACAAAGCTGAACAAATCACAAATCTGTGTTTGAAAGTAGCCCGGCTCTTTCCTCAAACTCTGCGGACAAAATTTGCAACATCTGTATCAACAAGATTCTGACGCAATTAAAGGAACCTCCACAAAACTACAAGACAGAACTACATTGGTTTTTTTGTCGCATCATTTCCCCTCACCCTTCAGCTTGATATCCATGAGTGCTGCTGGCATAATGCTCCTGAGGATGGAATCTGGGATTATTCCTAATGACAGCACATGGGAACCACAATGATGTTGGATAACCGTTTGCTCCATCAATCCTACTCTTCCGACTTTGTAACATTCCTTTTTCAAGCAACTTTCTAATTACACTCAAAAGTATTTGTGGACTCTGTTTCACTAACAGTTTGTGGCAGACAATTCCACATTATAATCACTCTGTGTAAAGATTATTTTCCAACCTCCAATTTAATTCTTTTTGTAATTACCTTGAATTTGTGCTCGCTTCTTACTGTCTAACTGACCAATGGAAACAATCTATCATTATTTACCTTATCATAAGCCTTTATAATCTTGAAGACCTCTGTCAGTTCATTGCTTAACCTTCTGTGCTCCAATGAAAAAGTGCCGTAACGTCTCACATCTTCCTTCATTAACGGCGATCCCTCATCCCAGGCAACATCCGAGTGAATCTATACTACAGCTCTTCCGTTGCTTTGACATCCATCCTAAATGTAAATTTATAAAAAATACTTCCCTGAATGTGGAGTCGGGAGGAGCAGGAGTGTTCCTCTCAGTTCCACTGCAGTGCCAAAGACCATTGCTGGCCCCCGCTCTGCCCCCATACCCACTCCCGATCACTTTCCCTCCTCCCTCTCTCCTGATTGGAGAAGAGTGTAAAACAGGCGGCCGATTTGCTAGTGCACATTTTGCACTACTGCCAAAGTCGAATTTCACCGCTTTCATCTGCCAATCAGAATGGTGGGATTTATACTGCTCAGGATCTATAACCAGCTAGCCAACGTATGCCATAATGGCACACTGTGCATTAGGTTATGACAGACTGCATCAGTCTGGTTCTTCAACTGGCTCTGAGTCCATCATTTCACTTCTGGACCCAATACCTTGGGTCAATTTTAACCCTACTAACCCAGTGGGTGAGCGGCTGAAATCGAACCGCTGGGAACTCATCCCTTTCCCACCGCCTGCAATCCAGGGTTCTGCAAGTGGCCAAGGCAGCTTTCCTACCAGCTGAAAGCAGGTGGGAAGCAGTCTGGAAGGACAGAGTGGCCCAAAAGATAAGTTACTTTGTGGGGCCAGAAGGAGCAGGAGAGCTCCTCCGGGGCCCACAAGGAAAGTCATGACCTCCACCTCCACAGGCCCCCGCCCCATTCGCTCCAGCGAGAACCCCTCCCCCCCTCCAAACCCCCTTTCCCTGGATGTGAACAGGCGGCCAAGGGCCGACCAATCTTCAACAACCGGCAGCTGTTCAGCGCCCTATTCCCGTCCACTCTGGGCAGGAGGTTGACCAACAGCATTTAACCGAGGCTCGACAGTTAAAATCACCGAAGGCCTCCTGCTGCTGCGTGCAGGCAGGAATTTAACTTGCTTTCCCAACGGAAACCCACTCCAAGTTAAAAAAAAACCCTGCCTCGGGTCAATGTAGGTGTATCTGATAGAGTTAGAGCTGATTTTGATTTGATGACTCCACTGGAATTTTCATATTGCATTTATGCTGCTGCAATTGTAAACATAGCTTAAAAATCCCAGTATAAGAAGGGCATTAGACAATACCTAATTCAATGTTTTAAGGTTATGTGGATGTGGGCAGCAAAAGGATAGAGAATTGCTGAGAATGTACAAAATACGTAATAGAAATTTTGTGAAACCTTGCAAGCTTTGACCTGCCAGTTTACAAAAGGTATTAGTCTACTTAAAGGAATTTGTAACAATGGGATATGTATTTTCAATATCAAGAGCACAGTTCCACATTCTTAATACCCTTGCTTTGGCAGAATCCTTCATTGAAGAGGCCCTGCCTAGATCCCACGAGAGACAGATTTCGAATGACGGAGGTAAAATGGTGGCCTTTGTTGACCAAGTCTTGAATATTTTAAGGTTTCAGCTTTGCTGCGACTTTGACATAAGTACAAAGCAGTTTTGGGTACACCGTATAAAAGTGTCAGCATAATATAGAAGACTAGTAAGCATACTAAAAGTAATGGGATAACAGAATCCCGACAGAATACTCTCTCACATCAGTTTGAGTTTACATAAAGTGTACTTTAATGTCAGCATTTGATTCACCCATTTTAGTTTTCCAAGGTTTTCTTAAAAGAACTAAATCTCCATACTGTACTTGAAACCTTCAGCTTTAATCCTAGAGCATTCACCTGCGTATGCTGTAATTTTTTTCTTTTTCTGTATCACCAAATGTATTGTGTGAATTTACTACCATTAATGATAAGCACACTTGTATAATGATGTTTAATTTGGTCATCTTTGGAAGAGCTGAGGTGGTGACCCTCCTGTTATGGCATAAGAAGTTGCCCTGTAGCCAATTAGTAATTTAGGAACAAAAGATTTCAGTGGTAATCCTTCAAAGCTTTGAACAGTCCTTCATAATTTGATTGATGTGCTCTACTTCTACATAGTGAGCACAAATGTTTAGTTCCTAAGTGTCACGTGAATTCAGCAATTTCTTCAGAGGCCAACTCAGATCTATCACCTGAAATCAAATCATTGCAATTTTCTTCTCTACTGAAAACAGGAGATAGGAACTTGGTTACAATTCTTCGATTCCCCCTATGAAGCAAAATCCTGTTTAGGTTATTTATATTGGTCCACCAATATAATTGAATGATAGCAATCAGCTGGGATGAAGTCACAATACTCCCTTATGTCAGTGGTAATTTAGTCGTGCCATTCTGACTATAGGTAACATGTTCAATGTGAGAATCCATACTGGATAGGAATATAGGAAACATATGAATGTGAGTAGGTGATTCAGTCCCTTGAGCCTGTTCCGCTATTCAATTAGATCATGGCTAATCTGTACCTTAACTCCATTTCAACATCGTTGTTCCATATCCTTTGATACCCTTACCCAACAAAACTCTATCAATCTCAGTCTTGAAAATTTTAATTGACCCAGCATCCATAGCCTTTTGGGGAAAGAGTTCCAGATTTCTACTAAAAAGTGCTTCCTATTTGACTTCTAAATGGCCTAGCTTGAAGATTAAGGTTATTCCCTCTTGTTCTGGATTATAGTTTCTCTGTATCTACCCTATCGAATCCCTTCATCATTTTAAACACTTTGATTAGATCACCCCTCAACCTTCTATAGTCAAGAAAATACAAGTCATGGTTATGCTCCGCCACAGCTCCTAGTCCTTGACCGTTAAGAAACTATTCCGTTTTGTCTTACTCAGATCCAAAGTGGATAACTTCACAATTCCCCACATTAAACTCCATCTGCCATAGTTATGCCCACTCAGTTAGTCTGTCTATGTCCCTTTGTAACTTCCTGCTCCCATCTGCACAACTTCCTGTGCCTCCTAACTCAGCTTCGTCTGCAAACTTGGATATACAACTCCCTATTTGTTCTTCCAAATTACTGATATATATGGTGAAATGCTGAGGCCCCAGAACAGATCTCTGGGAAGCACTGGTTGTCACATCCCGCCAGCCAGAGAATGAACCTTTTGTCTCTACTCTGTCTCTTACCGCCCAACTAATTACTGATCAACCTCACAAGGTTACCTCCAATTCCGTGCGCTCTCTGTTTTGTTAGTAATCTCTTGTGTGGAATTTTATCAAATGCCTTCTGGAAGCCCATATAAGCAAAATCCATAGACATTCCCCTATCCACCATGCTAGTGACTTCCTCAAAAAATGCACCTAAATTAGTCAGACGTGACCTACTATTCACAAATCTATGCTGACTTTCTTTGATCAGCTGGGGCATTGTCTTTGCTTTACCCTTAGAACATCCTGGTAACTCTCAAAAGCAAGGCAAATAATCTCCTGAAGAGATGCAGCTACCATCAAATAATGAATAGTCTGACAAATGTAATCCATCTGAATAGCAAATTCACCGCATCGATAAATATATATATATAGCAGCGAGCCAACAGTTCTGAATCCATTTTCTTGTGCTTTGTTGTAGAGTTCTCCAGCAACTGTGAATCTAACTTGTACATACAGGACAAAAAGTACTAGCAACTTGAATTTCCTCTGAAATAGAACCAAACCATTCAGTAATCATATCAACTGTCTCTGTCATCCTCTTGCTTTTCATCCCTGAACAAAAACAGCATCCTAGCCAAACAGTCAGCAGCAATATGTTATTATTGTTTGGCATTCAACATCCTCGTTGAATTTTACTTTGCAGGACATAGTTGACAACTCCTCTTATTACAAAATAGAACAGTCACACTAGAATGCAGAGTGTAAATAGAGTTGCCAAGGCTTGATAATCAATATGTAGAGTAAATTTCACTGACTAACCGTGCATGACACTTTTGTGTAGCATGCTTGAGCTTATTCTCCATTGTGGACTATTTCTATTCTGCATCAATTAATGCAAAAGAACCAGAAGCAACTGTACATTCCGATCCGTCCTCATGAACCTAAGTAATGAAAACATTGAATCCCTAATACAAAACATTTTTAACACTTTAGTGTAGTGTGTCAAAAAGAGTCAAAATATTAACTTTGTCAATGTTAACTAATGTCAGGCCAATTGTCAAACAAGGAAAAGTTCTGCATTAAATCGTTTTTTTAATCGTTCCTGGGATGTGGGTGTCGCTGGCAAGGCCAGCATTTATTGCGCATTCCCTAGTTGCCCTGAGCAAGTGGTGGCGAGCCGCCTTCTTGAACTGCTACAATCCGTGTGGTGAAGGTACTCCCACAGTGCTGTTAGGGAGGGAGTTCCAGGATTTTGACCCAGCGACGATGAAGGAACGGCGATATATTTCCAAGTCAGGATAGTGTGTGACTTGGAGGGGAACTTTGAGGTGGTGGTGTTCCCATGTGCCTGCTGCCCTTGTCTTTCTAGGTGGTAGAGGTCGCAAGTTTGGGAGGTGCTGCTGAAGAAGCCTTGGCGAGTTGCTGCAGTGCATCTTGTAGATGGTGCACACTGCAGACACAGTACGCCAGTGGTGGAGGGAATGAATGTTTAAGGTGGTGGATGGGGTGTCAATCAAGCGGGCTGCTTTGTCCTGGATGGTGTCAAGCTTCTTGAGTGTTGTTGGAGCTGCACTCATCCAGGCAAGTGGAGAGTATTCAATCACACTCCTTACTTGTGCCTTGTAGATGGTGGAAAGGCTTTGGAGAGTCAGGAGGTGAGACACTCGCCGCAGAATACCCAGCCTCTGACCTACTCTTGTTGCCACAATATTTATGTGGCTGGTCCAGTTAAGTTTCTGATCAATGGTGACCCCCAGGATGGTGATGGTGGGGGAATTCAGCTATTGTAATGCCGTTGAATGTCAAGGGACAGTTGTTAGACTCTCGCTTGTTGGAGATAGTCGTTGCCTGGCACTTGTGTGGCACGAATGTTACTTGCCACTTATCAGCCCAATCGTCCAGGTCTTGCTGCATGCAGGCATGGACAGCTTCATTATGGGAGGAGTTGTGAACGGTCATCAGTGAACATCCCCACGTCTGACCTTATGATGGAGGGAAGGTCATTGATGAAGCAGCTTAAGATGGTTGGGCCTGGGACACTGCCCTGAGGAACTCCTTTAGCGATGTCCTGGGGCTGAGATGATTGACCTCCAACAACCACAACCATCTTCCTTTGTGCTAGGTATGATGCCAACCAGTGGAGAGTTTTCCCCCTGATTCCCATTGACTTCAGTTTTACTGGGGCTCCTTTTTGCCACACTCAGTCAAATGCTGCCTTGATGTCAGGGGCAGTCGCTCTCACCTCACCTTGGAATTCAGCTCTTTTGTCCATGTTTGGATCAAGGCTGTAATGAGGTCTTGAGAAGAGTGGTCCTGGCGTAACCCAAACTGGACATCAGTGAGCAGGTTATTGGTGAGTAAGCGCTGCTTGATCACACTGTCGATGACACCTTCCATCACTTTGCTGATGATTGAGAGTAGACTGCTGGGGCGGTAATTGGACGGATTGGATTTGTCCTGCTTTTTCTGGACAGGACATACCTGGGCAGTTTTCCACATTGTCGGATAGATGCCAGTGTTATAGCTGTACTGGAACAGCTTGGCTAGAGGCGTGGCTAGTTCTGGAGCACAAGCCTTCAGCATGACAGCCGGGATGTTGTCGGGGCCCATAGCCTTTGCTGTATCCAGTGCGCTCAGCAATTTCTTGATGTCACGTGGAGTGAATCGAATTGGCTGAAGACTGGCTTCTGTGGTGGTGGGGACCTCAGGAGGAGGCTGATATGGATCATCCACTCGGCACTTCTGGCTGAAGATGGTTGCAAATGCTTCAGCCTTGTCTTTTGCACTCATGTGCTGGGCTCCACCATCATTGAGGATGGGGATATTCATGGAGCCTCCTCCTCCCGCTAGTTGTTTAATGGTCCACCACCATTCACAACTGGATGTGGCAGAACCTCAGAGCTTTTATCTGATCCGTTGATTATGGGATCGCTTAGCTCTGTCTATAGCATGCTGCTTCCATTGTTTAGCATGCATGTAGTCCTGTGCTGCAGCTTCCCCAGGTTGGCACCTCATTTTTAGGTACGCCTGGTGCTGTTCCTGGCATGCTCTTCTACACTCCTTATTGAACCAGAGTTGGTCCCCTGGCTTGATGGTGGTGGTAGAGTGAGGGATATGCTGGGCCATGAGGTTACAGATTGTGGTGGAATACAATTCTGCTGCTGCTGATGGCCCACAGCGCCTCATGGATGCCCATTTTTGAGCTGCTAGATCTGTTCTGTTTCTATTCCATTTAGCACGGTGGTAGTGCCACACAACACAATGGAGGGTGTCCTCAGTGTGAAGACGGGACTTTGTCTCCACAATGACTCTGCGGTGGTCATTGCTCCAATGCTGTCATGGACAGATGCATCTGCGACAGGTAGATTGGTGAGGGTGAGGTCAAGTAGGTTTTTCCCTCGTGTTGGTTCTCTCACCACCTGCTGCAGGCCCAGTCTGGCAGTTATGTCCTTCAGGACTTGGCCAGCTCGTTTAGTAGTGGGGCAACAGGCCACTCTTGGTGATGGACATTGAAGTCCCTCACCCAGTGTACATTCTGTGCCCTTGCTACTCTCAGTGCTTCCTCCAAGTGGTGTTCAACATGGAGGAGTACTGATTCATCAGCTGAGGGAGGGTGGTAGGTGGTAATCAGCAGGAGGTTTTCTTGCCCATGCTTAACCTGAAGACATGAGACTTCATGGGGTCCGGAATCAGCATTGAGGACTCCCAGGGCCACTCCCTCCTGACTCTATACCACTGTACCGTCACCACTGGTGGGTCTATCCTGCCAGTGGTACAGGACATACCGAGGGATGGTTTTGGAGGAGTCTGGGACATTGGCTGAAAGGAATGATTCTGTGAGTATGACTATGTCAGGCTGTTGCTTGACTAGTCTGTGGGACAGCTCTCCTAATTTTGGCACAAGTCCCTAGATATTCGTGAGGAGGACTTTGCAGGGTCAACTGGGTGTGCCATTGTCGTGTCCGTAGCCAGTGCCGAGGTCGATGTTGATGTCGGGTGGTCCGTCCAGTTTTATTCTTATTCTTATTTCAGGTCATTGTAACTAAACAGGATAAATGTGTTTTAAAAAATTGGCCTCAGATAGCTGATTCTTTAAAAGAGTTCTTTTATATCAACGCATTAGCCAATAGACAAAGCCCTTCTGATTCAGCCACATTTCAATAGGAGTCCTCTGTCCTAGACAATTTTCTTCCTTGGCGTTGTTATTTGTATTCAGAAATTAATTATGTCAGATTGCTTGGTATCTGAATCAATCCAATTTGTGGTCTTAGTATATGTGACTTTGCAGATTTGGGGAAGTAGACCAATTCATTATCGCGGTCATCTCAAAAGGAAGATAGCTAATGTCTCAAATTTAACACATGATGTTAAAGGCTTCTTGCGGCATAAAGGCACTGCCATTACTAGTCGTCGTCAGTTTAGCGCTCAAGTTCAGAGTTCAGCCTTCTGTAGTTGACATTTGAACTCTGTAGTGGACAAGAATATCGCCTCAGCAATGCAGATACATTGCATTCGGGTGTCTATGAAATATTCTGTTCCTCCAAAAGTCTTACAGATTATTGGACTGTAAGAGAATGGTATTCCAGAGAAACATTTTGATCTCTGAAACAATTCAATCTTTATCATTTTTCGAAATGTTTGTACCAACAACATTCTGCTATGTTTTACGGATTCTGTGTAATCTTATGGCTAAATAAAGTTGAATATTAGTTTTGGTATCAGCATAATATTTACGAGTGGGCAGGAGTGTGTGGTAGGAATCTCACATATTCTCTGGTGTGCTTAACCATCATCAAATGATAATTTCTAGTTTTGTGTGTGTTATCCGATTCGTAGGCCCACATAAAAGTTCAGGTTTCTGCCTTTTTGTGGTGAAGCAAGTGTTGAGAGGAATCCAAATTCTAACAAGCAGCATCAGACGACTTAATGTTTTGTTTCCACAAAGAAGAGTTTTCAAAGGTTCAAAAGCAGGTATGTAGTTTGGTAACATGGAATAAATCCAAATAGACTGGTGATATAGGCAGGCAATGAAGCATCAACAACTGCTGGATGGAAGCTGGAATCTGTCTTGTCAAACCAGACAATCAAAGAAACATATTTTATTCTATTCAAACAGCTAATTTTAAGACTAGCTGTAGCCCATTACTATAATGTTTCCTCATGTTTAGCTTGTGTTCATCTATAGACAATTACAGAGTACATCATGTCGTCCATTGGTCCATTTAATATGCTTTCCTTGTTCCTCCTGAGCTCCAAACGTACTGTTCTATGTGTCCATTCCCCTCCCTGCATCCTCACTGCATTGAAATTAAATTCATGCTTTCCCAGCACCTCAAAACTGTGCCACTCTTTTGAAGTTTTGGACCATTTAAGTCACAGCAAATATCTTGAACAATAGATGGTGGGTGACTATCAACCACCGTAGACTTATGGGGGAAAAAATTCGGTTGGTTAGCACCTCCGGGGGGCGCTAACGGGGGGTGCTAGGAACTTAGCGCCCGAGCGCGGCGATTTTAGCGCCGCTCACGAAATTGACCAGTCATTTTGCGGCGGCACTAATCACTACCGCCACGATCTCCTGCTCCCGCAGATCGTGACGTCAGTCGAGCGTGCAATGCCTTGGTAGCGTCCCGGACCGGACATTGAGTCACGCCCCCTGCCTTAGCGCCTGCCGCTAGTAACGACAGGTAGAGGGGAACGTTTTCAAGTCGGGAAGGGGCTGGAGGAACGCTATTTAAAGGCGGGCGCATCCTGCCTTTTCTTGTCGGCAAAATTTTTGGGACACGCAGGTTGAGAGGGAGAGAGATGTCTGGAGAGATTTAACACTGTCCTAAGGAGTTTTGGCCCTCAGCACCACTTTTGAGGCTCCTAAGCACTGAGCTCTTTCCCTGGGCCTATCCATTAGTGCTTCCAACACAATTGCTTTAGAGGTCTCTCCAGGCAGAGAATCAAGGCTGCAATGAGCAGGGTGTGGCTGGCCAGCAAGATGGTCCCTCCCCTTTAAGAACTGGACGGCGCCAGTCTGTCTGGCTTCCATGGTAACTGATATCGCCTGTGCTTCAGTAGTCGTTCTGAGGTTGCGCCTCACGCCCCGACGTTTGCGCCTTAAGAGAGGTGTGTCGCGCCTGATTTAGCGCTCAAATCACCTCCAGGGGCGATAGAGCGAATTTTGCAGTCAGAGATGATAATTAGCGCCGGGCGCTAAACTTTGTGCACGGCCGATATTAGCGCCCCAAAATGGGCGATACCCAATTTTTCCCCCATAGTCTTCATGAAGGCCAATATACAGAGAAAGAGCACCATTTTTTTCTGGGTCCCTACTCTACAGTAAACCCATTCAAAAGCACCAATTCTCTTAAATATGCAATAATTCTATAATCATTATTTCCTTGGGATCTGGACCCTTGACTGACGAAAGCAAATACCCAAGCTTCTGAAACGATGGCTTTATGGCTGTGCACAATTTAACTTTATACACAAACCCTTGGCATAAACAAATTGCCTGTCCAATGCTAAATTAATAGACCAAAGTATAGTAGAAGTGCGTGGTATAAACGGAACCAAATTGTCTGCAGGAATTTGTGGTTAGAGAACAAACACAAGGGGTGTAATTTTCACCACCCCACGATGGGTGGGAGAGGGTCGGGGGTTGGGGGGGGATGGTTACATATGGAAAAAATGGGAAACCCAACCGCAACTTGCCTACGTCCGGTTTAACTGGGGCGGGTTTGGGGTCGGACGAGTAACCCGCTTTGCAGAGGCAGGTTCATAATTATAATATTTAAATGAGGCTGCCTGCCTCCGATTTTATCAGCAATTTGGATTTAATAACAGCAGGCTGAAGGGAGGCGGGAGCTGCCAGATGTAGCAGGTAAGTGCTTTTCCAGCATTGCTTGTGGGTTAGGAGGAGCAGGAGTGCTTCCCGCCGGCCCCTCAAGTGAACCTGCCTTGATCTCGCTTCCCCCCACAACCCAAGCCCAAACCGCACGCTGAGTTCCCTCCCCCATCCCGCAATCTCTCTGTCCCCCCCACCACGATCCAAGCACCATCCGCCCCCCCCAACCCCCACGACTCCTGATCTTCTCGATTGCCGGGGACCGTCCTCTTCCAACGCTGGCCTTCCCGCCTGACAGCCAGCCAGCCTCTCAATCCGGCCGGCTGTCGGGCGGGAAGCAGACTAAAAAAATTCTAATGAGGTCCGGCCGTTAAATTCGGCAGGGCCTCTGCGATCCCAGAATTTCCGGGTTTCCCGGCCGCTGACAGACGCCCCCGCTCCCTCCTCACCTCCCCGTAAATATCGGGGTTTGAGTCTTCCTCAGAAGGATATACTTCGATTCACAATATACAAGTCCAATAGCACACCTTTGCTGTTATAAATCACAGTTGCAGCTGTATGATGGCCATGAGGTAAAAGCACTGCCCAATTGCAGTAATCAGCCATACTTAACAAAAGATCCCAGGTTTGATTCCTGAGCCATCTCATCTTATTCGGGGTAGCAGGTTTAAATGTAATCAGATTACAGAGAATCTGAATTAATATCAATCCCCAAAATAAGTGACTACAATTTTTCCAGAACCTTAATAATAATTTGTGCCTTTGCTGTCAGAGAGCTTCATTCAGCTGACAGAATATCCTGTGATACAACTGCTGTCATGAAGAGATTCACTTTGTTGAATACACGTTGTTTATTGAGCGCATCAGGATTGAGTTAGAGAACTGAATCAGTAATGGTGTTCAAAACTATTTGTAGAACGTTATGAATCAGAATAAGAATAGTTCAGAAAATGTCGTTCGAAAGTGCTCATCACACCATTCTTTAAACTGGAATGTAAGTGCAGAGCTGCAAACGTTGCTACCAGCAGAACTCAGCCAGTCCTGGCTAGGATGCCTCACATTTGCCATCTGGCATAGGAAGGAATGGTAGTCTGGGGGGGCTTACATTCTCTGGCTCTCATCACTGAGATCAGGGGATTGACTCTTTTCTGAGTGTGGAGACCCAAAATGGTGGACCCTGTGGGGGAGGGGGAAATACATTACATTTTAAAATCTCCTGCAAAGCAATACCTAGGAAACAAGTTTGGACCTCATTTAAATTATACTCCTCCAATTACTTGCTCCTTTATAAAGGTAAGATCATTACTGCATAACACCATTGTAAATGTATCAGATGACACTTGAAACTATGGAGATGATGAAGAATTGCATCTTCACAGAACTGCTGGTTCCACCTCACCTACTCTTGTTACTGCTGTTACTGCCTACCAAGAAAGAGTCTTATTGCTTCAACAGGCCGTTTTTTCAGGCAGACTCAGTCCTAGGCAATGCCAGGATCATCCTGCTTTGAAAACTTCCTTTCTTTTGGCACCCTGTTAGCTGCCAGGGAAGTTGTGCGTTGGTGCACTTTGAAGAACCATCTTCCATGTGATCTCCTGCACTGGTTTTGATCACCAGAGGGGGTCGGAGAGGATTTTTCAAAGTATTTTTCCATGATCAGCCCAGGGTTTTTCTGGGTTTTTTTTGCCTCTCCCAGCATATTACGTGGCAGCGGGAGGGGGTATAGGAGGTGTCCAGTCATGTTGCTCCAGGCATTATGAGTGTGGGGCAGGCTTGATGGACCAGCTGGCCTTTCCCTGCCCGTCAATTTTGAAATTTCACAATTCCCGATGCTATGTCGCCAATCACATTACTGCATCCTCACCTGTTTGCCAATTCATTAGTCAACTTTGCCAGATATTTTAACACATGACAGTAGCCATTTACGACAAGCAGAACAAAGTAGATAATTCAGAAATTCCTGATGAACTGGTCAGCACAGTCACAAAATAATACCTGCTTTCACTTATCCCTGTTCCTCCAACACATACTTGAATTTTACTCATGCAGTTTAGGACATCTGAATTGCTTGAATGGATCACTGGATGTACATTCTCAATCTATACTACATACAGTTGTCATGACAGCAACAAGAGTCACCAGTAAATAAAAGCAGCATTTAATCCTTTGATTCCCAGCATGTCAATCTTGATTCCTCACCTGTCGACCGGCCAGCTTCCACACAGATGTCACTACTCTTGCATTAGACCATCTGTTGCAGTAAATCTTAATCCTAACCTCCAAGTAACCTACTTATGAAAAAAAATGCCTGCTATAAGGCTACCGCACATACTCGCGTTGTGAGGTAAAAAAAACTGTACGTCGCTCTTTGGAGGGGATTGTCTTCTTTATGAATTGGGTGACAAGTGTTGGATAAAGTAGAGTGGGAGATTGACACTAGATCAAATGGAGCAAGTGAGACGCTGGCTAAAGTGGAGCGGAAGACAGGCGCTTCAGAGCGTGGAGGTTGAGTACTGACTCTACTTGTCAACCATTCTAGTCATAGTGCGGCTGGTCTTTCATTCGCCTTTATTCAGTGGAAGAACAATTAGATGTAAACATATTACACAGCAGTGTATTTTCAGTGTGCTAAAGCTGAACTGTAGCTGTTATTTTCTACAAAGCAGTAGGCAAATGTCAATGTTCTGCAAAAATTAAACCTATTTAATGGAGCTTTATTACTGCACCCATATCATTTTCTTTTAGCTACATTTTTATTTTTAAACCAGGATGTAGCTTTTCCCTCAATCCAGCTGGTCCTGTCTCCTTCCATGTTACTCCATCACTCAGTGTGACAATCAGTTTATTGTGTCTGTCACTGCACCCATCGTTGCCTAGGAGACTGATGGACAAAGACAAGCAGTGACAATTCACTCAGCCTGCTCACATTCACAGTGGCCACCTCACTGCTTGGTGCAATAGCAGCTTGGATTTATATTTAAGAAATGTATGCTCGGGATTTTAAACTCCTCGCCCAGTCGGAATGGTGCGTGGGCGGGGTTAAGATTCGGCCAAGTCGACTTACCGGTTACCGGCCTGAGGTCGCTCCGTTCCCACCCGGTGCCATCTTATCTTCACCAACTTTAAAGTCGGCCGAGGCTAAAGTAGGCCGGGGCCTACTTTACCATCAAAAGTTGTGGCCCAATGACAGCATCAGCGCCGCAACTTAATCTTAAATATAAGTCAGGCAGAGGACCACACTGTCTGCAGCCTGACACCAGAACCACAGCAGGAGGCGCCGACTGTCCAGAAGAGGCCAAGTTAAGTTTTAATAAATTTAGTTCTGTCCGAACTCTTTGTGGCCAGGTGGAGCAGGAGTGCTCGCCCCAAGGCCTGCAAGGAATCCTTAGGCCTCCCCAGGCCCAGCCTCCCCCCGATACTAGTGGAACCCACTCCCCCCGATCCTTGATTGCCTTCAGATCCCTCCTCCCTCTGACTGCCAGGGACTGTTCCCACGGGTCCCCGGCTTCGGCCAAACTTCAACTCCCGCCTGCCAGCCAGGTAGTGGATCTGGCTGGGTGTCGGCTGGGACTCTGGAAACTTTTATGTTAATGAGGCCCTGTTGCTAATATCGGCAGAGCCTCCAGGTCCCCGGACTCTTCAGGTGTGCCACCTGCTTTGGAGCTCGTGCGCACCATTTCTGTCCCCCGCCCCTTTTAAAATTGGGGTCTATATTTCAAATTATAGATTGTTTGTGGTGGAATTGCAGTGCTAGCAATTTGACCAACACCTAGTTAAGATATAGTGTATATTTTTGTCCAATTTTCTTCCCAGCTCCTGCTGACTCGTGCTGGGGTCTTCTTTCATGGATCCTGGCTGCCTTCTTGTATTTTGCACAGCCTCACCCAAGAGGACACATGTGTTAATCTAGACAAGGAGCGTAGGCAGGCAATTTGGCAATTTGACAGTGGAGGGTATTACAACTGAGCTAAATCTGCCCTCATGCAATATCCACATTTATATTAGAACAGGAGACCTTTCTGGTCTGTATGACTCAGTACCACAACCACAGTGCGTCTGTCCACTCAATCACCAGGGAATCCCAACTGCCACTGTTATTCATCCAGTAATGTGCACAGCTAATGACTCAGGATTAACTTGTATTTCCTACAACAGTCCGTGTCGTGAGTTCCAAAAGTACATTGTGTAAATGTTCAACTGAATCCCAGACAATCTACGCTCTTATTTGATGGCTCTTAACCCCCAGAGACTGCAAGAGCTTTCTGATCCATCCATGAGACTCTCAGCAAGCCTGTACCAATAAAACAAAAGGCTGTTATGTTATTCAGGAAACTGAGCCTTCGCTGAGTATCCTTCCCTAGATAAACCAAAACCATTAACTGAAGGCCACTTTTTATAATTCAACCTCAAACCTCAAACTAGGCTCTGCTCATCAGTACTCCAGTTTTACAAAACATAAATTCTTAGTCAAGCACACAATTCCCATTCTGAATTAATAAAAGAGCTAAGTCATAATAGAATCACATAGATGTTTATGGCACAGAACGAGGCCACTCAACCCACAAAATCTGTGCTGGCTCTTTGCTGGAGCAATATAAAACTAATTGCACTACCCCATTCTTTCCCCATTGCCCTGTACCTTCCTCTACTCTAAATATTTATCCAATTTTCTTAAAGATACAATAGTCTCTGCCATAACCACTCCCCGTGTAAATAAATTTATCCCAAGCTCTCTCCTGGCTCTCTTTATGGCAATTCAAAATCAATGACCCCTTGTAACTGATTCCATAACCGGAGGAAATAGTCTTTACTTATTCACTTTATTAAAAATCTTCACAATTCAAAAAACATCTAGTAAATCTCCTTTTAGCCTTCTCTGTGCCAGAAAATAATTTTCCTAGTATCTTCCCTCATAACTGTAGTTGCCAATCCTTGGCATCGTCCTGGAGAAAGCGACGCTGTACTCTCTCTATGGCTTTAATATCCTTACTAAAATGGAGCACCCTAAACTGCACACAGTACTCTAAATGAGGCCTAACCAATGTTCTGCAACAATGTTTGATCTTATTTTTAAATGTAAAATCTGGGCTTTCCCTCTGGCTCAGTGGGTAATTGTATTTTGTGGTGTGGAACCAAACAAAAATGACCAGGAACAGCCTTGTTTCGCTGATCGTCGAAGTTGCAGAAGAGATGCTGTAATTGGTTTCACTGCCCTTGGGTTAGGGAGGGAAAAGACAATCAGTGCTCCTGGTCATTATCCAGCGACCCTTGCTGGAAGTATAGGTATGGAAGTATGCACGTGTTCACCTGTTAACATCCAATGTCTAGGTTCACATACAAAGAATTGCAGAGCGCACATGGAACCATACCCTGAAAAGCCTGATTTATTGCCTTCAGCAGAGGATGGGAGAAAATCAGGGGAGGGGACATTAAAATGTAGTCCTTGCAATGATCTTTAATTGAAGAGAAAAATATTTACACAAATTCATTTTTTCCATTTTCAGAGATGGGGGGGGGGGTGCGCGCAGGAAGAGGGTGAGTTACCCTTGGGCTGGGATATGGGCAACACCGGCAAGGCCATATTTATAGTCCATGCTTAGTTGTCCTGATAAATTAGAGGCTTGCTAGGCCATCTTCAATGGTATTACGAGTCAACTACATACTGTAGAACTGGAGACATATACAGACCCGAACAGGTAGAGGTGGCATGTTTTCTTCCCTGAAGGATAAAAATGATCCAATAGCACCCAACAATCAGTAAAGGGACTTGAACTCACAACCTCTCGGTTACTATTACAGTACCATTAAATCACCATATCCTTTTGACCACTACACTACATACCCTTCTGGGTACAGAACAAAGATTATGGGGAAGATGTTAACAGATCCATTCATGGGGTGGGGGGCCTGAAATGGACGATGCACCCAAAAGTTCAGAAGGAAGCAAGGCCTTAATGATTTGAACTGCCGAGCTTCATCACCCAAGACCCAAGGAAATAGTCCTCGGCTTAAGGTAAGTGCTTGGTGGGGGTGGGGGAGGGGTGGTGTTCTAAAAAGATGCCGGTGTAGGTAGGGCTGGGCAGGGTAGGCCCAAGGATTCCTTCCAAGGCCTGGAGCAACAGTCCTGCTCCTCCTCACTCCCAAGGCATGCCCCCGAGTCGTCATTAAAATCACATTGCGGCCCCAATGACATCTAGATTGAAATTAAACCCACGGCTGCCGTTTAAGGCTGCCTTCAGAGTCGGCAAAGATAAAATGCCACCCGGTGGAATGGTGCTGCCTTGGGCTGATAAACAAACACGGACGATTTTAACCCTTCCAAGGCACTGTTCCCGCTGAGCGAAGCTGGGTGTTAAAATTGACCTTATTTGTCTGTCGTGAGGCTGAGACTCATTCTGCTCAATTCAACTCAGAACATATTAAGGAAATCTACCGACTCCTGTCCAAATTTCAACAGGCACGTTAAACTTTCTGCAACTCTGAATTCTCCTCCCTTCCATTCTGGTTAAGCTGCAAGTTGAAGCAATCCTGAAACTTTCTGAACAAAGAGATGCTCCTGTATTTCAGAGGTACGTGATGAACAGTACCACAGTAAACAAGCAAATACAGCAATATTTTTCTATTTGTACTTGTTTTGGGATTTATTACATTTAATAACCGTTTGTGTTGCATTCCATGTTAAAAATTTCTTCCTTCTATTGATGATTGTCAACCCATTTGATTGAAAAGTTACAAGGATAGCTAAAAAGCAGTGAAAAGCCACAAGCCAGTGAAATAGCTCACCTTATCAGAATCTGTGGTACTGATAACCCAGACGCAATGGGCATTGTTCTCATACTGGACTGGGTAATTGGGAGATGTGATGATACCACTTGGACCTCGTAGATTGGAGCCACATGTTCTTGCTAAATTGAAGGTGAAAATTAGAAAAATGCATTAAAAAAGCCTGAAGTCAGCTGTACTAGACATTCTTCCACAATAAAAAGTCTAAAGCACTAATCTGCATACCATATGACACAAAGTTGGAAAACTCATTCAGAAAGACCACAGAGGCTGGCTGGTGTGGGAAATGGAAATGTCACGTTGGTGCACTAACGGGTGTTCTTCTGAAGCTGGAGTTAAGAAACATCACTGAGGCAGGGTGGGGGAGGCTTTTCTATGCATCTGACCTATGCTACACCTGGAATTACACGATGTTGACTTGGATGTCAGGTGTGATCATTATCCAGTGACCTCTATTGCAAAAATGCGCATGTGTGAGTATCAGGTAAGGGGGAGGCATCAGGCTTCGCTGCAATGTCTGCCACAGTTGAATCGCTTCCTGACTCGAGTCATGCATGAAGAATGGTCACTTGAACAAGGCACTGCAGAGCTGCCTGTGGAACCGTACCCTAGCGTGAGTCAGTGACTTCAGAAGAGGAGGGGATGGAAAATTGTAAAAACACAGTATGTTATTTTGTATTCTCAGCTGTTCTTTCTCTCTTTGAAGTTCCTCCTGCCCATCATCCTCTTAACACCTCTTGCTTTAGCAGAAATAACTGTGGCAGAAATAACAGGCACAGTCTCCAGTCTAACTACTCTGTCTACACATTTTAACCTGAAACTGAGTTACAGCAAGTTAAAGCATCTAATCTCTATACTTTCTGACTTGCACATGGTCAGATGATGCTGTGTTATGTATCAAATTGATAAAAGACATTGTGCAAGTCATAAATCTTTTAACTATTCACAGCAAGCTTAGCTGCGATGCAATAATCCTGTTAAAATATTCAGTTCCCCACTAGGTCAGTTGGTACATTTAGTGTGCAGTGCGGAGCTGTGCCACGCAGACCAGAGAGGTGCTAGATTCAAGCCTTGGTCTGCGGTGGGTTTAGCTGATGACAACTGATGTGGCAATAGGCACCCTGGGTAAGGGAAGGAAAAATGATCCACAGTTCCTGCTTCTGATCAGTATTCAGCGACGCCTGCTGGAAATTGTCTAGGTGTGGATGTCAGGTGAGGAAGGGATCAGTTAGCCAAGAGTTGAATATTATGCCAACATTCAACATGGGGAATGGTCACTTAGGTGAAATATTGGCCAGTGGCCAGGACATATGGAACTATATTGCAGCATGAATCGGTGCCTTCAGGAAATGTACAGCTTATTAAAGTTCATGTGGGAACTGAAAAGATAGGTCAATTAAATAAAAGTAATGTTGTAATTTATTTTTACATATTTTATCCCATGGGCTTAAAAAAACAAAGCTTTTTTGTTTGATAACGCTCCTGTGAAGTGCCTTGGGATGTTTTACGATTTTAAAGGCACTATATAAATGCAAGTTGTTGTTGTTGTTGTTGTCCACAGTGACTTCCCTATTAATAAAGCACCTGGACTTCACTCAGCACCTCCCTCTTTGACCCAGCCTAGACTGAACTCACACATCTGGAATTATGAGCACCAACCCATGTCTTAGCATGATAAACACAGAGGTGTAACATCAAACTACATTGCCATAGAAGGTGCTTTTTACTGATGTTTTCCCAAAGCTAACACTCAGTGTGGACTGCCGAGGGGAAATCACCATAAGCTGTACACTTAGTGTAAATTATGCATTTAAGAAAGTTCTTCAATCGTTTCAATTGCTGAACAGTAAAAAGAATCTCTGCTTCCATTCAGTACAGGATCAGGTGTTCTGAAGGAACAAGGGGAGCTTTTGTATAACAAAACAGAGAAAACATAAACTATACAATTTCAGTATGGATCTAAAAATGTTGTACAATTTAAAAAAAAATAAAAACTAGAAGCTAATTGAATTGATAAAGGTGGGATCTTCTAAATCAGCTTTTCTATTCCAGCAACCTCTCTACTGTATCTCTAAGCTACAGAAGCACAGGAAGAACGTGCTCTCCGACAGATGAATAACAATCCACTCAGGGACACAGATGTGACAAGCATGTTTATTGCTGCCGTTGCTATGGTTTTGCTCCAAATGAATAGTACACTGAGACTTTATTCTTATCAATCTGCATTGATGAATTCTGTAATTATGATTGTTACACATTCTCTATCTGCTCTATAGCCAGGTGATATTTTAAAATACAAGTATAAGGAATCATGAAGAAATATATACTTGAAACCAGCCCTTTCTTAAATGTTTTAAAATGCACTGAGTAGTAATTTTGAGGATAAATGGGGTTGACCATTTTAATGTTCCAATTGTGATTGTCTCCTTTTGTTACTGATTATTGAGGATCATTTGTTCTCGTGAAGAGGAGAAATACATAATGCAGTAGAGCAAATGACCCTGAGCAGAAGGTCTGCCACTCACTACTGAGGGATTCCTCTTATTAACTCACATAGGACTGAAAGGTCTATTCTACTTTCAATTACAAGCACATCTTTTCTACCACACAGAAGTTGCAAAGAAAAAGCTCCAAGCATGGAAAGGACAATTGGGAAAATGCACAGAATATTTCTAGATTCATATAATTTTTTTAAATATAAACATGATCATTGTGTTCTTGCTCCTTTCCCCAACAATTTGATCTGCATGCAGCCTTTAAAAACTGTTCAGCTTGCCTTGGTTGAGTGAATCTGTTCAGTTTTAGCCAGGTCATTGTGCATGGAACCATCAGATGTGAGGTACCTTGTCTCAAGAGGAAGCAAACATGACAGAACGCAACTTGACCTGTTCCAATCACGCCTCCTTTCCACCAACCAAAGTGTTGACAACCAAGGCTATGATTTGGAACAGGCTAAGGAAAATTGCATTGAAACAAGTAACATTCATGGGCAGAAAGTAATGAGAAAAGTGCACCGTTCCTCGCTCATATGTTATTCATAGTTTCTACCTTTGTGTCCCCATGCGATGCACCATTCCATAGCTTACAGGGAAGGCAGATAGCGTACTAGCCTAAGTTCATCTGTAACCATGCAACAACTTCATTTTGAGTTGCTTGGGAACAGCCGCGCAGATGTTGTTTTCTTCCTCTGCCTCCCTTTGGGAAAGTGCTCGATCGCCACTCATCACCTCTCCCTCTGTCAGTCTAGTTAAGATCAGGGATTCATTGTGTGGGAAACCATGATATAGGGTTGTAAGTTTTTCACAGGTTGCATTTGTTGCACAGATTCTGTGAAGTCGTGGAACTCCGTGAATTGTACTAATGTCTGCTAATATTAATGTAAACAGTGAAGTTCATTGATGAATTACACTGGGTTGCCCTAACTTCATGGACTCTTTGCAACAATAGTATCTACATATATATGAAAATCCAATAGAAAAGGGATTAGTGCCAGAGGTCTGGCGGATAGCTAATGTTACTTCTATATTCAAAAAGGGAGATAGAACAAATTCAGGGAACTATTCACCAGTTATTTTAACGTTGGTGGTAGGAAAGATATTGGAATCTTTACTCAAAGATGTAACAGAAAAACATCGAGAAACTGAAAATATAATAAAGAATAGTCAGCACGGATTTCAAAAGAGAAGGTAATGCTTGACCAACCTTACTGAATTCTTTGGAGTAGTAACCAAAAGGATAGACAAGGATAATACAGTTGATGTGATATACATGGACTTTCAAAAGGCCTCCAATAAGGCTGTAATAGACTCATGACTAAGGTCAGAGCATGTGTAGTCAGGGGAAAAGTAGCAGAATGGATAACAAACTGGCTGCAAAGCAGAAAACGCAGAATAGGGGATAAATCACATTGGCAGAAGATGGGAAGTGGTGTTCCACAGGGATTGGTGTTGGGACCACTGTTGTTCACCATTTACAGAAATGATTTGGATTCAGAATCGGAAGTACTATATCAAAATTTCCAGATGACACCAAATTGGGGGGTGTAGTTAATACAGAGGTGGACTGTGACAAAATACAAGAAGACGTTAACAAACTTGCGGAATGAGTGTGTAAAGGAAAATGAATTTCAATATAAATAAGTGTGAGGTAGTGCATTTTGGTAGGAGGAATAAGGAGAACACATACTCCTTGGAAAATAAGAGTCTAAATGAGGTAGAGGCGCAAAGGGATCCAGGGATACAGGTACAGAAATCATTAAGAGTAGCAATGCAGATGAACAAAGTCATAAAATGTGCAAACAAAGCACTGGAGATCATTCCTAGAGGAATAGAATTCAAAAGCAGGGAAATTATGTTAAACTTATGTGAAATCTAGGTTAGACCCCACTTAACTGTGCACAGTTCTGGTCTCCATATTATAAAAAGGATGTAGAAGAACTGGAGAAAGTGCAAAAAATGATCTACAAGGATGCTACCAGAACTGAAAGGGTACGACTGTCAAGAATGACCGAACAGGCTGGGGATTTTTTCTCTAGAAAGGAGAAGACTGAGAGGTGACTTGATAGAGGTCCTGAAAATTATGAAGGGGTTCAATACGTTGGCAGAGAGAAGATTTTTCCACTTGTGGGGGAGTCCAAAACTAGGGGCCATGAATATAAGATAGTTACTAATAAATCCACAAAGGGATTCAGGAGAAACTTTTTTCCTCAGAGATAGGTGAGAATGTGGAACTCGCTACCACAAGGAGTAGTTGAGGTGAATAGCATAGATGCATTTAAGGGGAAGCTAGATAAGTGCATGAGGCAGAAATGTTGATCGGGTGAGATGAATTAAATAGAGTGGGAAGAGGCTCGTGTGGAGCATAAACACTGACATAGATTGGTTGGGCTGAATGGTTTGTTTCTGTGCTGTAAATTCTGTGTAATTCTATCTAACAAATGCCGTTTGAGAAAAAAGCACAGCTCTAATCAAGATTGTGAATCATTTCTCAGCATTTACATGACAAGACATTAGTGCACATCATGCTGTACCACTTAACACATGCCATTTAAGGGCTGAGAAGAGATCCAAAAATATCAGTAAATTTAGAACCACGTTTTTTTTGATAACTAAACTATTTACTCAAAGGTTGTTCACATCTCCAAGGAAGCTTTACACGGAGGAAATACTGAATTTGTACATCATGTAAATAAAAGGCAAAAAAAAATCTGAATGTTATCTTCTTTCAGTAAACAGAGTGACAATGTCCTTTACATGAAGTAACTCGATGTGGAAACCATTCTTGATCACTTACCCCGGCAGACTGGCCTGTGGTCACTCCAAGCAGCCAACGTGTCTGTCACTTTCTGACAAGTAATGCTTTTGGACCCCTGAAGCACATAGCTGTCATCACAAGAGAACTGTAAACTGGCTCCCACCCTGAAGGAATTAAAAACAGGATTGCAAAGGTTACTACTCCCCACAACTCTGAATAAATCCCCCCTTCCATCAATTAAATGTTTTAAACCACAAAGATGCAGTACATGACAAATATTCAACACTTTAGACATTTGATGAACAAGATTTTCACTTGCAATTTAGAAGCAACTTTGCTATTTATAAATATCAGGGCCGAATTTCCTCAGCACGTTCAGCATGCTCCTGTCTTAACTGTCGGGAATGCAATAGAAGGGCTGGAAAACAGGCCGGGACCCAGATATACTGTATCCTGACATCAATGTTCCCCTTTGGCCTTGTAGGGAGTGGAGTCTCCACCCATCCCTTACACGGCCAGTGGTGTGAGAGAGGGCATGGTCGGGACACCCTATGTTGGGAATCCCCATGACCTCAACCAGCGAGAAGAATCAAAGCGGCCTCCTCCTCGGTGGATTTGCGAACCACCGACAGGGTCTATGCCAGGGAAATAGCCTGGATCCATGAAGATCAACATTTTTTGGTGAGCGTAATCCAGCCCCCAGGGGCTGAATTGGAATATTTCTGGGCTGGGGACCCAACATCCATCCCAAGCTGGGCTGCAAGGCCGCATCCCGGGGTAGGCACGTGCCCAAGTTGCATTCCTAATGGTGTGGGCACCCGCTGGCAATGCTTACAATAGGGTGACTTTGCACTTAACCCCACACATGGCAGCACAGACTTCATAGATCACTGCTCCTTTGAGTGTTGAATGTTATCCCTTTGTACAGAACTTTGCCCCTTTGGTTGATAATGTACAGAAACTTGTCCCACTGTTTCATAAAGCTAAAGGCTTAAAATCCGTATTACTGAATTTCTGAATGCTCATTGAAGTCGATAGCTAAGAATATAAATTTTTACTGTACTGAAAAATGGCTTTCTTCATCAAAGAACATTTCCCAGAAAAATTAAGCATTGATTTTCCTCATTGGATTCCAAGCGCATGTCTTAGTTTGAGTGACTTGGCATGAAAAATCCTGAAAATTCCTAACCTTACTATTAGCAAAATTTGCTGCTCAAGTACCATAATTTTGCATAAATGTGCTGGGATCCTTCTAAAAAATCATCTTCATGCATTTAAGTTCTACTGTAGTGTGAACTGAACCCATGCTTCTAGGAAGGGACCAGAATTCCCCAGCCTTTGTAAAGCAAAGGCTACTTTTCTTCAGTCTGGTATATTAGGCGACTCAACCACCCTCACATTTGGGAACATTTTCAATAATTAATTACCCGCCATCAAAATCGCATTCTCAGAAATTGCAAGTTTCAAAGCTACCAAGTCCTGCAATTTGATCAGTAGATTTTTAATCATGGAAAAGAAACAGCCATTATCCCCCAGTTTGATGTTTTGTTCATATTTTCTGTTGATAAGAACCCTGTAAACATGTCAGACAGTGAAAAATGGCTTTCAGCATAGGTAGAATCTGTTATGATGATTAATTGGATTATTCTTAGAACAGACATCATACCAAAACTGCACAGCTTAAAGCCATTGCTGTACAAAACTAGAAGTCACTGTACCAACAGTTTCCAGAGTCACCCACTGTTGTTCCATGCTGTGATTCCCTTCTATTGGTGTGCTTTGGCTGTCTTGAGCAGTTTGTGTGTTCAGTGCAGGCAATGCTGGCTGTAGAATGTGATTTAACGTAGCTGATTAGATGTGGTAGGGCAATGGGGTGCACTGACAAAGCAGGTCGGTATGGTTTTGGCATCAATACAACATAGCAATATTGCTACATGTGAAAAAATCTTATGACAAGCTGGAGCTGTGGGCTAATGAGCCTTTATGGAATAGCTGATCATTATTGGCATGTATATCTACTATAGGCTGCCTCCTGTATATAAGTACAGGAAACTCTTTATTAACCGGCACCCAAATATCCGGAAATCTCTCTTAACCGGCAAAATTCTTGAGTAGGTAACCGGGGTTTTCCTTCATCTCTCGTTTAAAATTAACTTTAAAAAAAACCCCTCGGCATTTGCCTTGTATCGGAGCATGTAGATTGGGAGGGGAATGTGCAGCCCGGGTAGGCAGCGGACACGACAGATGGTCAGCTGGCGGTCCCCGGGGAGACGGAGCTCCGAATGCAGGCGCATGTCAGTGTGTACGGGGCTCTCGTACGTTGGGAGATATAACTCTCCATTATCCAGACTTTTTGATTAACCGGCACCACGCCGGTCCCGTCAGTGCCGGTTAATAAAGAGTTTCCTGTAGTGTGAATGTGTGCTTTTCCCTCTGGTTTTGCTTCTGAGATTTGCTGTGGCTGGTGGCTTTTGTTCTGGAGTCTGGAGAATGAACCAAAGAGTATTTCCAGCACAGTGAACAGTTATAGTCAAAGGGGTATCCTGCAAGCCTCTGAAATTCTCTCTAAGCAAGGAGTATTAAATTGGCTTTCTCTCTCCCTCCTCTCCTTCTCACAGCCCACTTCTCAGGAGAAGGGGAACAGAGCAGGGGAGATGAAGGGATAAGCTTCAGAAATGTCAGCTTACATCTCAGATATACCATCGGCTTTACCTTTCCCTCTATCTTTAAATTATTTTATCACATTTAGCAACTACAAAACAACACGTCATTCTCCAAAACTCCTGCTCTTCGAAGCTTCGCTTTTAAACTTTGATATATTTTAACTAACAGCAATTTGACAACACTCTTAATATGGATAACTTACCTAGGTCAAAATATCATAACACAAACTGGTCAATCTAGTTAAATCTTTTCACATGACAATCATAGGGAAGAGAGCAACATAGGAAGGAACATAGGAACAGGAATAGGTCAGTCAGCCCCTCAAGCATTCAATTAGATTATGTATCTGTATCTTAACTCCATTTACCCGCCTTGGTCGCGTAACCCTTAATACCCTTGCCTAACCAAATTCTATCAATCTATCATAACTTAGTGTTAAGTCTTAGACAGCCTGGTAAATCGTCCAATTCATGCTTGTACGGTTATTTTTTTGTTTCTGAACCTGCCCCACAGTATAAATGGTTAGATTTGGCAGAAGGGAACCAGGTTACATTACAGAACTGCTTTAATTGGAAATGATTCTGTAATATAAGTAGGGTATAATTTTCACAAACAGATTCAGTTAAGCAAAGGAAGGCAATAATCTACATGATAACATAAGTGATGATAGTGACTTAGGTTAAAACACTGGTTAGGCCACAGCTAGAGTACTGCGTACAGTTCTGGTCACCACATTACAGGAAAGACATGATTGCACTAGAGAGGGTACAGAGGAGATTTACAATGATGTTGCCCGGACTGGAGAATTTTAGCTATGAGGAAAGATTGGATAGGCTGGGGTTGTTTTCTCTGGAATGGAGGAGGCTGAGGGGAGACTTGATTAAGGTGCATAAAATTATGAGGGGCCTAGATAAGAGTGGATAGGAAGGATCTATTTCCCCTAGCAGAGAGGTCAATAACCAGGGGGCATAGATTTCAAGTAATTGGTAGAAGGATTAGAGGGGAGTTGAGGAGAAGTTTTTTCATCCAGGGGTCTGGAACTCACTGCCTGAAAGGGTGGTAGAGGCAGAAACACTCATCACATTTTAAAAAGTACTTGGATATGCACTTGAAGTGCTGTAACCTACAAGGCTACGGACCAAGAGCTAGAACATGGGATTAGGCTGGATAGCTCTTTTTCGGCCAGCACAGACACGATGATCCTTCTGTGCTGTAAATTTCTATTATTCTATGATTCTATGATTCTAGGTAGGAAAGTAAAGTTACAACTGGAAATAAAGAGTAAACATAAAATTATTCATCTTTTTTAAAACAAGTGATTCTTAAAAATTTATAAATATAGGGGATGAAATTCCCCTAGAGGGCTGTTTGGGGCACTAAGTAAAAAATGTTTGGAAAGTTAGCGCCAGGTGCTAACCTTTTCAAACATTAGTTAAATTCCCACTTTTTCTTCCAAGAGGGAAGTGGACGCTAAATCAAGCGCTCCACTTCCCTCTTAAAGTGCAAGAGGTGGGGAATGTCCCGATCCGGGGCAATGTGCTCAGCAGCACCACAAGTGGCCAAGTGTGGCGTTGCCGCATTGCAGGGGTTCTTCCCTTCAATTAAAGGGACGGGCCCCATGCTGCGAGCTCTGCAGGTTTATTTTTAGATATGTGGGCCACCGGGGAGCGGGATCAGCCCGGCACTCTGCACGGACGCCACGACCAGTGGCCGAAAATAAATATTTTTAAAAACGGCAGATTTTTTTGGCAACCCCTGCAGCAGTCGGTAACATCGCCCGGCGCTGCTGCGGGGCGCGAATGCGAATTTTTCTTCTGAGGCGCTACCGGGGCACTGCACCCTGAGATGACGGGCACAGAAGATTGGGGCGCTACCCGGCAGCGCCGCCGCTAACCTCCTGCGGAATTTCGCGGGAGGTACGGTTATTGCCTTGGGGGGGGGGGGGGTGGCGCAGAGCCATTTGTGCCCCGTTAGCGCCTCCCACCGGAGGCGCAAACGAGGGGAATTTCACCCCCATAAAGTTTTTTTTCTGTCGCTGAGCACTACCTCTATGCAATCTCTGTTTACCAAATCTGTGCTCATACTATCCGAGTTATGCTCAATTGAAAATTCAGGTGCACAATACAGTATCCTTGGAGCCAACTGCTTTCAGTGGAGCACGAGTCACAATCTTTCTGAAACAGTGAACAATTTAGTCTGCTCATGGTATATTATTTCCTTTCTCTACTTTCCTTTCTAACTGGGCAGACCAAGGGAGGCAGCTTATGCTTTATTTATTGAAATAAACTAGTCAACCTCCTTTCGCATTGCTCATGGATAAAAATTAAAAATAAATTAAGTATATAAATAGTGTGCTCCTTATCCACCATGGGTAGATAAAGAAATAGATTTGCACTACTCGTGCTGCATTTACATAAATAATTAAGTGTGTGTGCATAACTAAGTAAATTGATACGTACGGACGGCATCACACATCACAATTACATAAATAAATCTGCCCATTTCATCTTCTTCTGGCACTCATTATATATTAATTAGACATATGAGAGGAGTATGTGTAACAAAGGTGAAACAGAATATTTACCATTCCATATAAATAGAACATATACAAATCAGAAATATGTAATAATTGGATATGAGGTCATGAAGGGACTGTCATTTTATATTTATAATTACAAAAATATGTAATTATAAATATGAATATATGACCAAATATAAATATTGCAATATTTATTGTTGATATAAGCATATAAAAATATTAATACATTTACATTTCAATATATTTGCAGCAGGGAAATCTGTAAACATACCTTGGGTCAGTGTCGGAGCACTGGGTTTGGTGGAAGGCTCATCTTGTGGCTGAAGCTGAGCCTTGGGTTGAGGTCTGGTGTCACTGGTATGTGGCACACAGCAGGGAGGCTACATACAGAGTCATCCAGGAGTTGGAAGTAAGGCGAGAGGCTGTGGGGATGGACTGGGAGCAGGCATGGATGAGGCTAGCTGGAGAGTTGGGCTGGAAGTGGGAAGGGGAGAGGCTGGACACAAAATCGGACTTGGAGAAGGGATGAAACATGGCTGCTTTGTTTTTGTGATCACCTTTGATTGATCTGTGCTAACCTTGTAACCAATAATACCATGTGGTCAGCATAGACTGATCAGAAAGGTTTGAAGAAATCTACAGTCATACAATATGCAGGCTGGCCTAGGAAACTAGCAATAGCTGACCGACAGCTTCAAATATTTGACACAGCCTCCAATAAGTTACCAGCTCAAAAACAACCCTGAAATCAATCCTTGAATGTGAAATTGAGTAATTACACTGAAGGTGCAAACAGAAATTTGCTTGTAATTTATGTTTTTCGCTCATGCTGGAGCAGAAAAACGTAAATATATGAAAGCCCGGTGGGACATACAAGTGTTGGAGACTCAAGATTTAGTTTGTCGAGACGTTTTGAACAATGCTCTCTTCTGGGCAATTTTTATTTGTGACACATATCTGGGCCGAGAAATTCGTCCCGGGCAGTGGCGCAAAGCGGGTGATATCGGATCGGCCGTCCGTTATACGCAGTGACTGATATTCAGTTCCGTTGACTGCGGGCGGCCGATCTGATACTGTCCGTTTTGCATCACCGCCTGAGAGGAATTTCTAGCTCTTAGAATCAAAATAGGCATTAGATTCTTTTCATCTGAAAAAGAAGGCACTTCTGTGTCATTTTATTGAAAATGAAACTCGATGCGCGATTATCAGAATAATTTTCTTTTATATTCCGAAACTTCTTTCTTCTTCTAGTAGCAGTAGATAACCTATCACTGGGAGATATAAAGCAAATATACATCCAAAGAAGAGCAGGGGAGTTCTCCCCGGTGTCCTGGCCAATATTTATCCCTCAATCAACATCACTAAAAAAAACAGATTCTCTGGTCATTATCACATTGCTGTTTGTGGGAGCTTGCTGTGCACAAATTGGCTGCCGTGTTTCCTACATTACAACAGCGACTACACTTCAAAAGTACTTAACTGGCTGTAAAGCACTTTGGAACGTCCTGAGGTCGTGAAAGGCGCTTTATAAATGCAAATCTTTCTTTCAAATATTTAGGGTACGCTGCAGCAGGTGGTGGAAAATTGTAGATTTTTAAAATTGTCTTTTTTTTCAAATTGTCTCGCTATTTTTCTCCCCTCTTCTCTGAAGTCACTGATTCTTGTTGGGGTACTGTTCCATATATACTAACAGTCGTCTGATACCTTGGCCAAGAGGCCATTCTTTGTGCCTGAGCCTGAACAAGTGATTGTCAGCAGCCTGTTTCATGGTTTGCATCACAGTGCCTGATCCTGTCCTCATTCAAAGTCCACGCACGTGCCCTGACCAGCAGTGGGGGGGGGGGGGGGGGGGCGGTCACTAAACAGCAGTCAGGAGCAGGAAGCCTGGTAGATTTTCTCCTTCCCTTTCTCATGATTCTGGGGCCAATAGCAAAAACCTGACCAGGATCAACTATCTCAGGGAAATCCAATTTATGCAAATGCCTTCAGTGACTTGTATTCAGCGAACTGAATCTGGAAAAGATTGACAATTGTCCTCAAACGCCACAAAAACAAGCAGCATGCTGCAATTCACCCGATGCAAAGCCAGAAACCTGATTTAGTAATCATGCTTATTTCGATTCATATTTTAAATATATGAAATCAAAAAAAAATTGTTGCATTTAAGAAAATTACTGATTTAAGAGAATGCAAAAATTGCTGTTTATTTTCTTAGTATATCTGAACTGGCTTGATCCTAACATGGTCTAGAATGTTCTATGAAATAAAATAAATAAAAAAGCCTGCCATTTACAATCTATTTATTGCAGGTTCTACCCTACTCACTTGATAATCTTTGAGAGGGAGCCAGCTGCAGTGAAACTCCCAAAAAGACTATGAAGTCTCTCCCTGACTTAACAGTTTGTGTCATTAATGTATTTTTGAAATTATTTAGAAATGGGCAATTTTGAAACACTGGGCTCCAGGACTGCAAGAATATGTGATTGCCTCCCTCCCCCCCAGTCACTCTCCCTCTCTGTTGATAAGCCAAAAATCTTCCCATGCATACAATTTTACCCCTTCCGTGTGAGGGCTTACTTACAACATTTGATGAATGTAGTTTGACACTTATGCAAGCAATTATCACTTGCAATCAATGATATATTCAAACAGCAACAGAAAACCTCAGCTTTTTGCCAGAAAACGCTGTAAAACAAAGACGTTTGCTCTGTTTGCCATTCATCGGCTCTGAGTTTGCTTCACTGATGGGCTTTTAACTCTGTTTAGTTATTTACTGTGAGAGTTAATGACTCATTAATCAAACAGAAATGATTAGTTTGGCATCTTTCTCTTTTTATGTAAGAGGGTTCATCGCCATCAAGTGATGAATTCTATTAAAAACTGACAGGGTGCTCATAGTGTTAAACTGATTCACGGGACATTCTTTAAAGCTAATTTGAAAGTATTTACAAAATGTTGATATGAAATCTTGAAAGCAATAGAAAGGAAAATCAGGCGGGGTGTATATTGAACGCACTCAGCATCTCTGGGGAGTGCGGTGGCTGAGACCAAATGCTTGGTCAAAGAGGTGATTTTTTTAAGGAAAACCTTAAAGGAGGTGAGGGAGCTGGAAAGGCGGAGGGGTTTAGAGCGAGAATTCCAGAACGTGGGCCCTAGGCGGCTGAAGGCACAGCTTCCAATGATGGGGAAAAGGGAGGGAGGATACTCAAGTATCAGAGGAACGGATATTCGAGGAGGGTTGTAGCACTGGAAAAGGTTACAAAGATAGGGAGGGATGAGGCCATGCAGACATTAAAACGTATGGTTGAGAATTTCAAATTTGAGTCATTGGAGTCTCAAAGCCAATGTAGGTCAGTAAGGACAGGGGTGATGAATAAGGGGATCTCTGTGCAGTAATGAGTTAGGGGCAGCAGATTTATGGATGAGCTGATGTTGTTGGAGGGTGGCAAAAGAGAGGCCAGTCAAGAGAGCATTGGAATAGTTGAGCGTGGAGGTGGCAAATGCATGGACGAGGGTTTCAGCAGCAGATGGGCTGAGGAAGGGATGGAGGTGGGTGATATTGTGGAAAGGGAATGGTATCAGAAGCTCAGCTCGAGGTCAAAGAGGACGCCAAGTATGCAAACAGTCTTGCTCAGCCTGAGTAATTGGGGAGGGAGATGGAGTAGGTGGCAAGAGCACACAATTTGTGGCACGGGTCAAAGACGATGGCTTTGGTCTTCCCAATCATTTGCTGTAGGAAATTGCGGCTCATCCAAGACTGGATGTCAGACAAGCAGCCTGACAGCACAGAGGAAATGAAGGAGTCGAGAGAGCTGATTTGCAAAATGTGTGGCAGCTGTACACATCCCCTGCAACATGCTTCTGACATGTGACAGCAGGAGAGTTGTGCTGGTGTGTAGTAAGTTTAATATCAAATTCTCAACTGACCCTCTGATAACTGACTGCTGGTTAGCAGCTAAGGAACCATTTGTACAACAACCTCCCACTCCCCACGTTCAGTGGATAAATTTAGCTTAGTCAACCGCATC
The DNA here is from genome assembly GCA_030390025.1 of Squalus acanthias. Classification (NCBI taxonomy): domain Eukaryota; kingdom Metazoa; phylum Chordata; class Chondrichthyes; order Squaliformes; family Squalidae; genus Squalus; species Squalus acanthias. Next base: position 21,299,910 of record CM059433.1, on the reverse strand, counting down.
TCACACGTTTGAGACAAGCTCACCTTGTCCAGAGAAATGAGCAATCAGCCTAAAGTTGCTAATCTGCAAGCTGGCTGAGTCCAACGGTGCAACAGTGGGTGGGGTGAGTGGGATGGGAAGAAGGTTGGTGAGGTTAGCCCCCTGTCGACGGACTGGGCAGGAAGATCAGTGACACAGAGGAGAATGGGGCAGATGGGATTGCTGCTCATAAGGAAACAGTGACGAGTGCCATGGGTCTTTTGGAGAGTGCTGAGAGAGGCACAGAGGGCAGCTATGGCCTTATTAAAGTGGGATTCGAGCCATGGGGTAGCAGGAGCGCAGGAAGGCAGAGGAGTAGTCATGTGTTGGGGTAGGGATTGATGGTGGAAAGTACCCGAGATGGGAGAAATGAAAGATTGGTGACAGGAAGGGGAGGAGAGAAGAGCCGGAGAGGGGCTGAAAGATAATAGAGGAAGATACAAGTAATGGGCTCGGGTCTAGAGCGGCAACCAAAATGCTCATGCCAATTGACACAGAAGGAATTCAGGTCACATGGGCATGGAGGAACCGATATGACCCAATCTAATGTCCCTGTGATGAGACAAAGTCAACTTCTAGACTGTGTGGAGTCAGCTTGTAGAATGCACAAAACAATGTTCAGGTTCGTGAGTCAGTTGTGGAATGGGGGATGGGTGGGGGTGTTCAGAAGCTGTTTAAAGGACAAATTATCAGTTGAGGCATTTGTGGAGGTTGTCCAGTGGAATCAGGGGGCTGAGGAGGAACTGAGAGTCATCCATGAGCCATCAGAAGTTGATCCAGGGGTCTAGCGGAGGTGCGTAGTGGCCTCAGTGAACACTAGTTGATCCACTGGATCAGCAGAGGAAGGAGGAGCAGAGGGAGTGAAACTCAAGGACCTACAGCAATGGAGATGAGGGAAGGGCAAAGGGTGTAATCCAGAGGATCAGTGCAGATGAGCCTCCTGGTCCAAGGAGCAGCTGTAGGGCAATGAAAGAATGAAAGACCTGCATTTATATAGCGCTTTTCATGACCACCAGACATCTCAAAGCGCTTTACAGCCAATGAAGTACTTTTGAAGTGTAGTCACTGTTGTGATGTGGGAAACGCGGCAGCCAATTTGCGCTCAGCAAGCTCCCGCAAACAGCAATGTGATAATGACCGGATAATGTTTTTTTAGTGGTGTTGATTGAGGGATAAATATTGGCCAGGACACCAGGGATAATTCCCCTGCTCTTCTTCGAAATAGTGCCATAGGATCTTTTATGTCCACCTGAGAGAGCAGACGGGGCCTTGGTTTAACGTCTCATCTGAAAGACGGCACCTCCGACAGTGCAGCACTCCCTCAGTACTGCACTGAGTGTCAGCCTAGATTTTTGTGCTCAAATCTCTGGAGTGGGACTTGAACCCACAACCTTCTGACTCAGAGGCAAGGGTGCTGCCAACTAAGCCACAGCTGACAAGCACACAGGAGCACACAGGATTAGAAGTTTGAGGAGTTAATCCAACTCAATCCAGACAAGGGTGATGGAGAAGGTCTGAAGGCCAAATGGAACAAAACATTGTCAGTGGCCATGGGAAGCAAGCGGATAACAACAACAACAACTTGTATTTGTATAGCACCTTTAACGCAGTAACATGTCCTAAGGCATTGCACAGGAGTATTTTAAGACAAATAATTTGACACCGAGCCACATAAGGAGAAATTAGAGCAGCTTGGTCAAAGAGGTAGGTTTTAAGGAGTGTCTTAAAGGAGGAAAGAGAGGTAGAGAGGCGGAGAGGTTTAGGCAGGGAATTCCAGAGCTTAGGGCCTAGGCAACAGAAGGCACGGCCACCAAAAGTTGAGCGATTATAATCAGGGATGCTCAAGAGGGCAGAATTAGAGGAGCACAGATATCTCGGGGGGTTGTGAGGCTGAAGGAGATTACAGAGATAGGAAGGGGCGAGGCCATGGAGGGATTCAAAAACAAGGATGGGAATTTTGAAATCGAGGCGCTGCTTAACAAGGAGCCAATGTAGATCAGTGAGCACAGGGGTGATGGGCGAACAGGACTTGGTGCGAGTTAGGACAGGGGCAGCCGAGTTTTGGATAACCTCAAGTTTACGTAGGGTGGAATGTGGAAGGCCAGCCAGGAGTGCGTTGGAATAGTCAAGTCTAGAGGTAACAAAGGCATGGATGAGGGTTTCAGCAGCGGATGAGCTGAGGCAAGGGCGGAGACGGGCGATGTTACTGAGGTGGAAGTAGGCGGTCTTTGTTATGCTGCGGATATGTGGTCGGAAGCTCAATTCAGGATCAAATATGACACCAAGGTTGCAAACAGTGTGGTTCAGCCTCAGACAGATGTCAGGATAGCAGCAAAGCAGAGATCATTCAGCAGCATGGGAACAGCATCCAGACCACACCTGGAGTACTGTGAGCAGCTCTGGGCACCACACCTCAGGAAGGATATATTGGCCTTGAAGGGAGTGCAGCGTAGGTTTACCAGAATGATACCAGGACTCCAAGGTTTAAATTACGAGGAGAGATTACACAAACTAGGGTTGCATTCCCTGGAATTTAGAAGGTTAAGGAATGATTTGATCAAAGGTTTGAAGATATTAAGGGGAACAGATAAGGCAGATAGAGAAACTATTTCCACTGGTTGGAGATTCTCGGACTGGGGGCATAGTCTAAAAATTACAGCCAGGTCTTTGAGGAGTGAAATTAGGCAACACTTCGACACACAAAGGGTAATAGAAGTTTGGAACTCTCTTCCGCAAATGGCAATTGATGATAGGTCAATTGTTGATTTTAAATCTGAGATTGATAGATTTTTGTTAACTAAAGGTATTAAGGGATAGGGGCCAAAGCCAGGTATATGGAGTTAGGTCGCAGATCAGCCATGATCTCATTGAATGGTGGAACCGGCTCAAGGGCCTAAATGGCCTACTCTTGTTCCTATTTTCCTATGTTCCTAGAACAGAATGGAAACCAGCAAGAATGAATCCGAGCCAGCCCAGTGTAGAGTGAAAAGATCTGGCGGAGTAGCAGAAACTGAGCCTACAGAAGCAGGCCAGGTGGGTGAATAGCGCCAGTCCAGCTGAGAATACAGTCTCAATAAAAAGTAATGATGAAGGTGAGGGTCATATTAAAGCTCAGAAGCTGGCATAGTAATGATATTTAATTCTGCCCAGAATTCAACATAGCACCAGAGTAAAGCTAAGAAGCCAACAGTTCATTGGATTAGAGTCCAGAAGCCCAGTAGGTAACAGCACAGGTGGAAGATGGTCACTGATGTTTATCAGTTGCAGCAATTCTCACAAAGTTAGCAATTTCTTGTGCTCAGCATTGTACTCTTTCTCAAGATAAAAGTTTTTAAAAACTCAGCAGATTGCAAAATCCATTATTTTGTTCCTCTGTCAAATGTAAACCAATTATGTGGAAATATTGGGAGAGAGCTCTGAACAGAAATATAGAGCATGTACAGAGAATGGGATATTAAGGACAAAAGCAAAGAGGTAATGCTAAACCTATACAAATCATTGGTTCTGTTGCAGTTAGAATATTGTGTCCAGTTTTGGGTGCCTCCTTTAGGCAGGATGTCAAGGCCCGGAAGAGAATGCACAAAAGATTTACCATGGTGATGACAGTGATGCAAGGCTTTAATTACAAGGACAGACTAGAAAAAACAGGGGCCATTTTCATTAGTACAGAGACAGTTAAGAGAAGATTAGAAAGCGGTGTTCAAAATTACAAAGGATTTCGATAAGGCAAATAGACTATTTCCAGTGGTCAGTGCGTCAGCAACTAGAGGGTATATAAGTTTAAGAAGAATGAAGAGAGGGGTTACAAATTTTTATACACAGATGGTTGTTAGGACATGGAATGCCCTACCAGAAACAATGATGGAAGAAGAATCCATTATAGTTTTTCAAAGGGAAATAGATAAATATTTGAAAAAAACAAAAGGGTAAGGGGACTGAATGGAAAGTTCCTTTAGAAAGCTGGCACAAGGGGAGTGGGTGCAATGACTTCCATCCTTGCTGTAAAATTCTATGATTCTATGTAAACCATGTACTGAATAATCCCCAAACACAATCAGGGTAACTCACAATAAATGATAATCACATTTCTATGAAATTCTTCTGGCCACTATTTTAACAAAGTACCAATTTATTTAAAATAAAATAGTGAACAAGGAGTTTCATATGAATGCATTAATGCACAATATATAACTTCATCCCAATTTGCTTCTGTTTTAACTTAAAAGACTGCGGTCGTGAGAAGTATCTCTTTCAGGTGCATCACGATCAGAGGTAATTCATTATTTTGTTTCCCCATTTTGTGATAAAAATAATGAAAGAATTATCAGATATGTTTATCATTTACCACAAACCGTTGAATACCCCCAGCTCCGTCCTGATAAAGCATCACACCTGAAACATAGGCTTTCTTTTTTCTTCTGCCAGAATTCTCCGCACACCCCTGAAGTTAAGCTGAACTGCATTATTTTTTGGGAAGTCATAGTAAGGGGCGATTTTCCTTTGAAATATTTTTGACATCTGGCAGTGTCATGCGGCATCCTGCTCCTGTGCAACATAAAAGCCCTGGACATGCATTTGAGCATCAGTAACTTTTCCCCAAGCCTAAATAAAAGATCATTTTCTTCCAGGTTTTTCACTAAGCATCAATCAAGTTGAGCAATAAATTGTACAGTACAAAGCAAGCATTTGATGTTCTACTCCATACTAGCCTTTCTTTCAAGTTCTCCTCATGGCATTACGTTTTTTCTTCAGATAAATTGTTAAAGTTGGTTGATTGACAATTGTGTATGAATTGACTTTCTTTGCTGTCCAACATTGGTTGACAGTCATATCTGTCAACAAACTAGGCAGTGATTGACACATCTCCCCATCCCCTTCTCTTCCCACTGTCCCACTTAAAACAACTGTGCCAATTAATACACTTTTTCAAGATCAACGAATGCACTATTTAGCTCAGCATGATTCCACTATACTGAGCAGTGTCTTCCTGAGATCCACTGTGCTAAGTACTGCACTAAATATAGTTGGATCTTCATCATGGCAGATGGACATAACAGGTGTCTCAGCCACTTGTCACCCAAACATGACACCCTGACATGCTACAACTTGCCTCAGCTTTTCCTTATGTACCTACCAAGACAGGCTGCAACACATATTCCAACATTTACAAAAGATGATGGAGAGAAATCAAAAGCATCATCATGAATACCCTTTGTTCCATGCCACTCCCAACTCAACTCAGTAAGACTCCACTGCAAGCTTAACACCAGTTACTACTGAGTGACTCTTGGTCCTCACCTCATCAGAGATTGCCCATGCAATTCTTTGGCTCTGGCCAGGAATAAACATAAGACTATGTCAATACCATGCACTGGCTCTGCTGTGTCAAAGGAGTCAGCCTTGCACCATCCATTTTCATCCACAGTGCGGCACAGGCCTCCATCCATGTTGCGAGATGAAGCCAGCTGTTGAACTTTGGTGACAACTGAGACTAGAAGGTATTCTCAGAAGTCAAACTGATCAAAATAAACCGCATGTGATCTTTCACCGGTCCCACTTCATCAACACAATATGAGGTAACTGCCCATAGCCAGCCTCATTTCCAGCAGGTGCATGGGAGAGTTAGATAAAGCTTGATGGAGTGGACAAAAATGAGCCTCAAGATGGAACAGCCTCTGTACCAGTCAGATGGTTGTTTGATTTTTTTTTGCTAACATCAGAAGACTCTAATATCTCCTTCCTACTATTAAGATATGTTTGTCCCTTTATCATCCATCACAATGAATCATAGTACTAACAATATTACCTTGAAATTGTACTGTGCAGTATTAGTATGAAAACATGTTAACTTGTTCAGCTGAAATTCCTTTTTTCGCCATTTTAAGTGGGTCAATGCCTTTGTTAAATAGCGGACAGAGGAATTTCACACCATTTTCATGACCGACATAGCACAGCCTGATTTCAAGACACTTGCAAACAAAACGGTAACCTTGCTTGAAGTAGTTACATTTTCTACTCCACTAATGGATGAGTTCCAGTAACGTGTAAGAATTGTGCCCTTAAAGCAGCCACCAGGTTCTCAATTCTTCTTATTCACCAATAGCTTTCCCATCAGAATGTCCAGGAAATTAATACAGCATTCCATGTAAAGCGGCATTCTGAACAACAATGGGAGATTTCTTCTTTTCAATATTGATAAAAATTCATAATTGGATTTTTATACCCATGTATATGATTTTGGTACAAACAGCAAATAGAGGAAATGTTCCCCAAAGGTGTCAATTAATTGACATGCACTGTTAAATGCAGCCTTTATCTCAGTTTCCTTATCTTGCAGAATAAAAAGAAACCAGCAGGTCTTGTGTTTGAAACTGTTTAAGGCTTTCTTGAAGATTTACATTCAGAAATAAAAGCAAGAGAAATATATATAAGCGTCTGGTCAGCAAACACAAATAAGCAACTGCAATATATAAGCCTTTCAAAGGACAAGCATGCTCTGGTTTACATCTGGGTAGAATTTGAAGTCAATGGAAAGGAAGATCCAGCGAGGTGTATAACAGGCAGCAGATCCAGCAACTCAATAAAGTCTGAAAGCTGAGCAAAGTTGTATCAGTCAAACCAAAAGACTGCTAAAACAGAGACAGGGATGATTACAAAGAGGGTGACAAGAAGCTGCATACACTGTAATTTAGATATTCGACATCTAGCCTATATTATGGATAAAACATATATAGCAGTGCACAACTTATGGAATATGAGTATAGGCAGAAGTGACAAAGCAGGAAAGAATCAGTTCAGAAAGCACATCTGCTACAAGCCATGTGGTAGCAATCTAGCCTCTGAGTGAGAAGGCCGTGGGTCAAGGACCACTCCAGAGAATTGAGTACATAATTGAGGCTGACACCCCAGTACAGTACAAAGGAAGATGGTTGTGGTTGATGGATGTCAATCATCTCAGCCCCAGCACATGGCTGCAGGAGTTCCTCAGGGCAGTGTCCTAGGCCCAACCATCTTTATCTGGTTCATCAATGACCTTCCCTCCATCATAAGGTCAGAAGTGGGGATGTTTGGGGTCTCACCAAGGCCCTGTACAACTGCAGCAAGACATCCTTGTTCCTGTACTCAAACCCTCTCGCTATGAAGGCCAACATACCATTTGCCTTCTTAACCGCCTGCTGCACCTGCATGCTTACCTTCAGCGACTGGTGCACAAGGACACCCAGGTCTCGTTGCACTTCCCCTTCTCCCAATCTAATAATCTGCCTTTCTGTTTTTGACACCAAAGTGGATAACCTCGCATTTATCCATGTTATATTGCATCTGCCACGCTTCTGCCCAATCACCCAACCTGTCCAAATCATCCTGGAGTTTCTTGGCATCCTCCTCGCAGCACACACGCCCACCCAGTTTTGTGTCGTCTGCAAACTTGGAGATATTACATCTAGTTCCCTTGTCTAGATCATTAATATATATTGTGAATAGCTGGGGTCCAAGAACCGATCCCTGCGGTACCCCACTAGTCACTGCCTGCCACTCGGAAAAAGACACGTTTATTCCAACTCTTTGCTTTCTGTCTGCCAACCAGTTCTCTATCCAAGTCAATACCTTGCCCCCAATCCCATGTGCCTTAACTTTACACGCTAATCTCTTATGCGGGATCTTATCAAAAGCCTTTTGGAAGTCCAAATACACCACATCCACTGGTTCTCCCTTATCTATTTTACCAGTTACATCCTCAAAAAATTCCAGTAGATTAGTCAAGCATGATTTACCTTTTGTAAATCCATGTTGACTTTGTCCGATCCTGTCACTGTTTTCCAAGTGCTCAGCTATTACATCTTTTATAATGGACTCCAGCATTTTCCCCACTACCGATGTCAGGCTTACCGGTCTGTAATTCCCCGTTTTCTCTCTACCACCCTTTTTGAATAGTAGGGTAACATAAGCTACCCTCCAATCCATGGGTACTGTTCCAGATTCCATCGAATGTTGGAAGATGATCAGCAATGCATCTACTATTTCTAGGGCCACTTCCTTAAGTACCCTAGGATGTAGATTATCAGGCTCTGGGGATTTATCGGCCTTCAATCCCGTCAATTTCCCTAACACCATTTCCCTACAAATACTGATTTCTTTCAGTTCCTCCCTTTCATCAGACCCTATGTTCCCCAACATCTCTGGGAGGTTATTTGTGTCCTCCTTTGTGAAGACAGAACCAAAATATGTATTTAATTGGTCTAACATTTCTTTGTTCATTTTGCTTGCCACAGTTTCATAACACACTTCATTATTTTCAGCAACCTTGCATTGGTTCTTTTTATAAAAAAAGAATAAACAGACAAATGCATTGCAGAGAACTGGAGTATCTCCATCCTTTGTCAATAGATGAATGCTTGATAGTGCTCCTGACATATTTGTTTGAGAACATGAAATTACATTATCTCCTAAACTGAGGTACTATTCTGTAGACAACAGAAAATAACCCACAAGTTATTAGATGAGCTGTAACCATTTCAAATTTATCTGTCATTTTTACAAATTGAAGGGATAATCTTGAGGAATTTTAGAAGGCTGACTAACATAAATGATTACATTTTCTTGGTAATTCGATAGCACAAATGCAAAATAGAAAAGTGCTGTTTATTCTGTCAACATTAGCAGCTAATGCAGTTCAACAGGATGCTTCTGGTTAGACCTCTTCTTATTTGCCTACAATGATGAATATCAATACAAGAAAAATACCAGACAATATCATGTTTAAATTGCGTTTGAGCTAGACCTGATTAACGCTGCGTCCCCAAACATTAACCTGTATTTCTCTTTCAGATCATGACTGACTTGTGTTTCTTGCATTTTCTTTTTTTATTTCTGCAACATTCGCTGCATTTTATTGAAATTTGCGGCCATTACGGCTCGCAATCTTGGCTCCCTGTTCAACTCTGAGGAGAGTGAAGCACGACCGTGCTTTTGGTGGTCAAGCCAGATCCAATGAGGGATGGCCACTTGTGTGCCAGGTAGATTTTGAGTTTGTGCCCCTCAAACATGAGGGAGCATAGCTAGGGGCAGCACTGGTGGAACTGCAGGGTTGGGAGACAGCGATTGTTTTGCTGGGAACAAGTGCAGCAAAGAGAGACATGAGAATGCTACAAAGCTGGTCTCATACCTGACTTGCCAGTGATTGACACTGAAACTGGGTGCAAAAAAGGGGAACAGGTTCCCCAGGACTTCCATCTTGCTAACTGAAAAATGCACATGGGATGAAGATCTCCTCTAATTATGTTGTTTATGAAAGTGTTTAAAGTTTTGTTACACATATACATCTTCCCCCATCGGCCCCTCCTCTCAAAAATGCAAACTCAGAGAGCATTGGCTCTTTTGCAGCCAATCTCATACATAACCTATCTACTGACAGTACTGTTACCAGATGCAAGTATAACATTCTATATTTGTGATCACTTCTTGCTTTAGCAAACTCAAACAAAAACTTACCACTTGTGCCGAGTATCTATTTTCATTTCACTCTCAAAAAGCTTGTTAATGCCATATAGGTGATTTCACAAATACTATTTGTGATAATGAAGCTTATATTTTGGTGAAGTATATTGGGAAGACTGAAGCCATTGTTTTCGGTCCCCGCCACAAGTTCCGTTCCCTAGCCACTGAGTCCATCCTTCTCCCTAGCATCTGTCTGAGGCTGAACCACACTGTTCGCAACCTTGGTGTCATATTTGACCCTGAAATGAGCTTCCGACAACATTTCCGCAGCATAACTAAGACTGCCTATTTCCACCTCCATGACATCGCCCGTCACTGCCCTTGCCTCAGCTCACCCACTGCTGAAACCCTTGTCCAAGCCTTTGTTACCTCTAGACTTGACTATTCCAACACACTCCTGACTGGTCTCCCACATTCTACCCCATGTAAACTTGAGGTCATCCAAAACTCGGCTACCCGTGTCCTAAATCACACCAAGTCCCGTTCACCCATCTCCCCTGTGCTCGCTGACCTACATTGGCTCCCGGTTAAGCAACGCCTCGATTTCAGAATTCTCATCCTTGTTTTCAAATCCCTCCATGGCCTCGCCCCTCCCTATCTTTGTAATCTCCTTCAGCCCCACAACCCCCCGAGATATCTGCGCTCCTCTAATTCTGCCCTCTTGAGCATCCCTGATTATAATCGCTCAACCATTGGTGGCCGTGCCTTCTGTTGCCTAGGCCCGAAGCTCTGGAATTCCCTGCATAAACCTCTCCATCTCGCTACCTCTCTTTCCTCCTTTAAGACGCTCCTTAAAACCTACCTTCTTTGACCAAGCTTTTGGTCACCTACCCTAATTTCTCCTTATGTGGCTCGGTGTCAAATTATTTGTCTTATAATACTCCTGTGCAGCGCCTTGGGATGTTTTACTACATTAAAGGCGCTATATAAATACAAGTTGTTGTTGCTTTTGTATCACCTTCCTACCTAATGGAGACGGCCACTTGTAAATTATTTCCTTATTGGAAACAGCAGTACCGAATGGGAAGTGTGTACCTCAAGAATAGATCATCAATCAGCCATGAATGGTTTTAATATCATTCAACGGAAATCTTTACTGGCCCAAATAATGTTGCAGTGGTAGCTCCAGGACCAGCTTCAAGGTCAAAAAATAACATAGAGCATCTTATTTTTCTGACATGTACTTGCAATGCTTTCTGACCTGCATGAATCTGCATTGTTTTGTTATTATTTTACTGCAAGGGCTGAATTATTTTCCAGTTTTCCACCACACCACTCACATGCAATTTTGTTTTATAATAAGACAAAATAGTGTTTCCAAAGGATGCTGTCCTTATGTGAGGACTATTAAGCTGAATTCCGCACGAAGAAGGAAAAAACAGCTCAGTATGGCTCAGAAAGCTTGTCAACACTTGTTTTGCATTGTCTGGAGGACTGATTCATGAAAAGAAAAGAAGGCCTAGTCGTCTGCATATATCACAGAACAACATAGGAACAGGAGTAGACCCTTCAGCCCCTCGAGCATGTTCTGCCATTCAATTAGATCATGACTGATCTGTATCTTAACTCTATCTACCCACCTTTATTCTATTTCCCTCTTACCCTTACTGAACAAAATTCTATCAATCTCAATTTTGAAACTTTCAATTGACCCCCAGACTCAACAGCATTTTAGGGGACAGAGTTCCAGATTTCCTTTATCCTTTACATGAAGAACTGTTTCCTGACATCACCCCTTAATGACCTAGCTCTAATTTTAAGGTTATGCCCCCTTGTTCTGGACACTCCCACCAGAGGAAATAGAAGTGGTTTCTATCCTAGCCTTGGCTGACAGTGCCGTAGAATCTAGTCTGTTAAATTGCAGAGTGAAGGCAACAAAAATGATGGCGACAGAAAACACACATGCATAAGCTTGCACAGGCCTTGTTTTTACAAAGTCAAGATTGGCAAGTTTCTTATTTGGCCACAGCCCCTTCCCTGATGACTGTATGAGCTTTCTTGATTTGATTTTCTTTTGAAGCCAGAGTGCAGTTATTTTCCAGCAACCAACCCCCCCCCTGCCCCCCCCCCCCCCCCCCCTACACTCATGTCCAATCTTGGCTCTCATGTACCAGTGTTTCCAAAGGATTGTGTACTCTTCTGAGGGCAATTACGATGCATTCCACATGAAAGAAGTGGGAAAAAAATCTAATGGTCAGGAAACCACATCACTGGGCTAAACGAGACGGCCAAGTCCAACTACTGGCACTGCTAGAGGCAGCTTGTTACATTGCTGCTCCATTGCTACCTCAGCAGGTATGGGGGAAAGAAACAACTCTCCAAGTCAGACTCGCAGGAACAGGAATAGGCCCCTCGAGCCTGTTCCACCATTCTATTAGATCATGGCTGATCTGTACCTCAACTTCATTTACCCACCTTTCCTCTATTTTCCATGATACCCTTGTGTAACGAAAATATAGCAATGCCAGTCTCAAACATTTCAATTGACTCAGCATCCACACCCTCTTGAAAGAGAATTCCAGATTTCCAGTACTCCTTGTGTGAAAAAGTGCTTCCTGATGTCACTCCGAACTGGCAGCTTTAATTTTAAGGTTATGTCCTCTTGTTCTGGATTCCCCACCCACTGCCCACCAGAGGAAATATTTTATCTATATCTACCCTATTGAATCCTTTTAGAATTTGGATCACTCCTCAACCTTCACAACTCAAGAGAATACACGCCAAGTTTACTCAACCTGTCCTAATTTAAACCTTTCAGCCCTTGTATCAGTCTGGTGAATCTGCGCTGCACACCCTCCAAGGCCAATATATCTTTCCTGAGGTGCGGTGCCAAAAACTGAATGCAGTGCTCCAGATGGGGTCTGACCAAGGCTCTGTACAACTGAAGCATCACTTCCACACTGTTGTATTCCAACCCCCTTGAAATAAAGGCCAACATTTTGTTAGCCTTGGATCCCTAATCTGTGCTGTTAGTTAGTCTCAACTTGGACAGCAATGGCGTGCTGCCACTGGCTTTATTGCCACTGGACTAGGGAGAGAAACAATTGCCAGTCTTCCTGCTGTTCAGTCACTTGGACATGTACCAAAGACCTACTGGTGCCTATAGAACCATGTTCCTGCATGCTTCACAGTCTTTAGAGGAGGATGGCAGAGAAAGGGGGGGAGGGGGAGGGAAATGAGAAAACAGGAGAGAAAGAAAGAAGAACGCTTATGCAAATGCTGAAGTGAATTCTCTTCTTCCAGCAGCAGCAATCTTTTCAACAAGTATTTACGCTCATCCCAAACATTTTGGCCCAAAATTTCCTGTGGCAGGGCAACGAATGGTGCCCTGTTAGTTAGACTTGCCCTTGTCCATTTAAATTCGACGATATATTGCTCTACAGGTTGCTGGAAGTGCCTGATGGAAACGGTGCGGCACCCTCTACAGGGCATCTGAGATCTGCGTGAACAGGGCAAGCAACTGTGTATCTCCTTAACCAATCAGATTGAAGGATTCTGAAATTAGAAGTGCAAAGACTGAGAAGGAAATGTAAGTTAGAATAGTGAATTCAATGTCAAATCAGGTACAGAAAGAGAAATAAAGAGAGGAAAGAAAGACTGGATTAAGAGAGAGAAAAAAAGAGACAGAAAGGAAAAGTTAAAAATAATGTGTTTTTTTTAAATCTCCAACAATTAAAACGTGAGGAAATGAAACTCCACACTTGTAATAGTTAGTTTTCAGTGCCAGAGAGGTTGACTGACAGTAACTAACACTTATCAGATCATTAAAAGGGTACTTAGACTTGAAATTACTTGAGCTAACTTTCTGTGACGAGTTTAGTCATATCTACTGCGTAAGTCCAGCAACTTCATGCTGCTCAATGCATTGGAATGGGGAGCTAGACAGCAAGATGCCATTTTCGCGAAGCCAATGGAGGAGCGGCACATCTCCGACATCAACTTCACGATTTCCACGTTTAATCGCCTACATGCCCTCGCCTGAAGTGCTGTGGCATTTGTACATAAATAACGGTGAGCGCTATTAGCCTCGCCGTTATTTTAACAGCAAATTTTGGGCCAATAAGAAAATAGTTTCAATCTGACTTTTGTCTGAGAAAAGCACACAGGGCAGCATACAAAAATATTTACCGAGTAGTGGGAGACATTCAAGAGGGAGATACATGGAGTTCAGGGTGAACATGTTTCCACAAAGAAAAAGGGTCGAACTGCCAAATTTAGAGCCCCCTGGATGACAAGGTGCATACAGGATAAGATAAGGCAAAAAAGGGAAGCCTATATCAGATATCGTGAGCTCAATACTGCAGAAAGCCTAGAAGAGTATAGAAAGTGTAGGGGTGAAATTAAGAAGGAAATTAGGAAAGCAAAAAGAGGGCATGAAAAAATACTGGCAAGTAGAATCAAAGAAAACCCAAAGATCTTTTATAATTACATAAAGAGCAGGAGGATAACTAAGGAAAGAGTAGGGCCTTTCAGGGAACAAAATGATGATCTATGTGTGGAGGCGGAGGATGTGGGTAAGGTACTTAATGAATACTTTGCAGCTGTATTCACAAAAGAGGGGGACAATGCCAATGTTGAAGTTAAGGAGGAAGATAGTGAAATATTGGATAAACATAGTAAGAGAGGAATTATTAAGGGGTTGAGCATCCTTGAAAATAGATAAATCGCCAGGGCCGGATGAAATATATCCAAGGCTATTAAAAGAAGCAAGGGAGGAAATAGCAGAGGCTCTGACCATCATTTTCCAATCCTCCCTGGCTACAGGAGTGGTGCCAGAGGATTGGAGAACTGCTAACGTTGTACCATTGTTTAAAAAGGGAGGAAGGGATAAACCGAGCAATTACAGGCCAGTTAGTTTAACCTCGGTGGTGGGCAAATTACTGGAATCAATTCTGAGGGACAGTATAAACCTTCATTTAGAAAGACACAAATTAATCAAGGACAGTCAGCATGGTTTTGTTAAGGGAAAGTCATGTCTGACCAACTTAATTGAATTCTTTGAGGCGGTAACAAGGAGGGTCGATGGGGGCAGTGCATTTGATGTAGTCTACATGGATTTTAGCAAGGCTTTTGACAAGGTCCCACATGGCAGGCTGATCAAAAAAGTAAAAGCCTTTGGGATCCAAGGGAGAGTGGCAAATTGGATCCAAAATTGGCTCAGTGGCAGGGAGCAAAGGGTAATGGCTGAAGGGAGTTTTTGCGACTGGAAGGCTGTTTCCAGTGGGGTTCCACAGGGCTCAGTACTCGGTCCCTTACTTTTTGTAGTATATATTAATGATTTAGACTTAAATGTAGGGGGCATGATAAAGAAATTTGCAGATGATACAAAAATTGGCCGTGTGGTTGACAGTGAGGAGGAAAGCTTTAGACTGCAGGAAGATATCAATGGACTGGACAGTTGGGCAGAAAAGTGGCAAATGGAATTCAATCCGGAAAAGTGTGAGGTAATGCATTTGGGGAGGGGCAACAAGGCAAGGGAATACACAATTAATGGGAGGATACTGAGAGGTGTGGAGGAACCGAGGGAACTTGGAGTGTATGTCCACAGATCCTTAAAGGTAGCAGGACAGGTCAATAAAGTAGTTAAAAAAGCATACAGAATGCTTTCCTTTATTAGCTGAGGCATAGAATATAACAGCAGGGAAGTTATGCTAGAACTGTATAGAACACTGGTTAGGCCACAGCAGTTCTAGTCACCACATTACAGGAAGGATGTGATTGCACTGGAGAGGTTGCAGAGGAGATTTACGAGGATGTTGCCAGGACTGGAAAACTTTAGCTATGAGGAAAGATTGGCTAGGCTGGGGTTGTTTTCTTTGGAACAGGGGAGGCTGAGGGGAGATTTAATTGAGGTGTATAAAATTATGAGGGGCCTAGATAGAGTGGAGAGGAAGGACCTATTTCCCTTAGCAAAGGGGTCAAGAACCAGGGGGGCATAGATTTAAAGTAGTTGGTAGAAGGATTAGAGGGGAGATGAGGAAAAAAAATTTCATCCAGAGGGTGGTGGGGGTCTGGAACTCACTGCCCGAAAGGGTGGTAGAGGCAGAAACCCTCATCACATTTAAAAAGTACTTCGATGTGTACTTGAAGAGCCGTAACCTACAGGGCTACGGACCTAGGGCTGGAAGGTAGGATTAGGCTGGGTAGCTCTTTCCTGACTGGCACGGACACGATGGGCCGAATGGCCTCCTTCTGTGTCGTAATTTTTCTATGAGTCTATGTAAACAGTCTTTATTTATTTCTTACATAAATAATCTAGTTAGTCACAAGAATCTTTGATATTTTGGAACATGGAAGAGATGATTGAACGTAGGAGTTTTCATTAAGACCTCTAGCCCTAGCTAATCACAAGAAATGGATTGGCAATTCAAAATTGCTCATTGAACAGACTGACAAGTCTCTGAGCTAATGACACATCAGTATGCGATGGCTCAGAAACTACAGGAATACAAGATTAAGAAGAAACTGTAACCATGAATGGCTACAGTTACAGTATTAAGCCAGAGGTGATGCTCAGTCTGTTGTCAGGTCTGTTGTGATATCCTAATTAGATTGAATAATGCAATTAACATATTGACAGAAAAAATATACAATGAATGCCGATTATAGATACGATATTCTGATTATTAATTTCTTGTTCTCTCACAATTCAATATGGATTAATATTGCATCAGTAAATAATATGAATTTATTCATATGAATTTTACTGAGTGTTGTATCATGTTAAAGTTGAATGCACTTAGTAAAAGTTAAGTAATTAACTTGCTGGTTCTGCCTTAATTCTTCAATTGCAATAGTAGTTAAACGTATTTACACTGAACTAATTGTTATGTTAACCACTAGACTGCTAGCATTTGTCATAACAATGTGTGCTGCTCACTGAATTATTTCAATGTACAATCTTATTTCTTGTTAAATCATTACTAACTTAATAGATGGAACACAAAAGTAAAGGTCTTGAGCTAAGACTTGTGATAAATACACATATTACATAACAACTGATGGAATAGTACCATAATTTAATAATATGGTGCTTTATTCACTTTGATGTAATCACATGCTCTCTGAAAATGCCACAAAATTCAAACCAATAGCTATGGACAAATAGAAGTTAAAAAAAAGCATGCAGATTATTTTCGTTATTGGAACTTAATTTGCCATTCTTCGGTGCTTAAGTACTTCTTGAGTGCTTATAGAACTCCGAAAAATATCAAAAATTTTCTCCTTCAATTCCTTACGAATTCTAGGATTTATACAATCTGGCCGAAGAGTTTTTTGAATATTTATTCCTTCCATTTCTGTATAGCACATTTGTTATTGACTTATACACATGCTATGGGCCGATTAACCCCATTCACTATGGCTAGAATTTATCCACAGTCCTCCTTTGTGAAAATTGATATGACAAATCCATTCAATATATATCTTCCCTATTCTGATTATATATCATATCATTTTGGATCCACATGCTCTTTGACCTTCCTTCTACTATTAATAGAGCAGTGAAACTGTTTTGCGATATCGCTACTTCTCTCACTTTTTCGAATAATGTCTTTAGTTTCCTCAGTTGTATTTTTGTAGGAATTCGAAGCCTTCCAATTGTTTGGTTTCAGTGTGTCAGCTGTAGCTCAGTGGGTCGCACTCTTGCCTCCGAGTCTGAAGGTTCAATTCTCACTCTAGAGACTTGAGCACATAAATGAGGCTGACAAGTCCAGTGCTGCACTGTCGGAGTTGTCGACTTTCGAAAGAAATGTTAAACCGAGGCCCTGTCTGCCCTCTTAGGTCAATGTAAAAGATCCCATGGCACTATTTTGAAGGAGAGCAGGGGAGTTATTTCTGGTGTCCTGGCCAATGTTTATTCCTCAACTAACGTCACAAAAACAGAGTATCTGGTCATTAACACCTTGCTGTTTGTGGGAGCTTGCTATATGCAAATTGGCTGCTGCCTTTGCTACATCACTGCAGTTCAAAAAGTACTTCATTGGCTGTAAAGCACTTTGGGATGTCCCGAGGAAGTGAAAGATGCTATATAAATGTAAATCTTTATTTATTTTTCTTCTTGTACCTCAAAGTGTTTTTTTTTCCCTTCTTACTAACGCACTGCAGTCTGGATATTGTCATGCTTCTTTTTTTTTAAATGGAATAAACTTTTGCTTCTCCTCCTGTGAAATAGTCTCAAATGCATTCCATTGTTCTTCCGTTCTGTTTTTAAGTCTGATTTCCCAATAATGTCACCTTTTCTCATAGCTCCAAAGACCTGCTTTTCCAAAACCCCATTGTTGTTTTTGGCCTCAGCTTCAACAATATCAAACTATCATACCATGATCACATGATCCCAGTTGCTCACCAGATTCCAGGTGCTAACCAGATCCAGTGGATTGCTCAACATCAAATCCAGTACAGCCTCTGCTCTACTTAGCCTGCTTCACATGTTGTGTGAGTTAACCATGCTTGCCTGCCTCAGTGAATTTGTTAGTATTCTGATCACTCCCTTCAACTTGTCTCTGATGTGGCTGTTCAACACATGGAATTTTGAACTCTTTCACGACGAGCACATTCTGCAGCCTTCCTTATCTGTCCAAGCAACTCTCCACCTGTCTTTCCAGCTTGTGACGCTGGTCTACGTCGGTTAGCAATTAATACGTTTTCACCACTTACTCTTTGCGAAAGCATAGGGGGGAATTTTTCAGGAGGTCAGCGGGCGCGTTCGGTGGCGGGTCGGGTGGGAAAATGTTTTCTTTTGACAGTGGGTCGGGACCCCACCACGCGCCTTTCCCAGATGTCGGGTCTGTCAGCGCTGAACAGACCCGACACGCAGTGGTGGGGGAGGCAATTCAGGTCATGATAACCTTGTTAACAGCCCATTAAGAAGTATTTTGAGCTCACCTTTACATTTTACGAGGTCGCACACGGGGTCCACGCTGCTCGGGGAACACGTCAGGTAAGCAGGTCAAGAGTTCAATGGCCATGGAATCATTTAATTACTTGACAGCTGCAAATGTGCTATAAAAGCTTCCATCTCACAGCTGTTCACTTTCCAAGCTCAGAAGCTGTTGCTTACTGCATTTCGAAGACAAATTCAGCTTTATGCAGGTTGTAAGTGTTTGGAGCAAACTCTCTATCCAGTGACACCTCATTGGAACAACCTCTCTCACCATTGACAGGTCGCTTCTGTCATCTCAAGTTCACCTGTCGTCTATTACATCAGCATCGGTGCCCTTGAAACTATCTCACCTTGGTCCTCAGAATCCCACCACGATCAGTACCAACACCAGCAGCACCAACAATAACACCAACCTTCTCCGCAATCAACTGATGCTGCACAGGACACAGGGCATCAGCACCCAACCACATTGCTGCCCGGGACACCAGGGATGGCCTCACCATGGCCAGATTTACTTCACTTGACTCTGTACACCCTGGCTGCCACATGATGCACCAGGTTGGCACCACCCCACACCAACACCATAAAGCATCCCTACAATGCCCAAGCCATTCGTTTCACACTCATGACCATTGCAGGGGGGTACCGTTGTGTCTCTCCATTCACTGCAACTCAATAAGATTGCAATGTTTGATAGCACATTAACAGAAACTTCACATGAACATTGGCTAAAACACACAAGAGGCTACCCTTGTGTGCTGTTAGTTGACATGATTGGACTAGGATGAGGGTGAGTGTGAGCGGTGGCTAGTGAGATGGGGAAGTGATAATGTAGCTAGAGAGGGATGGGTGGAGGTGCAAGGTAAGTTGGTGTGAGTAAGGATGTGCAGGAGTAGGGTAGGGAAGGCAGAGTGATGAGGATGTGATGAGTGGCACAGCAGGATGAGGTTGAGTGTGGCTTTGCAGTAACGTTTTGTGATCTACTGAGATCATTGAAAAGTTTGTGCCACTGCAGCCTGGTCCTCCTTACGACATTCCTGCTTGTGTCCTTCTGTGCAATGTGCAACCAGGCTGCGTTGATCTCCTGGGGGGTCTCTTCCGCCCATTGGGAGGGATTAAACCCCCTGCATGCTGTGACTCCCTCCATAAGCATATGGAGCGAGTCATGGGAGAGCCTGGGTGCAGCCATCCACCTTTGTGCAGTGCTTGTCAGTGTTTGCAGCACCTCAATGCTGCAGAACACTGACAGCACAAATGTCAAAATTAATTTGTGCATGGTCCCTTTAAAGAAACTGGCTGATGACACGTCATCGAATGACATCATCAGACCCGCTTCCTTCAATTGGCCCGGGAAATGGGCTGGGGGGGCTTAACAAGCCCAATCAGGGGAAAATCATTTTGGACAGTGGGCTGGAGCCGGCAGCGAGGCCGGGACCCGCCACCGACGTCGCCCGCCACGGACCCGCCGAGGTTGGTAAAATCCAGCCCATTGTCTCTATAAAACAAAACATAATCTATAAAATAATTGATGTTTGGAGAGGTTTGCACTTTCCCTAATGTATTACCCATTCATAGGACATGACATGATGGTTATATTTCAAAATTATCTAACACCTGTCATGTTTGAATTATACATTGCACCAGATAATGGCACTTGTCTGCTTTGTAAGACCAATCCTTTATTCAATGAAGTTAAGTAATATGGGGTCAATTTTAACCCTACCCGCTGGGCAGAAACCGTGCAGGTGGTCAGTTAAAATGCCATGGGTTACTTGTACGCCCTGGAGCCATCAACCGACGGGCTCTTCATTGGCAGATGCAGATTGGGGTCCAATGATGTCATCAGGCCCTGACAGCTGTTTTAATACTGGCCTGAGTGGGGAATGCCACTGCAGCATTCCCAGCAGGTAAAGAAGCCATTTAAAGTAAGGTTTTTGACTTTCATTGTGGTGCCAGGAGGAGCAGGAGTGCTTATCTGGGCTCCACAAGGAAATTTTAGGCCTATCCTGCCCAGACTTCCCCACTTCCTTCCAACGATGCCCTCCTGGAACCCCCTTCCCTGCAACTACCTGCATGCCAGTGGGTAACTATGGGCTGCCCGATCTTCCATAGACCGGCAGTTGCTTTCCGCCCTGAAAGGGCAGGAAATGGAATAGCGGGAGTTAAAATAGCCTGGGCTTGTTTTCTGCTGTATTGGCTGAGTTTCTAAATCACCCCACGATCCACCGGCCCAAAATCCACCTGGCTTTATAATCGGGACAACAATGTTGTTTAATTTGTTACTTTGCTCAGCGTTAGAGTCTAGTTACTTTTCTTTCGTTCAAACTGGAAAGGAGCCAGATGTAGCTGTCCACTCCAATTATATTGTCATCTGCAAACTTTACGAGTGTTTCACTGTCCATCAAGTTCCATTTACAAACTACCGTGCAATCATCTGAGTTTCTTTGCAAAATGGTGCAAAATCTGTTTTAGTAGATGTGTAATCACTAATGTCCTGTTAGAAACCATTTTGGGTTAAGCCATCTGAAACCCAAACTGTCTTGCATTATCAGGAATGGTAGCATAGTGGTTATGTTATTAGACTAGTAATCCAGTAGGCCTGGACTAATGATCTGGCGACATGAGCTCAAATCCCACTACAACAGCTGGCGAATTTAAATTCAGTTAATTAAATAAACCTGGACTAAAAAGCTAGTAACTGTGACCATGAAACCACCAGATTATCGTAAAAACCCATCTGGTTCACTAATGTCCTTTAGGGAAGGAAATCTGCCGTCTTTACCTGATCTGGCCTCCAGATCCACAGCAATGTGGTTGGCTCTTAACTGCCCTCTGAAATGGCCGAGCAGCCACTCAGTTATACCAAACCGCTACGACAGAGTATAACTCCCCAACAATACCTTCACACGGACTGCAGTGGTACAAGAAGGCGGCTCACCACCACCTACTCAAGGGCAATTAGGGATGGGCAATAAATGCTGGCCTTGTCAGTGATGCCCACATCCTGTGAGCAAATAATTAAAAAAAAAATTCACCTGGAGGCGGTGTTAACATGATACCAGATCTGTGGCTTTAGTAATGTCAGCGCATTAGGCTACAACACTGGGAAGCTGGAACAAAGTAGAAATGCCAGTGTGTCCTGCAATTGAAAAAAAGGCAATATAGAGTACCTCAACAAGATCACACTTGGATGGTTTCAGTGATAAATATAGTCTTCATCAATTTAGTGTCATAAAAAATAGCCAGAAGGTGATTTAATAGCTTTTCCAATTAAAAATGTAACATTTCGCTATCTATGGACTCATTCAGAAGAGTCAAAAGGAATCCTAAGATTAAGGCTCCTGTGGGAATTTCCCCACCTTTGTTACTTTCAGAACTAAATAAAGTACTGTCATAGTGGAAATTCCATCTGTATTTTGGTTAACTATTCCCATAATTGTTCTTTTCTCTTTGTCAAGACTTTTCTCAAATGTAGATACATATTCTGGGAGCTGCAGCAAGACAATTGTTATTGGTTCTTAAGCTAAAGCAGACATCAAGTCATATGGTAGAATAAAAAGAGTTTCCTTCAGTAGATAATTCCTTTATCATCATCTTCATCCATTCATTCATACTTCACCCCACTGCCATTGTAACCCTCAAACACACTCATTACCTCCAGATCCAAGTCCTGCAATGCTCTTCTTGCTGACCTCCCAAACCCCAGCTCATCCAAAATGCCCAGATCTTACGTCATCCTGTACTGTTGGCCTAATATCCTTATACTTGCTAAACTGGTTCTACATCCCCATCAATTTCAAGACTTTTCTTTACAAATCCTTCAATATCCTCACTCCATTTTACCTCTGCAAACTTCTTCAGCCCTACATCAATTCTTTTAAGCTCCACTCTTGCAATTCTGCCCTTTGTGCTTTACTCCTCCCTCTGTTCCACCATAAGGAGGAGAGCCTTCCGCCTTCATGGTTCTGCAATTTTCTTCCAAAACACATACACGCCAACTCTCAGTATTGCAACGCTCACAACCAGTGTATTTTTGGGGGGATCGTATTTGCTGACAGAAACCAACCCAAGATTTAAACTTCCATGGTTATTCTAGAATGCTCCACAAATCTCTTCTGTGCATACAGAGAACTTGTGTGCACGCATTTCCAGATGATCAGGTGGCTCCTGTGCTGGTAGCTGGCAGTAGGTAAGCTAGCACAGAAATCCTCGTGTTAGCTAGGAATCTTCAGCGGACTAAAAACATTGCTACTAAACCAGTACACTGAAATGTCACTGCATAAGAACATAAGAGAACATAAGAAATAGGAGCAGGAGTAGGCCATTCGGCCCCTCGAGCCTGCCCCACCATTCAATAAGATCATGGCCAATCTGATCTTGGCCTCAACTCCACTTTCCCGCCCACTCCCCATAACCCTTGACTCCCCTGTAACTCAAATATATGTCTATCTCCGCCTTGAATATATTCAATGACTCCGCCTCCACAGCTCTCTGGGGTAGAGAATTCCAAAGATTCACGACCCTCTTAGAGAAGAAATTACTCCTCATCTCCGTTTTAAATGGGCGACCCCTTATCCTGAAACTATGCCTCCTAGTTCTAGATTCCCCCACAAGGGGAAACATCCTCCCTGCATCTACCCTGTCAAGCCCCCTCAGAATCTTATATGTTTCAATAAGATCACCTCTCATTCTTCTAAACTTCAGTGAGTATAGGTCCAACCTGCTCAACCTTTCTTCGTAAGAAAACCCCTTCATCTCAGGAATTAACCTAGTGAACCTTCTCTGAACTGCCTCCAATGCAAGTATATCCCTCCTTAAATAAGGAGACCAAAACTGCACGCAGTACTCCAGGTGTGGTCTCACCAGCGCCCTGTACAGTTGTAGTGTCTGGCCATAGAGCCATTATATATGTACAAATTATTTTGTCTTTTGTTGGGTAATTGTTATGAGGAGATAAAAGCCTTAAGTTAGTGACACCAGTGGGTAATAAAAGAAAAACATTGGCATCACAAAGCAGAACCAATAGTCTGTACAAAGCACATGAAACGTTACAAATTTAGAAATGAATTTTCTCAAAGGTGTAATGAAATATTGACTGCAATTTTTTTTTTAAAGTCAGTAAACTATTATCCACAGCTGCAGTTGTGATTTTAGACAGTTTTCGATCACCTTACTCTGCCAGAAACAGATGTCAATGCAGCGCTTAACACGGGGATGTCAACCATCAGTGTTTGACTTCGCCAATTGTCATTTCTCGGGCTGTGTCTGCTTGTCAGTGTTTGCTCATAAAGACCAACAGGCAAATTAAACTTCCCACTCTGCCCCAAGGTTGTCCTAAAATGCTCTTATTTGAGTGCATGCAAGGTGTACACATGTGCAGCCTTGCAATTAGATGGTTCCTGCGCTGGCTCATGACGAAGGTACCTGGTGCATGTAAGTTATCACAATGGAATCAGGATATACTGAGTGATTCGGCAGATAGTGCAAATGATCGCTACTTCCGATGAGCTCTGCAGCCTAAGTCAGCTCGCCCGCAGTCCTGCAGGTCACCCTTCATTAAACCTTCCAAAGTCTCCACTCATTAAATAATTGGGCAGGATAATTGTAGAAGATAAATTTCCACCAAACAACAAATAGTCACCATTTTTGTTTTGAAACTAGCAATCGTTTAGAAATGTTAGGAAATGCATTTGATGAGCTGGTCAATAACGTGTCAATTTCAGACCAAGCACTCCATGTCAATCATGCAGGCACTAAGTAAGAACTCGAGCACTCTTGTGAAGTGGCTTGAGGTTTGCTATGTTAAAGGTGCTGCATGAGCAGAAGTTGCTCTTATTGAAGCTGATTGGGGTGGAATTGGCATAATTTTACTTTTAAACCTTTCTTCTTTGAACTACTGCCTGTTGATTGCTATGGCTGCCACAGAATTGATTATATGCCTCAATTCTCTGATGTGAGTTGCTGGGTTAACAGTTCCATTGCCAGACTTTTCAGGTATTTGTGCTGGGTCATTTGGCCTTGATCCTTTTCTTTCAGTCTTTTTATGGATTTGGAAATATTCAAAGCCTTTTTTAAAAAAATCCGGGTGATCCAGTTATCATTTGGTTCTGTAATTAAGTGCTTTGACGATATTACATTATTAATCGTTTTATTGTTAAGTATTAACCAGCAACGTCTTCGGACCACATTTACAATGCAGTTTAGCACCATGACATGGAATAGGTAATCAGGCTTTTATGTGTTCTAAAATAAAAATGAAGGTGAAACTTTGTTTTTGTAAAATACAAACTATTTCCCAATTTCATAACATAATTGTGCATACTTTAATATTCCAGGTTCTGTCAAGAGTGGAATCTCTCATGATAGAACTGGAAGAGAGACTATTATTAGACAAACATTGTTCTAGGGATACAGTAGCTCGAGCTAGCTTGTTTTCCAACCAGAAAGCCAAGAGTTCAGTGTTTGTCATCCTTCACCACCATTTGAACTCAATCACAGGATGAGCTTTGTCATTCATCAGCAGGCTACTGCATTTGCTCCTGCCCTTCAGAAACAACGGGCTGGATTTTGAATGACCCATGGAGTCGGGTTTGGAGGCGTGTGGGGGGCTAAATTTGCGGGGTCGGGGTTTCCGACCCCATCCCGCCTCCACGCAATTTTGACAAAATCAGTCACGGGGTTCCCGACTCCGTCCCGCCTCCAAGAGGCGGGAGAGGTCATTACAGCCCTTAACAAGCCCTAAATTGGGTCTGTAATGCTATTTTGAATCGTTGTAGCTAGCTTAACCCTTTTCTGACGTGAAGTACGCCTGGTGTGAAACACTCCAGTGAAACCTGGCGGGAGCACAAGTGGATAGCTGACTATCAGCTGCAGGTCCACTATTACAATGGAGATGTGATGAAGGTAGTAGTAGTATTAGGCCTGAAAGTCTGGATAGAAAAAAATTCTCTCTCTCTCTCTCTCTCTCACACTCACTCACTCATATATATCAATTTTCCATCCAGGTCCAATCACATCAAAAGCCAGGCAGGTCCTCTCTCACCAGCAGCCAGACAATCTCTGAGAGCAGGCAGTCAGCAATGATGACATCATCAGAGGCGGGTTTCAGGCTGAAACCACTAATTGGTTCATGGGTTCCCACATGCTGGAACTCAATTGCCCAATTAAGTTAAAATTGCATCATTCATCCACATTTATCTGGAGTCGGGGGGAAACATGAAATGTGGAGGACACGGCCCCAACCCGACCCCAAGACAGAATCCAGCCCAACCTTTCTGGCAGATTCATCCATTGCCTTTGACCCAAAAAAGCCCATGAGCATGACTGTCTCAATTTCCCAGCTGAAGAAGGAGGACTGACAGTAGTCAGCGGAAGTTAGGATGTAACAATGGGAAGAAAGTAAAGGCAAAATAAGCATTACTACACATTTAACTGATAGTGTGTTTTAGGTGTTAGTACCATGGAATCTGCATTTATATGGATACAGGTAAAAATGATCCCGATAGTTTTGCCACTAACATCACAATGTGGTATAAGCTGATGTGATATTTCAGTCAGCAACAGATAGCTTACAGATTGTTGTATAAATTCTGACACCTTCAACTTTCCATTCTCACAGTGCTGAGCCAACATATGTCTAATAGGTATTTACTCTAGCTCCGCTTCTGGTATAATATATGGACACAATGAGAATGCAACACTTTATAACCAAGTGTAAACACACTCTTTCTACTGCCAACATGCACTCTTAGTTAACTTATTTAAAAGGTTTGCTTCAGCATCTCCTTCATGCAAGTACCAAGTTTTTGCTTACCTGACGTCAGACCCTGTTCTTTTGCCATTTTCTGGAACTCCTGGATCAGGACACATGTCAGGCACCAGAGCAACTCCACCTTGACTCACTGTAGCATGGAGAAAATGGCAGGTTATATCAACTGGTCACAGTTTATCTACAGGTTATCTACTGAATTGAAATTCTTTCAATTATATTTGAAACTAATAAATGTATGAAACTAAATGCAGCAAAATTATATTGTATATTACAAATCACAAATGTTATCATTGCCATTTGTAGCCCATTTAATCGAGCACCAAAATAAATACTGTGAGCTCACAAAGGATCTGGTTCAGGCAACAATTCATTAACTTTTCTTTCAGATTGCTCATAAACTGATTTGTCCGTGACAGTAGTCCTTATGGATGTTATGGTTTATGATTAGTTATCAGTCACCTGGTCAGCATTGCATTTAACCAATATATCTAAAGTCGCACTGGTGTGTATGTGTTGCTCAGCAATGCATTAAGATACAATTAATATTAATTCAGAAATCTTGCTCCCTTTGTTCAATATTAAAATTGCTTAGTGATTCATTAGATCATCTCCTGTCCCCTAAGATGCTGGCCCCAATTTTAACTTCGGGCAGGTGGGTAGCGAAGAACTCACCTGCTTTTCCAGAAATTAGGTCTGGGCTATTTTAACTTGCGGGCCTCATTTAATTTCTACCAGCCAATGGGAGGGAAGTTGGTGGGAAGTGGGGGAAAATCACAAAGCCCGCTGATACAGGGGAGGTGGCGGAATTGACTTCCGGGCCATCTATCTCACGGGGGTCTCGCATTCAGGGAAAAATAAGATCCTGAGGGGTCTTGAGAGGGTGGATGTGGAGAGGATGTTTCCTCTTGTGGGAGAATCTAGAACTAGGGGTCACTGTTTAAAAATAAGGGGTCGCCCATTTAAGACAGAGATTAGAGAAAATTTTTCTCACAGAGGGTCGTGAGTCTTTGGAACTCTCTTCCTCAGAGGGCAGTGGAAGCAGAGTCTTTGAATATTTTTAAGGCAGAGGTAGAGAGATTCTTGATAAGCAAGGGGGTGAAAGGTTATCGGGGGTAGGCGGGAATGTGGAGTAATCGGATCAGCCATGATCTTATTGAATGGTGGCGCAGGCTCGAGGGGCCAAGTGGCCTACTCTTGCTCCTAATTCATATGTTCTTATGTATGTTCGTAAAATTGCCCCCACCCCCTTCCTCCCCCCGCTGACTCATGCTAAAGTAGAGTTGAGCAGGCATTGACCATCTTTCAGTAACTTTCCAAAGCAGCCATTCATTCTGTGTACAAATAGATAACGAGTGCCGGGAGGGGCCGCGATTGGATCGCAGGGAACATCACAGCTGAACCCAAGCCTGTCCTCATCTGACGACCACAGACAAACACTGTCCAGCAAGGGGCCACCAGACAAGTGAGCTAGAAGAGGAACCCTGGCTGATTTTGTCTTCCGAGCTCGGGGTGGGGAGACCGGCTGTGGCACCACGGCTCCAGCTGAGATCAGCTCACTCAGCACAGCAGCTGGATTTTGCTGCTCTGTGTGGTTCATTTCCAAACTAGGGAGTGCGCTGAGCCTGAGGAGCTTAGAACATGTTTACAGCCACTGTAACTGAAGCAGGGCGAAACAACATTCAGGAAACTCAACGCGCAATTCAATCAGAAGTTCACCCTGTCCTAATAATCTGATCTTATTTGATTGTGATTCATGTCGTAAATACTATGCATTGCATTGGATCTGAACAACCATGTGCCAGAGGTGCAGCATTGCTGAGCTCCCTTCATTGGAAATGTTAATGATCCATAACATCTAATGCCATTTTTCTGAATAAAACATTTATGTCATGCTAAACTGCAGTATTTGAAAATGCATATTTTTTGTTATTAAGGCAAAATACAAGCATAGAATAGGAAAACAGAACGCAGATAGCACCGAAAGACTGCAAGCATTTAACAGGTTACATGAACTAAAAGGATTTGCAGCTCTCACGCTGCAGCTTTCAATGTTGTAAATAAATGCAGTTTAAAATCATATCTGTCTAATTTGTCACTCTTATTAAAAACTTTGCATTGGTGTTTCAGAAAGTGCTGTTTATACTTGTAGGTTACCAGTCAGCGACTTTCTGATCTCAGGTGGTGTTGCTGAGGGAGATGTTTCTCCAGAGGGGGGAATAATGGGAGGACAAGGAAGCCTCATCCACTGTCTTACTCTGCTGAGCAGATTATACAGTGGCACTGATAGATGCCTGAGACATTAGCACTCCAATGTAATGGCGAGGTAGATTTGACTTTATTATGTAGTATTGTATGTGATTCCATGGTGTATAGCGGTAGATGAGACGCCATCATCCCCTGATCCTTCATTCCTGCGGAGAAACATCTCTCCCAATGGAATCAGCTGAGATTAGAAAGTCACCACGTGGGGACTTCCGAGTGTGAACAGCACTTTTAGAAACGCTAATGCACAATTCTTTTTAAACAATATTGTCAAATCAGAATTATGATTTTAAATTGTTTTCACTTAAATACCAATTTATTCATTGAATTTTTGCACTCATCAAAGCAAGTTAGTGTCAGTCACTTGAGGCAACCTGGCCTAGAAATTGGTTATGGCTTGTTTTCAGTGCATAACCAGTGGCGAGCAGACAGCACGCACCCCAACTAGGAGGCCCGAGGCCAGCCCGAATTTGCGCCTCATTTTCATTATTTGTGCACCTGTTGCACTTCCACAAGCAGCTCGTCCATTTTACATTGGTGAATATGGGGCCTCTTTCCTCGCCAGCAGCGGCCCTAAAATAAGTCCTGGATCGGGGCGGGGGGGGGAGGGGGAGTAGCAATGGAGGAGGGGTGCGAACGCAGGAACAGTGGAATCAGGAGGAGCACTCCTCTTTCTGGCTTCATAGCCAAGTTTTTTCTTGTTAAAAACATACCGTGGCGGTCGCTGCTCGGGCTGCAGTGAATGCTTAAAAATCCCGAGTGGAGCAGGTCTGGCTCCTGCCCTGCTCCGCGGTATTCAGTTAAGCAGAGGGGGCCCAAAACAGGTGTTCGGCCCCTCATTTCTGTATGTAAAAAACCTAATGCCTGTTTGGGTGGAGAACGCCTGATAAATGGCTCGACCCAATATTGGATTGGACATCTTTCAGACACCCCTGGGGCGCAGGATATTGGTTTCTGAAATTGGCCTTCGTGACAGCATTTTAATGCCTGCAAAACAGGCGCAACAAGATCCAATTTCTACCCCACGCCCCTGAGTCTGCATCACACAGTCCCAAGTCAAATGGCTATATGTAACGTAAAAGCTGCTTTCCTCTCCCCCCACAATGTAACTTAGCATTTCCCATACTAGCTATCCAAGAAGCCCCTCTGAGTCCGATTGCCAATATAACAGCAATTAATGCCAATGTCGGGGAGATTTTGTTCATGCTCACAGGGTTTTTAAGAATTTTTAAGCTTCAAATTTGCTACAAACTTAAGGCTATTTATCAGAACAGAAGTTGCACGGAACTGATTTTGATGATTCAAAGTAGACCTTATAAAGAAAATAATCGCACACTACAGTATTATATAATATGATCCACTGAAGGAAGGAGACTTTATTTTACTGAGCATTAACAGTCCAGAATGAATTAGAAAGGGTTCAGGGATTACACAGAATAAAAGATAATACACTGCAATGGTTTAATATGAGAGGAGATATAAAGAAAAGTATGATTCTGTAAAGAAGTGATTGGCAATGAAACAGGATAAAGTGCTGAATGGGAAGTCAGGTAACAAATAAGCTATGTTCTTGCAGGAGATAAGCTCTATAAATCCAAACCGCATGTTGAAACAAATTTGAGGTCAGTAAATTCCTTCAACAGCTAAACCTTAAGGGGAAAAGAAGCAAATGGTATGGAGAGCTGAATTCATATTGAAGCTCTATCAAGTTGTTCTATATTGGTTCAACCTTTGAACTGATATATAAGAGAATACAGGTGCCTACGTACACAGTGCAAAAATCATTAACCATTTTTAACGGTATGAAATGCAGTATTAACAAAATGCAATTAACTCATTTGAACTTTGGCATTTGCTCCAAGATGCAATGCTATGCTGCAAGAAATTTTTTATTATTTGCGGTGACTATAATTAAAGAAAGCAACCAGTATAAAATTGTCTGAATTGGATGAGGCGAAACAAATCTCTAGACTCTGTAGGAAAGCATCTGTACATATCAAAATGTTTCTCGAAACTCTTATTTCATACACACATTGTATTGATAGATTACATGATTTACATCCAAAATACTGCATTTCTTCAGACTCCACTGAAGCAGGTCTAAATGAAACAGCGATATTTATTGTATTGAACCTCACAAAGGCAAATAAAATAGAGGACGAAAAAAGTCAAATACGCTCTGTAATGCCACTGCACATCAGTGCGGGGGGGGGGGGGGTTTCTAGTACTCCTCAGGTCACTTGCAATTGACTACCAACAATGTGGGTGCTAAGCATTTGTATGTCGACCATTTCTGGAAACAATCAATTGCAGGTCAGATTTAAGTTGCCAGCACACTAATTATTCCCATATTTGATAAAATGTTGTTAACAGCTTGCCAGAAAGCAACGGTTACCTCAGAGGAGAAATAAGTTTAATGGATCATTACACTGTGAAGATTTCTAAAGAGTAATTCCGATTGACTGCGAACTGTGTTAACTCACCCAGCTTTTCTGCATCAACTTTATGAATATTCTTCACAAATCTAAATCAGAAAAATGTGGGTTCAAGCCCCATTCTAGGGCTTCAGCACACAATTTAGACTGGCACGTAAATGCATTACTGAAGGGGCACTATACTGTTGGAATTATCATCGGTTTGATGAGACATTTAACCAGTTATTACAGTTGTTCAGTTGCATATTTAAGATTTTATGGCACTATTTGAAGAGGAACAGGGAGTTGCCTGAGCTCGCATTCCTCCTTCAACCTACACCATTAAAAACAGACTAATTGCTCTTTTACCTCATTGCTGTTGGTGGGATCTTGCTGTGTGTAAACTGGTTGCTGTGTTTGCCTACATATTAACAGTCACTGCACATCAAAGTAATTCCTTGTGCGTGAAATACTTTGAGGTACTTTTTAGAGATGTGATAAGGCAATATATATATTTATTTTGTTTTCTTCAACTGCTGAATTAGGATCTTAACAATCTCTACTTGGTTTATACCATTTTTACATAATAGGCTAATAAAATAAAAGTTCATTTGCAAATAAACACAGTGGCGTTGGTCATCAACCTATTTGATCTGGGTTTCATGTGACATCAGCACATTTTTTTTCTGGGTAACAAAATGGTTACTTGTTGGAGCTCGAAGTATTCACGAATTCCTGATGTCAACTCAACCCATTCATATTTGGGCTTCTTTCAGCAATACAAAGGAGGGAATCATGGCTGCCCAACAGTCTGCCTACCTCCTGCCCTTCACACTTCTGTTCCAACTACTCTGAAAATGCTTCAAAAAGACTTGCATCTTAGGTGGTTTTCACTAACATGTCTAAAAACAGAACTTAAGAAAAATGTTGCAGCATAATGTTGCACATGCATGCGAGCACAAACAACAAAAGACTTTTCTTCATGATTTAATTCCCATTTGCTACAATAACTGATGTTTCAGCTTACTTGAAATAAACCATGGATTATCAGTCAGTTTATCTCCCTTAATTTTCCCAATTCACAATTATATGAATGTTGATATGAACAATGATTTTGAGTGATGGCTCAGTTGGAAATTACACTATCTATTGTGAAGCTCAGACGTATAGACCAGAAAAATCTCAGGCTCAATTTCCTGTCTTGCCGAGCTAGCTTGCATCAGGTGTAACAGAGGCAAGGGTGTACAATAGGGGTCAGTATCGCTGGGGTAGGTAAGTGCTAAAGATCAGCCGTATATCTGATCCTCATTGCGATAAAGTGACCTTTTATTTGAAAGTTCCAGTATTTTGGTGTCATGTGAGGATATGATGAGCTTGGTTGATAAAGTATCCCATTGACAGTATTTAGTAATATTTTGTGTGGACACTCGGATGAGGTACTAAAGAGTGCTCAGTACTCATGACACCATGCCCTTGCATCAGTCAGTGCCTTCAGCAAAGGAGAGAAGAAAAGTGAGGAAGGGAGAAATATTACAAAGTATTTTTGGCAACCATGGCCCAACGACATTTTCTTAGTTCTTGTTTGAATCAGACAACAGATGAAGCTCTGGTAACTGTTATTGCCCACTTAAGCCTTGAGTGAGTAAAAGGAAAATCCTAGGAGTTTATTCTGTGTCAAAATGCCATTTGGAGCAGCAGATCTTTACATTTAAATCAGATTGATGAATATGCAAACTAAAAAAGACTTTGCAATGAATGCGCGCCATGACTATCCACAGTGATGAAAATCAATTGTGACATATGCAAATGTCAGCTTCTCTCAAACTCAGAAATCATACAGATTTTGTGTTAATGATGAATGCAGTTGTAAATGTAAAAGATAATATATTTCCCCAAAGGATTATGTGTCATTCCCAGCAAACGAAAATTAATCCTGTTTAATTTTCCATCAAGACCTGAGAAAACTGGAATATAAATTTTGATACTTAGGCCTAGAAATTCAGGGACTTACGCTGTCCGTTAAGACCCGTTTCTTGAAAAAAAAAATGGTGGCCACCTCACTTCCGCCCACCACTGGTGCGGGACTCGGCGGCCACCATTTTAGTGAGGACCATACAGCGCTGGCCCTAGTAATGCAAATAAGCAGAGTGTGACGTCAGTCGGCATTAGATGTCACACACATCTTTCAGGTAAGTTTGGATTTAAGCTTTTGGACTGGATTTTTTATATTTTGTTTAACTAGTGGCTTGGGGCAGTAGATGGTAAAAGTTTTTAAAGTGTGCAGGGAGTGCAGCTAAATGCTTGCAAGGCCTCGCATAGTGAAGGAAGTCCTCTGAGAAGACAGAAAATGCTGGAAATACTCAGCAGACCAGGCAGCGTCCGTGGAGAGAGAAACAAAGTTCATGTATTAGGTCGAGATGCTGCCTGATCTGCTGAGTATTTCCAGTATTTTATGCTGTCATTTCAGATTTCCAGCATCCGCTCGCAGAGGGAAGAAGACGCAGAAGAGGACGAAGCAGAAGAAGAAGACGCAGAAGAAGGTGAGGGGAGGGCGGGAAAGCAAGAGTTGCAAGCGAGAAGAAGGATAACGTATGAGGATACCGGCATCTTGTATCCTTTCAGCCCCGCCACTGGCCAAGGGCTCAGCCATGCCCCTGCCAAGAATGGCCAGCACCGTCTCCTCCAAGGGGGTGAGGTGAAGCTAGGAATCGGAGATGAGCCTCATGTTTGGTAGAGATTGTTGGTAGGTGAATGATGGGGGGGGGTGGGAGTCACACATTGAGAAGTGTGTGAGGCTAGTGGTGCAGTTGGTAGGAGATGGCTTTTGAAGATGCATTCACTGACCTTGACCACTGGTCTGAGGTCATGAAGCTTCTTTGGGCACTGGAGCCAGCTCGAGGGGGTGACACTGCTGGCAGTGACAGCCTCGGTGATCTGGTCCCACATCCTTCTTTCTGGAGGGTCTCCTGGCCCCTGTGGGTAGAGGACCTCTCTTGCAGTGTTGAGCCCCTGCACAAAGCTGGAGTGCTGCATGCAAGACACTGGGTGCCCTTTAACTGGCTTGCTGAGCCATTTGTGTTAGTGCTGAAGCACTTTTCCCATTTTTTTTTAGGTGCGGAATTCAATGCAGCTTAAGAGCTTAAGACTGCCATTTGGGAATTAATTTTAATGTTACTTTTCCGAAGGCAGTTGAGCTCTAAGGGCTAAAAACTACCTATTTTTAAATGATTTTTATTATTTTCATTTTAGAAGGCAGTCCTCTGAGAAGACACTGCTTTCTAAAATGACAGCCTTGCTTTAAGATAATGCTGTTCTTATTCCAGGGACGCGATGGCCATGCTGCACTGGGCCTCCTGCTGAGAGTAGCGCTGGAAAACCAGTCTTGCACGGTAGGTTTAGTGCTGCGCTAATTTAAATTAGCAGGCAGCATCAAAATGCCAGTGCTGCCTGCACTATTAATTCGGGCGGCCGTTAACTGCGGCCCACGGTGGCACCGGCAAGTTTTCAGTGCACTGGAATTTCTAGGCCTTAATCTTTAAACAAGCTGGTGACTAGATATGTTTAAAATCTAACCACTTTGTGTTTTATTGAAACTTAACTGTTGGACAAAATGTCTACTGCTTCACCTGATTTACCTCACCCGCCCGCCACCCCCCTCAAAAAAATCCACTATTATATCTGCAAACCTAATCTAACCAATGAAGTTATGACGAGTATTGACAATGTCTCGGAAATTAAGCATACGTCATGGAACTTGCTGTAAAAGGTCTGTATTCTTGGGCAACTGGGTTATGTTTGGGTTCTGAGACTGGGTTCAAATCTACCCCAGAATGGTGGGATGAAAGTCTCTCCTGTGTGATGGTTTTGGACACAGCACAAAACTGGCGCTAATATGCTGCCACTCTTTTACTGATGGACCTGACGATGGCTAGTGTGAGAAATGGAAAAGTGCCAGACTGCAACTGGGCAGATGCTTCTCTGTGGTTAGGGCACATTTGTGTTGCAGAGTACAGGAAACTTTACTATACCTGACCTGGGAATTCTTAATGCTGACACTGGGTCCTAGAGTGAGAAAGCAACACCCTTCACCGCGATGAGCCCAAAACTTACAAAACAATTCTAGTTCAGTATCATCCATTTTTCTGTTGAGCGGTCTGCCTGTCTCACACATGGACAAAGTACTTGGAGAGCTGCTTGTGTCCTTGGAACCATACCATGAACCACCATCTCTTAGAAATCGGACAGGGGCAGCCCTGCTAGCTGTTACCTTGCCCATAGCGAGTTAGAACAATTTAACGTAAACAATAGTGATGGTAAGAAAGAGACAGAAATGTAGAATATTTGCATGAAAGCTGGCATCGATA
Source organism: Squalus acanthias (assembly GCA_030390025.1). Lineage (NCBI taxonomy): Eukaryota > Metazoa > Chordata > Chondrichthyes > Squaliformes > Squalidae > Squalus > Squalus acanthias. The sequence goes on along the minus strand of CM059433.1, from coordinate 21,264,702 downwards.
ATGTTTCAGAATGACAAGCACTGAAAAACATAATTCATGATAACAAAATAAACAAATCTATTTATTTCTGGAAAATCCTTGCATTTTCCCAGCTATGCTTTTTCAATCTTTTATTAATTAACTCAACATACAACATATTTTCAATCAACCCAAAATGTAAATTATTTTAATAATCACATCAATTGGAAAATATATTTGAACTATAACTTTACTTGAAACTGCAGAACGTCGTGTTAAGTAAATGACTCCAGTACTCAAGACGAGAATGCAAACTAACTACATTCTTAAATTTATGATCAGCAGATGGATCAACCATCAGAATGGTGTTATCCAGCTGCCTTTACCTTATGCTACGCCATTGTGTTCATTGGAAAGTTGTTATTATGGCATTTTGTTTTTTCCTAACTGCAGGTTTATGCTAAGTGAAAGGTTAATCCTGCCGTCAAAGTGACTCTTAACTGAACAGATGGCAAGTAATGTCACTTGCACACATAACGATGCAAGTGCCACTCTGCCTGTTATGTGGAGAAATGTGTATTTTGTTGGAATCTTTTGTTACTACAAAGAGAGAAAGAGAGAAAAAGAGAGAAAGAGAGAAAAAGAGAGAAAAAGGAAAAAGAGAGAAAGGAAGAAAGGAAGAAAGGAAGAAGGGAAGAAAGACTTGCATTTATACGGTGCCTTTCATGACCTCCAGACACCCCAAAGTGTTTTACAGCCATAGAGACACGATGCTACTTGTTTGCCTGTTTTCACATGTACTATTGCAATTCTTGTCTTCATTACTGTGACATGCTATTACATCTTCTCACCAATGATATTGCCCATTGACATTTTAGTTCTCAGGCTTAAAGGGCAACAGTTATTACGCTCTAAACCTTTGTCGGTGATCTGATTGTTCCATGGGAACACTTAACACTAATAATCAGGGTTTGAACGTCTGAAAGTTCTGCAGTTTTTAAGTTCATGGAAGGTCTTCTTGGAAATGAATTATCCTGGAATCATTTTAACTCAGAGAATAACTGTGAACGTCCCTTAAAAGAAATGGAAAAATCTGTAAATTGCTCTGGTCCATCTAGAGGTAATCCTCTGACTGGAATGCATAAAGTGCTGGACTTTGAGAGGGGATTTTTCAGAGAAAATTAATTTTAGTGCAGTCATTTATTCGAAGCGAAAAAAATGCAGAACTCCCCAAACAGATGAGACAGAATACAACATAGTTTTTTTTGGAGGATTCACTGGCCAATGATTGTAAGTGCAACCTTCTCTTTATCTCTCTCCTGCCATTCAGAAGCTGCTGATTCAGGCAGTGGGAGTCCTGTTGCACCTTGCCCAAGCTGTTCAATGTCACAGCTGACCGCAATCGTGTCCTCAGCCAAGACCCAGATATGCGCTGTTACCCACCAGAAACTATCAAAACCGGAGTGTGAAATGTCAAAGCACTTTCACAGTTCCCACCACATAGCTTATTTCAGCTGAGCAGGAAATCCAAGACAAGGTCTCCCATCCCTTCATTCTAACTCTGAAGATTTGGAGTGTGATTTGCTAATCCCTCGCTTGAATAATCCAACACAACTTGGCAGGAAAAGAGACACTGTGACTATTTGTCCGAGAAAAAAAAATCAAGATGTTAATATGGATTGGGGTGAAGTGTAAAATCTTATGTTGATTTTTTTTGAGCAAATCTCTACGTTAATGGGCCGAGTAAATTAATTAGAATGGGCAAAGTTAACGCTGTAAAAACTTCACTGCAACGATTTTGAGCCTGTACTGCATTGAAAGTTGAAATTTAACTCCCCTCCTCCATCTATTATCACCAACCACCAACATATTCAACTGGGCAAAAAGATTATTTATTGGAGGCCTCTCACCTGATACTATTAATTATAACTTTTGGGATACAGTATATGAGTAATTTGAGATGTGACATGTGGTAAGTGTAGCACGCTTGGGGGGGAAAGGATGACTACAGACCTGTGGTCCCCAAAGCGCTCCACCACTGGAGTTTTCTTCGTGTCGTGTCTGGGTCTGTTGAAGACTAATTAGGTGTTAGCCGTGGCTCAGTGGTAGCACTCTCACCTCTGATTCAGAAGGTTGTGGGTTCAGAGTCCTACTCCAGAGACTTGAGCACAAAACCTAGGCTGATACTCCGGTGCACTACTGAGCGAGCGTTGCACTGTCGGAGGTGCCCTCTTTCAGATGAGACATTAAACCGAGGCTCCGACTGCCCTCTCAGATGGACCTAAAAGATTCCATGACACCATTTTGAAGAAGAACATGGGAGTTCTCTTTGGTGTCTTGGCCAATATTAATCCCTCAATATCACAAAAACAGATTATCTGGTCATTAACTCATTGGAACCTTGTTGTGCGCAAATTGGCTTCCGCGATTCCTACATTACAACAGTGTCTACACTTCAAAAGTACTTCATTGGCACTTTGGGATGTCCTGAGGTTGTGAAAGGCGCTCTATCAATGAAAGCCTTTTTAATTGATAGAGATTGATTGCTATGATTAGTCAACAACTCCATTAATGTTGTATCATGCGACTACCAGAATGGTAGAAGGCGAACGAGATGGACTTCGGTATTTTTTTGTCTAGCAATTCCTAGGTTCCTAATTATTGGGCCAGAAATTCGGCTCTTGTCGGGTGAGTACGCGCTGTGTACTCACCCGTAAGGCCACCTGAAGTGCCGGTTTCCTGCATGCACTGCACATGCACAGGAAACCGGAACTTCCGTTCCCCTGAAGGAAGGGGTTCAGAAGTCGAACGCGTGCACGGGAGAGGCAGCGCGCACGCAGCGAACTTCGTTTTTTTTTCAGGTTTCTCCGGGAGGGTAAGTATGGACAAGCTGCACTTTTAAAAAGGAGGCGCAAGGTCTGTTTTTAACAAGGTAAGTGGTTAATTAATTACAATTTAAACATTTTTTCAACAGGTTTATCTTTTTTAGATACTTTAAAGAAAGGTAAGTTTATTTTTAGCACCGTTAAAAAGTATAATGAATTTTTTCAAAAATTTTAATTTTTGTTTAATGTTGTTAATTTATGTAACTTATAGTTATTTTAAAAATGTGATTTAAAAAAAAATATTTGAAGTTTAAGTGTGGTTTTGGGGCCGATCTCTATTCATAGATTTGACAGGTCTTCCTGTCAAATCTATGAATGAAAATGCCCTGTTAGGATTGGCTCTCCATGGCCCACGTGATCCCAGGGGACGCTTCGAACTAACTGCACCCCTGGGATACACAAGCACTGCACGCTGGCAGCTGCAGGAGGCCCAGGACCCGAAGTCCTCATGGGCCCAAAGCACAACAGCAGGCGCGGTAGGCAAGTACGCGTGCGATGCTTGCACCCGCAGGAAGCCGGAAAGCCGATTTTCTGGCCCATTATGTAAAAGAACAAGGTAAAAGGGGGTGAGAGAATAATTTCCTTTGAAAATAACAGTAGGTTTGTTATACTAAAGTAAACAAATAGAAACTCGTCAAAAAGCTATTGACAGAATACCAGGAATGAAAATAATTTTATAAATTTCTGTTATAGAATCATAGAATGGTTACAGCACAGACAGAGGCCATTAGGCCCGTCGAGCCCGTGCCGGCTCTTTGCAAGAGCACTTCAGCTAGTCCCACTCCCCTGACCTTTCCCTGTAGCCCTGCAAATTTTTTTCCTTCAGGTACTTATTTAATTCCCTTTTGAAAACCATGATTGAGTCTGCCTCCACCACCCTCAGGCAGTGCATTCCAGATCCTAATCACTCGCTGTGTAAAAAAGTTTTTCCTCATATCGCCTTCGGTTCTTTTGCCAATCACCTTAAATCTGTGTCCTCTGGTTCTCAACCCTTCCACCAATGGGAACAGTTTCTCTCTATCTACACTGTCGAGACCACTCACGATTTTGAACACCTCTTTCAAACCTCCTCTCAACCTTCTCTGCTCTAAGGAGAACAACCGTAGCTTCTCAACTCCCAGTTGAGGCTGAACCAGTGTTTTATAAAGGCTCATCATAACTTCCTTGCTTTTGTACTCTATACCTCTATTCATGAAGCCCAAGATCCTGTAAGCTTTTTTAACCGCATTTTCAACCTGCCCTGCAACCTGCAACGATTTGTGCACAGATACCCCCAGATCTCCCTGCTCATGCACCCACTTTAGGATTGTGCCCTTTAGTTTATATTGCCTCTCCTCGTTCTTCCTACCAAAATGTATCACTTCACATTTTTATGCATTAAATTTCATCTGCCAGGTATCTGCCCATTTCACCAGCCTGTCTATGTCTTCTTGAAGTCTATCACTATCCTCCTCACTGTTCACTATACTTCCAAGTTTTGTGTCATCTGCAAATTTTGAAATTGTGCCCTGTACACCCACGTCCAAGTCATTAATATATATCAAGAAAAGCAGTGGTCCTAGAACCGACCCTTGTGGAACACCACTGTGTACCTTCCTCCAGTCTGAAAAACAATTGTTCATCACTACTCTCTGTTTCCTGTCACTTAGCCAATTTCGTATCCATGCTGCCACTGTCCCTTTTATTACATGGGCTTCAACTTTGCTGGCAAGCCTATTGTGTGGCACTTTATCAAACGCCTTTTGGAAGTCCATGTACACCACATCAACCGCATTGCCCTCATTAATCCTCTCTGTTACCTCGTCAAAAAACTCGATTAAGTTAGTTAAACACAATTTGCCTTTAACAAATCCGTGCTGGCTTTTCTTAATTAATCCAAACTTGTCCAAGTGACTGTTAACTTTGTCCCTGATTATCGTTTCTAAAAGCTTCCCCGCTACCGAGGTTAAACTGACTGGCCTGTAGTTGCTGGGTTTATCCTTACACCCTTTTTTGAACAAGGGTGCAACAATTACAATTCTCCAGTCCTCTGGCATCACCCCTGTATCCAAGGAGGATTGGAAGATTATGGCTAGTACCTCCGCGATTTCTTCCTTAACTTCCCTTAGCATCCTAGGATGCATCTCATCCGGTCCTGGTGACTTATCAACTTTAAGTACAGACAGCCTTTCTAGTACCTCCTCTCTATCAATTTTTATCTCAACCAGTATCTCCAGTACCTCCTCTTTCACTATGACTTTGGCAGCATCTTCGTCCTTGGTGAAGACAGATGCAAAGTACTCAATTAGTGCCTCAGCCATGCCCTTTGCCTCCATGCGTAGGTCTTCTTTTTGGTCCCTAATCAGCCCCACCCCTCCTCTTACTTCCCGTTTATTATTTATATGCCTATAGAAGACTTTTGAATTCCCTTTTATGTTAGCTGCCAATCTATTCTCATATGCTCTCTTTGCCCCTCTTATTTTCTTTTTCACTTCCCCTCTGAACTTTCTATATTCAGCCTGATTCTCACTTGTATTCTCAACCTGACATCGGTCATAAGCGCTCATTTTCTGCTTCATCTTACTCTCTATCCCTTTCGTCATCCAGGGAGCTCTGGCTTTGGTTGCCCTACCTTTCCCCCTCGTTGGAATGTACCTCGACTATACCCGAACCATCTCCTCTTTAAAGGCAGCCCATTGTTCGATTACAGTTTTGCATGCCAATCTTTGATTCCAATTTACCCAGGCCAGATCCATTCACAACTCACTGAAATTTGCCTTCCTCCAATTAAGTATTTTTACTCTAGATTGCTCCATGTCCTTTTCCATAGCTAATCTAAACCTTATGATACTCTGATCACTGTTCCCCGAATGACACTTGCTCCACTTGACCTACCTCATTCCCCAGAACCAGATCCAGCAATGCCTCCTTCCTCGTTGGGCCGGAAACGTACTGATCAAGAAAGTTCTCCTGAAGACACTTCAGAAATTCTTCCCCGTCTCTGCTCTTTACACTATTACTATCCCAGTCTATATTAGGATAATTGAAGTTCCCCATTATCACTACTCTATAGTTTTTGCACCTCTCTGTAATTTCCCTGCTAATTTGCTACTCTATATCTTTCGCACTAGTTGGTGGCCTATAGAATACACCTAGTAGTGTCATGCCACCTCTATTATTTCTCAACTCTAATCAAATAGATTCTGTCCTTGACATCTTCTCTGTCCAGCACTGTAACATTCTCCTTAACCAGTACTGCCACCCCACCTCCTTTCTTTCCTTCCCTATCTTTCCTTAACACTTTATATCCAGGAATATTTAAAACCCAATCCTGCCCTTTTTTGAGCCAGGTCTCCGTTATCACCACGACATCATATTATCATGTGGCTATTTACGCCTGCAACTCACCAACCTTGTTTACTGTGCTTCGTGCGTTTATACACATACATCCTGTGTAAACCTATCTTAGGCCTTCTTGTATTCTCTCTTAGTCTGACCCCACCTAATAGCTTACTATTTCTTACTCCAGTGCTATCTGTCACTCCCGATCTTTTGTGCACTTTGTTTCTCCTTTCTAATGCTACATCCTGGTGCCCATCTCCCTGCCAAATTAATTTAAACCCTCCCCAACAGCACTAGCAAACCTCCCCGCGAGGACACTGGTTCCGGCTCTGTTGAGCTCCAACCCGTACAGCCTGTATAGGCCCCACCTCCCCCAGAACCGGTCCCAATGTCCCAGGAATCTGAAGCCCTTCGTCCTGCACTATCTCTCCAGCTACGCATTCATCTGCTCTATCCTCCTATTTCTATACTCACTAGCTCGTGGCACCGGGAGTAATCCAGAGATTACTACCTTTGAGGTCCTGCTTTTTAATCTCTTTCCTAGCTTCCTAAAATCTGCCTGCAGGACCTCATCCCTCTTTCTACCTATGTCGTTGGTACCAGTATGGACCACGACCTCTGGCTGTTCACCCTCCCCCCTCGGAATGTTCTGCAGCCGCTCAGGGACATCCTTGACCCTGGCACCAGGGAGGTAACATACCATCCTGGAGTCATGTCTGCGGCTGCAGAAATGCCTGTCTGTTCCTCTATCGAATCCCCTACCACTATTGCTTTCTAGATCTGCCTCCTAACACCACCACCGCCCCCCCCCCCGCCCCCCCCCCCCCCCCCCGCCCCGCGCCCGTACAGCTGAGCCACCCATGGTGCCATGGACTTGGCTCTGGCTGCACTCCCCAGAGGAACCATTGCCCTTACCAGTGAATACTGGTTGGAGAGTGAGATGCACTCAGGGGACTCCTGCACTACCTGCCTGATCCTCCTTGTCTGTCTGACGGTCACCCATTTCCTCTCTGCCTGCACACCCTTACACTGTGCGGTGATCACCTCCTGAAAAGTGCTTTCCATGTAGCTCGCAGCCTCACGGATTCACCGCAGTGACGCCAGCTCCAAAACCTGGAGCTTGAGCTCCTCCAGCTGACGACACTTCCTGTACACTTGGGATGTCTGCTTGTGATCACTTGTGACACGTTGGTTGTGAAATTGGGTGCTTTTGCGCCTCCCGTTAGTGCCCCTGGGGGGCACTAATGGGGCGCACTGACATCGACTCCCGCCATATTCGGCGGGAGTTTTGCGGCGGGACTACGGCGTTGCGCCCCGATCTTCTTCACCCGGAAATCGTGACATCATCGCCATGCGCATCACCCCGGTAGCTTCCCAGACCCGAAATTGACTTCCGCCCCCTGCAGCCTCGCCGGTCAAAAACACCGATAGCTACAGGAGGCGTGCATCGGGTGGTCGGCCACTTCGGGGCGATGATTAAAGGCGAGGTGGCCGAGGTAAGTAAAAAAAAACTTACCTTTCTTGTTCCAGCTTTTTTCGCGGGTTGCTGCCCACGATCGATCAGCCCGGCACTCTGCTTGAGTGCTGGGCTGGTCGGGCGGGATCGCGGCTGCCTTGGTGGTCTAGGTCGGTACTTTTTAAATTGTAGAACCTGCAGCGGTGGCCCTTCCCTTTAAGGGAGGGAAGGAGCCTTTGAACGCGGCAGCGCTGCACGGCCCAGTGTGCAGCGCTTTGAAGTCTCCACCCCGCCTGCTGCTGATTGCACTCCAAGAAGGAAGTGAAGCTTGATTTAGCTCTCCACTTCCTTCCTGGAGCGCAAACGGCGAATTTTTCAAACGTTTGAAATCGTTAGCGCTTGTCACTAACTTTTTAAACTTTTAAAAATTAGCGCCCTAAACGGGACGATAGTGAATTTCTCCCCCGTTATCTTGTCAGTATATACACAAAGGACTGGGCACTGGAGTCACATTCAACTCAATGTGAAATTTTGATTCAGTCTTTGCATCACAGGAAATTTAGTCTTTGTATTAGACCTTTACACTGTATAACAGAAAACAGAACTGATAAAAATGCAAAGCCTACACTTCACACACAGAGATTAGTTATTAAGGATGAGCAAAATTATCATTTTTAAATCAAAGCTTGTTCTTTATCCCCAAGCAAATCCTATTCCCCACTTCACCTCATGCTGTGGTTTGTTTCCATGGATACCAGTAACCCTTCAATACTTCAGCCAAGCGGCCACACTTCATTATGAACCTAGAAAATGGGGTTCAGAAGGCTAATGGACTTTGGTGAGCCTCACAGTCGATCCTCTTTCTGTTCTTGCCTGAGGTGCATACATGCAGACTTTCCAGCAGGGCCCGCTGGAGAGTCATCACAAGCAGACATCATGGCTAGTTTTCCGCTCCTGAGCCTCGGGACACTGAGGCTAACATTAGCACCCCAGATGAGATTAGCTAACTACAGGCTAGTGTTTGAATTTGGAACCTCCCTGGCCTTTATGGCTCTGTACCACACTTGTAATGCATTTACTCACTGAGGTCATTTTCTTCAAAATAAAAGTAATTATTTCTATACGCAAGTCTTGATGAAAGTTGCACAGAATTACCTCTTTTTCTACGTACAGAGATTATTCAAATTTTATTGAAAACTACAAATGCCAAAAAACAGGAGTAAATCATCATTTGGGGAGTCAGGAAAGACATGACCAACATTTTCAAAAATCCCAGCCTGTCAACTTTCATCTAATTTTTTTAAATCAGAGATCAATTTTTTTTTGAAGATATTGGATTGGTCGCACATGTCATCTGCTTCTGGTAATTGATTGTCAATCAAATGAAGAAAGGATGCATGAGACACCTTGGGGTAGATTTTCGTCAAATCAGGTGCGTCCCGGGAGGGAGGGTGGGGCAAGCTACTGGGTGCAATGGCGGCGACTGTGGTGTTTGAAAGGAATCTACTTTTCATTGGCGGCCACAGGGACCACTGAAGAATTCTGAGTGGAGCAGGCCCGACACCTGATCCACTCATCCTAAACCTCAGCAACACGTCCTTAAACAGGGGTTTGTCCTCTCACTCACATATACAAGGGGCCGGGACCCCTAAAAAATGGGCCCAATGGATTTTGCAGTGGGCCAAAAGCCTGCACAGATTGGGTGCACTGCTGATTTGGCATGCTTTGTGTCCGTTTTTAAGGTTCAAAATGGGCAGAACGCATACAAATTTCTACCTTCTTATTGGGCTCTAGTGTGGTTCAGTTCGTAGCACTCTTCAGTTGTAGCTTTGATCCCTATACTACAAGCTGGAACTCATAATCTAATCTATCAATTCAGTGCAGTGCTGCATTGTCAGATGTGCCGTCCTTCACATGAGATGTTAAACCATCTCTCTCTCTCTCTTTCCTTTGTCCATTGCTTTATTCCACATTCTCCTGCTGGCAGACGAAGGGAAGGGTTCAGGTAGATGTTGGATGTCACATGGCACTACTTGAAAAAGAGTTTCCTGGTGCCCTGGTCAATATTCCTGCCTAAATAAATACTTCAAAAAGGCAGATTAACTGACTATACATCTCCTTGCTGTTTGTGGGAACTTGCTGCTCATAAAATGACTGTCATATTTTCCTATAGGACAATATCAAAAACATTACATTTATATAGCACCTTTAATGTAGTAAAACATCCCAAGGCATTTGGCAGGAGCGATTATCAAAAAAAATTTGACACCGAGCCACACCTCGGGTGACTGTCTGTGTGGAGTTTGCACATTCTCCCCGTGTCTGCGTGGGTTTCCTCCAGGTGCTCCGGTTTCCTCCCACAGTCCAAAAATGTGCGGGTTAGGTTGATTTGGCTATGATAAATTGACCCTTAGTGTTAGGGGGGTATTAAATATGTGGGGTTATGGGGATAGGATGGGATATGTTAGGGGGAATTAAATACGTGGGGTTACGGGGGTAGGGTGGGATATGTGTACTGTGGGGATTAAAGCAGGGACAGGGTACTGGATTTGGATGATCAGCCGAATGGCCTACTCCTGCTCCTAGATTCTATGTTTCTATGTTTCTATATTAGGACAGGTGACCAAAAGCTTGGTCAAAAAGATAGGTTTAAGGAGCACCTTAAAGGAAGAGAGAGAGGTAGAGAGGTTAGGGAGAGAATTCCAGAGCCTAGACAGGTGAAGGCTCAGCCGCCAATGATGGAGCAATTAAAATCGGGGATGCCCAAGAGATCAGAATTGGAGGAGCGCTGAGATCTCGAAGGGTTGTAGGGCTGGAACAGTTACTCCACTTCAAAAGTAATTCATTGCATGTGAAGCACTTTGAGATGCTTCTCAGCCACATGATCAGGTGCTATCTAAATGCAATTCTTCCTTTCTTCTAACAAGAAATGGTGCAAGGTGCTGTATGTATTACAGGTTTTCAATTTAATCATGTGTAAAGATTTTCCATCATGCCTCTAGTTCAAAGTGCCCGAACAACTGACCAACAAAGCCCAGGCAACTAAGTTGTAAGTGCTCTTTTATTTTTTGCATGTTGGTTTGCTCTGTTTGAATTTCATGGGATTTGGGAAGAGCGTTCCTTAGTGTATAAATTTTTAAATCAGAGCACCACAATCTGTTTTTATCTGTAACTTGTGATATATGCAAATCTCTTGTAACATTGAGTCATAGAGTCATAACGGCACAGAAGGAGGCCATTCGGCCCATCGAGTCCGTGCTTTACTTGTGGCCATGAACCCCTGTGGCACGCGCAAAAGCAACGCATGTAAACAAAAAGCTTGAAGACCCCAACTCTAGTTCATTATTGACAAAGTACCAAATAGGACTTTTTTTATCTTTATTTGTTTCTCCTCCATCCTATATTCCTCACAAATTCCTTTCTTGTCACTGGACACAAGTTTTGAGTGGAAAACCTAAGTCTGATTATCATTGGTTCCACTTGATTGAAGGAAAACCTTCAAACTACTGATGGTGTAGTGATTGTAGACCTGGACTAGCAATCCAGAGGTTGAGGGTTCTAATCTCATGTAGGCACGTTGTGTAATTGAATTCAATAACTGTGGTCATTTGTCAGCTAGCAACAGAAAAAATAGCCATGAAATCTGCCAGATTGTTGTACAATACCAATTGGTTCCCTAATGACATTCAGGAAAGGGAATCTGCTACCCCTACCCGGTCTGGTCTGCACATGACTCTCTTCCACACCATTAAATGACTATCTGAAGTGACTGAACATGCTTCTTAGCTGTACAATTGCTATCTCAAGAAGAAGATCTATTGCCAGCATCTCCAGGCAACTAGGGGTAGGCAATAAATACATTCCAAGAACAAATGAAACAAAATTATTTTGGATTCCTGTTCTGTATCATAAGGAGAAACTGATTGATAACAAAACTGATATTCTCCTAGTGAGTTTGTGTTCATCATACTGAGAGTTATCACGACTGGAGAACACGCCTTTTCTCCACCTTGTGCCAAAAAGGCAGAGTATTTCTAAGTCAGTAAGGCTCTTTCTGTTCTCCCAAACAATGTTTTTCTTGCTTGCTATCCTGATTGCAAAATTGTGTGTATTATTCTACTGTGCTGAGACGGTCCAAATAAACTTGATGTAAAACCATTGGAGCAGACAGAAAGGGACATTTGCCTTCAATAAATATTGAGTGAACAACCAGAATCCCAGGACCGATCTAGAATTGCAGAATTTATAGCTCGTATAGCTCATTGTAACTGTGCCAGTGATAGCTGTCTAATCCCATTTAGAATCATAGAATCACACAATGGTTACAGCACAGAAGGAGGCCATTCGGCCCGTCGAGCCTGTGCCGGCTCTCTGCAAGAGCACTTCAGCTAGTCCCACTCCCTCCACTTTCCCTGTATCCTTTTATATTCTCTTTTCCAATACTTATTCAGTTCATTTTTAAATGATGCTATAGTTTCCGTCTCAATAGCCACTTGTGGTAAAGCAATCCATATTTTAATAACCATCTGAGAGAAAATAATCTTTTAACTTCCCCTTCATTCCTCTAGTTGTTATGCTGAGTCTATGCTCCCTTGTTACTGTTTTGCCAACTAGTAGAAACAAGCTTTCACTACTTATCCTCTCAAAACCTTCATAAGTTTGAAAACATTAATCGTATCTATCCATAATGTTGAACTTTTCAGTTAAAGTGAAAACACTCTAATTTATCAAGCCCTTTTTTTATAACAATGAACTCTCAGTCTTGGCATTATTCAAATGAAGCTTAACTGACCCCTTTTCCCACAGCTCTAATATCCTTCCTATAATGGGGTTTCCCATAATTACAGACATTTTCCAACTGAATTTCATTTGTCTTTTTATAGCCTTTGTGATCTTCGCTTCCACCTTTAAATATCTTTGAGCGCGAAATTCGGTTACCGACCCGACCGAGTTAAGGCCGGACATTTAGCGCCCGGCGCGGAAGTACCGCTAAATTCAGCTTACCACCCCGCACAGGAAATGGTGCGCAATCTCGAGGGCTCCATTTCCTGGTGGGGCGGTAACCGAGGCGATATCAGGGCGCGATCGGCAGCGCTCCGCGGAGGCTCCGCGTTTCAATGCCCCTCCGGGAGGGCCGCTGCACACTCTGCTGGGCCTCTAATGGCCCACACTAGGCCACCAAGGCGGCGTGGTGCCATTGCAGCAGCCCGTTGCCAAGACGCGGTGCCGGGCTACGCGATGGCGGCCAGGACCACACCATTAGCACACCACGGAGGGGCGACCTGGAGGCCGGCCAAAAAAGGAAAATGGCGGTGCAGGGTGCGGCCACACCTCCCCTTTAAATACCGCCCTGCGAGCTGAGGTCGGCCCGGTTCGCGACCTGCGAGGCTGGCGCTGACATCGCCCGCGGCAGCCTCGCGGGGCGCAGCCAAATTTCTGCCGCTGGGCAGTAAGACGACGCGGCGGGGCGCTGAGGGGTCGCAGCGCACAGCGATGATGTCAATGCCGGCGGCACAGCCGCAGGTGCAAAGGAGCCAAATTTCTAGCTAGAGCTCTCTGTTTCTCCACTCTGTGATAATCTTACAGTTTTAGGTCCACTTCCACTCACTGTTTTTTTTCCCCAAAATGTATGACTTCACAATTCTGCATTGAATGTGATCTGCCACCAATGTGCCAACTTCATCAACCTGTCTACGTCCTCCAGCAAGCTCTTGCATTCTTCCTCACAGCTTGCTATGTCTGCTAACTTGGTGTCATTAGCAAACTTTAATGTCATTCTTTGTGTAAATCATTTTATATGAATGGAAAGCAAAAGAGGTTGCCGCACAGATCCCCGGGGCACACAACAACACACATCCTATCAATCGCAATAACATTCATTTGCCTCTACTCTTTGCTTTCTGTCCCTAGGCTATTCCTCTATCTGTGCAGCTCCATTCCCTATAAAGCCATTTGCCTTAATTTTAGCTTCTCATCAAATCATTTCCAAAATAAGATACAAGATTCATCACATAGCCTTTATCTTTATACTCTGAGATTTCCTCAAAAAACTCAATCAAATTAGTCAAGCATGACCTGACTTTACAAATCCATGCTGACTGTTCCTGATTAGCCCATGTATTTCTAAGTTGTCACTAATTTCATCCAATATTGTGGACTTGGCAGTTTGCCTGCAACCAATGTAAGACTAATTGGCCTTGAATGCACTGGTTATCCTTTTCCCCTTTCTCAAAAAGGGTGTAACATTTGCCACCATCCAGTCCTTTGGCACAATTCATTTTTCCCAAAGGTACCTCATCTCTTATCTTCCCCAACTTCCTTCCGTATTCTGGGATACATACCATCTGGGTTTGTTGAATTTTAGTTCCATTAATTTGTTTTAATTCAACTGCCCTTTTGAATACTTATTTCCAATGATGGATCTTCCATATCACCCTGAGATAGTCCTATAGTCCTACTTTAATATTTCTCTGTAAAAACTGATGCAAAACACTATGGGGTAGATTTTCCGCTTTGGGCGCAATCGGCGATCCGGGCGCAAACCGTGCCCAAAATTGTGCTAGTTTTTGATAAGTGTTTTTATCCTCAAGTTTCTGCTGAACACATTTGCCTATTGCCGAACGCACAATTTGCCATGAACCAATTCAATCAGGCAGCATTTTAGAACGTAAGGTTTTCTTAAAAATTTTGCTTTAAAAAATATTCCTGGATATATTTGTCGGTAGGGCCGGCTTCGAGCACGATGTTTTTTAAACTAGCACAAAAGGTTGCGGAAACTCGAGTTGCACTGAACATAATTTGCACTTAAAATTCCACAATGTTTTGCACTGGTTTGGCTGATTTTGGGCGAATTGCGCCAAAGAGAGCACAACCTAGTGGAAACTCAAGGCCTTAGTCAGCATCTCTACCATTGCCTCATTCAAGTGCAGGATAGTCCCCGTCATTGATTATGCTTTTACTTAAATCTTAGATGCTTATAAAAACCTTTACTACTTCCCTTTTTTGTTGACTTATTTTTTTATTTCTCACTCTTCACTTCTGTATTTTCCCCCCCTACATTTATCATATGGCTCTTTTTAAACCTCATTTTTGCTCTAGCCTCTTTATTTAACAATGCAGACGCTACCTTTGATGTACTTCCTTTGTTCCCAGTCAAAATCTATTTGACCTGTACCTTATTCATATTTAAATATCTCTCACTGCTGGCCCATTGTTTGACCTGCCATATTACCAGTCAATTAATCTGGGCTAGGCCTACTTTTATACCATTAAAATTAGCTAATTTCTAATCCTACACATTTATCTTGGACTCTTTGTCTACTTTCAAAATTAACATAATAAGGCTCTGGAATAAGGCTGCGGTCTTGGTTTTCCAAGAGTTCTCCTACCTTCAGATCACCTCTCATTCTTCTAAACTAGGGATTATAGGCTTAGTCTTTTCTTAATACTTGTTAACAGGCTCTTTTTCAATTTTGCCGCTTCTGCCTCGGGTTCCCCGACATCTGAACACCACGCTAGGTAAGTGTGATGTGTTGTGAGTCTGCTGTAATGTTTCAGCATTGATGACAGCTGCAGAAGTGGTGAGAAGGATTCAATGGTGCACTGGTGTGTTTCAGAGGTAAGAAAATGTTGGGAAAATCATTTTTAATGCATTTACACTTTTCTGTAGGTTACAAGTTTTGAATTGGTTGTCTAGTCCCACCTCATTGGGAGAACCTCTCTCACCAGTGACAGATCATTTCTGTAACCTCACCTGCAGCTGCCATCTGTTCTAGCCCATGGAGGGAGTCATTGGAGAGCATGGGTGCAAGAGCTCACCTGTGAACAGTCATTATCAGTGTTTGCAGCACCTCAATGCTGTCAAACACTGAGAAATGAGCTGTCAAAGAAAAATTGTGTGTGGTCCCTTTAAGAAAACCGGCAGATAACACATCATCAAATTACGTCATCTGACCGGCTTCATTAATTGGCCAGCAAGCCCACAGGGCGGGCTTAACAAGGCCAATCGACGTAAAATCACGTCCGTTGGCCGGATGCAGTTGGGGGCGGGACTGGAACCCGGAAACCAGCTGACCCGCTCCCCAGCCGCATCCATTTGCAAAATCGCGCCCAAAGTATTTGTTTAATGTCTCTGCCATTTCCTTATTGCCCATTATAACTTCTGCTGTCTCTGCCTCTAATGGGCCCACATTTACTTTCACTAATCTCTTCCTATTTACATACCTACAGAAATGTTTACAATCGGTTTTTATGTCTCTTGCTAATTTACTCTCTTAATGGGCCATAATTTGCGGCTCCTATGGGTGCATACGAGGTGTGTACGCGCCCATAAGGGCCGTGCAAGGTCCGGGTTTGTGTATGCGTTCAAACCCGGAACTTGCGATCTGTCAAGAATCTTGACAGATCATCCGCATTCCCGAGAAAAGGGCATTTGCGGGCGGAGAGTTGCGCTATTTGCCCAACTTCTGCCCAGCGAATGCCCGTGAAATTCTTATGCCTGGTAAAAACAGGTGTAAGGTCTGTTTTTACCAGCATAAGAGTTTTAAAAAACAGAAAAATAAAATGTTATCAATAATTTATACATCTGTGAAATAAGGTAAGTTTATTTTTAGCCCCTTTAAAACATGTAAATTTATTTTTCAAAAAATTACATTTTTTGTTTTAAATATATAATTAAATTCCATTTAAATTAATTTAAAATATGTGATTTTTTTTTAATTTAATTGACGTATAGATGTATTTTTGGGGATATTCCCATTCATGCTTATGGGATTTCCGTACATTCAGAATCCCCATAAGCATGAATAGAGATCCCCTTCTTTCATTCATTGGGCCAGCCCACGTGATCCCAGGGGCGCTCGTGAACCACCTGCGCCCCTGAGATACGTGGGCCTCTACCCATGGGTACCCGGGGAGGCCCAGGAGCGCGAGTCTCCGGACATCCCTTACCACCAGGTAGGCCCGGATTTTACTTACGGATCAGAGGCATTTCCCTGCGGGAAGCCTCCGACTGCAAATTCAGGGCCATTCTTTTTTCTCTTTCCTTATCAATTTATTGGTCCTCCTTTGCTGAATTATAAAATCCTCCCAATCCTCAGGCTAACTACTCTTTTTGGCAACATTATAAGCCTCTTCCTTTGATCTAATACTATCTTTAACTTCTCTTGTTAGCTACCGTTGGACCACTTTTCCTGTGGGGTTTTTGTGCCTTAAAGGAATATATATTTGTGGTGAATTATGTATTTGTTGTATGGTACTGTACTCTTCCTTGTTGGAGACATATCATATTAATTAAGGAAATCGTTCTAAATCTGAGGTGGATTTCATTGATTAAAACTGCCAAATTCATTAGCATTGGCATTGGTAAATGTCACAATTTCGGGTTTTCTGAACATTTTTCCACAGAAAGGAATTGGAAAAACAGACACTTTTAATGTTAGGCTTTTAAAGCAAAGTGTGTCCACAGTCATGCCTAGCACAAAGGAAGATGGTTGTGGTGGTTGATGGTCAATCATCACAGCCCCAGGACATCACTGCAGGAGTTCCTCAGGGCAGTGTCCTAGGCCCAACCATCTTCAGCTGCTTCATCAATGACCTTCTCTCCAACATAAGTCAGAAATGGGGATGTTCGCTGATGACTGTACAGTGGTCAGTGCCATTTGCAACTCCTCAGATAATGAAGCAGTCCATGGCCACATGCAACAAGACCTGGACAACATTCAGGCTTGGGCTGATAAGTGGCAGGTAACATTCACGCCACAGAAGTGCCAGGCAATGACTATCTCCAACAAGCGAGAGTCTAACCACCTCACCTTGACATTCAACGGCATTACCATCGGTGAATCCCCCACCATCAACATCCTGGGGGTCACCATTGACCAGAAACTTAACTGGACCAGCCATATAAATACTGTGGCAACAAGAGCAGGTCAGAGGCAGTATTCTGCGGTGAGTGTCTCACCTCCTGACTCCCCAAAGCCTTTCCATCATCTACAAGGCACAAGTCAGGAGTGTGATGGAATACTCTCCGCTTGCCTGGATGAGTGCAGCTCCAACAACACTCAAGAAGCTCAACACCATCCAGGACAAAGCAGCCCGCTTAATTGGCACCCCATCTACCATCTTAAACATTCACTCCCTCCACCACCGGCGCACTGTGGCTGCAGTGTGTACCATCTACAAGATGCACTGCAGCAACTCACCAAGGCTTCTTTGGCAGCACCTCCCAAACCCACGACCTTAACCACCTAGAAGGACAAGGGCAGCAGGCGCATGGGAGCACCACCACCTCTAAGTTCCCCTCCAAGTCACGCAACATCCTGACTTGGAATTATATCGCCGTTCCTTCATCGCCACTGGGTCAAAATCCTGGAATTCCCTCCCTAACAGTACTGTGGGAGTACCTTCACTACACGGACTGCAGTGGTTCAAGAAGGCGGCTCACCACCACCTTCTCAAGGGCAATTAGGGATGGGCAATAAATGCTGGCCTTGCCAGCAACGCCCACGTTCCATGAACAAATAAAAATAAGTTTACAAAAAGAGTACCAAGACAAAAGGTTGTTAATATAATAATGGACTAAACATTGTAGTTGTTGTCCCCAAAGACTATAAACAATAAGTAATTTGTTAGCCTGTCTTGATAATTGGTCATCACCTCACATCCATTGTTTTGGGAAGATTCTGGTCCTGAGCACATGACAGGGGTTGTCTGCCAAACCTTCCCTTCTGGATGTAAACACAGGAGATAGAAATACAGATAGGGACAGAGATGGGGGTTGACAGTCAGGTCCAGCAAAGACTGTAATGTCGGTTGGGTTTTCAACAGAAAGCTGTGAGGACAGGCTTTGCCCAGGCTCAGAAGAAGAATAAAGCAGGAGGGTAGTTTATGGTTACTTTGTTTAAGTTTTTTAAGTCCACTGTTGTGGGGAATCACATTTTGCTCATTATTTTGTATTGTTACACAAAGACAAGTAATACTGACTGAATTAAGTGAGTCTGTGCACAACTGTTGCTCTGTATGTTCACTTGCTGTAAAATAAAGCAGCTTAATGATTTGTATCTAGCCTCAGCTGACAAGGCATTCAAGTGGATCATGGCTGATCTGTATCTTAACTCCATATACCCACCTTTTTTTCTGTAACCTTTATTACGATTGCCTAACAAAAATCTACCAATCTCAGTGTTGAAATTTTCAACTGACCTAGCCTCAACACCTAAGACATGAACATCCAGTTCATATCAGAAGGCAGTACTATAGTTGAACCCTTGGATTGTGGTATTGTGTAGGTAGATATTGGGCAGTGAGAATGCACTCCAGCACATAAATTGTGTGGGATCCACTTAACGGCAGCAACTGATACCACTGAGCCCAAGAAGGTATCTATTGCAAACCCAAATATCTAACAGTAACCATCCTGCATTTTTAATTACATGGTGAATTAATAATCCATTTACTACTTCACTATGAATTGCATGAAGGTGTCATTTTAGCCACATCTTCTGTGAAGGACCTTATCAAATGCATTCTGAAAATCAAAATATGTTACATCCACCACTTAACCATCCTCACCTAACTATTACATTCTCAACAAATTCTAATCCATTTATAAGACACAAACTGTGTTTTAGAAATCAATCTTGGCTTTATTGCATTAAATCCTGCAGTATTGATTCCTTTAAAATAGACCACTGTTTTGCTCACTATTGATGTCAAGCTACTAGGCCTATAATTCCCAGGATCATGCCTCCAACCTTTTTCAAAATTTGAATTACATCAGTTAACTTTCATTCCTTTGGTACAAATCAGGATGAACTTCCTAACATTCAGATGATGGAACAGAGCAGACACTGTTCTGATGTCTTTGGTGCAAAGGGTTCCAGATATTACCTTTTGCAGGGATTGTGGTTATATTTTATGAACATTGTCCTGATGCCAGATCAAAAGACATTTGAAGCCCTTTCTGCTCTCCTTCATAGTGACTAATGGCCTCAACCAGCTTCTTCACTCTCCAATTGCAGGCAATGGATAATTAGATCTAACATTGCCTACTCATCTGCACATCTAAAGGCACTTATCCAAGCACCCAGTTCTGACGAAAGGTCATCGACCTGAAACGTTAACTCTCTTTCTCTCTCCACGGATGCTGCCTGGCCTGCTGAGTTTTTCCAGCGTTTTCTGTTGTTAACCCAGTTGATATGTCTGACTGCCACTCGGTCTGTATCCAAAAGCCTTTCATTAGCATACGTTTGGATCTAATGAAACTATCTCAAGCTGTAAGTTACCACATCCAGCTGGTAGCCCATTTACTGGTGAAAAGATCCAAAATTAAGTTAAACTTAAACTAAACAGATAATATTCAGTAGCGCCATACCCCATAAAGTTCTAAAGGAGTACACAATTATTTATACAAAGTTTTATACAAAGTAATTTTCTGCAGTGCTTGGAAGAAAATGTTATTTCTGTTGTTACATTTTAATAGTCTCTTGCTTGAAAACTGTCACGTTTCTTTGTAAAGGTTATTCAGGGAAGTGAGCTTGACCCTTCTCTGGTGATCATGAGCTTCAATCTAACGGATGCCATCAAATTTGCTTTCAGCCTCCACAAAATGGTTATCTCCCAGTCAAAATTCAAGCGGTTGAATCATTGAAGCCAGATGATGCTAACAAATGGAGTGTTAACTTCGATGATGAGAAGATCAGTAAGTAATCAAGAAAGCTCAATCATAATATTGGTAATAAACCTCTCTTCTATCAGACATCTAAGATCTTTTCATGGATAAGCATTCAGTTCCTTGGCTTGGTAATCCCATCTGTGCTCTGCATGGGAAAATAGAAACAGTAAAAGCTGAACATCCACAGCAGGGCAGGCAGCACTTGTGGAAAAAAAACAGCAGTTGGCATTTAACACTCTTCTTCAAGACTAGGAAAAGTACAAATGAACAGCATTATCAATGAATAGCCAAATGCCGTTCATCTGTAATATCTCTCAGTCCTCAGGAAAGCCCTGAAATGTCAACTGCTGTTTATTCCACAAATGCTGCCTGACCTGCTGAGCATTTCCATTTTTTTTTTCAGTTTAGATTTCCAGAATCTGCAGTTTTGTGTTTCTCTGCGTGGGAAAAGTAGGCGGGGAAGATAGCTCCCACCACTGGTGTGTGGGACTTGTCAAGAAAGCTCAGGCCTATTGATGTAGCTGGTAACCTCAGTGTTCCACAAAGTATCTGTTCTCCGATGGTGATGGAAAGTTCTTGTCACTCAGTAAGCAAGACAGGAAAGCAGTCACCATGGAAAAAGAAGGTAGCGGATAGGCAAGAGTATGTGGCCAGAAATAAGTCAAATCACACTGAAGAAGAGATAGCAAAATTAAATTCAGATATCCAGAGAGTGAGAGCAGAAATGATCAAGAAAGAGAATAATAAGTAAAGGACTAAAACAAAGATTTGGAGGGGCAAAGGCTGGAATGGGGTTGCCAGCTCCAACGTATTCCTGGAGGTTTCATCACATCACTACTTGCCTCCAACCGCCCCGCCAGGTCAAACAATCTTTTTGCTCATCTCCAATATTTTTATAACCAATAAAAAAAGTGTTCAAAGAAAATTTTAAAAAACGTAGAAACTTTTAAAAATGCCCCTGTAAATTATCTCCTGGGTTGCTCGCCGCAATGTCAAGAGATTAATCCTTAATTCCTGGAGAACTCCAGGAAAATCCTGGAGGGTTATCAAGGCTAGGCAGGAAAGAAGAAAGGAAACATTCAAAACGGCTATCAGTGGAAAAGTAAAGTTCAAAATACCTGGGAATCCCTGGCCCAAGACCGCACAAAGTGGAGAGAAGCATCCGGGAAGGAGCCGAACACCTCGAGTCTCTTCGCCGGGAGCAAGCGGAAGCCAAGCGCAATCAGCGCAAGGAAACCCAAGCACCCCACCCACCCGCCCCTTCAACCACCGTCTGCCCCACCTGTGACAGAGACTGCAGGTCCCGCATTGGACTCATCAGTCACCTGATAACTCACTTTTAATGTGGAAGCAAGTCATCCTCGGTTCCGAGGGACTGCCTAAGAGAGAGAGAGAGAAAGTTCAAAAATGGTAACAAGGAAGCAAAATATAAGAGATGTGAATAAAAAAGCATTTGTTGACAGATTCAAGAGGCAGCTCTTCTGACTGATCACATTGTGGATGCTCAAAACTCACAACAGTCCAACTCCTGCAATATTCTTCAAAATTGCGCTGGAACCAGAAATGTTCAGAGGTAATGGGTGGACAGCACAAATCTTTCTGCTGAGTTATAACAAATCATGAAGTATATTAAATTATGAAGGGTTTTGATAGAGTAAATAAGGAGAAACTGCTTCCACTGGCAGGATGGTCAGTAAGCAGCGGACACAGATTTAACATAATTGGCAAAAGAGGGAGAGGTGAGATGAGGAGTAATCTTTTTACGCAGCTAGTTATTATGATCTGGAATACACTATCTGAAAGGGTGGTGGAAGTAGATTCAATCGTAACTTTCAAAAGAGAATTGGATAAATACTTGAAGTGAAAAAATTGCAGGACTGTGGGAAAAGAGCAGGGTAGTGGCACTAATTGGATAGCTCTTTCATAGAGGTGGCACAGGCACAATGGGCTGAATAGCCAAATACGGGGAGGTGGGGAGGGTGCAGGGGAGGGCGAAAAAGGCCTGGGAACGTGCCGAGGCTGGGATCACAGTGGTCCTGCCGAATTTAATGACAGGATCCCATTATAATTTATTTGTATAACTTATTACTTGGAGGGTGCGAGTCTAGGTAGGGTAGAGGAACAAAGGGATTTAGGAGTACAAATACACAAATCACTAAAAGTTGCGATGCAGGTTAGCAAGGCCATAAAAAAAGCAAACCAAGCACTAGGGTTTATTTCTAGAGGGATAGAATTGAAAAGTAAGGAAGTTATGCTAAACCTGTATTGAACCTTGGTTAGACCACACTTAGAGTACTGCGTACAGTTCTAGTCGCCATATTATAAAAAGGATATAGAGGCACTGGAAAGGGTGCAGAGAAGATTTACAAGGATGATACCAGAAATGCGAGGGTATATATATAAGGAAAGGATGAACAGGCTGGGTCTCTTTTCTCTTGAAAAAAGAAGGCTGAAGGGTGATCTAATAGAGGTCTTTAAAATTATGAAAGGTTTTGATAGAGTGGATACAGAGAGAATGTTTCCACTTGTGGGGAAGAGCATAACTAGAGGCCATCAATATAAGATAGTCACCAAGAAATTCAGAAGAAACTTCTTTACCCAAAGAGTGGTGAGAATGGGGAACTTGCTACCACAGGGAGTGGTTGAATCGAATAGTATAGATGCATTTAAGGGAAGGCTAGACAAGCATATGAGGGAGAAGGGAATAGAGGATTATGCTGATAGATTTAGATGAGGAAAGACGGGAGGAGGTTCGAGTGGAGCATGGACTGGTTGGGCCAAATGGCCTGTTTCTGTGCCGTATACCCTATGTAATCCTATGTAATCATTTTTTTCTTCCGTTTCTTGCCTGGCTGTGGCCAAATTGACATCCTTGATGGCTGCCGGATGGGAAAACCAGCGGCAGAAGGCTGCAGCCGGTATCCCTTGGGGACAATCCCCAGCAATCAGGAGGGGTTAAGGCTTAGGGGCTTGGGGGGTTGAGGGGAAGGCCATCGTGGGAGGGGGTAAGGCTGGAGATCAGTGCTTAGGGGTGGAGAGAGAGGCTATAGCGAGAGGGGGATAAGGCTGGAAATTGGTGCTTTGGGTGGGCCGGGTTGAGAGAGAAGCCATCGCAGTACGGTGGTAAGGCTGGAGATCGCTGCTTGGGGAGCATGGAGGGGGGTGGTGGGGAGAGAGAGAGAGGCCATCGTGGGAGGGGGTGAGGTCGGAGATCAATGCCGGGGTGGGGGAGAGGGGTAAGAGAGAAGCCATCGTGGGAGGGTGGAAGGCTGGATATCAGTGCTTGGGCGGGGAGGTCTGCGATCGCAGCACGGGGGAGAGAGAGGCCACGATCAGCAGAGGGGAGACTGAAGGTTTCCTTGAGAGGCTGACGGGAGCAACCCTGCTCCTCCTGGCCACAAGGAGTACTGGAAAAAGCACTTACCTTCTTGAGCTGACAGCTCCCGCCTCCCTATTACCGGCAGGTTTCCTGTGCAACAACTGTTAAATTTAAATCAGGCTCCCAATTGCACGGCGAGAACTTCTCATCTGTACAGCTCAACACCACATTATGCAGTGCATTTATCAATTAGCCTATTGTGGAGCCACTGATAATTCCTTCAAATTAATTAATTTCTAACACTGAAGCTACTTTACTGGAAATTTTGGACCTCTGTATATACTGCTGCTCTTATGGAGGTAGTTCTATCATGTGAGGTCTATATTAGTCTAGAAATTCTTGTTGGTGATATTAACGGAAAAACATTCAATGCCTTTATGTGACATTCCTCTGTTGGTTACTTTAAAAGAGTTGGCACGTGATTAAAGATGATTGCGTTAATGTTTCCATTAAAATATTGGCACCAGTCATCTCTATGCTGTAACTTCTCCATACTTCCCTCCTATATTCATGTATCTCTATGCCATCATGAACCTCCAATGATGGCATTACGGCTACTACACGTATTGTGCTTTTGGTACAAAACATAACTTTACTTTACTGGCATTGTTAAAGCCTGGCCCAAGTGGCACGTGAGCCTAATCCATTTCAAGGTTCAGAATCTGCAGTATAACTCAAGATAATTGGATTCTTCCTCCATTAATGATTTAATAAGAGTTTTTACATTACCACAGTTAAACATTTACTGCTGTTTATCAGACATCAAAATATGTGAATTGGTATCAATATCACTCATAGTAACCCTAATTACCATACTTTACACATATGTCACTATAAAAATTAACAATTCTCGAAACATCTGCCCTCGTATATATTGAAGAAGTGGATGGGGTATACATTTTTCCACTAATTTTTATCTCGAAGTAAAATTAGTTACCATAAATTGCCAACTTAAATTAAAAAATTATTTAGCATAAATTATGTTCTTTCTTTCTTTAATTTAATTTAGTACAGTTTTTCCCCCTGAGAATCACTCAGAAAGGTGTAAAACAAAGATGCTAAAATAGCTGACAATTTGTTGCTCCCCTTTAACTACCGTCCCGTGAGCGGGGTGCAGCCAAATTTCTGCCGCGAGGTGGTAAGGAGACACGGCGAGGCGCTAAGGGGTTGCCGCGCATGGCGATGACATCATCGGCGGAGGCGTGGCGGCCCAGGGTGCTACTGGTGGGGGCGCGGCGCTATCGGGTAGCGCCTCAGCAACGCCCCGCCGAATTTCGCGGGAGGCTCTTTTTTCACCCCCCCTGGCAATAACCCCTTTGCGCTCTGTTAGCGCCCCTCGGCAGGCCCAAAGGAGCCGAATTCCGCCCCTTAGGACTGAGAGAGAAAAAAAAATTCCTGCTTATAAAAGGGGTGAAGTAGGAAAGAAAAGTGGGGTCACAATATTAATCGAAGATTTCATTATACCACTAGAATACTGTAAAGGACGCTGAAAAACTGGATCCATTTGATTTGAGGAATAAGAAGGAGCATTTACTCTACCGAATAGTGAAAATGAAATAACGGAGAAGATATGTAGGCAAACTATAATAAAATTAACAACAAGGCCATGATAATGACCGACTTCAATTATCCACAGATACATTGAGGTAAAACGAATATAAGTAACAAAGGGGGAGGGGGATTCTATCATGTGTCCAGGACTGCTTTCTAGATTAGTATGTTTTTACTCCAACAGTGAAGGAAGTAGTTCTTAATCTAATTCTAGGAAATGAAATGGGGCAAGTAAATACTGTAACGGTAGGGGAACAGCTAGAAAACAGCAACCATAGCATAATTAGGTTCAATATAACCATTTAAAAGAGAGGGAACAATCACAGGTAAAGGGACTCAATGTAAAAAAGCAAATTTCAATGAGACGAAAAGTGATCTAGCCCAAATAAATTGGAATGAGAAATTGGCAGATAAGACATTGGACAAACTATGGAAACTTTCAAACAGAAGATGATAAAGATACAGGCCTAACATATTCCCACAAGAAGTAAAGGGGGTGCAGCAAAAGCTGGAACTGTACAAAAATTCAAATTAAACGTGACTTAAAAAAGAGGCATATGACATATACAGAACTACAATACAAAAGAAAAGTAAGTAGAATATAGAAAATATAGACAGGAATAAAAAAACATTTAGAAAAGCTCTGAGGGGTATGAGGAAAGTATGGAAAGGAAAATAAAGAGAAATTTATAACATAATTTATCGATACATAAAAAGTAAAAGAATAGTTAAAAAAGGGTATGACCAACTAGTCACAAAAAACAAAATCTTCTATTGGTGGATGAAGGAATGACAGAGATACTAAGTGAATACTTTGCCCCAGTTTTTACAAAAGAATGCGAGAGGAGGAATGAAAAGTACAAGAGGAGGAGGTGAAGCATTTAGGCAGGATACCTAAAATTAATAAAGTAGTACAAAAAAAGTTGTTGAAACTCAAAGTCCAAAAAGTACTGGGCGTTGATGGCAAGTATTCTAAAATGTTGAGGGAAGTCAGAGAGGAAACAACAGGGACTCTGACCACAATCTTTCAAAACGTCCTTGGATATAGAAGTTGTGTCGGAGAACTGGGGGCTGTCAATATAACTTGGGTAACTATAGTGCAGCCAGCATAATATTGATAATGGAAAAGATTCTAGAAGCCAGAAAATAGGGAAAATTAATCCTCACTTACTCCAACAGCGAAGGAAGTAAAACTGAATCTAATTCTCGGAAATGAAATGGAGCAAGTAAATACTGTAAGGGTAAGGGAACAGCTAGAAAACAGCTAATTAAGGACATCCAGCACAGAGTTGTAAAAGGCAAGTCATATCTGACATATTTAATAGAGTTCTTGAGAAAATAATTAAATGTATTGATAAAGGTAATCCGGTGGATACTGTGTATATGGATTTTCAAAAAACATTTGATAAGGTGCCGCATAGGAGACGTGTCGATAAAATTAAGGCACATAGTAATAAAGGGAATGTGGCAGCATGGATAGGAAGTTGGCTAAAGGACAAAAACCAGAGAGTAGTGGTTGATGTATGTTTTCCAGACTGGAGAAATGTAAACAGTTCTGTCACCCAGGGGTCATTGCTCTTCTCCATATCTACCTAAATGATCTGGACTTGGGTATATGGGGCTCAATATCAAAATTTGCAAACAACACAAAAAGAGAGAGTGTGGTTAACTGTGAAGAAGACTGCAATCAACTTCAAATGGGATACATGTTGGATGAATTAAACAGAAATTACACAGAAATGTGAAATGATACAATTTGGAAGAGTGAGAGGAAATGTACACTCAATGGTAAAACTTTCAATGGAGTAGAACAGCAAAGAAAGTTAAAGGTTCAGGTCCACAAATCTTTAAGTGGGAGAACAAGCTGTTAAATCTGTAAAAATAAATGCATATGCTTCCTAGGGGTTATAAATAGAGGCATGGGAGTTGAATTTCCGCCATTTACCCAGGGTTCCGCAGATCTTTTGCTAAAGTTATGGCAGACAATCAGTCGAACCTCAGCAAACTTTTACCCCGTTAGAGTACAAAAGCAAAGAGATAATGCTGAACCTTTACAAATCATTGATTCGGCAGTTAAAATATCAAATTCCATTTTGACCACTGTACTTTTGGAAGAGTCTCAAGGCCACAGAGAGGGTGCAGAAGAGAATTGGTGAAGAGGAGATTCGAGGAGAAATGCCTTAAGGATTGCCTTAAATGATATTTTAAATTCATTTTCGGGATATGGGCAGCACTGGCAAAGCTAACATTTATTGCCCATCCCTAGTTGCCCTTGAGAAGGTGGTGGTGAGTCTTCTTCTTGAACTATTGCAGTCCATGTGGTGAAGGTACTCCCAGAATGCTGTTAGGTAGGGAGTTCCAGGATTTTGACCCAGCTGGGCAAAGAAAGGGCAAATGCTAATTAAACCACAAAAGCTTTATTCAAACAAAACATTCCTTTTGAGGAATGGAAGACAAGCCATTAAGTACCTCATGCCTGGTGATAGCTTGTTAAGGGAACATAAAGATGTCCTGCCTTATCTCGAACTGTGTGACACCAGATTGGAGGGTGTAGTTAGAGGAAGACTGCGACAAAATACAGGAAGACATTAATAAACTTGCAGAATGGGTGTGTAATTGGCAAATGAACTTCAATATAGACAAGTGTGAGGTAATACATTTTGGTAGGAAGAATAAGGAGGCCACAGACTCCTTGGAAAATAAGTGTCTAAATGGTGTAGAGAAACAGAGGGATCTGGGGGTACAGATACACAGATCACTAAAAGTAGCGATGCAGGTTAATAAGGCCACAAGAAAAGCAAACAAAGCATTGGGGTTCATTTCTAGAGGGATAAAATTGAAAAGCAGAGAAGTTATGTTAAACTCGTATGGAACCTTGGTTAGATCATGCTTAGAGTACCGTGAACATTTCTGGTCTCCATATTATAAAAAGGATATAGAGGGACTGGAGATTGTGCATAAAAGATGACGAGAATAATACCAGAACTGAGAGGTTATACCTATCAGGAAAGATTGAACAGGCTGTGGGTCTTTTCCCTAGAAAAGAGAAGACTGAGGGTTGACCTGATAGAGGTCTTCAAGATAATGAAAGTGTTTGATAGGGTAGACATAGAGAAGATTTTTTCTTCGCGGACTAGATCAGAACTAGGGGCCATAAATATAAGGTAGTCATGAATAAATCCAATAGGGAATTCAGGAGAAATTTCTTTACCCAGAGAGTGGTTAGAATGTGGAACTCGCTACCACAGGGAGTGGTTGAAGCTAATAGCATAGAAACATTAAATGGGAAGCTAGATAAGCACATGAGGGAGAAAGGAATAGAAGTATATGTTGATTGGGTTAGATGAAGAGGGGTGGGAGGAGACTCGTGTGGAGCATAAACACCGGCATGGATCTATTGGGCCGAATGGCCTGTTTCTGTGCTGTAAATAATTTGTAATACCCTTAGTGAGCAAAGACATGAGAAGCTGGTTAGTAAACAAGCGATCTAGCATGTCTAGGTGCCAGCGCTTCACTGAATTGGAAGTTATAAAGGGTAGTAACATAGCTGCTTGAGATTATTGATAGCAAAAGGGTTGAACTCTTCGAACACATGTGTCCCTCAGGTTGGTCAGTAGAATTAAGGAGGTTTCTTTGGAAATTAAGAATATATAAGATGGTGTTTTTGACACTAACATCCTCTGTTCTGAGTTGAGTTCTAGTTCTTTTAGTAGTTCTCATAGTATCATTATAGTTGAAAGAGTAGGAATTCTTTCTTTAGTAGTAAAACTGGAAAGTGCATCTCCAACCAAATGTGAGAAACTTTAAAGAAGTTAATATTGTGCAGCTATACCACTCAAGTACAGGCAGATATGTGTGTTACTTCGATGATCAAGCTTCCCTGAGATCAAGGGGGTGAGGATTTAGCCAGCTGATCTAACTACAGCTATCAACGCAGAGGTGAATTTACCCAGGAGCAGAAGATCCAGAAGGAATGGATAACACCTCTACAGAAGCAGGTTTATCACTCTGACATCTCAGAGGCGAACAACATCCTCCCAGAAGGCAGCAAAACAACCAGTTCATCCATGCCAGCTCATAAGGATGAGGTTGTATACATTCTGGAAACATTGTTATCTACAAGCTACAAACTACAATTTATTAAATAGACTGGCCATCTAATGCTGGTAAGATGTCAGCTAGGTAAGGAGTCTAATCCTAAATTAATCTCACCAATTTATATCAATCTCCGACATTGATCTCAACTGCAAGTTTATAATCAGCAAGTAGTTAATGCTGATTGTGTCATGACTGAATTGCCTTTGTGACCTCTGCTTTTAATTTTGTCATGATGCGGAGATGCCGGTGTTGGACTGGGGTGGACAAAAATGAGAAGTCGCACAACACCAGGTTATAGTCCAACAGATTTATTTAAAATTACAAGCTTTCGGAGCTATCCTGCCCCTTCTTCAGGTAAAGTGTTTACCTGAAGAAGGGGCAGGATAGCTCCGAAAGCTTGTAATTTTAAATAAATCTGTTGGACTATAACCTGGTGTTGTGCGACTTCTCATTTTTAATTTTGTCAATTAACCATAGCCACTAATTATTTGTATACTCAATGTTTAAGTTTAAGTACTAACTATGGTTCTAAGCTTAATAAACAACTGTTAGTTCATGACTTTGTTGTCTGAAATCTTTGATAATTGGCAAGAAAGCATTCATTCATGCACTCAGTAGCTTGTGCAGATCCTGATGGGAGGCTGGTAGTGTAAATGCTAATATACTCTGAACTGGTTGATGTAAGACAGCTCGGCAAGTAAAATGTATGCATCATTAACTCCGAGCCATAGACTGGGTGGTAAACCCCAGACAGAACCTTGACAAAGAGTTCAGGTGAAGGCATTAAGGATTTGTTTGCTGCCCAATATTCTTTTCAGGGTATCAATCCCAGTATTCTTACAAAATCTAATAGAAATGTTCAAAATTATTAAGGGTTTACCCATTGGTCGGTGAGTAGATAACTAGAGATTGTCAACAAAAGGTTGTGATTTTTTATGCAGATTATTTTAAGGACATTGACTATCCCACAGGAAATAGTGGTGGAAGCAGAATTCATAATAGCTTTTAAAAGGAAAGTGGATAGATATTTAATAAAAACAATTAAAAGGGTATGGGCAAAAGGCAGGGAACTAAATGGATAGTTCTTTCAGAAAGCTAGCGCTCGCCTCCTTCTAAGCTGTAAAATTCTATGGCCTAAAAATTCGGTTGCTTTGCGCCACCCGTTAGTGCCCTAAGGGGGCGCTAACGGGGCGCAAAGCAACTAGCACCTGGGCGCGACGCCACCAACGCCTCCCGCGAAATTCACCAGGAGGTTAGCGGCGGCGGTAACCGTTAGCGCCCCACGGCGCTGCGCCGCTAGCGATGACGTAATCGCCGGCCGCAATCTTCGGTAGCGCCCCCTGACTTACCGCTGGACGCTATATCCGACGGGGTCAGGGGGACCTACCTGCAGCCGGGGCGGCGCAAATTAAAGGGGAGGTGCCGGGCGGCCATTTTTGTTGCTGGCCGCCTGCCAGCACCTGCCCCCTCTGCCATCCCTGGCCTCCTCTGCAGCCCCCCCTCCCCACGGAGTGTCGGCTGCGCTCCGTGAGCCTGGCACTTCTCTTGAGTGCCGGGCTCTTTTGCCAGCACTCCGATCCCTGGTGGCCCAGCTAGGCCCGGGTCGCACTGCACTAGGCCCCTCCCCTTTAAGAAGGGGGGGAAGGCCTGCAGTACCGCGGCGCGGCGTGCCGCAGTGCGTGGCGCTGCGGCACATAGTGCCGCGATGTTCACTCGCAGCGCCCCAAGGGGGAGGCAGGGCGCTTCCAGTAGCACCCCGCTTCCCTCTTGGGGTGCTACTGGTGAATTTCGGCCGCGGGGGTGCTAATTTTTTCGGGGCGCTACTCGAAGTTAGCGCCCCAAAGGGGGCGTGACTCAATTTTTCCCCCTATGATTCTTAACAGGGGAAGAAACCCCAAAGATCAAAATTAACTTATTAAAGAAGTATGGATGGAACTTTCAACTTTGGCAGGGTGTAAAACAGGCAGTAACGGATCAGCCGTCTGCCATACCATCCGATTTTCTTTTCTATTGAAGTCATTGCTCATTTTTCACTTCCCCGTCCAAGTTGAAAGTTCTGCTCTACAGGTTTTACAGACCTGAATGAATTAGTCATTGCCGGTTTTTCAATTCTTTTCCTCAGTTAATTGAATCTCCGCTTCAAATGCAACCTTCTCTTATAGCTTCATCTTGGGACATACAGTCCCACAATGCATGACCACGTGGCTTCAGCTGCAGTATCTTTCAAAAATGCCTCCTTTTAATATACACTATTTGCAGATACTAGGCTCAAACACAAGTGGTCACGAATAGCGGGACTGTGGTATATGTAGCCCGAGATGTCGCTGCCATGGGAAGCCAGTTTATAACCCTGAGAAAATTAAAACTAAAGTACAATGGTATTCATTCCTACTTTTCTCTCCTTCCTCTTTCTCTGACTTCTGCATATTTTGTATTGACCTCTGTTCTGAATGTGCCTGTCATTGATCTTCCCCAAACCTGTGATCCCCAAGTTGTTGATCATAGGGGACCTGGTGATGGTCATGTCGTTGAAGATCAAGAACAGATGGCTGGGCTTTCTCTTACTTGAGATGGTTATTACCTGGCATTTATATGGTGCGAATGTAACTTGCCACTTGTCAGCCCAAGCCTGGCTGTTGTCCAGGTCTTGCTGTAGGCTGGCATGGGCTGCTTTGTTATTGGAGGAGTTATCAGCATAGCTGAACGTTGTGGAGTTGTCAGTGAATAGTCTCACTCATGGCCTTATGATGGAAGGAAAGTCATTGATGAAGCAGCTGAGATAGTTAGGGTGAGGACACTTCCTTGAGGAATTCTTGCAGTAGTGTCCTGGGGCTGTGATGATTGGACCCTGACATCCACCACCATCTTCCTTTGTATCAAGTATGACTCCAACTACTGAAGGGTTTTCCCTTAGAGCCCACTGACGTAGGCTTTGCTGGAGCTTCTTGGTGGTGCGTTTGATCGAATGCTGCCTTGATGGTGATTGTAGCTACTCTCACCTCTCCTCTGGCATTCAACTCTTATGTCCAAGTCCAGATCAAGGCTGTAATGAGGTCGGGAGCCAAGTGGTTCTAGCAGAACCAAAATTGATCGTGAGTGAGCAGCTTATTGGTGAGAATGTGCTGCTTGTTGGCATTATTGATGTTTACTTCCATCACTTTGATAATTGCGAGGAGGCGAGATTAGATTCATCCTTATTTTGTGGATCAGAGAATGTTCCACATTGTCAGGCAGGTGCCAGAGTCGGTGTCATAACTGTACTGGAACAGATGGACCAGGGGAGCAGCCAGCTGTAGTGCACAGATCTTCAGGATTACAGTCAGGCTGTTGTCAGTGCCCAGTACACTCAGCTGCTTCTTAATGCAACATGGGGTGAACTAAATTGCTTGGGGACTGGCATCTATGATGGAGGAATCTCAGGAGGAGGCTGATAGGATCATCCTCTTGGCGCTTTGGCTGAAAACACTTGCATGGTTGAGGATGAGAATGTCCATGAAGCTTCCTCCTCCTGTTAGTTAACTGATTATTCACCACCATTGTCAAGTGGATGAGCTGGGGCTACAGAGCTTTGCTTTGATCCATTGCTAATGGAACCGCTTAGCTCTGCCTGTAGCTTTCTGTTCTTTTAGCCTCGTGAGGTTGATGCCTCATTCTAAGGTGTATCTGATGCTGCACCTGGCACTTTCTTCAACACTTTTCAGTGAAGCTTGGGACATTTTACTATGTTACAGGCGCTATATAAATGCAATTTGTTGTTGTTGTTGAACCAGGGTTGGTCTCCCAGCCTAATGGCGATCAAGGAGTGAGGGATGAACCAGGCCATAAGGTTACATATTGTTGTGGTATACAATTCTGCTGCTGATGATGGACCGCAGTGCCTCATGGATGTCCAGTTTTGGGCTACAAGATGTATCCTTACTCTGTTCCACTTAACGCAGTAGTAGTGCCACACTACACGATGGAGGATGTCACAATGGAGACAGAACATTGTTTTCAACAGGACAGTATGATAGTGCCTCCTACAATTGGTATCATGGACAGGCAGATTGGTGAGGCTGAGGTCAAGTAGGTTACTTCCTCGTGTTGGTACCCTCACTACCTGACACAGGCCAATCTGGCTGCTACGGCCTTCAGTGGTGGTACTACCAAGCCACTCAGTGTCAAACATTGAAGTCCCTTACCCAGAGTAAACTCTGCCCCCTTGCTTCTTTTAGAACTTCCTCCAAGTGATGTTCAACATGGAGGAGTACAGATTCCTCAGTTGATGGGTGGGAGGGATGGTAGGTGGTGATCACCAGGAGTTTCATTGACTTTGGTTTGATTTGAATTCAAGAGATCTCATGGGGTTTGTAGTCAATGTTGAGGATTCCCAGGGCCACTCTCACCTGACTGTATACCATTGTTATCCCACCTCTGGTGGATCTATCTTGCTAGAGGGATGGTGATGGAGGTCTGGGGTTTTGGTGGAAAGATATGACTCTGTGAGCATGACTATGGCTTAGGGTGCATTTATATGGTAACTTTGGCATCATTGAAATGTTATTTCTGATTCCTGGTCATGCAATCATCGCAGCATAAACCTGTACACCAGGATCCTAGCTGACTCTAGAGAGGCAGTGTGAAGCTCCCATGGAGAAGGCAGTCTCGCAGTGCTTGGGTTTGACACAGCATGGACCATAACTCCAGTGCGCCATCTAACTAGGTTTAAAAAATAGTCTGGAGATTCCTTTGACCCCCGGGCAATTTTTAAACCTATCCACTCCTGCTCTCTCAACATTTAAATTTTAACCACTAGGAAAGAAACTCTGTGCCTGTGAGTAGAATTCCATTAACAGAGCTCTCTCCTGGGCAGGCGAATTGTAGTTTGAGCCAACATAAGGCAATATAAATACATAGATACATAGATACATAAATACATAGATACATAGATACATAGAAGATAGGAGCAGGAGTAGGCCATCCGGCCCTTCGAGCCTGCTCCGCCATTTAATGAGATCATGGCTGATCCTTCAATTCAGTATCCCGTCCCCGCCTTCTCTCCGTAACCCTTAACCCCTTTTGCCTGTAGAAATATATCTAATTCCCTCTTAAATATATTTAATGAGCTGGCGTACACTGCCCTCTGTGGCAATGAGTTCCACAGGTTCACCACTCTCTGAGTGAAGAAATTCCCCCTCATTTCTGTCCTAAATGGTTTAGCCCTTATCCTTAAATTATGTCCTCTAGTTCTGTTCTCACCCGCCAAGGGAAACATTCCTTCTGCATCTAATCTGTCTAGACCTGTCAGAATTTTATACACTTCTATGAGGTCCCCTCTCAATCTTCTAAACTCCAGTGTGTACATCCCTAAACTACATAGTCTCTCCTCATAGGTCAATCCCGCCATTCCTGGTATCAGCCTGGTGAATCGCCGCTGCACCCCCTCCATGGCAAGAACATCTTTCCTCAGATGAGGCGACCAAAACTGTACACAGTACTCGAGGTGTGGTCTCACCAGTGCCCTGTACAGCTGCAGCAAGGTATCCCTGTTCCTGTATTCCAACCCTTTTGCTATGAAGGCCAGCATACCGTTTGCCTTCTTGACCGCCTGTTGCACCTGCATGCTCGCCTTCAGTGACTGGTGTACAAGAACACCCAGGTCTCTCTGTACTTCCCCCTCTCCCAATTTATTGCCATTTAAATAATAATTTGCCCTCCCGTTCCTGCACCCAAGGTGGATAACTTCGCACTTGTCCACATTATAGTGCATCTGCCATTTATCCGCCCAATCACCCAGTCTGTCCAAATCGCTCTGGAGCTTCCTGGTCTCCTCCTCTGAGCCCACCCCCCCTCCTAGTTTAGTGTCGTCTGCAAATTTGGAAATGCTGCATTCGACTCCCTGATCCAGGTCATTAATATAAATTGTGAACAGCTGGGGACCCAGGACAGATCCCTGTGGTACCCCACTTGTTACTGCCTGCCATTCAGAAAATGAGCCGTTTATTCCAACTCTCTGTTTTCTATCTGACAGCCAGTTCTCTATCCACGTCAATACTTTCCCCTTTATCCCATGAGCTTCAATTTTCCATGCTAATCTTTTATGTGGGACCTTATCGAAGGCCTTTTGGAAGTCCAGGTACACCACATCTACTGGCTCTCCCCCATCTATTTTACCAGTTACTCCCTCAAAAAATTCCAATAGATTAGTCAAGCACGATTTACCCTTTGTAAATCCATGTTGACTCTGTCC
This sequence comes from Squalus acanthias, assembly GCA_030390025.1. Taxonomy (NCBI): domain Eukaryota; kingdom Metazoa; phylum Chordata; class Chondrichthyes; order Squaliformes; family Squalidae; genus Squalus; species Squalus acanthias. The sequence goes on along the minus strand of CM059433.1, from coordinate 21,229,152 downwards.
TATCCTGTCCCCATTTGCTAAGTGCTCGGCTATTTCATCCTTAATGATGGACTCCAGCATTTTGCCCACAACTGATGTAAGGCTTACAGGTCTGTAATTACCTGCTTTTTCCCTACCCCCCTTTTTGAATAGTGGGGTAACGTTAGCTACCCTCCAATCCATGGGCACTGTTCCCGAGTCTAATGAATTCTGAAAAATCATGCTTAGTGCATCCGCTATCTCTAGGGCCACCTCCTTCAGTACCCTAGGATGCATGTTATCAGGCCCTGGGGATTTGTCCGCCTTCAATCCCTTTAGCTTCCTTAACACCATATCCTTAGAGATATTGATTTGCGTCAGTTCCTCCTTTGCCAATGTCCCTATTTTTCCCGATATCCCAGGGAGGTTTTTTGTGTCTTCCTTCGTAAAGACTGACCCAAAGTATGCATTTAGTTGGTCTGCCATTTCCTTATTTCCCATTATATATTCCCCCGTATCTGACTGCAATGGACCAACTTTGGTTTTCACCAGTCTTTTCCTCTTGATATACTTATAAAAGCTTTTGGAGTTAGTTTTTATATTTTCCGCCAGCTTGCTTTCGTAAGCTATTTTGCCCTTCTTGATTAAGCCCTTTGCCCTCCTTTGCTCTATCTTAAACTGTTCCCAATCTTCCGCTCTGGCGCGTTTTTTGGCTATTTTATACGCCCTATCTTTGGATTTTATGCTGTCTCTAATTTCCCCTGTTATCCACGGTTGAGTCACCTTTTTAGATTTCCTTTTATGCCAGATTGGTATAAACAATTTTTGCAATTTTGTCATTCTATCTTTAAATGCTTGCCATTGTTTATCTACCTCCAGTCCTCCCAGGAACGTTGTCCAATCAGACCTACTCAGTTCCCGTCTAATGGCATCATAATTCCCCTTGTTTAAATTCAGGACCTGAGTCTCTGAGTCAATTTCTTCGCTCTCCATTTCGAGTGAGAAATCGATCATGTTATGATCGCTCTGACCCAAGGGTCCCCGTACAACAAGATTACTAATTAGTCCCTTCTCATTGCACAGTACCCAGTCCAATATAGCCTGTTCCCGAGTTGGTTCCTCGACATATTGATCCAGATAACCATCCCTTAAACACTCAAGGAATTCCTCCTCCTCATTATTTTTACTGATTAGGCTAGTCCAATCTATATGTAAGTTAAAGTCACCTATGATGACAGCTGTGCTCTTATTGCACGCTTCTCTAATTTCCCTCGTGATGCCCTCCCCAACCTCTATTTTACTATTTGGAGGCCTATATACCACTCCTATTAATGTTTTTCGCCCCTCGCTATTTCTTAGCTCCACCCATATAGATTCTGTATTAACTGAGTTAATATCCTTCCTTTCAATTGCATTTATCCCCTCTTTTACCAGCAATGCTACCCCTCCTCCCTTTCTTTTTTGTCGATCCTTCCTAAATACTGAATACCCCTGTATGTTAAGCTCCCATCCCTGCTCACCCTGCAACCATGTTTCCGTAATCCCAATTAGATCATGTTATGAAGTCAAAGGCAAAATATTGTGGATTCAGGAAATCTGAAACATAAACAGAATGGCCCAAAAATTCGTGAGAGAGCCTTCGTGCGAGGGTAAGGCCTCCCCGCGATCTCTCACTGCGCGCTGGCTTTTTCAGTCCGAGCTCGCACGAACTTGATGTTCTGGACAGCAGCTGTGCAGGGCTTCCGTATCCCACAGGCGCAGTTAATTCGTGCGAGCTGTGGGATCACGTGACTCAGTTAGAGCCAATGGCAGCACACCATCTTTCATTCATAGCTTTCACATAAGTGCTGTGAAAGCTATGAATCTATACCCCCGCAAAAGAACAGCTAAACCTCAATTAAATTAAAAAAAAAACCATCACATTAATAAAATAAGTGTATTTGATTTCCGGCTCTTCCCAGTTCTGATGAAAGGTCATCGACCTGAAACGTTAACTCTCTTTCTCTCTCCACGGATGCTGCCTGGCCTGCTGAGTTTTTCCAGCGTTTTCTGTTGTTATTTCGGATTTCCAGCATCCGCAGTATTTTGCTATCGTAAATAAATTAACCATTTTAAACAAAAAATTACATTTTTGAAAAAATTTAAAATCTTTTAAAAAGTTATAAAAATAAACTTACCTGTCTTTAAAGTCTCTAAAAAAGATATACCTGTTAAAATAAATTCAAAATAATACTTAATTAACTACTTACCTTGTTAAAAGAGGGTCTTACGCCTCCTTTCTTTATGTCTAAAATGTTCCATGCTTACCTGCGCGTTCAAAGCACTAAGTGCACTGCGTGCGCGCAGCCTGTAGCGCGCACGCGGTTCACCTAGGAACCGCCCCCTATTGAATTCACCAAGTGCCGGTTTTCAGTGCATGCGCAGTGCATGCAGAAAACCGGCAATTGGAGACAGAATACGCAAGAGTACACAGTGCGTACTCTCGCGTAGCGGCACTAATTTTTGGGCCACTATGCTGGAAACACTCAACAGGTCAGGCAGCATCTATAGGGAGAGAAACACTCTCTCCACAGATGCTGCCAGACCTGCTGATTGTTTCCAGCATTTTCTGTTTTTATTATATTCTATGTATAATGTAAATGAAGTGCTGTCTGGCTGAACCAATACTCCAGCTAAGGGTTCAGACCTGTAACTGCAGTAGAAATGCTCCCTTAGTTAGGTAAAATGCTGAATACTGCTTTAAACTGAAGCAGGACAATAGGACCAGAAGTCATACATATAAAGCAGTGAATAATAAACTTAGATGAAATACCAGAAAGATGTCTTCCTGCAAAGAATAATAAATGTCTGGAAGAATTTGCCAAGCAGGCAGTAGAAATGCAGTCTTTAATCTATCAATTAAAACACAATTGACATTTGAACTATTCGAGGAATGGGACGAGTTGAGCGAAGTGTTCTCTCTCATTTTCGGGTCTTTCAATATTCTAACAGATGGATAGTGAGCAAGAATAAATGGAGACAGCATAAGAGGGAGAGAAAAAATAAAGACTGCTCCAGAGACAAGGAAGGGAGGAGAGAGAGGAAGAGAGAGAAAATATGAAAATATGAACAAACTCCACATCGACCTGAAACGTTAACTCTGTTTCTCTCTTCACAGATGCTGCCTGACCTGCTGAGTATCTCCAGCATTTTCTGTTTTTATTTCAGAGAATCCTCTCCTTTCTTGAGGAGTCACTCTTCCTGCTCTGCTTTGCTCCTCTCTTGATCTGCTCCTAGTCTACTCTGCTCTCAGATATATCTCCCTCTTTGCACTCCACATCTCACATTGCTCTGAGTCTCTCTTCCACTTGGCTCCACTCTTGAGGAGTCTCTCGCTGGTCCAATCCCCAACCAGCCAAGGTCTTTCTGCCCTTTGTTTAAAATGATCCTTATAATATGATTTCAAATGCCTTGATGACAAATAGGGGATCACAATCCTGTGGAAACCAGGAATAGGATTCAAACCTCTTATTTGACATTTGCATACTTTTAAATAATTCTTCTTTAACGTTCCATTTTTAGAAAGTAAAGACTGCATTTCTACTGCCTGCTTGGCAAATTCTTCCAGACATTTATCATTCTTTGCAGGAAGACTTCTTTCTGGTATATCATCTAAGTTTATTATTCACTGCTTTATACTCCCCTGAGTAGATACAGTATGTGTGTGGGTGGGAGGGGAGGGAAGAGATGTTTTAAAATTTAAAAAACATCCAAATGAAGATTAAAGCCTTAGCTTCATGCAATCATGCAATCAAACCACAGGGTTTGAATCACCTTTCTGTAGTTGAGAGAATTTAAAACTGTATGTACACTAATGAAATAAAATGTATAATTTACTATAGTTCTGTTGTTACTTAGAAGGATCCTTGACTATTTAGAGAAAAAGTAATCTGAAAGTTAAATCCATTTATATTACAAAAATTCCTCAATGACAAATTTAGGGACTCCAACTTTGAGTTCTCAGAACCAGCTTTGAATCTCCAGTGTGGTTTCACTGAGGCAAAGGGAACTGGACAGGGAGACGCCACGAGGGAGGAGTGCGGTGGAAGCAGGCAGAGACCTCGAGAGTGGAATGAAGCAAAAGTGGACTGAGACATCTACAGAGATGAGTAGACTGAGAGACTACTCAAGGGAAGAGTGGAGTGGGAGTGGGAAGAATGACTCCTCAAGAGAGAGAAGTGGAATGGAAGTGGCAGAGAGAGGAGTGATGATAGAGAAACATGAGAGATTACTATCACAATCTACAGGAATTTGGGGGAGAAGGCATGGGTAAGAACCCCATAATAAACTGATGAACAAGGTCAGAGAATGCGGAGTCAGGGACAAGTAGCAGAATGGATTGCTGGCTGGCTTCAGGACAGAAAGCAGAGAGTAGGAGTAATGGGTAGCTATTCACAGTGGCAGAAGGTGGGTAGTGGTGCTCCACAAGGATCAGTGCTGGGACCACTGCTGTTCACAATTTACATTAACGATTTAGACTTAGGAATCAAAAACACAATTTCTAAATTTGCGGATGACACCAAATTGGGGGGGGATAGTCAATACTGAGGAGGACTGCAACAAGTTACAGGAGGACATTAATAAACTTGCAGAAGGAGCATATAATTGACAAATGAAGTTCAACACAGATAAATGTGAGGTATTACATTTTGGTAGGAAGAATAGGGAGGTCACTTATCACTTGGAGGGTGCGAGTCTAGGTGGGGTAGAGGAACAAAGGGGTCTAGGAGTACAAATACACAAATCACTAAAAGTTGTGATGCAGGTTAGCAAGGCCATTAAAAAAAGCAAACCAAGCACCAGGGTTTATTTCTAGAGGGATAGAATTGAAAAGTAGGGAAGTTATGCTAAACCTGTATTGAACCTTGGTTAGACCACACTTACAGTACTGTGTACAGTTCTAGTTGCCATATTATAAGAAGGATATAGAGGCACTGGAGAGGGTGCAGAGAAGATTTACAAGGATGATACCAGAAATGCGAGGGTATACTTATCAGAAAAGGATGAACAGGCTAGATCTCTTTTCTCTTGAAAAAAGGCTGAGGGGTGACCTTATGGAGGTCTTTAAAATTATGAAAAGTTTTGATAGAGTGGATACAGAGAGAGTGTTTCCACTTGTGGGGAAGAGCATAACTAGAGGCCATCAATATAAGATAGTCACCAAGAAATCCAATAGGGAATTCAGAAGAAACTGCTTTACCCAAAGAGTGGTGAGAATGTGGAACTCGCTACCACAGGGAGTGGTTGAAGCAAATAGTATAGATGCATTTAGGGGGAGGCTAGACACGCATATGAGGGAGAAGGGAATTGATGATTATGCTGATAGATTTAGATGAGGAAAGACGGGAGGAGGCTCATGTGGAGCATAAATGGCGGCATGGACTGGTTGGGCCGAATGGCCTGTTTCTGTGCCGTATATCCGATGTAATCCTATGTAAAAGTGGCAGCTTAAAAGTTGGAAAGTCAGGAAAGTGTGAAAGGGTCAAAATTGACCCCACCAAATCAGATCATCCGGATTACATCAGACAAGTTGAAGGATATGCTGTCAAGAGGCCCCTGTGGAACTGGGATTGTGTGGACACCAGGCTTAGCTGCGATTCCACTACTCCAGTCCTCATGCCTGAATAGCCTGCCAACACTCACTGTCGAGGTTTACACATGAAGAATGGATCCCTTTGGGTGAAGTACTGACAGGCAACCAGGGCCTTTGTAACAGTACCATCACACGAAGAAGAAGAGGGGTGGGGAAGGGAAAATGACAGAGAAAAGGGAAAAAATGTAATTTAAAAAGTTGCAAAACTCTAATCTCATGTACTTGTTATAGCATCTGAGTAAAAATTTCCCTGTCCTGTACTTTAAAATTTCTCACATCAATACTGCCCAATAAGGTACAATAAAGGGAGACTTGCAGGTAATATTATATCCTCAGGCAAGCTTCATGTCGACTGAAAAAATATAACTACAACTCATTTTACCTGTGATTCTTAAAGGGGTTCTGCCTTTGGGAAAAAATGTTTGGCAAATCTTTTTTGTTTGAGAAGGGCGAAAAACTGCGTCATTTTTGTAATGGTCATGCAAGGCTGTGTCATCGCACCAACGCTCTTCTCGATCTTCCTGGCTGCAATGCTCCATCTCACCCTCAGTAAGCTCCCCACTGGAGTGGAGCTAATCTACAGAACAAACGGGAAACTGTTCAACCTCCGTCGCCTCCAGTCCAGATCCAAGGTCGTTCCATCCTCTGTCATCGAATTACAGTATGCAGACGACGCTTGCGTCTGCGCTCAATCGGAGGCCAAACTCCAAACCATCGAAGCGTACGAGAGCATGGGCCTTACACTAAACATCCGTAAGACAAAGGTCCTCAACCAACCTGCCCCTGCCACACAGTACTGCTCCCTGATTATCAAAGTCCATGACGAGGCCTTGGACAACGTGGACCACTTTCCATACCGTGGGAGCCGACTGTCAACAAGGGCAGACGTCGATGACGAAGTCCAACACCGCCTTCAGTGTGCCAGTGCAGCCTTCGGTCACCTGAGGAAGAGAGTGTTTGAAGACCAGGACCTCAAACCCAGCACCAAGCTCACGGTCTACAGAGCAGTAGTGATACCCACCCTCCTGTATGCTTCAGAGACATGGACCATGTACAGCAGGCACCTCAAAGCACTGGAGAGGTACCACCAATGCTGCCTCCGCAAGCTCCTGCAAATCCATTGGCAGGATAGGCGCACCAACGTCAGTGTTCTCGCTCAGGCCAACATCCCCAGCATCGAAGCTTTGACCACGCTCGATCAGCTGCGATGGATGGGCCACATCATCCGCATGCCCGATACGAGACTCCCAAAACAAGCACTCTACTCGGAGCTCCGACACGGCAAGAGAGCCCCAGGTGGGCAGAGGAAACGCTTCAAGGACACCCTCAAAGCCTCCTTGAAAAAGTGCAACATTCCCACCGACACCTGGGAATCCCTGGCGCAAGACCGCACAAAGTGGAGGAGAAGCCGGGAATCCGGGAAGGCGCTGAACGCCTCGAGTCTCTTCGCCGGGAGCAAGCGGAAGCCAAGCGCAAACAGCAGAAGGAGAGCACATCAACCCAAGCACCCCCCACCCGCACCTTCAACCACCGTCTGCCCCACCTGTGACAGAGGCTGTAGGTCCCGCATTGGACTCATCAGTCACCTGAGAACTCATTTTTAGTGTGGAAGCAAGTCATCCTCGGTTCCGAGGGACTGCCTAAGAAGAAGGGAGAAAAGGTAACATCACATATAAAGATATATCATGATGACGCATCATCAAGTGACATCATCAGACCCGCTTCCTTCAATTGGCTGGAAAATGCGCTGAGCGGGCTTAACAAGCCCAATCAGCGTAAAATTCTTTTCACAGAGCAGGATGGAGCCAGCAGCGGGGTTGCAACCCCCAACGACCCCGGCCACCCCGGACCCGCCTCAGAAGGCAAAATCGTGGCCTGGGTATATGATCAAGTTCAGTGTCTCCCAACAAAGAAAGGGTGTGACAAAGACTTTTTTTTTTATCAGACTGTTGTCAGGTCCCAAAAAGAAAGGTCCAGGAAGGTGATTGGTGGTTCAATTGAAAAGGTAGATTGTGAGGAGGCCCTTGAAGATGCTGATGAATCTGGCAATATTGAATGCTGAAGGATCTGCCACTGATAGAGGAGTGAATGGGAGTGGGCTAGTGGGTAGGGGTGGCACAGGGAGAGCACAATAGAGGTGTGGACTGGAGGAGGTTGCAGAGGTACGGTAGGGTGAGGTGACAGAGGGACTTGCAAAGAAGAACGAGGGTATTTAAATCAATCTGTTGGGGGATTGGAATCTGGTGGCGATCAGCAAACCAAGAGGTGAAAAGTATGGGGCGTGCATACTGGCGTTCCAGATAAGTTGGAACTTGTGTTCAGTGGAGCTCAGGGTAAAGCTGGCACTGATGAGGGTTCCAGCAGGAGAGGAGGTGAGGATGGAGAAAAGGTGACGTCGTGTTGCAGAAGTGGAATGCAAAAATCATAGAATTTTACAGCACAGAAGGAAGCTCTTCAGAGCATTGAGTGTGTACAGGCTCTATACTAGAGCAATCCAAAACTACTCTTGTAGCTGCATGTAATTTTTTAGGGTTTGTTTTGACCATTATTCCTCAGAAAGGATTTGGGACTCCGATTTGCATTTATTGACGAGCTCCCGCCGTCAAAACCAGCACGCATTAAAATGGGAATTGGTGGGAGCGGAGCAGGAGATGAAGCCGCTCCATTTTAATTGCTGCCCGCTCCTTTCCCACCAATCGAGGAGAGTGAAACCCCCCTTATATTTCTGCTGGGGTTAATCAGTCCTGCCAGCAAGTTCCTTTCAAGAAGTCATCATCACTCTGTTTATTTAAAATGCTAAATCAAACAAAGTAGACTGCAAAGGCAAAAGGTCTTTCTCTTTGATTAGACATTTTTGAATGGAATACTAATGATAGGACTTGCTCATAATTACCCAGAAAATATTTTATGCTCCCTCAGCTGGATTTTCTTCTGCTATACCTTTTAACTAAGATGTTTATTAAAAATCTCATTTAAAGCTCCCCCGATTGCTTAGCAGGCCAACGCGTCCTGTGATTATGCTGCTCAACCTACACAGACCTGAAGTTCCCAGGTTCCAGTCTGTGCTGAGTGAGCTGATCTTTTAGCCAGTGCAGCAGTTGGAGTTTCGCAACTGTCTTCCGCATCCCTGGGCTAGGGGAGAGCAACAGTAAATTAAGCCAGGTCCGACGCTGCCGACTGCTATCAGGTGACCTCTGCCTTAAAGTGAATGCGTGCCGGCTTCAGCAAAGGGCAAGAGTCTTGGTTGTGACGCCCTCCGCAGTAAAATTGCCCGGCGCCACGCATCGCCTGGCCGGACACCTGACAATTGACCAATTGGAGATGGTGCTGGACAGCTGCAGGTGCAGTCCTTTCAGAGGAGGAGGAGGAGAGAAAAAAAGAGATGGAATTTTAAAAATATACATCTCAATGCATCACAGGGTGAAACCGTCCTTTTGGTCTATTAAGTCCGTGCCAGCGTTTTTCTCCACGTGAACGAAACCCTCTCTCCTGCTCACTCCCCATAACCTTTAATAGATCGCTTATTCAGGCAACTATCTAATTCCCTTCTGAAAGAATTTATGGACTGATTCAAATATATTTGAGGCAGAGAATCCCACATTCTAATGACTCCCAGTTTGAATAAATTTTCTAGGAGCTCCCTTTTAATTCTTTTTGTGAGTCTCTGAAATTGGTGCCTTAATACCACTGCTCACAAAAAGGTTAAAATTGTAAAAAGCAAAATTGTTCCCTAACTGCTTTAAGTAGGTCATTCCCTAAATTTGCTTTGTTATTCAGGCAGTTGCTGAGACAATCAAACAATTGCAACAAATTACAGTCAATATTGTGTAACAAAAATGTATTTGTTTCAATGCATGAATATATTACTATATTCCTCAACCACCCGCTCCCCCTTCAAGAAAAGAAAACTAAATATACCGTGAAGCTGTCATTAGTCTAGTCTGGTGGAAGGGGTTTTTAAAAAAAAAATGTGTCTAAAGCAATGTTTCCCCATGGTCAATGCACAAGTACATGAAATCCGTGAACTGAAGGACTGAGAAATGGAAGCGAAAGGTCCATTCATGCAAGAATAAAACTGAAGAGTTGAATTTAGCATCAAGCCTGCGATACAGACTGTTCTGGAAAACACACTGTCAGACTCCGAGAAAGAGGAAAAGTATGAAAGATAAAAATGAGGAGTTATTAGTTCTGGGGCTACTTTTTTTTTAAAAGGTCAAGACATCACAACAAATAGAACTATGTACAACACAAAATCTGCTGTGGGGCTTTGTGCTATTGCCTTGCTTCAGTGCAAACAGCTTAACACTTTTTCGTTTCTTTTGTACTGTGCATGCCTGTGTACGTAGTTATAAAAAAGAGACACTTTTCCCGAAGAACAATGATATTCGGTGTTAAATTATCATAATTATCCTAACGCGATTTATTGCAATGATACAGTTCTGAAATACTTATATTGCGACGTATTATTTTACTGTAAGAGGCTATGTTAGTTTGCAGCAGTCACCTGACCGTCCATCAGTATAAAGCTGCTGTCAAAAATATATATTATCAAAATCAGAACAACTGGTTATCCAAATTATTTCCGCTTAATGGGATATTTAGGAAAGGATCTATCGGAGCTCAATCCCTCTTCCATTCCACTCATTACTATTCATTTATTCTCCCCATGATGACGTCTTCCATACAAATAATAAGGGAGCAAAGCAGGTCTAACATCTTTTGTGATTGCAGCAATGCAGAGATTATATTAACCAGCAGAAGTTGTTCCATTATCCAAACTATAGATGCGAAGTTTGTATCCCCGGCATGCAGCTATTTTTTGGATCAGCACTGATATTAAAGAGGCAATATGAAAATAAAAATGTATTTAAAAAATATGCAGACAAGTTCTTTTTCAATCACACTGGGGTAGAATTTGACTGTGCGATAGTGTAAAACGGGTGATAGTGAATCAACGACTCGTATTACATCTCTCCCCATTTTTATAGTCAATGGAAATAAAAATCAGGAGAGATATAAAATGGGCTGCCGACTCGCTATCACCAGTTGATCACTCATTGGAGTTTAGAAGAATGAGAGGGGATCATATTGAAACATATAACATTCTGAAGGGGCTTGACAGGGTAGATGCAGAGAGGATGTTTCCCCTCGTGGGGGAATCTAGAACTAGGGGGCATAATTTCAGAATAAGGGGGCACCCTTTTAAAACTGAGATGAGGAGGAATTTCTTCTCTCAGAGGGTTGTGAATCTTTGGAATTCTCTTCCCCAGAGAGCTGTGGAGGCAGGGTCATTGAATATATTTAAGGTGGAGATAGACAGATTTTTGAATGGTAAGGGAGTCAAGGGTTATGGGGAGCAGGCAGGGAAGTGGAGTTGAGGCCAAGATCAGATTAGCCATGATCTTATTGAATGGCGGAGCAGGCTCGAGGGGCCAAATGACCTCCTCCTGCTCCTACGTCTTATGTCTTATGCTTTACATCATCACACAGTCAAGTTCTACCCCATTGTTGGAATAAACGGGTCTTTTTCTGAGTGGCAGGCAGTGACTAGTGGGGTACCGCAGGGATCGGTGCTAGGACCCCAGTTATTCACCATATATATTAATGATCTAGACGAGGGAACTAGATGTAATATCTCCAAGTTTGCAGATGACACAAAGCTGGGTGGGCGTGTGTGCTGTGAGGAGGATGCAGAGAAACTCCAGTATGATTTGGACAGGTTGGGTGATTGGGCAGATGCATGGCAGATGCAGTATAATGTGGATAAATGCGAGGTTATCCACTTTGGTGGCAAAAACAGGAAGGCAGATTATTATCTGAACGACAATAGATTGGGAAAAGGGGAAGTGCAACGAGACCTGGGTGTCCTTGTGCACCAGTCGCTGAAGGTAAGCATGCAGGTGCAGCAGGCGGTTAAGAAGGCAAATGGTATGTTGGCCTTCAAAGCGAGAGGATTCGAGTACAGGAGCAAGGATGTCTTGCTGCAGTTGTACAGGGCCTTGGTGAGACCACACCTTGAGTATTGTGTGCAGTTTTGGTCGCCTTATCTGAGGAATGATGTTCTTGCCATGGAGGGAGTGCAGCGAAGATTCACCAGACTGATACCTGGGATGGCAGGAATGACGTATGAAGAGAGATTGGGTCGATTGGGCTTGTATTCGCGAGAGTTTAGAAGAATGAGAGGGGATCTCATTGAAACTTATAAAATTCTAACAGGACTAGACAGAGTAGATGCAGGAAGGCTGTTCCCGATGGCGGGGTAGTCCAGAACCAGGGGTCACAGTCTAAGGATAAGGGGTAAGCCATTTAGGACTGAGATGAGGAGGAATTTCTTCACCCAGAGAGTGGTGAACCTGTGGAATTCTCTACCACAGAAGGCAGTTGAGGCCAATTCATTAAATATATTCAAGAAGGAGTTAAATATATTACTTAAGGCTAAGGGGATCAAGGGATATGGGGAGAAAGCAGGGACAGGGTACTGAATTTGAATGATCAGCCATGATCGCATTGAATGGCGGAGCAGGTTCGAGGGGCCTAATGGCCTACTCCTGCTCCTATCTTCTATGTTTCTATGTTTCTATGTTTCTTCCTAGTAAAGCTGCTGTACCCAGATATGTCCTTGGCAATCCCTCAATAATCGAGTAAGATTGTTTCTCAGCATCAAAAACATTAGAGTTTTAAGATTGGCCACCTCTTTGGTGAGCAGTTAGATGGCTTTGTAAACCAATCCTAGAGAGACACAATGGCCTCGATACTAATGGGATGGCGGGAAGTGTGTGCGGAAGCCCGGAAGTGGGCGACTAACCCAGCAAGGCCAGGGACCCGGGGGCCGATTTTAACTGCAGCGCCTCATTTCAATAAAAATCTGCAGACTCCCGGCTAGATTAACCGCCTGGCCAGCGGGCAGGAGTAGGAATTTAGCAGCAAGAGGCCGCAGCCGGGGACCCGAGGAAATGTTCCCTGGCAGCCAGTGGAAGAAGGGCTGTGCATGAGATTGGAGATCAGGGGGTGGTTCCAGCAAGATGGAGGTGGAGGCTGGGGCTAGGGAGGTCCAAGGACTCCTTGAGGGGCCTGGGGGAGCAGTCCTGCACCTCCTGGCCCACAAGGAGTTCTAAAAGCAGCAGATCTTTAATACTTACGTTGGCCAGTCAGCGCCGTCCGCCTTGGATGTGCTGCCAGGCAGCCGACAGCACGGGACTCCTCCTGACTTTCAGTTAATTCTACATCACGGCGCCGATGGTGACTTTTGAATGTTAACTAGCTGCTTACCTGCTTTTTGCAGGAGCATCGTCAATGGCCTGATTTGGGGTAGTATAAGTTTAAACGGCCAGAAAGGCAGCGAGTTGAAGAGCAGGAGGTGGAATTTTTAAATTTTAACTCCTCCCATGCACCATTCCCACTGTGTGTTGGGGGGCGCAGGGGGTTAAAATCGGGGCCTAATGTGTCGATAGAAATTGAAAATATGAAATGGGGAATGAAATGGTTTGTTGTTTTTTATAGTTAAAGGATGTTGAAGATAATTGAAATAAATTCTGGACTGCATCTTCTGAGAACAGACTTAGAAAGTTCTACAGTGGAGAGGTGCTACTGGAGATGCATGACTTTGTTAATTCTCTGCCTTGAAACTCCTTTCCAGAATGGATGGTGTGAGGTTACAAGAAGTTTTAAGACAGTTTATGACTAGGGCAAGGACATGCTTTTTTTAAATATTCGTTCATGGGATGTGGGCATCACTGGCAAGGCCAGCATTTATTGCCCATCCTTAGTTGCCCTTGAGAAGGTGGTGGTGAGCCATTTCTTAAACCGCTGCAGTCCATGTGGTGAAGGTACTCCCACAATGTTGTTAGGGAGGGAGTTCCAGGCTTTTGACCCAGCGTCGATGAAGGAATAGCGATATACTTCCAAGTCAGGATGGTGTGTGACCCGAAGGGGAACTTGGAGGTGGTGGTGTTCCCACGCACCTGCTACCCTTGTCCTTCTAGGTGGTAGAGGTTGCGGGTTTGGGGGGTGCTGCCGAAGAAGCCTTGGCGAGTTGCTGCAGTGCATCTTGTAGATGGTACACACTGCAGCCACTGTATGCCGGTGGTGGAGGGAGTGAATATTTAAGGTGGTGGATGGGGTGCCAATCAAACGGGCTGCTTTGTTTTGGACAGTGTCGAGCTTCTTCAGTGTTGTTGGAGCTACACTCATCCAGGCAAGGGGGGAGTATTCCATCACACTCCTGACATGTGTCTTGTAGATGGTGGAAAGGCTTTGGGGAGTCAGCAGATGAGACACTCGCCCCGGAATACCCAGCCTCTGACCTGCTCTTGTTGCCACAGTATTTATGTGGCTGGTCCAGTTAAGTTTCTGGTCAATGGTGACCCCCAGGATATTGATGGTGGGGGATTCGGCGATGCTAATGCTGTTGAATGTCAAGTGGTGGTGGTTAGACACTCGCTTGTTGAAGATAGTCATTGCCTGGCACTTGTGTAGGGTGAATGTTACCTGCCACTTATCAGACCAAGCCTGAATGTCGTCCAGGTCTTGCTGCATGCAGCCATGGACTGCTTCATTATCTGCTTCCACTTTTTAGCATGCATGTAGTCCTGTGTTGCAGCTTCCCCAGGTTGGCACCTCATTTTTAAGTGCACCTGGTCCTGCTCCTGGCATGCTCTTCTACACTCCTTATTGAACCAGGGTTGGTCCCCTGGCTTGATGGTAATGGTAGAGTGAGGGATATGCCCGGCCATGAGGTGACAGATTGTGGTGGAATACAATTCTGGTGCTGCTGATGGCCCACAGCGCCTCGTGGATGCCCAGTTTTGAGCTGCTAGATCTGTTCTGAATCTATCCCATTTAGCACGGTGGTAGTGCCACACAACACAATGGAGGGTGTCCTCAGTGTGAAGACAGGACTTTGTCTCCACAATGACTGTGCGGTGGTCACTGCTACCAATGCTGTCATGGACAGATGCATCTGCGACAGGTAGATTGGTGAGGACGAAGTCAAGTAAGTTTTTCCCTCGTGTTGGTTCTCTCACCACCTGTCTCAGCCCCAGACTGGCAGCTCGGTCAGTAGTGGTGCTACTGAGCCACTCTTGGTAATGGACATTGAAGTCCCCCACCCAGAGTACATTCTGTGTAAAAAAAAAGTCCATAGCAATTATCCTAAAGTTCCAATATCATGTAAAATGGTGATGACTCTTAGACCTAAAGGCAGAATAACCCACCTGCTTCCTTTGTTATTATAATGCCCCTGTGAAGTGCCTTTGGACGTTTTACTATGTTAAAGGCGCTATATAAATACAAGTTGTTGTTGTTATCTTCACAGATCATTGGTAACTCACCAGCAGCATTAGTCAGTCACAGGCAAGTGCAAAGATCTGTTTAATTGGGATTCATTGAAGGGTTAAGTACAAACTGAACATCTCTCTGAGTGGTTAGGACAAAGGTGCAAAACTAAACTCTGAAGCACAGCTTCTACAAAATATTGAGAAAATTGGACATAAAAGCAACAATGTGAGGAAGTATGTGGTGTCACTCCACCACTTGAAAATACAGAAACTTTATTGCACTCTCATTTCATAAAAGTAGACTTCTCTATAGATCAAAAGCTCTAATGGCTCATTGATGAGTAATGGTGGACTGTCACTTTCTTGATTTGTTTTCCTTGTTGATCAATGTCTTTCAGTGAGACACATAGATGTGATTTCTTTTCCACAGTGGGTTGCAAATCTCAGGTACACTCTTGTTTCTCCCAGACTCCAAAAATACCATTCCACATGTTGTTCCTCATCTCTGCACCCACATTTGATTTCACTGTTGACGGGAAAAATAAAAACTATCTTCTGACAGGTGATCCTTCTCTCAGCTCTTGTCCCTAACCTTACTGTCTCTGTTGCAACCTCTGTTGTCTTGTTCCATTTCATCGATACTACTGTGAGCATTGTCGAAATTCTTTCTCCTATTTCTTCTGAGCTTCAAATATACAATCCTAAATAAGAACATAAGAAATAGGAGCAGGAGTAGGCCATTCGGCCCTTCGAGCCTGCTCCGCCATTCAATGAGATCATGGCTGATCTTCTGCCTCAACTCCATTCACCGGCCCTATCGCCATATCCCTTGATGCCCTTACTAGTCAGAAATCTATTGACTTCTGTTTTGAATATACCCAATCTCTGAGCTTCCACAGCCCTCTGGGGTAGAGAATTCCAAAGATTCACCACCCTCTGTGTGAAGAAATTTCTTCTCATCTCAGTCCTGAATGGCCTACCCATTATCCTGAGGCTGTGGCCCCTGGTTCTAGACTCCCCAGCCGAGGGAAACATTCTTCCAGCATCCACCCTATCAAGCCCTGTAATAATTTTGTATGCTTCAATGAGATCCCCTCTCATTCTTCTGAATTCAAGAGAATACAGGCCTAGTTTACTCAATCTCTTCTCATACGACAGTCCTGCCATCCCAGGAATCAATCTCGTGAACATTCGTTGCACTCCCTCTATGGCAAGTATATCCTTCCTTGGGTAAGGAGACCAAAATTGTACACAGTACTCCAGGTGCGGTCTCACCAAGGCCCTATATAATTGGAGTAAGACTTCTTTACTCCTGTACTCAAATCCTCTTGTAATGAAAGCCAGCATGCCATTTGCCTTCCTAATGGCTTGCTGCACCTGCACTCTATCTCCTCCTTGCATGTTCGCTGTATTGAAATCAAGAGTCACCAAGCACTACTTAAAGCAGAGCAGGGAGCTTTTAATATTCTGACCAAGATTCCTCATTCAAAAGCACATTAACTGGTCATTTATTTCATTGCTGTTTGTGAGATTTTGTGTGTACAAAAATGAGTGCTACATTTGCCAGTCGCTGCACTTCTAACCAATTCATTATATGCAAAAGACTTTTGAGATGAGAAACATGATAAGTGCCATACAAATACAAGTCAGTCACTCCATCTCTCTCATTCCCAAGAACCCCAAAACATTGATTGCCTCAGCTTGCCTAGTCCTCCTACAAAGTGAGATATTTTAAAACTCAAGCTCAGTACTTCCTAATTAGTGCTTCCTGATATAGCTGCTCTTCTATCATAGTTTCTAACGGTGGTGTGCAACAAGTCCCATGGTCCTTTAGGCTGACTCTTCAACAAAAAAAACAAATCTTTTTAGAATCAGAAACTCAACACAGCCCAGCAGGATTTTGCATGATAAATCCAGATCAATTGTGTCTTTTCAGTAAATGATGCTAATTAATAGAGACATAAAGGCCCCGATATTGACAGGGGCGGGTTTCGTAAGTGGGGGGGCGGAGTTTCGGTCCGCATGCTGTGGAGTTTTGACTCCACAGCGTGCGTCTTTTTTTTTTAGACAGGATTCCCGCCTGGAAGTCAGCCTGATTGACAGGCTTGGCTCCCTGTCAGGCGGGCAACACGCTGGAGAAGTATGCAGGAGCAGGTAGGGAGCATGCTGCTGAGTTTGTGGAAGCATGGTTGGGGGGGAGGTCCGATCCTGGGAGGGGCTCCGATGGCAAGGGGTGGGGGTGGTTACGATGGTCTTGGTGGTCTGGTGGCGATGCGGGGGAGGTCCGCTGGCGGCAGGGGGATCCGATGGCGGGGGTGGTCCAATGGCGGTGGGGTGGGGGGTCTGATGGAGCGAAGCAGGTAGCTTAGTGGACCGGGAGGAAGCAGCGTGCACCTCCTGGCCCACAAGCAGTGCTGTAAACGCACTTACCTTTTCCCCGAAGCTGTCCTCACCTCCCTTGAGCTGCCGGGTTTCCCAAGGCCTGGAAACCAGGCCGGTCAGGGTTAAGACAGGTTAAATCTGAGGCTCCCAGCCTCATGATAATAGTTAAATGGTCAACCCGCCTCTTGTGAGCAGGTTGGCTGCCTGCCCCCAGTCCCACCTCCGTTAAACCTGGAACTGGGCGGGTTGGAGGCAGGTTGGGGTCGGGGTTGATATTGAAAACATTTTTAAATCTCACCCGATCCCAACCAACTCGTTTTTGGGGGTTAAAATTACCCCAAAGTTCTTTTTTCAAGCATTTTCCTATTTTACAAATAGGGACTTCCCAAATTGCTCACTGAGTTTATCCAATAAGGGGCTGAATAGTGCAGACCTGGAAGGTCTGAAATTCTATCCCCGGTACCCATCTCTCCTGCAACTCCATGTTTGAACCCCTCGATTCAGGTTTCCGCCCTTGCCACAGCACTGAAACGGGCTTATCAAAGTCACAAATGACATCCTATGTAACTGTGACCAGGGTGCACTATCGCTCCTCATCCCTCTCGACCAGTCTGCAGCCTTTGACACGGTTGACCACACCATCCTCCTCCAACGCCTCTCCACCATCGTCCAGGTGAGTGGGACTGCCCTTGATATAAACTCAACAGTCTGATTTTTGGCTGTCTGAGAATTTCTAAAATCTAAATCGGAGGCTAAAGGGTCGATTTGTAAAATAAAATCTAATGTCTGTACATTATAAGGTGGAGACATTTGTTATTCCATGTAATAAGTTTTTCTGCAACAAAAACATCAGAGGGGTTCATTTTCCAACTTTGCACTCCCGGTGGGGACCTTGCCTATTGGAAGCACATATCGGAAATTCATGCACATCCTGCACATGATTTGCTGACCATTCATTTCCAATATGCACTGTGATTTTCAATATTTGTTCCTGGCAAGGATCCCTGCTGGACGTGTGAAGTCAAATAATTATCCATCATAACTCGAGCCATGATCAAGACTTGCTGCCTTGTCCTGATTTGGACTTGGCAAAAGTTGTCAATAAAGTCATGGAAAGTGGCTTTTCCTCACAGCATACAGTTATGTGTCCACTTTGGAGCGCATTTACACTGGGTCAGAAAGCTGTTGGATTGAGCCTGACACCATGAGTTAGGCTGCTAATCTAGACTGACACCCAGAACTTCCCAAAAACTGGTGGAGATGGAGCAGAGGCAGCAAAGGGGACAAGCTGCTCGCAGAGGGAGGAAGAGGAAGAGGAGGAAGAGGAAGAAGCAGAAGAGGAAGAAGCTGTAGAGGAGGAAGCAGAAGAGGAGAAAGCAGAAGGAAGGAGGCAACCCAGACAGTCCCTTTCTGGCCGGGATATCCGGGATTGAATCATCTGCCTGCAGTACCAGTGACCAAAACCCCAATTCCCCTTTCAACAGTTGTCCCACACCTTACCCTTCCTCTGTTACTGACCATCACAGCATCCTCTTGGCCACAATGCTGAAATAAAAGCCACCACAAAGCAACCTTTCCAATCCAACTTTATCCATATATGCATCCAATATTACACCAAAAAAATCAACGAATCACCCTTGAGCATTCCCTTAGTGACTGTCTTGCATGTGTCTGCCTATCCTAGTGATGTCACGCAGTGCTACCCCAGTGACTGCAGCATGGCTGGTGGAAGGTTGCTGACTTTCAGTGGGGGAACTACAGATGGCCTTGCAGGTGACCTCGAGGAGCTGGTGGCTGGGAGTGTGAAATCAAGTGACAGTGTTTCTTCTTCCTCACTCTCCTCTCCCTCTTCTTGTTCAACCATTGGCTGGGCAGGCTGAATTTCTTCGGTGTGTGAAATGAGGAAGGCACAGGGGTAGGGTTGTGATGAGGGGAGAGGGGTTAAGCAAGAGGTGCATGCTTACACCACGTGCAGCTTACACATCAGAAGATATTGTGGGCTATGGGGAAGTGGGATGTGAGAAGGAGAATAACGTATGAGGATACCAGCATCTTGTATCCTTTCAGCCCTGCTGCTGGCTAAGGGATCAGCCATGCCCCTGCCAAGAATGGCCAGCACCGTTTCCTCCAAGGGGGTGAGGTGAAGCTAGGAATGTGAGGTGTGCCTCTTGTTTGGTAGAGATTGTTGGCAGGTGAGTGATGGGGTGGGGTGGGGGCGGTTGGTCATGCATTGAGCAGTGTGTAAGGCTAGTGATGCAGTTGTTAGGAGATGGCTTTTGAAGATGCATTCACTGACCTTGACCACTCGTCTCAAGTCATGAAACTTCTTTGGACTTTGGAGCCACGATCTGTGGGTGACACTGCCGGCAGTGACTGCCTTGGCGATCTGGTCCCACGTCCTTCTTTCTGGAGGGCTTCCTGGCCCCCTGTGGGTAGAGGACCTCTCTTCCAATGTTCATCCCTGCACAAAGGCTTCGAATGCTACATGCGAGACACTGAGTGTCGTTTCTCAGGCCTGTTGAGCTATTTGGGTTAGTGCTGAAGCACTTTTAACATTTTTCATCACCAGAAGGTAGCTCACCTTTAGGAGCTGCAGACTGCCTTTAAGAGGCACAACTAGCTTTAAATAAAGCTAGCCACACGTGAAAATCAAGAACTTCGGCCTCCCTGTTGAGCGCACAGCCTGTCAGCAGTGTGTTCAGTGCTGGGCTGTATGCTACAATCATGTAAAGTAGCCGGCAGCACAAATTTTACATGCTGCCTGAACTCCCTCCAATGGGCGCGGGCAGTTCGCGCATCCTGATCCCCGTGCCCGTTTTTCAATTAAATCTAATTTCTAGGCCAGTACGTTTTCATTTATCATAAGTAACACACAAGAATTGACAGGAAATGCAAAAAGTCATTCGGGCTGATGATTGATCAACCCCACCTGCCACACTTCTCATCATATCTCTCAATATTTTCTGTTGCACCCAGTTGTCGTTTGAACCCATTTACACTCCCCCTTTCAATGGACTTTCTTGGTGATTTAATCCACCAGTCCCTGTTGCACAGACTGAAATAAGAAAAATAATACTTCATTTTATTTAATACAACTTGCTGAAGCAACATCTTATCCCAGGACACAAGGTCCAGATGGTATCAGCATTGAGGTATTTGTTTCTGAGCTGCTTACATTTAGAGAAAATTATAAGAACATAAGAACATAAGAAATAGGAGCAGGAGTCGGCCATTTGGCCCCTCGAGCCTGCTCCACCATTCAATAAGATCATGGCTGATCTTCTTCCTCAACTCCACTTCCCTGCACTATCCCCATATCCCTTGATTCCCTTAATATTCAAAAATCTATCGCTCTCTATCTTGAATATACTCAACGACTGAGCCTCCACAGCCCTCTGGGGTAGAGAATTCCAAAGATTCACCACCCTCTGAGTGAAGAAATTTCTCCTCATCTTAGTCCTAAATGGCCGACCCCATATTCTGAGACTGTGGCCCCTGGTTCTCGACTTCCCCAGCCAGGGGAAACATCCTCCCTGCATCTACCCTGTCAAGCCCTGTAAGAATTTTGTAAGTTTCAATGAGATCACCTCTCATTCTTCTAAACTCCAGAGAATATTATGCAAGGGAATGACAGCCTCTGCAGCCTTAAACACATTAGTAGAAGTAATTCCATGAAAATTAGATGAGAAGACAGCAGACTGTTTTCTCCAAAGCCCATTCTGAAAGGCAGCGCTCATTTCCCTAAGTAATCGATTGGAATTTAGACTAGAATGAAGAAAATTCAAGGTGAGGAACAAGAATGGCATCGGTGGCCTGTGAAAACAATGTTATGTGTTTTGCCATTGCAATATGTTAACTGGTATTTTAATCAGCAGTCTTGGGTCATTCTGGTAGCTTGATGGAAAGGTCAGTTCTAACATGAAACTAGGAGAGGACATTACAATTTTGTGCATGCAGGGTGTATAAGTTCCTAAGTATCTCTTGCAGTTGATATCACCAACTTCTGTATACCTGTAAGACATTGGGCCAGAAATTAGGCACTTGCCGGGTGAGTACGCGCTGTGTACTCACCCATAAGGCCACCTGAAGTGCCGGTTTCCTGCATGCACTGCGCATGCGCAGGAAACCGGAACTTCCGGTCTCGTGAAGGGAGGGGTTCAGAGGTGAACCGCGTGCGCGGGAGAGGCTGCGCGCACGCAGCGAACTTAGTTTTTTTTTCAGGTTTCTCCAGGAAGGTAAGTATGGAAGAAGCTGCGCTTTTAAAAAGGAGGCACAAGACCCGTTTTTAACAAGGTAAGTGGTTAATTAATTACAATTTAAAAAATGTTTCAACAGGTTTATCTTTTTTAGATACTTTAAAGAAAGGTAAGTTTATTTTTAGCACTGTTAAAAAGTATTTTAATTTTGTCAAAAATTTAAATTTTTGTTTAAAGTAGTTAATTTATTTAACTCACAGTTATTTTAAAAATGTGATGGTTTTAAAAAAAAATTATTTGAAGTTTAGGTGTTGTTTTGGGGCCGATTTCAATTCATAGATTTGACAGGTCTTCCTGTCAAATCTATGAATGAAAGATGGTCTGCTGCCATTGGCTCTCCATGGCCCGCGTGATCCCAGGGGACGCATCGCACTAACTACGCCCCTGGGATACACAAGCACTGCGCGCCGGCAGCTGCAGGAGGCCCAGGAGCTGAAGTCCCCGTGGGCCCAGAGGTCAACGGCAGGCGCGGTAGGTACGTGCACGCGCAATCCTTGCACCCGCGGGAAGCCAGGGAGCCTAATTTCTGGGCCATTATCTACTTATTGTAATGTTTATTTGTGCACACAAATAAACTTCCATTTGAATACAAATTAGAAATGAGTATTTGCATTAATTGTGTTGCATCTGAATTTTTCCAACTGACTCCACTTCAAAAGTACTTCATTGGCTGTAAAGCGCTTTGAGACGTCCGGTGGTCGTGAAAGGCGCTATATAAATGCAAGACTTTCTTTTTTCATTTACCGTTTTGAGTGATCACAGCGAATAGATACGAAGAGTTCACTAACAGGAACCTGCACTATTGTTCAACAACATAAACAACTTGCAATTATATAGCACCTTTAATGCAGTAAAATGTCTCAAAGCGCTTCACAGGAGCGTTGACACTGAGCCACATAAGGAGATATTAGGACAGCTGACCAAAAGCTTGGTCAAAGAAGTAGGTTTTAAGGAGCGCCTTAAAGGAGGAAAGAGAGGTAGCGAGGTGGAGAGTTTTAGGGAGGGAATTCCAGAGTTTAGGGCCTCGGCAGCTGAAGGCACGTCTGCCAATGGTGAAGTGATTAAAATAGGGGATGTGCAAGAGGCCAGAATTGGAGGAGTGCTGGGATCACGAAGGGTTGTAGAGCTGGAGGAAGTTACAGAGATAGGGAAAGAGGCGAGGCCATGGAGGGATTTGAAAACAAGGATGAGAATTTTAAAATTGAGGCGTTGCCAGACCGGAAGTCAATGTAGGTCAGCGTGCACAGAAATATTAGGACAGCTGACTGTCCACCTCTCTACCTCTCTTTCCTCCTTTACGGCGCTCCTTAAAACCCACTTCTTTGACCAAGCTTTTGGTGAACGGGATTTGGTGCGAGTTAGGATATGGGCAGCAGAGTTTTGGATGAGCTCAAGTTTATGTAGGGTGGAAGATGGGAGGCCGGCCAGGAGAGCATTGGAATAGACAAGTCTAGAGGTAACAAAATCATGGATGAGAGTTTCAGCAGCAGATGGGGACCTACAAATTCCAAGAGAAAGTAGTTTGTATTTATATTTAATAGAAATATTGGGGGAGAAATTCAGTATCGCCCCATTTGGGGCGCAATTATCGGCCGGGCGCAAAGATTAGCGCCTGGCGCTAATTATCGCCACCGACTGCAAACTTGACTTTTATCGCCCCTGGAGGTGATTGGAGCGCGAAATCAGGCGCTTCACACCTGTCTTAAGGCGCAAAGGCCGAGGAGCGAGGCGCTACCTCAGAGCGCTGGCGAAGCTCATGTAATGTCAGTCAGCAATGGAACACACACACAATGGCACGGGCCAGTTCTTAAAGGGGATGGTTAATCTTGCTTTCCATCCACATCCTGCTCATTGCATCCTTGAATCTCTGCCTGGAGAGACCTGCACATCAAATGTGCTGGAAAGAACAATGGAGAGTACCAGGCAAAGAGCTCAGAGTGCAGGACCAAAGTCTCTTCTAAATCGATACAAGGAATGGCAAATCAAAATGAACCTGCAAAGTGCTGCTCAGTACCCAAACACAGCGTTGAATCTCTCCAGAAGTCTCTCCCTCTCTCTCTCAGAATGCGTAGTTCAAAAATGGCACCAACAATAAAAGGCAGGAAGCGGTCACCTTTAAATAGCGCTCCCCCTTTCCCTTCATGACTGCAGAACGCTCCCCTCAACCTGTCGTTGCTTGCGTCAGGCGGTAAGGCAGGGGGCGCCACTCAATATCCGCTCCGGGGCGATACCGGGGCGTTGCGCACTCGACTGACGTCACGATTTGCCGGCCAGGAGATCGTGGCGGTAGTGTTTAGCGCCGCCGCAAAATGTCTAGTTAATTTCGCGAGCGGCGCAAACATGGCCGCGTCTGGGTGCTAGATGATTTGCGCCCCATTAGCGCCCTCTTAAGGCGCTAACGGGAGGCGCAACCAACTGAATTTTTCCCCCATTGTTTTATCTTTCCTTGCTACTGAGTAAATAGAAATTAAGTTTTATGTATAAGAAATATATAAGATTCTGTGGGGGATTGACAGGATAGATGCTGAGAGGTTGTTTCCCTTGGCTGGAGAGTCTAGAACTAGGGGACATAGTCTCAGGATAAGGAGTCGGCAATTTAAGACTGAGATGAGGAGGAATTTCTTCACTCAGAGTGTTGTGATTCTTTGGAATTCTCTGCCCCAAAGGGCTGTGGATGCTCAGTCGTTGAGTATATTCAAAGCTGAGATAGATAGATTTTTGGACTCTAGAGGAATCAAGGGGTAATGGGGATAGGGCAGGAAAGTGGAGTTGAGGTTGATGATCAGCCATGATCTTATTGAATGGTGGAGCAGGCTTGAGGGGCCGTATGGCCTACTGCTGCTCCTAATTCTTATGTTTATGTTCTTATGTATATTAATGGGCATTCTGTATCCTATTGTAAAAACCACCAAGATCTTTTAGGACTCCATGTAATTCAGCCAGTAACAAACCACGTGACATCATTGGTTGGCATAAAGCCCCGAATGATCTCACCAAAGAGATAAACGGCAGCTTCCAGGTCAGTGGAAAATTTTCATCTTAGGGAACAGATGAAATACTGAGGCTGATGATTGAATATTGGAGGGTTGTTCCGTGTATTAATCAAGCTGCAATCTCATGGAGTGTTCCCCACTTGCTTGTTGCACCCTTCAAAATCAAGACAGCTGCAGATAAGGCAGGCAACCATGTCATAAATTTTAGACTGCCTTCCCTGCTTCTTTCATCAACCTCCAGTCTTGTGTCTTCTTTTCTCTTCTCTTTATTTAATGCATTCCTGCATTGGGTATTGGAAGTGGGGTAAAACTGTTAATATTATAATTTAACAACCAACAAGCTGTCAGAAGTGCACAGTGCCAAATATCCGCAGGTCTTCCACCACACTCTCACCATCAGTTTGACAGGAGTCCGGTGAAAAGCCATGAATTAGACCAGGATGCAGATACAATGGCCCCAGTATTTACGGGGAGGGTGCGGGGGAGGCCAAAAACAGATGAAGAAGGTTTCATTTTTTCGATCCGTTTCCCGCCCAGCAGCCGGTCAAATCGACAGCCTGGCCGGCGGTCGGGAGGGATCACCAGCAGCTGGAGGCTGCAGCCGGGAACCCTTGGGGCCAGTCGGGAGGGGGAAGACAGGCAGCGATCAAGAGGGGGGAGAGAGCCCGTGATCAGGAGGGCTGGGGGTGGGGAGGCTGGGGAAGACCGAAGGCTTCTTTGAGGGGCTGGGGGGCGCACTCCTGCTCCTGCTAGCCCACAAGCAGTGCTGAAAGAGGCACTTACCTTGTGGAGCTGGCAGCTCCCGCTTCCCTTTTACTGCCGGGTTTCCCGAGCCCTGGGAAACCTGCACAGCAGCAGTAAATTTTAAATCAGGCTCCCAATTGCACTGTGGGAGCCTGATTTAAATATGTTGATTAAGTATCCCACCTCTCCACAGCGAGACACTTGTACACCCCAATGTCCACCACCATAAAAAGGTGTTGGACGTGTGCGCAGCTTGATGGGGTCGCGTTCCCTGTATTTAACTCTTTAACCCCCGACACTCTCCCGCCCGTTGTGGGATCGTTACTATCGAGGGCAGAGTGGTCCCTCATGTAAAACAGGGTGTTATCAGGAGGAGAGGACTTCCAGGCCATGAGTTCCTCTAGCCCCAACCTGCCATCCATTGGGCAGCTGGTAAGCTGGGTGAAGACACAGTGCAAAAGCAGTCGTACCAGATTCTTGGTGGCAGAAGTGTAGCCCAATTTGGGATCCAGGCCATCCTAGGGGTTTGACAAGCCCCCTCATTGCATGAGTGCTAAGCTCATGTTGTATGATAGCACACATGGGCCGTGATTTCGCCAGCCGTGGCGAGACTGGTATGGCCGGAGCAGACAGCGGTCTCAAACTCCGCACCCGTCTTCATCCCACCTCCTCCAAGTGATTTTGCCCTGATTGGGCTTGATAAGCTCGCCCTGCGAGGTTTCCAGCCAATTAAAAGGAAGCGGGTCTGATGACGTCATTTGATGATGTGT
This sequence comes from Squalus acanthias, assembly GCA_030390025.1. Taxonomy (NCBI): domain Eukaryota; kingdom Metazoa; phylum Chordata; class Chondrichthyes; order Squaliformes; family Squalidae; genus Squalus; species Squalus acanthias. The sequence continues at coordinate 21,203,142 of CM059433.1, read as the reverse complement.
CATCCTTAAAGGGGCCATGCCCACATTCATTTTTGACAGTGGTGCTGTCAGTGTTCTACAGCATTGAGGTGCTGCAAACTATGACAAGCACTGCACAAAGGTGCATGGCTGCACCCAGGCTCTCCCATGACTCCCTCCATATGCTTATGGAGGGAGTCACAGCACGCAGAGAGGTTCTCTTCCATTCCAATGGGCGGTAGAGACCTCCCCAGGAGACCAACGCAGCCTGGTTGCACATTGCACAGGAGGACACAAGCAGGGATGTTGTCAGGAGGACCAGGCTGCAGTGGCGCAAACCTTTCAATGATCACAGTAGATCACGAAATGTTACTGCAACACTCAACCTCATCCTCCTGTGCCACTCATCACATCCCCATCACTCTGCCTTCCCTACCCTACTCCTGCACATCCTTACTCACACCAACTTACCTTGCACCTCCCCCCATCCCTCTCTATCTACATTATCACTTCCCCATCTCACTAGCCACCCCTCACACTCACCCTCATCCTAATCCAATCATACCAACTAACAACACACAAGGGTATGCACTTGGGTGTTTTATGCAATGGTCGTGTAAACATTCTGTTAATGTGTTGTCAAGCATTGAAATCCTTATTGTCACCACTTTGCCTTCTTGGACAGATTTGTGTGCACCTTTGAAAGTGTCTTAATGAGTTCCAATGAATGATGAGACATAACTTCCACCCCCCCCTCCCCCGCAATGGTCATGAGTGTTAAAGGAATGGCTTGGACATTGCAGGGATGCTTTATGGTGCTGGTGTGGGGTGCTGCCAACCTGGTGCATCATGTGGCAGCCAGGGTTTACAGTGTTAAGTGAAGCAAATCTGGACATGGTGAGGCCATCGCTGGCGTCCCGGGCAGCAATGTGCACGGGTGATGATGCCCTGTATCCAGTGCAGCATCAGTTGATTGCGGAGAAGGTTGGTGTGGATGTTGGTGCTGCTGGTGTGCCCGGTGATGCTGGTGTTGGGTCTGATTGTGTTGGGATTCTGAGGACCAAGGTGAGAATTTTTCAAGGGCACCAATGCTGATGGAATAGATGGCAGGTGAGGTTAAGATGACAGAAGTAATCTGTCAATGTTGAGATAGGTTGTTCCAAGGAGGTGACAGTGGATAGAGAGATTACTCCAAACACTTCAAAAGTGCATATAGCTCAAAATTGGGTTCCAAATCATTAATGCTCCAGCTTCTAAGACTGGGAAGTGAACAGCTGTGAAATGGTATGTTTCATCCCACTTTTGCAGCTTTCACCTATTCACAGTAATCCACAGTCATTGAGAACCCGACATACTTACCTGACGTGATAGCCGCTCTCCGGGAACCTCGTTGAAAACCTGGTAAAATGGTAAGTACATGGGAAAATGGTTCTTAACTACCTTTTAATAAGCTTTTAACAATCTAAATTGGCTGACCCGCCGCTTGGTGTCGGGTCTGTTCAGGGATGACAGACCCGGCACTTGGGAAACTGGCAAGGAGGCGGGTTTACAGCGGGATACCGCCCCGCTGTCAATCTTTGTGATTTTGACAGCGGACCCGCCTCCAAACCTGCACTCTGAGTGCCGGTAAAATTCCGGCTATGGGGTCAGGAACCACGGCGGCAGAGGATAGCTTTGGTCTCCCAAGAGTCTCCCAAGGTGGACTGCTTTAAAATAAAAGCAACATGCCTGTTCCCAGGGAAGTGAAATATTTAGTTGCATAAGGTGGTGCTGCTGGGGCGAATCCTTTCCTGTTAACGTAGATTGTAGCAGTGAGCAAGGGAGAACCTGGGTGCAATCTATGACTTTTGGACCATCAAAAATGCTACAACTCTGTAAAATTGCACTGTCTAGTCATGCTGCTACTGATTGTCCATGGGGAAGGTGATGAAATTGCTTGCTCCAACAAGCAATGTATCTGCTATTCGCTTAAAGCATCTGTGCCTGCGTTAAAGGTGTGCTGAAGGTTCACTTGCAGCATTTTGCATTAATCAGTGACTGCTTCTTCCACAAATACAAAAATGTGCATCATCATCATCAAGGCAGATTCTAGCTCAATTCTCCCATCTCCAAACCATTCTTGTGCTTCTCTCTTCAATTCTCCATACGATCTCCCATTCTTTGGATGGGCTCAGAAGCATCCTTCTTCTCTTCCCTATTGGTCTTTTCCCCTCTATCTGTCCTTCGAACACCGCTTTCAACATCCCATCCCCTCTCAGCACACGCCCAATCAAATTTATTTGCCTTTTTCTGATGACATCAATCAAACTACGTTCCTCTGGTATCATTGTTATCCACTGCACTTTCTCTGTGCGTCTCCAAACTCACATCTCCAAACTCTCTGGAAGCCTGATCTCTTTGCTCAGCGTTCATGCTTCAGCTTCATAGCGCACCGCATTCCATAGCAAACACTTCCGTAATCACAGAATCCCCACAGTGCAGATAGAGGCCATTTCGGCCCATCGAGCCTGCACCGACACATATCCCACCCTATCCCCGTATTTAATCCCCCTGACACTAAGGGTCAATTTATCATAGCCAAATCAACCTAACCCGCACATCTTTGGACTGTGGGAGGAAACCGGAACACCCGGAGGAAACCCACGCAGACACGGGGAGAATGTGCAAACTCCACACAGACAGTCACCCGAGGCCGGATTCGAACCCGGGTCCCTGGCGCTGTGAGGTAACAGTGCTAACCACTATGCCACCGTGCTGCCTAATCTCTTCTTTAGTTCTCTGTCCCAGCGAGTGGGTGCTGTGCACCTCAGGCACTGCGTGGTAAGCCTAGCATCTACTGCTCCTTTTCTTCTTCCTAAAAAGTAAAGATGCAAAAGCCATTGCGTCTTGTGTGAAATGCTGGGAGGGAAAAATGGCAGCCCCACGGCAAATGGCACAGAGGGAAACGTCAAGGTAGTTGGCATCAGCAAGGAACAACCTTCCAAAAGCTGTTGCTAACAATGTTGATGTTTGGTTCTTCAAATTCTCTCCCACCTTCTCCCCAGGACCCTGCAACTCTGCACGCCTGTCTTTTACAAGCGACAAGAGAAAACAGCACAAATGAGGTGGAAAGACAGAAATGGGACAGAAAACAGCATGATGTTATTTTCACTTCATTTGGATGCAACCGCCAGCAAAATAGACAGGTGCTTCATGTGAGCTCTGGAAATGATGCCAGAGAATAGGACAAGCAAAATACTGGGTGGAGATCTGGTGCAACAGAATTCTGCCCAATTTCATAATTGATGGTCCCAATTGAACAATCCAGACTACATGTCCATTGCTCTTGGCATGGTGATTTGGTTGGCAAAGACGGTGTCAGTGCAACTCAGCTAATCTTGAGGATTATCTTATCACCATTGACTGAACCAAACATCTGACCCTCCTATTCAATCTACCATCTGTTGTACCAAACCATGTGAAGATTTTTGTGATTCGAATGCTATGAAGCTACATAACCAACATGTCTCTAATTTGCCTTATGCTCAGTGCTGGCTGGTGCTCTTTCAGCTGTCAAGTGCTTGTTCACTTTGCTATAGTGCGTTTTACAGAAACTTCAAGTAACAATATGTATAGTTCAGGTCCAAACTCACACACAAACAAGCAAAATTAAGAAGTTTTTTTTAATATAAACAGCTTTTAAACCTGTAAGTTTCACTCCTCTTTCTCTGAGGCACTCATTCTTACTCGACTATGGTTCCTTGGGCTCCAGTAACACACTGGTGACCACAGAGTGTATCACAGGCAAACCTGACCTTGTCCTCACCTGGCATCCATAATGGTATACTTTCTGATCAACACAATACCGGGAATAGAATGCTGGCTGTCTTTTCCCCTTCGTAACCTCAGGGTGCTGAAGCCAATTATAGCACCTGATCACTGCCCCAGATGAATTCAGCTAAGACAAGGGAGGCGATTTTCTCACTGGAGGCGAGATGGAGGCGGGTTTCGGCTTGGGTGTGTGAGAAACTCGCCTCCACTGATAGTTTTCAAAAAATTGAGATTTTCCCATGATTGGCCACTTGATTTCAGAGGTGTGGGCTGCCTTGCTCAATTAGTGTTTTGGGACTGAAAGTCGCCTCTGTTGACAGCACTTTCCCAGTCTGATTTTATGGCTTCTTGCTCCCTTGGCTCATTCCACAGCATTTCTGCATCTCCTGTACCACCTCCAACATCTTTTGAGAAACCACTATGTCCAATTCCAAGGCAAGGGTCTACCCGAGGCTCTTGGATGAGGCGCTGCAAATGTTGTTGGAGTGGGTGACAGCTAGCATGGAGGTGCTCTTCCACTCATCTCGGAGGAAGAGGCCTGCCAAAGAAACCAAGGCTGTGTGGGTACAGCTGGCAAGGGATATAACCTCCAGATCTGTGCGCAGATTGGGAGACTGTTTCTGTGTATTGATGAAATATCATCCCTGTTGGAAAGCATTAACATGATTTGATGCCAAAATGTTGGCGTTATGCCATCTGTTACTTAGCCTTAGGCAGCTCCACATTGCGGGCAACGCCACACTTGTGGTGAAAGGAGGCCAGAGAGTCATGTCCATTGTCAATGAAGTCCTGGCATGGAGCCAAGGACATGTGCCAACTTGGCCAACCTATACAAATCTGGCCATGATAAGTTCATCCCTTGCATCCCTGCCAGCCATGTGCTCGCGTGCTGCCACTGCCGCTGGTCGAAACACCGGCGCTCTGACCTCCTCCTGCTCCTCCTCCTCCTCCTGCTGCTCCTCCTCCTGCTCCTCCTCCTCCAGATCATCCTCCTCCTCCTCAGCCTCCTCCTCCTCCTCAACCTCATCCTCATCTGAGGTCCAAGGTGAAAGGAAATGAATGTTTCCCATTCTGCTTGCAGATGCCTCCTCTGGGGAAGCGCTCATTGTAAGCGGGGCGAGGTTCTTCCCAGGAGGTCCCACAGTTGATGGAGTCAAGCTGTAGCACCTCCGACTTCAGAAGGCCTTCTAAAAGCACTCAGAGACCTTTTAAAGCCAAGGTCTGGCACCTGCAAGTAATCCTTGCTGCAGTGAACGAGGTCTTGTTAGACCTGCAGCAGTGAGGAGGCCACCCACGAGTCAACCCGCCAGGTTTACCTGGCGTGGTTCAGAAGTTGCGTGAAGCACGCCGAAATGATGGTAAATTCAAGAGGGCCTCTCAAAATAGGATTAGAGAGGCCCTTAACAAGCATTTGCAGTAGTTAATTAACACTATGGCCAGCTGGAGGCGGGAGCGTTTCCCGACCGCCAAAACCGGCACCGGCAAAATCCCACGGAGGCGGGTTGGAGTCGGGTTTCTGACCCGACCTCAGTAATTCGAATCTTCCCGCCTTTCCCTACTCCAAACCCGCCTCCTCCAGCGTCAGAAAATCGCCCCCATTGTATCAAACTGGGGACCTTCTGGCTTGTTCAGCTTAGTACAACGTGGTTGGTGTTTTTGCCCACTTGATTATCACAGAAAACTACATACTCCCTTCTTGTCCATTTTCCTCCCCGCCCCCCCCCACCCCCACCCCCCTCCCTCAACAGACACCCTCCAACCCTATAGCTCTGTGGATGTGAAGATTCACAGCCCACAAAAAGTGCTATTTTGAGGCAGCTGTCAAGACGCATGTGACGGTGACCCAGCAGGGTCACTTCATTCTATTTTACCTGCTGCCCACGGGAAAACACCAGACTTTGTTCAGCACTTCTCCATTCAGTGCAGTTGAGATCAACAATGCAGAAGAACTGGGAACTTAAATGTAAATCCCTCCATTCCGTGACACTTCAGGGTGTTGCTACCAAATGTAGTAACATCATGTCACCTTTATTAAATCTTCTTTTATTATTATTCAATGGTTCCTTATTCACATAATTTATTCAGTGTGGGGTTGCTTTCTCCTAATTCCCAGATTACCTCACCAGTGCTTGAAAAATAGAATATATTTTAATAATTTGTTACAATGCTCATCTAAATATCTTTTTTTCGTGACTCACTTGAGGTTTAAATTTGGATAAGTTTCAATCTTGGCAGTTTGGAAATACATTGAGATGGCATTGTGCTCCTGATCCTAGCAATTAACAGGAAGGTTACACACCGACAATGAGATGGCATTGTGCTCCTGATTCTAGCAGTTAACGAGATGGTTACACACCTAGACTGAGAAAGTGTATTTTATACTGAATACATTTACAAGACTAAAGAGATCTACCTTCCATAAAAAGATTTCAAGATGGTAGACAAAATCTGTTGGAAAGGTGTACACCCGCTTAACAAAAGAACTTGCTTGAGGTTGAATATTCTTTGCCAAAATAAAATTAAATGAATAAAGTCAATGTTACATTTTGTTCTAATGCAACATTTCATACTATATCTGTAGTACAAACAGAGTATGTAGGAGTAACCAAATGAGTACCCCCTATAAATTCTACAAGTTAATCAGAATTAAAACAGCACCTTGGTCCAACTTGGATTTGTTAAAGGCAAATGGTGTTTAACTAACTTGATTGAGTTCTTTGATACGGTAACAGAGAGGGTTAATGAGGGTAATGCAGTTGACATACTGTACATGGATTTCCAAAAGGCGTTCGACAAAGTGCCACATAATAGGCTTGCCCATGGAATAAAAGGGACAGTGGCAGCATGGATACGGAATTGGCTAAGTGATCGGAAACAGAGAGTAATGGTGAATGGTTGTTTTTCGGACTGGAGGAAGGTATACAGTGGTGTTCCCCAGGGGTCGGTTCTAGGACCACTGCTTTTCTTGATATATATCTTAATGACTTGGACGTGGGTGTACAGGGCACAATTTCAAAATTTGCAGATGACACAAAACTTGGAAATATAGTGAACAGTGAGGAGGAGAGTGATAGACTTCAGGAAGACATAGACAGGCTGGTGAAATGGGCAGACACGTGGCAGAAAAGTGTGAAGTGATACATTTTGGTAGAAAGAATGAGGAGAGGACATATAAATGAAATAGTACAATCCTGAAGGGGGTCACGAACAGAGAGACCTGGGGGGATGTATGTGCAAATCGTTGAAGGTGGCAGGGCAGGTTGAGAAAGCAGTTAAAAAGACTTACGGGGTCCAGGGCTTCATGAATAGAGGTATAGATTACAAAGGTGTGGAAATTATGATGAACCTGTATAAAACACTGGTTCGGCCCCAACTGGAGTACTGTGTTCAATTCTGGGCACCACATTTGGGGAAGGATGTAAAGGCCTTAGAGAGGGTGCAGAAAAGATTTACGAGAATGATTCCAGGAATGAGGGACTTCAGTTACGTCGATAGACTGGAGAAGCTGGGGTTGTTGTCCTTGGAGCAGAGAGGATTGAGAGGAGATTTGATAGAGGTGTTCAAAATCATGAGGGGTCTGGACAGAGTAGATGGAGAGAAACTGTACCCATTGGCTGAAGGGTCGAGAACCAGAGAACACAGATTTAAGGTGATTGGCAGAAGAACCAAAAGCGACGTAAGAAAAAACCTTTTTACGCAGCGAGTGGTTAGGATCTGGAATGCACTGCCTGAAAGGGTGATGGAGGCAGACTCAATCATGGCTTTCAAAAGGGAGTTGGATAAGTATCTGAAGGAAAGAAATTTGTAGGGCTACGGGGAAAGAGCGGGGGAGTGGGACTAGCTGAAGTGCTCCTGCAGAAAGCCAGCATGGGCTCGACGGGCCGAATGGCCTTCTTCCGTGCTGTAACCATTCTATGATTCTATGAACTGAGATATTAATCAGTTGGGTTGTCAGTTTAGTGTCTCCCATTAATAGTAATATTGACCCAGACTTCAAGGACACCCTCAAAGCCTCCTTGAAAAAGTGCAACATCCCCACCGACACCTGAGAATCCCTGGCCCAAGACCGCACAAAGTAGAGGAGAAGCATCCGGGAAGGCGCCGAACACCTCGAGTCTCTTCGCCAGGAGCAAGCGGAAGCCAAGCGCAAACAACGGAAGGAGCGCACGTCAACCCGCGCACCCCACCCACCCGCCCCTTCAACCACCGTCTGCCCCACCTGTGACAGAGACTGTAGGTCCCGCATTGGACTCATCGGTCACCTGAGAACTCATTTTTAGTGTGGAAGCAAGTCATCTCGGTTCCGAGGGACTGCCTAAGAAGAAGAATATTGACCCAGAGCTCCTTAACTATTCCTAAGTGATAGGTCAACAATATGCACCCTCCTTCAGGCTTGTAAATATGTTGATCATGTTCCACACCAATCATTGCTTATATACTTCTGTTTGTCAATATGCCATTCCAACCTGAAGCAAATAAAATAAAGTAATTTGGACCCGTGCTCATCATGTGACTGATGGAAATGCAGAGCATGTACGCCAAAAAGAGAGAAAAGGTTAGGGTGAAGAGAAGGACGAACACCTAGCTCATTATGAAGACAACATTTAAACAAGCAACAAAATTCTGCTTCCTCACATTACAAAATAAATCATTTTGCTTCCTGGAAAATAGCAATAGAAATTTAATTCAAACCAATCTTTTTCAGATAATCACTTCATGTGTTATTGAGTGGTGATCAAAAAATGAAAAAAAAGACTTACAGACAGAATTCTTGTGGTCGCTGTCCTTACTGGGAAGCATTTTGACTCCTCTCGACTTCAGCTCAATTGCCTTTTTCACTTTTGTATAAAAAATAAAAAATAAGGAGTTAATAGATGAAAATCACACTGAAATATAAAAGTACTGCATGATTACAACAGAATGGAGCCCATTTAAAGAGTATATTTAAGTGTTATTAAATGTTCCTGCTGCAAACAGGAAAGGTTTATTGCAATCGATATAAGAGTATTTTTTTGCCTGTGAGGAAATGCCAAGGTTTCCTACCCGTTGGTTAATATTTCTAAGAAAAACAGAAAATGCTGGAAACACTCAGCAGCTCAGACAGGATCTGTGGAGAGAGAGACAGAGTTAACGTTTCACGTCGATGACCTTTTGTCAGAACGGTTCTGACGAAGGGTCATCGACCTGAAACGTTAACTCTGTTTCTCTCTCCACAGATGCTGCCTGACCTGCTGAGTGTTTCCAGCATTTTCTTTTTTTATTTCAGATTTCCAGCATCTGCAGTATTTTTCTTTTGGGTTGATATTTCTAACTTGGACATCTTGTGTACCTTATGAAAATATATTGGCCCAAAAATTCGGCCTAATACGGGAGAGTACACACTGTGTACTCACCTGTATTAGATCCCGAAGTGCCAGTTTCCTGCATGCACTGCGCATGCGCGGGAAACCGGCACTTCCGGTATGGCGAAGGGGGCGGTTCCTAGGTGAACCACGTGCGCGCTACAGGTTGTGCGCACGCAGCACACTTAGGTTTTTTGTCAGGTTTCAACGCGAGGGTAAGTATTGAATCTTCTACACATGTAAAAAGGAGGCGTAAGACCCCTTTTGAATAAGGTAAGTAGTTAATTAAGTATAATTTTTAATTTTTTTCAACAGGTTTATCTTTTTTAGAGACTTTAAAGAAAGGTAAGTTTATTTTTATAACTAAATTTTTTTTTAATTTTTTAAAAATTTAAATTTTTGTTTAAAGTGGTTAATTTATTTAACTATAGTTATTTTATTAATGTAATGGTTTTTTTTTTAAATTTATTTGAGGTTTAGCTGTTCTTTTGGGGTCTCTTTCAATTCACAGATTTGACATGTCTCCTGTCAAATCTATGAATGAAAGATAGTCTGCTGCCATTGGCTCTCCGTGGCCCACGTGATCCCAGAGGTCGCATCGCACTAACTGCGCCCCTGGGACACGCACACACTGCGCGCCGGCACTAGGGAGAGGCCCAGGACCCAAAGTTCCTGTGGGCCCAAAACACAACGGCCGGCGCGAAGTGTGATATCGCGCGCGATCCTTACCCCCGCGGCAAGCCTCTGAGTCAAATTTCTGGGCCATTGTGTTTGCTTCTTTTCATCCTTTATTTGCCCATAAGAAATCACTGCTTTTCATATGTTTGGCTAGTCGCAAGGAATGCTGGGAAATATCTCTATATATTTCAAAAGACCGCTTTGGAAAACTCCAACAAGCTGATTAAAATGGCTGAAATTGTATAGCAATGGGGAAGACTTTAGCATTCAATTCAATTGTCATTTTTTAAAATCTGATAATTGTAACTAATTTTTGATTTTATTTTCTAGTTCATTTAAAAAAAATTATTACTTGTTGGTCACATCTTTGGAAAACTGACCATCATGGAAGGCGGGAGTCAGAAGGAAGAATATATGGGTAAATAAAATGCATTTTTTAAAGGTAAAATTAAAGTAATAAACATGAGTATGGGAAGAAGAACTATCAGGAGAAAAAGGAGAACTTTTTTTTCTCCTTTTATAAAACATCTTTGTGCTCATTTGGGGAATCGTGGACAGTGTTGGGGAATAAGCACCCAGTGTCAGCATCAAGTGCTCCCAGGTCAGGTAATATCACAGCTAGATCCAGAGTAAAGCTCCCTCTACTCTGCCTCAACAATATGCTTCAACCCCATATGAACACCTTTTAATGCAATAGTGTGACATTTATTCCACTCACCACATCAACCAACATTAGGCCGATCAAAGTGAATTAGACAATTGGTGATGAATTCGGGGCAGTTACATGCTGTAGGCCCACGCTCACTAGGATTGGACTGAGACAGCCCAAACTTATTACACATTGAATCCATACTGCCAGGAGGCAGAGCAGACTTTCATCCCATCAGCCTGGATTTGAAATCAGGTCCCCAAGGTGGGATGCCAGCGTATAAATCACTAGGCCAGCCTGTCCCCTCAGGAATTTTTTATTAAAAATTGTGATTTTGGGTGTTTATTTTGTAATAGTTTCAGGTCAAGAATAAAGCCACTCCTGACATGAAGCAGTTTAATTACTGTAATGTTGTTTTAGCACCATCGCCCATGAGCTGCAAATTTAAAAACAAAATAATTGAAGCTGGAAGGCACGTATCTCGCACAATCTGTTGTCAGTCCAAGGGTTCAGTTTACAGGCCAGAAAAGGACAGCTGTTGTATGCACACAGCTGATGATCCGTTCATTAATCATAAACTACTCAGCCTGCAGAGCATTCCATATCGGGCAGGGTCCACTACATAGACCAGGAGGTTAGATGGACTGTTCTTAAGCACGTTAGTACCCTTCCAAATAAAATCAGTAAACCTCGGTTGTCTACCAGCTGTCTTCATATGGAATACACATTCAGCCAGAGACACTTGTACTGTCGCACTCCTCACAAATTTAACCGCATACATGGATATCATCTTTTGCCCATGTTCCAGTGCCAGAGCGTGGCACTCAAATGCCCTTACCTCATTCAGTCTGCTAAAATTGAACCTTTTCAAGGTTTTCATGCCCAGCGCTCAGTACAATTGACATATACACCATTATATGTAGATTTGTACACTGTAATCTTAGCAAAATGTTAAAGCAATACCCCTAATTGTCATAAAGTTCAAAGGTCCACCGACTATATTTGGTCTTCATGGTAACCAGGTCACCTAATTTTGGTAGGATTCAACTTCATCTCCTTATTTTCCATTAAAACAATACAGACAGATGAAGCATGTGTCTAACTCATTGACCATTGGTAAATTTGTTGGCATCATGCATAATTTGTCAAATGCATTACCCCCTGATCTATGACTTGCAAATTATGGTTGAGTTGTGAGATAGCAGTTCAGTCAGCTTGACTTAAGATAATATGGTAGATAGCTGGATAACTCAAAACAGGTCAAATTTTGACTCAACCTCCTGAACAAACACATTAATAAACAGAAGGCTGGACTGAAGAAAAATTTGCAGATTACCAGCATTTATTAATCTCATTGATAATATTAATGATATATTTTTGCCAGTCATGTTTTTGTCTGTTGAAAAGAAAAGCCTTCAATAATGAAAGTTGATACAAACCCCATAAGAACATAAGAACATAAGAAATAGGAGCAGGAGTAGGCCAATTGGCCCCTCGAGCCTGCTCCGCCATTCAATAAGATCATGGCTGATCTGATCCTAACCGCCAATCTACTATCCCTTCAGTTTCACTGCTGTCACACAATCAACAGCTAGCTGTCTACATTGAGCAAGAATGTACGCTTGCCCTAGACAAATGAACCAGCATATTACCCATCAATGAACTGGGCTAGACCCCAAATGAATTTAAGAGTTAAGGGAGATGTCAACACTGTTGGAGGTGCTTGAAAAACCATTTGTTTGACAGCTTCAGCTTTGATATGATCAACAGCACAAAAACTGGTACGTATTTGCCAGAATTGTCCACAAGCCATTATTATGCATGGGAACAATGGAGCCAGTTTCCAAACCATTGGAGACCATTTCAACTGAAATAAGTTTAAACACCTTCGCTTAAAAGGACGTAAATTCAGGAAAGCACACTTCAGAGAGAGTTGATACTATGACAAAGGTAAACTATTCCTCCTCGTCCTTCTTGACCTGTCTGCAGCCTTTGATACGATTGACCACTCCATCCTTTTCTAACACCTCTCCACCGTTGTCCAGCTGGGTGGGACTGCACTCACCTGGTTCCATTCTTACCTATCTAATCGTAGCCAGAGAATCACCTGCAATGGCTTCTCTTCCCGCTCCAAATCATTACCTCTAGTGTCTCCCAAGGATCTATCCTTGGCCCCCTCCTATTTCCCATCTACATGCTGCCCCTTGGTGACATCATCCGAAAGCACCGCGTCAGTTTCCACATATACTCTGATGACATCCAGCTTTACCTCACTACCACTTTTCTCGACCCCTCCACGGTCTCTAAATTGTAAGACTAACCAGTTCTGGATGAGCAGAAATTTTCTCCAATTAAATATCGGGAAGACCGAGCCATTTTTTTTGGTCCCCGCCACAAACTCAATTTCCTAGCCACTGACTCTATCCCTCTCCCTAACATCTGTCTGAGGCTGAACCACACTGTTTGCAATCTTGTTTTCATACTTGACCCTGAAATGAGCTTCCGACCACATATCCACGGCATAACTAAGACCGCCTATTTCCACCACCGTAACATCGCCCGTCTCCGCCCTTGCCTCAACACATCTGCTGTTGAAACCCTCATCCATGCCTTTGTTACCTCTAGACTTTACTATTCCAATACACTCCTGGCTGGCCTCACACATTCTACCCTACGTAAACTTGAGGTCATCCAAAACTCGGCTGCCTATGTCCAAACTCGCACCAAGTCCCGTTCATCCATCACCCCTGTGCTCGCTGACCTACATTGGCTCTCGGTTAAGCAACGCCTCAATTTCAAAATTCTCATCCTTGTTTTCAAATCCCTCCATAGCCTTGCTCCTCCCTATCTCTGTAATCTCCTCCAGCCCCACAACCAACCGCCACCCCCCCCCGCCCCCCCGAGATATCTGCGCTCCTCTAATTCTGCCCTCTTGAGCATCGCTGATGATAATCGCTCAGCCATTGGTGGCCGTGCCTTCTGTTGCCTAGGCCCTAAGCTCTGGAATTCCCTGCCTAAACCTCTCTGCCTCTCTCTCCTCCTTTAAGACGCTCCTTAAAACCTACCTCTTTGACCAAGCTTTTGGTCACCTGCCCTAATTTCTCCTTATGTGGCTCGGTGTCAAATTTTTTGTCTTATAATACTCCTGTGAAGCGCCTTGGGACGTTTTACTATGTTAAAGGCGCTATATAAATAAAAATTTGTAGTAGTAGTAGTTTAATGAAAGGGTCTTTTCAACAACAACCAGATCCTGATAATATTGAGATTCAACTCTGTCTGATCCAGCATAAGGAGTTGTCACATTATCAACAGACTTAGAAATAAAGCAATTCTCTTGGGATTCTCCCTCACTGTGGGAAGCACCTAACCTCATTTCACAGTGACACAGCTGAGACTGGGAACGTAGTGATGTGGGGAATCCCAAATGTGAACCTACATGCAACCATTCTGTGGCACTGCACATTGGTGTTTCAATGAGTGGCATCAGTGTGCAAAACAAACTGTTCATTTTTTTTTAAAACTGCAAGCCATTTTTGCTCAGAAATGTAATGGAAAATGATGGGTATAAAAAAGATATGTGCTAAAGTCACTTAAAAAATCTATTTTCTTGAGGATATTTCTTCAGTGACTGATTGGCCCAGAAATTTGACTTGGAGGCTTGCCGCGGGGGTAAGGATCGCGCGCGCTCTTACCTACCGCGCCTGCCGTTGTGTTTCGGGCCCACACGAACTTCGGGTCCTGGGCCTCTCCCTGGTGCCGGCGCGCAGTGTGTGCGTGTCCCAGAGGCGCAGTTAGTTCGATGCGACCTCTGGGATCATGTGGGCCATGGAGAGCCAATTGCAGCAGACTATCTTTCATTCATAGATTTGACATGAGAACTGTCAAATCTATGAATACAAATTGCCCCCAAAAGAACAGCTAAACCTCAAATAATTTTTTTTTAAAAACCATCACATTAATAAAATAACTATAGTTAAATAAATTAACCACTTTAAACAAAAATTTAAATTTTTGAAAAAATCTAAATTCTTTTTAAAAGTTATAAAAATAAACTTACCTTTCTTTAAAGTCTCTAAAAAAGATAAACCTGTTGAAAAAAATTTAAAATAATACTTAATTAACTACTTACCTTGTTAAAAGGGGGTCTTACGCCTCCTTTTTTCATGTGTAAAATCTTCCATACTTACCTTCGCGTTCAAACCTGAAAAAAAACCTAAGTGCGCTGTGTGCGCACAGCCTGTAGTGCGCACGCGGTTCACTTAGGAACCGCCCCCTTCGCATACCGGAAGTGCCGGTTTCCCGCGCATGCGCAGTGCATGCAGGAAACCGGCACTTCGGGACCGAATACGGGTGAGTACACAGTGCGTACTCTCCCGTATTCGGCCGAATTTTTGGGCCATTTTGTCTTGACGTGTTAGCTGAACCCCAAACACTGTTTATTGAAGTAATAAACATGACAATACCCCATTCATGTTCGAATGCCATGTCCTAGAAATACATTCTGAGGGTCAAAGTCCGGCAAGAATAATAATTATTGTGACATGAACAAAAAATAATACAAACACAGCTTACACTTAAAAGTAGCTGTTACCACTAATAATAAAATTAACTGGTGTGATAAATTAGTGTTGGCTTAGGAATGGAAGTGAAGAACTGCAGAAATATCAGTGTCAGGGCTAATGAACATAGAGCCCAGACAGCATTACACATTGCCTTTTTATCCATTGAAGAGAAGTAATTCTGTGGTTGCCAGCAACAGTAAATTGACACTGATGCAAAGCATTTTATTTGGTCCTTTTATTGAACGCTGGAGCAAGTAAGTGACTACCAGGAGATGTGCCAGTTGACAAGAGGCCAGGCCAGGTCCTTGGTCACACTTATCCACCATTCAGTTTTCCTTTATTCTGTGCCAAGCAGTACAAAAATTATCATCTCACTGCTGGACAATCTGCTACCATTCCCTCTGGGGAAAACTGTTTTCTAGATGAGTCTTGTGTGATCTGTTAATAATTCTGTCAATAATATCTTGTGGTAGCCCATCAGTACTACAGAGGATCTTTCATTAGTTTCAGGCAACCAATTCATAATGAGGAAAATACTGACTAGACCCCATCAATTGAACTTTGCCCTTGAGTGGAGAACTGCCAATCCCATCTGACTCTATCTACAGCAAGAAAACAGCTGTGGAGTGCCTCCCCAACCAGAAAAAGAGCAAGCTGGCCATAGTTCCAACTCAGCTTGCACTTCAATCCCCATAGCATCTGGTCACTAGTGACACATCTGAAGGTTATGATGCTTCCATCATCACTCAACTGATCATCTCAGTTGCACTTCAAATAGCTTAAAAAAGGGAATGGAAAAGGAAACATGACAGGTTTGCTAACCAAAGCATTTGTTAATTAATAAAGCATTCATCATTCCAAACTAAAAAATGCTGGAAATGCATAGCAGGATAATCAGCATCTGGAAGGGATGGTTCACTGTTTCAAGCATGATGGAAGGGTCAGAACCAAAGCGAGAAAGAAAACTAAGGCTGCAAAATTCGGTATATTAGCGCTTCCCCTTAGCGCCTGGTGGGGGTGTTAACGGGGCGCTAAGGGGTTAGCACCCGGGCGCGGCGAATGCAGCAATGCCCGCGAACTTCAGTGCCGTTTTGGTGCCAACTCTTAGCGCCTGGGCCTCTAGCGCCACGTCATAAAGTGCGCAACGCCCCGTTATCGCCCCGGATGGAAAATTGACTCTTTTTCCCTGCTTTATCACCTCGCGCCGACAACACCAGCAAGAGGAGTTGTTGTGAACTCAGCTGGCTGCTTCGGGAGCGGTAATTAAAGGGAACGCTTTTCAGCTAGCGCAACCTTTATTATTTGCGCTAGTCTGGTGCCTGCGCAAAGTTTTTAATGTTTCACTGGTACAAGATGTCCAAGCCCTCCCCTTTGTAAGAGTGTTTGGGGCTGTAATGGCAGTCGCCCAGGTCACCTTGCAAAACAGAACTGACGACAATTAGCTTGTGCGGCATCATTGGCCCTCCCCTTTAAGCGAGGGAAGCAGCCTCTGTGATGAAAGAGCGCCGTTTACAATGCGCTCGAAATTGTTTAGCGCTCTGCCGCTGCTGCCCCGCTCTCAGACTTTAGCGCCCTAAGAGAAGTGGTTAGCGCTTGATTTAGTGCTCCACGTCCCTCTTGGAGCGCTAAAACTGAATTTCGCGGGATGCGAGCATGATTAGCGCCTGGTGCTAATTTTTTAACTTTTAAAGTTTTAGCGCCCCAAACGGGGCTATACCGAATTTCTCCCCGCCTATGGAAGCAGACTAAGTTCTAGTATAGAAGAATTCAGTAGAGAATACAGTATGTGGAGAAAGCAGTAGTGAAGATGTAGGGCACAGTAAAGCCTAGACGCCCGTGGAGAAATGTGATTCACCTCAAGAGAACGCAGATTTCTGTCCAGGAACCCACACCGCAGCAGAAGCCAGCAGTGCACTGAAATACATTTCTGAAGCTCAGCAGGTAACAGCAGCAGGTGGGGTATGGGCGTTGTAGGCTGAAACAGGTTCCCGTAGATTTTAAGACATTGGGCCAAAAATTCGGCCCTTCCCGGGTGAGTACACAGTGTGTACTCACCCATAAGGCGTCCTGAAGTGCCGGTTTCCTGCATGCACTGCGCATGCGTGGGAAACCGGAACTTCCGGTCTGGTGAAGGGGGCGGTTCATAGGTGAACCGCGTGCGTGGTAGAGGCTGCGCGCATGCAGCAAACTTAGTTTTTTTTTCACGTTTCTACGGGAGGGTAAGTATTGAAGAACCTATGCTTTGAAAAAGGAGGCGCAGGACCCGTTTTCAACAAGGTAAGTGGTTAATTAATTATAATAAAAAAAAAATTTCAACAGGTTTATCTTTTTTAGATACTTTAAAGAAAGGTAAGTTTATTTTTAGCACTCTTAAAAAGTATTTTAATTTTTTCAAAAATTAAAATTTTTGTTTAAAGTCATTGATTTACTTAGCTTATAGTTATTTTATAAATGTGATGGTTTTTTAAAAATTATTTTAAGTTTAGCTGTTCTTTTGGGGCCAATTTCAATTCATAGATTTGACAGGTCTTCCTGTCAAATCTATGAATGAAAGATGGTCTGCTGCCATTGGCTCTCCATGGCCCACGTAATCCCAGGGGACGCATCGCAGTAACTATGCCCCTGGGACATGCAAGCACTGCGCGCCGGCACTTGGAGCAGGCCCAGGAGCTGAAGTTCCCGTGGGCCCAGAGGTCAACGGCAGGCGTGGTAGGTAAGTGCGCGCGCGATCCTTACCCCCGCGGCAAGCCGGAGAGGCGAATTTCAGGGCCATTGAATGGGAGAGCAGAGCCACAGCAGCCGAGGCGTACAGTGTATTCCAGCAGAGCAGGGCAGTCCTGATAAAGAAAAGCCCAGGGGAGAAAAATTGGGTTGGTTTGCACCTCTCGTCAGCGCTGCTAACACCTCCCGTGAAATTCAGTGGGAGGTCAGCGGCGGCGGTAGCCGGTAGCACCAAGCGGCGCTGCGCCGCCAGCGATGACGTCATCGCCATGCGCAGCGCCCCGCTTGTGCCCCGGCCGCAACCTTCCCCTGCGCCCCCTGATCTATCGCCGGATGATATGTCCGACAGGATCAGGGGGTGTTTTTGCAGCGGCAGCGCTACTTAAGGGGCAGGTGTCGGGCGGCTATTTTTATGTTGGTCGACTGCCAGCACCTGCGCCCTTTCACTTTTTTATGCGGGGTGCCGGCCGTGATCGCTCAGCCCGGCACTCCTCTTGAGTGTTTCCACGGCACCCCGCTCCCTGATGGTCCAGCAGGACCCCGGTGCGCGCAGCACCAGGCCCCTCCCCTTTAATCAGGGGAGGAGGCCTGCAGTACGTGACGCTGCTGCACGTAGTGCCGTGAAATTCAGTGGTACTGCCCCAAGCAGGAGGTGGAGCGCTTTCCAGTAGCACCCCACCTCCTGCTTGAGGCGCTGCTACTGAATTTCCGGCGGAGGGGCGCTAACTTTTTCGGGGCGCAACTTGGACATAGATCATCATTCCTTCATCATCGCTGGGTCAAAATCCTGGAACTCCTCTCCTTACCTAATAGCACTGTGGCAGCACCTTCACCACATGGACTGCAGCGGTTCAAGAAGAAGGGTCATCACCATCTTCTCAAGGACATCTGGGGATGGGCAATAAATGCTGGCCTCGCTAAGCGATGCCCACAACCCCATTTTTTTTAAAGTAAAAATACAGGGCATGCAGGGTATGGGAATGGCCTGTGCACTCTATAAAGGAGTGGTACTGTATGCGACAGGATGACTCCCTTATACATATTAAGCTTGGTCCAGAGCTTCAGTCTATGCTCATCCCATGCATGATTTTACAGACACCCAAAGCTGACCAGGCCTTCCTCAATCAATGAAACACCAAAGATATGAAAAGGTGCTGCCCTGTTTAGGTAAATTATTGGACTGACCTCAGCTATGTTCCTTTAATGAACAGTAATGATGGTGTGAAATGTGAACAACATGTCAACTGAAACATAAATCAGTCTTCTTCAGATTAATGAATAGTTGATGATGATCTGGTGGTCTTCTAATGTGTGGGCCAGTTATCAGCAAACAGGATATCATGAACAATAGCTTCTTTAATTTTGATCCATTCTTGTAGTCTTCATAAGGTGTCAACCTTGGCTCACCGGTAGCGCTCTAGTTTCTGAGTCAGAAGTTTATGGGTTCACGTTCCACTCCAGAGACTTAGGGCATGATTTTCCCATTGGAGGCAGGTTTCGGTTTGGGTGGGTTCCAAACCCGCCTCCACTGTCAGGTGGGAAAATTTGCGATTTTCCCCTAATTGGCCAGTTGATTTCAGAAGTGTGGGTTCCCCTGGGCCAATTAGTCTTTTGGGACTGAAACTCGCCTCTGCTGACCTCACTTATCCAGCTTCATTTAAGAGCTGCTTGCTGCCTTGGCTTATTCCACTGGTTTTTGGTCGATGGTGCACCACCTCCAAACTTTTATCTCCTTGAAGAATGGCCAGCTCCAAGGCAAGGACCTCCCGAGGTTCTCGGATGAGGCGCTGGGTATGCTGGTTGAGGGGGCGAGAGCTAGCAGGGAGGTGCTCTTCCCCTCATCTGGGAGGAAGAGGCCTCCCAAAGAAACCAAGGCTGTGTGGGTCCAGCTGGCAAGGGATATAACCTCCAGATCTCTGTGCAGATTGGGTGATTGTTTCTGTTTATTGATGAAATGTCATCCCTATGTGAATGTATTAAAATTAGGTGATGGTAAACTGTTGGCGTGATGGCATCTGTTATTTCAGCTTAGGCAGCTCCACATTGCGGGCTCCGCGACACTTGTGTGGTCAGGTTGGTGGTCAGAGTGAAAGGAGGCCAGAGAGTCATGTCCATTTTCTATCATATGTTAAGAAGGAGCCAAGCACATATGCCACAATGGGCAACCTATGCAAATCTGGCCACGATGAGTGCATCCCTTTCATCACGGGCAGCCATGTGCTCGCGTGCTGCTGCTGCTGCTGGTAGATGCGCCGCCGCTCAGTCCTCCTCCTCCTCCTCATCCTCATCCTTATCTGAGGAGGCTATGAACTGAGCCACTTGTTCATCAGGAAACTGCAAGCCACGACGCTGTGCCATGTTGTGCAGTGCATGGCAGATCATGATCATTCTGGAGACCCTGGCTGCTGAATACTGCAGGGCTCCACCTGATCTGTCAAGGCATCGGAATCGCATCTTCAGTAAGCCAATGGTTTGCTCGATGATGAACCTGGTCGAAATGTGGCTGGCATTGTAGCGCTCCTCAGCCTCGTTGGCTGGCCTCCTGATCGGCGTCATTAGCCACTTCTTCAGGGGGTAGCCCTTGTCACCAAGGAGCCATCCGTTAAGTTGGTTTGGCGATTGAAGAGCGGAGGAACACTAGAGTTCCGCAGGATGAATAAGTCATGGCAACTACCACAGAATTTGGTGCAAACATGCAAAATCTCCTTCTTGTGGTTACACACCAGCTGTACGTTGAGGGATTGGAAGCCCTTGCGGTTGACAAAGATAGCTGGGTTGTGATGGGGTGCCCTAAGGGCCACATGTGTGCAGCCTATGACACCCTGCACCATTGGCAAGCCTGCCATATTTGCAAAGCCAACTGAACGCATGGTTACACTTGCTTAATCCCTTGAGAAGTGGATGTAATTGTGCGCCTTTGCGAAAAGGGCATCGGTAACCTGCGTGATGCAACTGTGGGCGGCTGACTGGGAGATGTCGCTGATGTCTGCTGATGATCCCGGGAAGGAGCCTGAGGCAAAAAAGTTGAGTGGGGTGGTGACTTTGACAGCCACTGGTAAGGGGTGTCCAGCCGCTCCTCTGGGCTCCAGGTGTTGGTGCAGCAGTGCGCAGATGTCTCCGACAACCTCTCGCGAAACTCTCAGCCTCCTTTGGCACTGCTGCTCAGTCATGTTGAGGTAGCTCATCCTCTGTCTGTAAACCCTGAGAGGGGGGTATCTCCTGCGGCGACGTGCTGGCGCCTTCTGCCTTGTGCGGCATCAGGTGGGTGAGCAGGAGGTTGGCGCTCCTGCTGCTGTTGCTGCTGAGTTGCCTGGTTCTGCTGCTGCCGTGGCTGCTCCTCATCCGAATCTGAGGTCCATGATGAAAGGAAATAAGTGGTTCCCATGCTGCTGGCAGATACCTCCAAAAGGGAAGTGCTCAGTCCAAGTGGGGAGAGGGTTTTCCAAGGAGGTCCCACAGTTGAGAGATAGAAGCTGCAGCACCTCGGACTTCGGTAGGCCTGCTAAAAGTGCTGAAAGACTTGTGGAACAAAAATTCTGCCACCTGCAACTGCTCCCTGATGAAAGCTCCATTTTAATGGTGGAGTTGCAGCTGTGAGGAGGCCACCTACTTGTCAACCCGCCAGGATTAGCTGGCGTGGTTTAGAAGGGTCGTGCAACACGCACAAAATGTGGCAAAATAACGAAGGCCTGTCAAAATAGGATTATAGAGGCCCTTAACGACTATTTAAGGGTCTTAACTACCTCTCCCGACTAATGGAGGCGGGACCGAATCGCACCCATCAAACCTGCCTCCGGCAAAATTGCGCGGAGGCGGGTTGGAGGCGGGTTCCGAACCCGCCCTCACTTTTTGCGATTTTGCCAACTGTCCCGCCTCCAAACCCGCCTCCTCAGGGCTGGGAAAATCGCCCACTTAAGTACAGTACTGAGGGAATGCTACACTGTCGGAGGTTCTGTCTTTTGGATGAGACAATAAAACAAGACCCCATCTGCCCTCTGAGGTAGTTGTAAAAGAAACGATGGCCGCGATTTTGCCGGCACTCAGAGTGTGGGTTTGGAGGCGGGCCCGCTGTCAAAATCAAAGTGATTGACAGTGGGTTGGGTACCCGCTGCGAATCCGCCTCCATGTAAGTTTCCAAAGTGTTGGGTCTGCGATTTCAGAACAGACCCGACACCAAGCGGCAGGGGAGGCATTTAAGATACTAACTGCTTGTTAAGTGCTTATTTACTACTATTTTGCCAGCCTTTTTCTATTTTACCACATTTTTAACGGGGTTCACATCCTTTGAGATCACGTCAGATAAGTAGGTCGGGTTCTCTATGTCTCCCCATTGCTGTGAATAGGTGACAGCTGCATAAGTGGTATAAAAGCTACCATTTCACAGCTCGTCACTTTCCAATGTCAGAAGCTTGAGCCTTCAGGACTTGGAAGACACATTTAAGCTGTATGCAGTTTGGAAGTGTTTGGAGTAAACTCTCTATCCACTCTCACCTCCTTGGAGCAAGCTCTCTCACCACTGACAGATCGCTTCTGTCATCTCAACTTCAGCAGCCATCTGTTCCAGCAACATCGGTGCCCTTGAAAAATTCTCACCTTGGTCCTCTGAATCCCTCCACAATCGGCCCCAACACCAGCATCACCAGGCAGACCAGCAGCACCAACAACAATACCAACCTTCTCCGCAATCACCTGATGCTGCACAGGACACAGGGCATCAGCACCTGACCACATTGCTGCCTGGGAGGCCAGCGATGGCATCACCATGGCCAGATTTACTTCACTTGACGCTGTACACCCTGGCTGCCACATGATGTGCCAGGTTAACACTACCCCACACTAGCACCATAATGCATTCCTACAATGACCAAGCCATTCCTTTCACACTCATCACCATTGCGTGGGATACCGTTATGTCTCACCATTCACTGCAACTCACTAAGACACTTCCAAAGGTGAGCACAGATCTGTACAACAGGGCAAAGTGTTGAAAATAAAAATGTCTATGTTCGACAACACATTAACAGAAAATTTACATGACCATTGCATAAAACACCCAAGCGCCTACCCATATGTGTTGTTAGTTGGTATGATTGGACTAGGATGAGGGTGAGTGTGAGGGGTGGCTAGTGAGATGAGGAAATGATAATGTAGATAGAGAGGGATGGGTGGAGTTGCAAGGTAAGTTGGTGTGAGTAAGGATGTGCAGGAGTAGGGTAGGGAAGGAAGAGTTATGGGGATGTGATGAGTGGCACAGCAGGATGAGATTAAGTGTGTCTTTGCAGTAACGTTTCGTGATCTACTGAGATCATTGAAAGGTTTGCGCCACTGCAGCCTGGTGCTCCTGACAACATCTCTGCTTTTGCCCTCCTATGCAATGTGCAACCAGGCTTCGTTGGTGTCCTGGGGAGGTCTCTTCCACCCTTGGAAGGGAAGATAACCTCCCTGCGTGCTGTGACTCCCTCCATAAGCATATGGATAAGCCAGGAGTAGGACCGGAACCCGCCAACCAGCACTCCCACCGCAAACCCGCCTCCGCTGGCAAAATCCAGCCGCATGGCACTTTTCAAAGAAGAGCAGGAGTGTACTCCAGTGTCATGGCCAACATTGATCCCTCGACCAACATCACTAAAACAGATTATCTGCTCATTTATCTCATTGCTGTTTGTGTTTCCCTACATTACAACAGTGACTACACTTCAAAAGTACTTCATTGGCTGAAAAGCACTTTGGGACATCCTGAGGTCATGAAAGGTGCTATACAAATGCAAGTTCTTTCTTTTTTCTTGTGAGTTGAACACCTTTCAATCTGTCCTGAACTCGATGAACACTCTTTCCAGGGGATCTGGTATGGCTTCCTTCAGCCTGGCAGAAAAGAGCAGTCCAAGCTGTTAGGTTGGCACAACATCCCTAAGCTTCAATCATGCTGACGGACAAAGCTTACAGTCACTACTCCAGTAGTTATCACTCATCTCAACACCACATCAGCCAAACTTCATCAAGAACTTCCACAGTCCCTATCTGCATACAGTGTCAAATTGAAGAAGGTAATGTACAGATTACTGTTTTGTTCTTTAAATATGTCTTCCAACAAAGTTTGGGTCCAAAGCCCTTCACTTGGATCAAAACCCGTCTGGGTTTTAGGAAGAGTGCTGGCTGCGATAATCTTGTTTCGGTGGTTCAGGAATATTTTAGCAAGCAAGACAATACAGTCATTTCTAAATCCAAACGATCACCAAACGGTGATAAGAGAATCATCCTTCAACCCTAGAGGAACCATTTCTTCAACCCAAAATCAGCTGGAAACTTCTGAAGAGATTGTTTTTTGTAATGACTGAGCCATCGATTCAGCTGGAATGCTGAACTAACATAAGCAGTAAAATTTCAGAAGTAAAAAAACAAATTGAATTTTTCAGAAATGTGTATGAAAGCAAAAATATTCTGCAATAATGAAATTGTGAGCTTATTTCAAAGGACAATACATATGATTTGTCTAGGACCTTCTAGATAAAGAGAAACCATCAGTATTACAATGAATTTTAGCAAACATTGGTAAAATGTTTTTGAAAAAGATCTGCGATACCAGGATAGGAGGGAATAAAATCAGTGACCTGTTTCTGATTGCCATACAGTTACTCCTGCTGGAAATATGTATTTGTACATATTGGGTGAATAATGAATAGCATTTCCAATATCAGCCTGGAATGAATGCCTTGCAACATTATCATACCAATGATTAACATGTTGATATCAGAGGGTTCCTTTAGTTCCAATTGGTTCCTCCAGGAGAATCATACAGCACTACAGTTTGGGCGTGATTTTGCCAATGGGTCGATGTCCCGCCTCCATTGATTTGTGGCCAACCCACGCTATTTTCCCTTGATTGACCTTGTTAAGCCCGCCCAGCGGGCTTAGCAGGCCAATTAAGGGAAAGCCGGTTGCAGAGCACGTCAACGTATGACATTTCATCTGTCAAAAATTTTTGACAGATGAATTGTCATCGTTTGACAGCTCTGTCAAGCTGTCAAACACTGACATTCTCTGTAGTTTGATGAGTTCTTGAATTCAAGACCTCATCAAACCTCTTTCTTTTGTAGAAATTAGATGGTTGTTGCATTGGAGAATGCAGCGGCCATCTGTCATCTCTGCCGCGGAGGTGTGAGTCTCCCCGCATACCCACCGATTGAAGGCTGCAGGAAGAAACAAAGGTAAGTAAACCTTTTCTAACACTTTCCACTTACCTCACATACTCACCTCTCCACACTTGCACCCATCACTTACCTCCACAGCACACTTTTGGACCCCTCCGACCCCCGCAGACCCACTGCTCGCCTCGGTGACCCTGGCGGGGTTCGGAGCCTTCGGGAAGCCCGCACTTATGTGGGCAAAATGGGGATAATCCTCTTATCTGCCTGTTAACAGGCAGTTAAGTGGCTGTAATCTCTTCCCACCTTCAAGGAGACGCGGGTCGGCTACTCGTCTTCTGGCAAGATGGCACGGAGGCGGGTTGGGGGCGGTGCCAAATTCTGCCATTTTCCCGGCAGTCCCGCCTCCATACCTGCCTCCCCAGGGCTGGCAAGATCGCACCCGCGTGTCAGTGCATTTTGACATTATTATGTCACCATTTTGCCAGTGGCCTTGGGTGGGTTGACCTCTCAGCTCACCTGCGTAGGTCAGCAATGTTCTTTCAACATTGATGGCTTGTGCAGATCATCTCCCAAAGATCCTGGCCATAATGGCAAAGTCATTTGTAGCATTCACACATGCATAGTAATATTAAAGTCATATTCATAACTTTGAAGCAGCTCGGACATGGAACTGAGGTATGCACAGTTCACAGTTGAGGTAGTGCTGAATATTCCAACAGTAAAGAGGAAGAAAATTCAGCCCAATGGATATTATACATATTACTGAAAATATAAACAGTAATATTCTAATTCAACCAAGATGGCACAAAGTCAAACCATAATGATCTAATCAATGAGAGGAAGTCAAGAAGGTTGGGTTATAATAATTCAAAACACAAGAAGAACAAGTGGCCTCTACTAATTTTTTGTCAATGATCAACACTATAATCAACTCCCTTTCTACAATATGTTTGACTTGTTTTATAGAGAGTCACATTTCAGAATCATAATATTGCAAGGAAAGAGTTAATTAAATTGTCTCGAAGTCTCTTTATATTGTAATAATATTAACTTTTAGCTTTTGTTTGTTAAGTGAGTTTCTGTTTGAAGAATGAAAGTGTAATCATAAGACAGGCTTGCTTTAATTTATTAATATAAAATGAAATTAAAAGCAATGGTCAGTTTGGAGAGTACACATCACTAAAAGACATTTCAGTAATTAGTAGATAATAAATTCTGCAAGAGAATACGTCTGCGAATATATCTTCCTTTCCAGATGGAAAATAAATCGTCAAAACTGAAGTTATTGCAAAGACACAGAACAAGCAGAGACAGTCTTTAGCTGAGAAGAAATTCAGCAGTGGACAAAGAAGCTGCCTTTGTTTGCTATAGCCTTGAAGAGGCAACTGCCCGAGAAATACCATAGCTCTGGAAAAATCGGGAGTGTGAGTCAAATTAAGGGAATGCAATCTATGGCTGCAAGGACAGGACAATCAAATCAGTGTTGAATGATAACTGTGGATGAGCTCATGTAGAAACATAAGGATGGTCATGTAGCAGGAAAGGGAAAAAGGTATAAAAGAGTGGGTGTTAGGAGAGATACTTCAGAATCTGATGAGGCCTAATCAGCCTTGAAAAATCCTCCAGCTCGAAAATTGTAACGGGTTTGAATCCTCCGGTGAACTCGTAGCCATAAGTTTATGTGTAATTATTGCCAATGATATCACTGAATGCTTAATTTCAATGATAGCCAATAAATGCTTTAGAAATCCATTATTTTGAGGAGTAACTTATAAAGTTATAAGAACACCCATCCTCTAACAATATGGTCTCAATAAAGTGTTTTATTCTGACCATAAAGATTTTGGGGGGCTATCATATAGTCATTGGTGATTTGATTTGCACAGTGTAAAATAATGCAATGAAAGTTGCTGTGTATAATATTGCTTTTAAAACAAACTACTATTACATTGCTTGACAGATCACTGTCTTCTGCAAACCTAAAGGGACCGCCCACCACATGTAGTAAGGGAACTGAGACAGAACCGAGTAGCAGACAATTTTCAGGAGGAAGATCCTGCCAGATCCGCTTCAGGGAAAGAAATATTGGAACCATATGTTTACAGTTTCTATTTAAAGCCTGAAAAGCAGATTACACCTTCACACTCCAAGAGGCTGGAATCACAGCAGGAGCTGCACTTAATATTTCTTTTTAAATAACTGCGACTGAATGCTTTCATAAGTCACTGTCACAAATTTACTATTCTTTTGTTACTATTAATTTATGAGCTACTATTCTAGTCGCAAAACAAGAGCTAAAATGATCAGACAGAGGATT
Organism: Squalus acanthias; assembly: GCA_030390025.1. NCBI lineage: Eukaryota > Metazoa > Chordata > Chondrichthyes > Squaliformes > Squalidae > Squalus > Squalus acanthias. Next base: position 21,175,960 of record CM059433.1, on the reverse strand, counting down.
CATTTAAACTGTCCGCACATGATTTCAATTCCCCCTTTACCTGCCAATCACTATATGCTGCTTTAGGAAACGAGCACACATACATAAATTTCAAGCCTATTTAGTCAGTACTTATCATCTAGCATTTTGCCTGAAAGATGACAGAATTGAAAAAAAAACACATCAGTAATGGAACTAGAATGTCATCAACAGTAACTGCAAACCACAGAAGTGTGAAACGAGCACTCAAACACAGAGAGGAAACCAATCCGTATAAAAACCTGGAATAACAATGGAGCCACTAAAAATGTTTAGCCACAATTCAGCCTATTGGGCACAAAGAAAAAAAGACTTGCATTTATATAGCGCCTTTCACGACCACCGGACGTCCCAAAGCGCTTTACAGCCAATTAAGTACTTTTTGGAGTGTAGTCACTGTTGTAATGTAGGAAACATGGCAGCCAATTTGCGCACAGCAAGCTCCGACAAACAGCAATGTGATAATGACAAGATAATCTGCTTTAGTGATGTTGATTGAGGGATAAATATTGGCCAGGACACCAGGGATAACTCCCCTGCTCTTCTTCAAAATAGTGTCATGGGATCTTTTACGTCCACCTGAGAGGGCAGACGGGGCCTCGGTTTAACGTCTCATCCGAAAGACGGGAGCGATCCTTGCACCTGAATGGATGGGCCAGAGGCGCACCTAAAATTGGGCACTGGGCCTCATTATCATTGAATTAGGGAGCTTCGGACACCTGATGGGAATCCGCAGACAGCTCGCCGGAAAAGAGGCCTCGAAGACTGGGCCACAACATCGCTGGCAGGGGCTCTCAGGCAAAGGTTTTAAAAGAGGTAGCTGCAGAGATAGTGGATGCACTGGTATTCTAGGACAGATTCTAGGACAGTCCCCAAGGATTGGAACGTAGCAAACTATTTAAGTAAGGAGGAAGAGAAAAAAAGGGGAACTATAGGCCAGTTATCCTGACATCAGTAGTAGGCAAAATGCTAGAATCTATTATTAGGGACGTGGTAACAGGGCACTTAGAAAATCGTAATATGATTGGGCAGAGTCAACATGTTTTTTATGAAAGTGAAATCATGTTTAACAAATCTGTTAGAGTTTTTTGAAGATGTAACTAGTAGGATGGATAAGGGGAACCAGTGGATGTCGTGTATTTGAATTTTCAAAAAGCATTCGATAAGGTGCCACACAAGAGGTTATTACACAAAATTAGGACTCATGGGATTGGGGGTAATATATTAGCATGGATTGAGGATTGGTTAATGGACAGAAAACAGTGAGTAGGAATAAACTGGTCATTTTCGGGTTGGCAGGCTGTAACTAGTGGGGTACCGCAAGGATCAGTGCTTGGGCCTTGACTATTTACAATCTATATTAATGACTTAGATGAAGGGACTGAGTGTAACGTATCCAAGTTTGCTGATGATACAAAGTTAGGTGGGAAAGTAGGCTGTGAGGAGGACGCAAAGGGGCTGCAGAGAGATATAGACAGGTTGACAGGTTGTTTTTGGCAAAAACATGGCAAGTGGAATACAATGTGGGGAAGTGTGAAGTTATCCACTTTGGTAGGAAAAACAAAAAAGCAGAATATTTTTTGAATGGTGAGAGACTGGGAAATGTTTGCATTCAGAAGGGCTTGGGTGTCCTTGTACATGAATCACAGAAAGTTAACATGCAGGTACAGCAAGCAATTAGGAAAGCAAATGGTACGTTAGCTTTTGTTACAAAGGGTTTAGAGTATAAGAGTAAAGAAGTCTTACTACAATTATACAGGGCATTGGTGAGGCCACACCTGGAGTACTGTGTGCAGTTCTGGTCTCCTTACCTAAGGAAAGACATACTTGCCTTAGAGGGAGTGCAATGAAGATTCACTAGACTAGTTCCTGGGATGAGGGGATTGCCCTATGAGGAGAGATTGATAGACTAGGCCTATATTTGCTGCTCACGATGTGGACTCCTCTACATTGGGGAGACCAAACGCAGATTGGGTGACCGCTTTGCGGAACACCTCCGTTCAGTCCGTAAGGGGGACCCCGAGCTCCCGGTGGCCTGTCACTTTAATTCACCGCTTCACTCCCACTCTGACCTCACCGTCCTCGGCCTAATACACTGTTCCACGGAAGCTCAGCGTAAGCTCGAGGAACAGCACCTCATCTTTCGTTTAGGCACGCTACAGCCCTCTGGACTCAATATCGAGTTCAACAATTTTAGATCATAACCTCAGCTCCAATCACATTTATATTTTATTTTATCCACCCTTTTATTTGTCCCCCCCACCTTTTTTTTCCTCCTAGAAGCTGGCAGCTGTCCTTCATTCTGCCAGTAGATTTCACACTTCATTCAGCCTTAATCTGTCACATTAACACCACCTCTAGCCTTGCATATCTCTTAATGTCTCTTAATGTCTCTTCATCTCCTCCTTTGTTCCTTTATCCCCTCCCCCTTTTCCCAGCTTTACCCTGGCCTTAAATCTATTTGATTTCCAGCTCTTCCCAGTTCTGATGAAAGGTCATCGACCTGAAACGTCAACTCTCTTTCTCTCTCCACGGATGCTGCCTGGCCTGCTGAGTTTTTCCAGCGTTTTCTGTTGTTATTTCGGATATCCAGCATCTGCAGTATTTTGCTATCGTATCTATATTCCTCAGAGTTTAGAAGAATAAGAGGTGATCTCATTGAAACATATAAAATTCTTAAGGGGCTTGACAGGGTTAATGCTGAGAAAATGTTTCCCCTGGCTGGGGAATCTAGAACATGGGGTCACAGTCTCAGAATAAGGGGTCGGCCATTTAGGACTGAGGTGAGGATAAATTTCTTCACTCAAAGGGTTGTGAATCTTTGGAATTCTCTACCCCAGAGAGCTGTGGATGCTCAGTCGTTGAGTATATTCAAGACAGAGGTCGATAATTTTTTGGGAACTAAGGGAATTAAAGGATATGGGGATAGTGCGGGAAGGTGGAGTTGAGGTAGAAGATCAGCCATGATCTTATTGAATGGTGGAGCAGGCTCAAAGGGCCAAATGGCCTACTCCAGCTCCTATTTCTTATGTTCTTATGTAAGAGTTTAATGGGGACCAGGAGAGGGGGTGACTGGGAGAGGGGACAATCGGGAGAGGGAGGTAACTTGGAGGAGGGGTGATCGGGAAGTGGATGACTGGGACGGGATGAGGTCCATAAGTAGGGTAGCAGCGGCAATCGAGGGGTTTGAGGTCGTGATCGGGTGGGCTGGTCATGATCGGCCGGGGGGGGCGGGGGGCGGGGGGGGGCGGGGGGGGTGGGGTGGGAGGAGGGACAAGTAGTGGCTGGCAGCAGCCCATGGTTTTAAGTTAGGGTCAGGAGATGCACTCCTGCACCTCCTGGCTCCACATGCAGGGAAATATTTTTAACAGACTTACCTTTTTGGTGGCGGCCTGCAGCAGTCCCTTTAAAGACCACCTGTTAGATTGCACGTCGACCTGGTTTTCCTGAAGGCAGCCGGCTGGCTTCCTCAGGGCAAAGCAATGCTGCAAAGAGGGCCTTCCGCAGGTGTTAGGCCCCTTATTCGAACATACAAAGGGGCAAATGCTTGTTTGAGGCACGAGCTCTGGACGCCTAGCTTCTGCCTACACCAACAAGGCGGGAGGGTGCACATCTGGCTTGTGTTGAGCGTGCGCTGCCTATCTGCCATATTGGAGGCAAGATCATTCAGGCCATCTTAATTCAGCTATCCAGAAAGACTCCACAGCCCCCATTGCTGCAGCAAATCATTTCTTAAATTATTCCAGGGTTTTTGCCTTTACTTTATCTGGAAATCTACCCCAAATATTTTTTTTTTGTGTGAAGAGATTCCCGTTATCAATCCTAAATTAACTTTTGCTAGCTTGAACAATTTAATTTAAAGTAATATTTACTTTCTCCATTCCATTAACTATCTTGTATACCTCCATAAGAAAATCTCGCAGACTGCTCCTTTCCAGCCTGGAAATCCTAAGCTTCTCCCGCCATTCCTGATAATTCAGCTTTGACACTACAGATCAGCCCTGTGGGCTTTACTCTGCCCTGTCTGCAGTGCTTGAGCCCAGTACTCAAGGTGCAGTCTGACCATGCACTTTGATCACAAGTTCCTCTGGCTTATATCCTACTATTTTAGCAATATAATTCAACCTGCTATTGGCTTTGCTGACTCCTGCTCTGCATAGATTGGACATGACAGAGTCTGATAGAATCCAGAACATTTTCAAATCCATAACCGTTGACACACAACATAAAATGTGAAGTTGGGTAAACAATTGATAAAAGGTAGTTAAAGAGATTATGATTACCACAAAAGCATCCCTTTTCTCTTGGCTGCATTTGCAAATACAGGTTGAGCGTCCAAAATCCGGAGTTCCGGAATCCGGACTCCGGGGCGATTGGTGGCAGGGTCGTCCGGAATCCGTAAAATGTTCCAGAATCCGGACACCCTGTCAAACCGTTTCCGCCGCCAGCCGGGTGACATCCAAAAACCCGGAAATATCGCAACCTGGGCCCAGGCATTTCCGGACTCGGAACGTGTTTCTGATGTCCGAAGTCCGGAAACGCCCGAGCCCAGGTTGCGATATTTCCGGACTTCGGACATCAGAAACACGTTCCGAAGTCCGGAAAAACATGAAAACCGGCTCGGCCTCGGTCCCGAGGTTGCGGAATTCAGGACGCTCAACCTGTAATACCATTTAAAGCACACCAGTTAGCTACAAAGGAACAAGAAATAAGGGGTTATTATTCCTGTTGATAATTTTAGTGAAAAGTTTGCGAGTACAGAAATGGGCTTTCCCCACACAGACTTTTTCACTAGAAATATCAACAGGAGAAATTTTGCCTCCAAGGTGACTACAAGCTGTGTGGCAGCTAAAATCTGTCAGGACAATAATGAAGCATGAGATGACCTCGGTTTGATCCCGACCCTAGAGTTTCCATTCTTGGGAGCACCACTGAAAAGGGGAGATGTTAAACGGAGGGAAGACACATTCTTACCAGGCTGGGGGAGAGAAGAGTTGTCATCATAACTCCGCTCTCACGTACTTTTGGAGAACTGACTCAGAGCAACATTGGCAGAGGTTGGGCTTCTCCACCTGACCTCTCAGCTGCACAAAGCAGGGCTTGGAGATCAATGCTGACTCAGGAAAGAAAGATTTCACACTCCTGTCCCACCAAAACAAAAAGACCCCAAACAAATTATCTTAACAGGAGAGAAAGACATTCTAAAATAAAAACAGAAAATGTTCGCAATGATCAGCAAACATGTGAAAGCAAGAGATCAATTAGCATTTCAGGTGTGACCCTTCCTCAGTTCACACTTCAGAAGACAACCTTTCTGTCTCCTTCGGGTGACTGCTGACCGACTGGACATTTCCATTACTTATTTTTTTATTTCAGATTTCCAGGATTGTTTATTTTTATTTTTATTTGCAGTAAGGTATTGAGACCGGTTACTTGGGTTCAATGCGATTATCAGCTTCTGTTTGACTTGAGGACTCTCTCACCTTGGTATTGTGCGTTAAATCCTCTGCGCCGATGGTTGCTGTCTGACGTGAAGTGCAGCCGCAGCCAATTCTTGTTACTGATGACAGGCGAAGGCAAATTCAAACCAGTCAACCTGAAAGATAGGGAAAGTTCTCATATCAGCCCTGCAAGTTGGAAGAGTCATTTGAAAGACCAAACACTACTAGGACATGTGGCAAGACTGTGTGCTACATAACGTTCATACAGGTACTGAAGAAATGTTTCTTTTGTTCTGTAGCCTGTTGAATAACATTAACCGATTAAGCTCTGTGGGAAGAAATGTTCAATGTCACCAAGAAAATATTCGACAAAAATGAAAAAGAAAAATAAGATCCCAGGGCGCTACAACTGGCCAGAGAACCCCTGCTCTAAGGAAAGGAAAAGGAGCCTTTGTTCCTGATTATTATACAGTTAGTGATCCTTTCTGGATAGTATGTTTAATAGCCAGGTGAGAGAAGACCTGCCCAGAGGTGATGCCACCCATGATTGCCAACACTCAATGTCAAGGCTCACATATGAAGAATAGGCACTTGGTTGAAGTACCGGAGAGCTGCCTGCGCCCGTGGAACCAAACATCAGCATGGGTCAGCATCTTGAGGGGATAACTAAAACTACTGGAGAAAGGAAACCAGAAAGGTAAAACAGCATCTGAAACAGGAGAAGGTAACATATTGGCCCAAAAATTAGTGCCGCTACGCGAGAGTACGCACTGCGTACTCTCGCGTATTCTGTCTCCAATTGCCGGTTTTCTGCATGCACTGCGCATGCGCTGAAAACCGGCACTTGGTGAATGGAAAAGGGGGCGGGTCCTAGGTGAACCGCGTGCGCGCTACAGGCTGCGCGCATGCAGTGCACTTAGTGGTTTCAACGCGCAGGTAAGTACGGAAGATTCTACACATAAAAAAAGGAGGAGTAAGACCCACTTTTAACAAGGTAAGTAGTGAATTAAGTATTATTTTGAATTTTTTTTAACAGGTATATCTTTTTTAGAGACTTTAAAGACAGGTAAGTTTATTTTTATAACTTTTTAAAAGATTTTAAATTTTTTCAAAAATTTAATTTTTTATTTAAAATGGTTAATTTATTTAACTATACTTATTTTATTAATGTGATGGTTTTGTTTTAAAATTTAATTGAGGTTTAGCGGTTCTTTTGGGGGGCTATAGTATTCATAGCTTTCACAGCACTTATGTGAAAGTTATGAATGGAAGATGGTGTGCTGCCATTGGCTCTAACTGAGTCACGTGATCCCACAGCTCGCACGAATTAACTACGCCGGTGGGATACGCAAGCCCAGCACAGCAGCTGTCCAGAACATCAAGTTCGTGCGAGCTGGAACTGAAAAAGCCAACGCGCAGTGAGAGATCGCGGGGAGGCCTTACCCTCGCACGAAGGCTTCCTCACGAATTTTTGGGCCATTGTGTGTAACCCTTCCTTTTTTAACCTTAACTGAAAAAAGTACTGCATGTGCGATCTCCAATGCTTCAGCTAGTTTTGGCAAATAAAATATTTTTACAGAAAATAAATTTTGACGTGCATGTGATAAATGTGTATTGTACAAAATGCTCAGTACAGATACAAATGCCTTCATGCAGGTGTATGGCACACAGCAGCTGCTCTTGTGATAGGTTGGAGTCCTGGCATGTGTACTTGATGGCAAGCCAACAGCCAATTTGCTCGTCACATGCTAGTTTTATGAGAAATAACATTCTTATGCTGCTAAGAAATACTGCAATGTGATCCATAAATATATTACAAATCATGTTTCAATGCTTCCAAATTTTTGTTTACTTTCCATTTATTAATAGAAATCCAATTTTGGCATGGCAGATTCCTCAGTGTATTAAAAAAAAAGGCCAATAGACATAAATATGCTGCACAAATCACAGTATAAAGTCACCGACTGAAAAATACCTCCACCAAACTGAGTCACGGTCTGAAGGTGGAGTAATATTGCATCCACATATCTGACATAAGAAACCAACCAGGCTTTGCATAACCTAATGATGTAGACTGAAACCTCCATTTGTAGCTGTCTACCTGAATGAGGTAACTCCTCGGGTTGGCAGATGATGCAGCTATAAGTAGGTATAATCTATGTTGGCCAATTTGCTTCCTCTGAAAGTCCACACACGTACAAGTTCCTAGAGAGCCAACGTACACAATTGTGTTCAGCCAGTGTAACCTGGATGTCACAACTGAAGGAATATTAATCAAGGTACCTCACTCACACCAACAGATCAGTACATCAAAGAAAGAAAGACTTGCATTTATATAGCGCCTTTCACGACCACCAGACATCTCAAAGCACTTTACAGCCAATGAAGTACTTTTTGAAGTGGAGTCACTGTTGTAATGTGGGAAACGCGGCAGCCATTTTGCATACAGCAAGGTCCCAACACCAGCAATCTGATAATGACCAGATAATCTGTTTTTGTTATGTTGATTGAGGGATACATATTGGCCAGGACACCGGGGATAACTCCCCTGCTCTTCTTCGAAATAGTGCCATGGGGTCTTTTACGTCCAAAAGACGGAGTGTTAGCCTAGCTTTATGTGCTCAAGTCCCTGGAGTGAGACTTGAACCCACAACCTTCTGACTCAGAGGCGAGAGTGCTACCAACTGAGCCACAGCTGACACTGGCATCATTGATCAACTCTGGGGTCTGTCAGGATATGGCTCAGCCATTAACGATGGGCGTAGGGTGGGTCCTATGTAGGGATGGAGAGGAGGGTGGGAAGCTGGAGCAATAGTTTTTCTCCAAATTGAGTGTAACCTGACATTACCTGGGCAACTTCTCACTTTTAAAACATTCAATGTGGAACTATATCTGTTAAGAATGCCAGTCTGTACTAGCAGTAAGATGTGCAACCATGTCACGATCTAATAATGTGATACTTCCATTGGAAATCCGATAATCTGATTCACGGGAACTTGTAATGAGTTATAGTTTGTATTATGGGATAGATTACAATGTAAAAATCATCACTATAGTTGATCGTGATACTTTTAAATAATACTGTGATCAGCATTAATCAGCCAAACTACAAAATACAATTGTCATTCTTGTTCCCTCAGTACATCTATTAATAGTGAATTAGACTCCTATCTAATAGCCTAAAATTCAAAGCCTAACCATGGCTGCCCTGGAGGTGTCAAACATAATAATTTGTGAAAAGGGAACATTTCCTATCAGGCAGGAAATAAGCGGTCCTCACCTACGCAATCAGGCTCCTGTTAGTTACTCTGTTTGTTAGTTATTGTTTGATAATAACTGTGATGATGCCCAGACAATCCCACTGTCTGAGCTGAAAAGTGGAAATGGTCTTAAAATGCCAGAATATCAGTGTATTTTAAAAATTGAGAAATGACCAGAACATCAATGAGTAGGGCCGGATACATCAGGTAAGTGCTTTTCCAGCACTGCTTGTGAGTCAAGAGGAGCAGGAGTGCTCCCCCCACCCCAGCCCACCAAGCTAACCTGCTTCCCTCCCCATGATCCACAGAACCCACCCCCACCCGCGATCGGACCCCCGAGATCGGACCCCACCCCGCAATCGGACCACTCCCGCAATCGGACCCCAACGATCTACTGATGGCCCACGATGTCCTCCTCAGCCCCCCACAATCTCTCCCGCCCTCCATCCCTCCCTCCTCTCTGCTCCCGGCTGCGAACTGGTGTCGCAGGCCTTCCTGTCCTAGAGTCAACCAGTCTCTCAATGTGGCTGGCAGCCAGCCGGGAAACTGTGTCAAAAATGTAAATTGAGTCCTGCCGTTAAATCCGGGTACCCCGGCCACGACGACCACCGCACCCCCTTTGTACTTTCAGAAATTATAACTGCCCTGGAAAATTTTAACAGAATGAGCCCTGGCTGAGATTTATGAGCTGAGATAAATTGAAGGAAATTAGATTATTCTTGTTAGATAAAAGAAGGTTCCGTGGGCATAATGTGAATAGTTCAATTGATAAAATAAAATTGAGCACATTAACTGTGGCAGATGCAGAGCATAAAACTGAAGAGGTTAAAATAATCAAATTAGACAACATTGTTTCTCTCAGAGAGAGGAGTCTTTGGCTAGAAACTACTGATATGAATGCTTAAACGGCTTTACATAAATGGGTTAATTAACCCTTTTAAAATTAATAGATTCATGTTTGTGTTAAAATAGCTGGCAGAGGAATGACGTACCAGTGTGTTAAGCTTTTATCCACGAGTATTGCCAACTTAGATTCTGCAGAAGTGCTGCATAAAGTGACGAATGTACGATCGGTAAATTAAGAAAGAGAAGTGCCTTTAACATCTTCATGATATCCCGAAGTGCTTCACAGCCTGCAGATTACTTTTGAAGTGGAGTCACTATTGTTGCGTAGGCAAATGCAGCAGTCAATCTGCATGCAGCAAAGTCCCACAGAAATAGCAATGATATCAATGACCAGTTGGACTGTTTATGGTAGTGTTGCTGGAGGGACAAGTGCTGGCCAGGACACTGGGAGAACTAATGAATATCGAGCGGCTTTTATAATGGAGGCCGTTCAGCAGCAGCAGTTTTACACCTGAGCGTTGTGTTAAAAATCTACCCTCTACTGCCTGGGCTCAGACATCAGGAATATTGAGCATGGCAAAGAACTGGAGAGTGGCTGCTACCCATGGAACCACACCCATGTTATGGTATGAGTTCCAACACATTCAGGAAGTGAGGAGGGAAACAAGAGGAGGTAAAATAATTCTTCAAATGAAATACCAGGCGGCTTTTTTTCGGAAAGAAAGTTATTCGGGCTGATTTTCCTTGCTAGGCGCTGTTAGGGACAATGTGTGAGCAGTGCACCAGAAGTGTACTGTGCCTTATGAAGCGACAGAGCACCAGTATTTCATGATCAGCTTCAATGGCCCGTATTTTCCGATCGCAGGCCTCCCGCGGGCGGAGGCCTGCGATCTGGAAAAATGTGCGCCCTTACCTGAGGGCTCCCGGGACACGCACAGTTCCGCTCCTGGGCCTCACCAAACTCCAAGTGCGCAGGGCCCACGTATCTCAGGGGCGCATGTAGTTCGCAGCGTCCCTGGGATCACGTGGGTCATGGGGAGCCAATCACAGAAGGGAATCTCCCTTCATACATTTGACAGGAAGACCTGTCAAATATATGAATGGAGATCAATGAAAGAACATAGTAAAACTTTAAATAAATTTTAAAAAACATCACATTTTTAAAATGACTTGAAATTACAATAAATTAAGTATTTTAAACAAAAATTTAATTTTTTGAAAAAAATAATTAAAGTATTTTACGGGGCTAAAAATAAACTTACCTTTTTTAAAAGTATTTTTAAATGATAAATCAGTGAAATTTTTTTTTTTTAACTTTTTTCTACTCTTATCCTGGTAAAAGCAGGCCATACGCCTGCTTTTACCAGGCGTAAGAATTGTAAGTGTTTTCTGCGGGCGGAGGGTCTCCAAAAAGCGGAACTATCCGCTCGCAGAGGCCCTTCTCCAGGGCAGCCAGAGGATCTGTCAAGACCATTCTTGACAGATCGGAAATGCTGGTTTTCAGCGCCTGCGCTGTGCATGCCTGAAACCGGCATTTCCAATGTCCCTACGGGTGGGTACACAGCGCGTACACACCCGTAGGGATCGGAATATTCAGCCCATTAACATGGACAGGGCAGAATTCAGGCACAGTTGGAGGCAATCTTTTGAGTGTGGTGCTGCTGAGGACAGGAAGGTAGTGTGCAATTTAGGCATTAAAGGCAGCAGCACCATTAAAGGGACAGGTAGAGTAAAACACCCATGAGAGACTTAAAAAAGGTAATGGGGTGGGGGGGGGGGGGATTTTTTATCTTAATTTAATTTCTGTGTGTCAGAAACTATGATTTGCATGTCAGTGGTCTTGAAGTTTATTTAAAAGATCTGACCAGTAAATGAGTTCAGGCTCCTGTGCCATGACTGGGATGGCAGCGACACCCCCAGTCGCAGTCTGTGCACCTCCGCAGTTTATCTTGCAGGGAATTGGCAAGAGGGTGGCACTGTTGAGCTAAGCAGTAGGTTGAGGAACAGGGGGAACAAGTGCATGAGGAATGATAGTGTAGGAATAGGAGCAGGGTGTTGGTTTGACTGTGAGACTTATTCTATTCCAGGTTGCATGGAACAGGAGTACGTTCGGGGAAGTGGGTATTCCTACTCTTGTTAGTGGCTCAGGAGAGGACCAGGCAAATGTTTTCAGCAGTTGTTAAGCAGCGCCTCGATTTCAAAATTGTCAGTCTTGTTTTCAAATCCCTCCATGGCCTCGCCCCTCCCAATCTGTGTAATCTCTTCAGCCCCACAACCCCCAGAGATATCTGCGCTCCTCTAATTCTGCCCTCTTGAGCATCCCTGATTATAATCGCTCAACCATTGGTGGCCGTGCCTTCTGTTGCCTAGGCCCTAAGCTCTGGAATTCCCTGCCTAAACCTGTCCGCCTCGCTACCTCTCTTTCCTCCTTTAAGACGCTCCTTAAAATCTACCTCTTTGACCAAGCTTTTGGTCACCTGCCCTAATTTCTCCTTATGTGGATCGGTGTCAAATTTTTTGTCTTAAAATACTCCTGTGCAGTGCCTTGGGACGTTTTACTACGTTAAAGGCGCTATATAAATACAAGTTGTTGTTGTTGTTGTCGTCGTCAAGGGGGCTTGTGGCTGTTTTCTCTCACCTGCTCCCAAATAAGCCATAGTGCAAAAAGGATGGTAGGGGTTAGACGACTGTGGCAGAGTACTAAACACAGCCTCCATCACTAAGTGCAAAGGACTCACAGCAGCTTTTGGCAACAAGCAAGAGCGGCAGAACCAATTTTTATTCAAAAAGCAAAAGAAAAAAAATCAAGACGTTTCTCGACTATTTGTTGCCTGTCCCTCGAGACAGGTGATACCAAAATAGCAACTGTGGAAGCTGCCGTGCCAGGTTTTTTTCTGGGAGCAGTTTGCCCTGATAATGCACCTGGCACCAGAGCAGGACATCTGAGGGCAAAGGTGTCAGACATGCATTTGCATCCAATTTACATTGCGGCACTCTCTTCAGATGAAGTCAAGTTTAACCGTCTGAAAATTGTTGCTGCACTACTATTCAGGAGCAGAATGGAGAAAGAAAATGAGCAGCCATTTTCCATATGCATAGCACCCTTTTTTCAGACAGTATTTGGGAGCTAAACTGAGGAAAATCATCCTATTATTGAAGATTCTACTTGGCATATTTGATAAATTAAGCTTCATTGACTAAACTTTAACTGTTCTGTGAGTTTAAATATTTGTCCTGCCAACTTTCCTCTACATCTTCATTTTCCTTATCAAGTTACGTGGGTATATAACCTAACCACTGGCAGAGGAATAAAAATCTCAAAATCTATATGTTGTTAAACATCTTGAGGGTGAACACAAGAACACAGGGACAGGAGTAGGCCATACAGCCCCTCAAGCCTGTTCTGCCATTCAATGAGATCTGTAACTCCATCTACCCGCCTTGGTTCAATATCCCTTAATACCCTTGCCTCACAAAAACCTATCATTCTCAGTTTTAAAATTTTCAATTGACCTAGCCTTAACAGTTTTTTGAGGGAGAAAGTTCCAGATTTCTACTTTGTGTGAAGAAGTGTTTCCCGACATCACTCCTAAATAGCCTAGCTCTAATTTTAAGGTTATGTCCCCTTGTCCCGGACCCTCCCCCCACCAGAGGAAATTGTTTCTCTCCACCTACCCCATCAACTCCTTGAATCATCTTAAACTCCTCAATTAAATCATCCCTTAATCTTCTATACGCGAGAGAATACATGCCTAGTCTATGCAACCTGTTCTCATAATTCTTAACACTTCTTAACCACAACCTTATTTCACATCTTCATGATTGTTGGTTATGCTTTTTGGTGAACATTCACCATTGTAAAATTGGTACGTCAACCTTTCCCATCAATTTTCCTGCAATCGCTGTCACATGTAGTTACAAACTCTGGCCACTATGTGGCTCTGAAGTCTCTCTCCGAACTCCACCAAGATAACTCCATCGTGTTGTATATGAAGAAAACCAAATTCAACTGACATTGAGCAATTAACTAGTAATGCAAAATAATGAGTCCTGCCCCATTTATCAGACATGACAGGTCAATCATTAAGTAGAATGTGAGAACACCAAGAGTGCAATGAACTACCGTCTTACTCCTTTTACAGGTTTGTGATTTTCGTTATATATGGTCTGGATTTGCATATTGTGATAGCAGGGTAACACTGCCAGCAACACTATCTGTTCAATGTGATTAGTTTATTTACTACATCACATGTCTCACAGAGTACTCAAGACCTGTTTGTATCAAATCCCTTGGTCTGCTATTTTAATAAAAGCATTAACCCCCATTTTAAACAGGTTATTCAAGGCAGATTAATGCTTCCATTAAAATAATGAGAAGTCGCACAACACCAGGTTATAGTCCAACAGATTTATTTAATTTTACAAGCTTTCGGAGCTATCGCTCCTTCGTCCACCCCAGTCCAACGCCGGCATCTCCACATCATTAAAATAATGGACAGAGGAATTTGATACATTCAAGTTTGTACAATAATATCACACAGTGCAACTTCCAGGCTATTTTTTTTTTAAATTGTGATTGTCTCTTCTATGCAGTGTTGGATCAATTAATGACAATGAAAAGATGAATTCTTGATTAAGTTTTATGGCTGCAGAAGCTGTTTGCCTTAACTTGCCATTGCTGGTGGTGAAATCATTATTATGATACTACCAAATAAAATTAAATTCTGAAAGTTAAAAGTTAATTCCAGGCATTGGAGTCACATTGTCCCATTGTTGTTAGGTCACAGCTACCAGTACAAGCCCGTCATTTTCTTATCTTAGTTTTCAGGGGGGAAAAAGTGCAACAGAATTGTTTTCCTTTGGCCAGCACAGTGATACTCCACTGGGATATTTCAAGGAATCTGTTTCAGGAATTAACTGATCCTGGCTCAAAAAAATCACCAATATGGCAAAATCATTCCTTTAACCGCAAATGCTAATAAAAGCCTAGCTTTTAGAAAGTACATCTATCTCTTTGAATAAGTGGTAATTATCATAATTGAGAAAATTTATGGCCAAAATTAACCTTTAGCTTTAAATGTTGATTAAAGCAGTTAACTCCACATGAATTTTCCTCTTGTTCTGCACACAGTTGTTAACTAAATACACTGGAGAGATCCCTTAATTCCACAGCTTAATAGCACAGAGGGTATGAAGGAGAACCTATGCATAAAAATGCATTTATTTGCAATTAAAAGAGCTAAGTGTCTTGGTCTTTTCATTAGTGACTTACTTATTCATAATATACATGGGGAATGCTATTCACTAGCAGTTCAATGTAGGATTGCAGGATTCAATCTCAGGAGCAATTGTTAGTCACTATCAGATGTATTGGCCGTCTGACATGTTATACACCAACAACCAAAAGCAGTGTATTGAAATAAAACCAGTTCTGTGAAGTCCAGCAGCATATATTAGAGAAGAAATGAAACAGTAGAGTGGAGTGCATTGAAGCATGCGATATGTTGAGAGGTTTAGATGACATTGATTAACTGTTTGGGTTTTGCAAAGCTCTCTGAATACTTTTATATATCACCACATATACCCCATGCTAGGGTAGGTTTTCCAAAGATGGCAAAATTGGTCACCATGAGTCTTGAGAGACACCAACCTTGCACGATCTTCCGAGTTCAGCCATTTAAATATGTCCTTCAAGCTCCTAGCCCAGATTGCACTTATTAGGAACCCACTGATTGTGGGGTGGGATTTCCTGCACAACAGCAGCTCATAAAGAGCTGCTGTGCAATTTTCTATTAAAAACAGCTTGTGGTTTAGTCAGGCCTAGATGTATTGCTGTAATATTATACAAGAGTTGGCCTTACATTATAGCATGAGGTCAGCTTGTAGCACTACGAGCACATGTAGCACACAAAGAGCAGTGCTTTTGCTAGGGCAGGTGTCTGCAAGTAATCATCTCAACCACTTTGATTGACTTCAGGCCTTTGCCAAGATGCTTCTTTATTCAATCACTTCAGGTCTTTGGCAGGATGTTACAGGCCTGGATGCTACAGATTCGATTCATGTTGTCACTCTTAATGACTGACCTATCAGAGTTGGCTTTGTTCTGCAAAAAAGCCATTGCATCTTTTGTTTGATGAGTGTCTCTCTTGAAAGCCTGCAGAATCTGAACTTAAAAGTAATGGCAAGAAACATCCTGCAGAGTCATGGGTAAAAAGGTTGAGAAATATATTCAGCCACTTTTTCCCAATTCAACAGTTATTTCTGTTCCGCAGCCTGTGCAGAGATGAGCATGTGAAGGCTTCATGGGGGTGGACTCAACCTCACGTATAAATATTGTGTTCTGGACGCTGGCCCAGGTTCAGTGTTAATAGGAGATTTAGTGAAATGTTGCATCTCGTATTATATTGTGGGTAACAAGCTGTACGTTAAATGTTGCAATCTAATGAAATGTACTGTGTTTATCCTTTGCTACTGTTACACTTTTAAAAATTCCTGATTCATCGATTAAAACCAACGTCACATGGTCTAATGGAGTGATTATTTTTCTCTTGTCTAAAAACTAGGGAAACAAGCTCTCATGGCATTTCCAGCAAGCAACTTATAGTTACAAGAGTGCTCTGTTTGACCCTGGACTATGCTACATTGACAGTTACTGTATGCATCAAGTCACACATTGGCTCATAGGGAGCTGAGGAATTGCTCATGGGAGGGATCCTTGACACTGAACACGAGAAAACTAACTGATACAGCCCAAAAATCATACCTGAAACTATCCCGCTCACCTAGGAGACATCCACCTAGCCTTCCTTCTTCAGATAAAACTAGGTTGAAGGCATTCACTTGAATAACTTTTTCTACTATGTTACAGACCACATGCACATCAATAGATTAGGAATCATGGCAATGGCCTGGATGGCCACATGCATGTCATCGATAATGCCCTACACGTTAGGAAACTTGCCACATGGGAAAAAATGCAGTGTCCTCTAATGCTGCTGTCAACTTTCCATTGAGGAAGTCATAAAAGAGTTTCCCTGGTAAACAACATATCTGTCACCTGCTGTATGCATCGATGCACTGCTGATTGACTGACGTAGCAGATTTCCGCTCGATGGCTTTGAATGATCCCATGGAATAAAATGTAAGACTGTGGTCACCCACACAGCCTTCTGTTGTCAACGCTGTCTGAAGATCAGGCTAGAGGATGCTGCGTAACTCTGTAACTACGTGCTTGGTGAAGCAGAGCTAGACGCACACAGTAGCTCGGTCATGATCTATTAAACATGGCTCCTTGAGGAAGCATGGTTGTAAACAGTCCCCCTCTGCTGTAAAACAAGACCTGCATCTCACCCTCTTCAGATTATTTTCCAAAACAGGCACAAGAGCAACATCCAGAGGAATTATGAATTTTGGTAGCAGTGACTGAAATTGCAGTTATCCACAGGTCGGAAAAGCAGAGAAACAAATGTGAAAACCAAGGACCAGAAATAATACAGAAGACATTAATCCAAGAAGCAAAACAACGGCTATAAATATTCCAACAGACTTTTAAGATCACAAACTCTCAAATGCCTTCCTGACATTCCCCATTTTATATGGGCTGAGAAAGCACACAGCACATTCTTAACGAGCAACACAATCATGCCTTGAAATCAATTTAAATGAATTTGAATAACTAGAGGGTCCATAATGAGTCACGTGCACCTTTTCTATTTTGATCAGTTTGCACACCTGCATGACCCGAGCAGTGACTTTGTTATAACTCAGCGCATTTACCAGGCTGTCTGCTGAGATTCAGGAACTGGCAGATCAGGAGACCCAGGAAAAACAAGCATTAACATTTGTAAGAAAGGGTCGTCTTTTCTTTGGTAGTGTCATACTTGAGCATTCGGGATCAGTGGCACAACTGTAATGTAAAAATGCCTTGTAACTCAGTTTTGGCAGAAATGACCCATTGCCGGGATAGCAGCAGGTTGCCTCATTGAATGGTACAATCAACTACCAGTTCCACCCTACATAGTGGCAGTCTACCTTTTAATCTCCATAATACACACTTCTATACATGTCCTGCAATCTCTTGGAATTCCCTGGGCATCTGTTCCTCATTGCACACCCTGTTTGGTCCGCCCTCCACGCCTCTTTTTCACATCCTAATACCATTCCTTACATTCTCTCACTGTAGAGAGAGGGACTGGCATTGAATTCAGGCACCAGCAACTGATAATGACAGTCAACCAGGCCAGAGGCACACAACGTGAACTAGTCAGAATGGGTAATAAGGCACAAATATTACAGGGCAGGAAGTGAAGCGGAAGCCAGGTGTGAAACTCTAAACACAGACTGGTGGGTGGTATGAATTTGGGTCTGCCATAGATCCCTTCTCAGATTCAGTGGTGTCAGTCACTCCTGTAAGTAGTCTGAGCATCTTACTTTTCTGGGAGTTGACTCACATTAGCCTCTATATACCTGTAGGGCAGTGGGTTACACCTGGGGGTGTAACAATGAAACTCCTTTGTGATCTGAACTGGATCTCCGTGTCTTTAGCAGGTGTATTTCTTTGATTACTCTGGAAGTGGACAGAGTTAACATTAGATGAAGCAAGGCTTGGTTTTGAATCATTAAGTAGCTCTACAATACAGTGAATGCAGAGCAATAGGCATAATAGATCAGCCACTTAGAAACATAGAAACGTAGAAAAATAGGAGCAGGAGTAGGCCATTCAGTCCTTCGAGCCTGCTCCGCCATTCAATATGATCATGGCTGATCTTCTATCTCAATACCATATTCCCGCTCTCTCCCCATACCCCTTGATGCCTTTTGTGTCTAGAAATCTATCTATCTCCTTCTTAAATATATTCAGTGACTTGGTCTCCACAGCCTTCTGTGGTAGAGAATTCCACAGGTTCACCACCCTCTGAGTGAAGAAATTTCTCCTCATCTCAGTCCTAAATGTCCTACCCCGTATCCTGAGACTGTGACCCCTCGTTCTCGACCCCCCAGCCAGGGGAAACATCCTCACTTAGTTCAAATGGTACAACTTCTCTACATCTGATAACATAAGAATAGTGAACCTGCTATGCTATGCCACCTTGATGGGTCACCTTGCTTAAGTTAAATTAATAATTCCTCTGCATGCCCTACAACCCAAGGCAGAACCTCTCCCCCTGCAGTCTCCTCCTCTCACAGACCGACACAGAGGAAAGCATTTACCAACAGTGTTCAGAGGTGTCTTTTCTAATACCCAGACAAATTAATGAGCTGCTGATTGCTTAGTCTCTGGGGAAAACAGCTTCCGATATAATCTGACTTCAAATTTACATCCCACCGTGGGACTGTCCTGAGAAACAAACCCCTTTAAAGCAAGCTTGAACTTAAAACACACATTTTAAAATAATTCGTAGCTAGATCCTCGTGGAAAAATGGTCAAAGAATCCTGAAGCACGCCAGTGGTTTAAAGGAAAACATGAGGCAGAGTAACATCAAATAGAAAATAATACAAGAGGTGATCAGAGAGAGAAAATAAATGAAAATGTTCTTGATATGTCATTGTGTTGTCTCTGTACAATTGAGGAAGTGATGTACACCTTTTCATACTGAATTATGCTCATTGCTTTACAAAAGGAATATAAGCTCATCAATATGTTTTCCACCCTTGGATAATGCCAGTTTGAATGGAAAGAACCACATTTTCAGGTCTCAGTAGAATAAGGAGAATACATTCTCGGCCCTGGGGTTGCACATTATTGTCTTTGAATATTTTGAGAAATGCTCAGAAACTGAAGAACAGACTTATCACATCTGTTCGGGAAAGAAATTAATTCAGAAAGGCAAGGGTGTTTACAAAACATATTAAAACAACCACCCGAAATACCCTCATTACAACAACAACAACAACTTGCATTTATAAAGTGCCTTTAATGTCGTAAAACATCTTTCCAATCAGTGTTCACAGGAAAGTCTCTACTACTGTACTTGCACAACAGTTCTGTTTATATTGGGAAATTGATTCTCAGGTGTTCCAGGTAGCTTCCTTTGTATTCGTAAGTGAGTGGGATCAAGGCCTGAAGTCCAGGAAACCAAAGTTGAAAAGATGAGGGCCTCAAAATTCCGGGGACCCTGCTCCACTACCAGAAATGCAACAATGCGGGATTCCTGGCCCCTGACCCATCAGTATGTGGGCGTCATTGTCAGATCTCAGTAACAGGGTCATTTTAATAAACGGAGAGGCCAACCTGCGCAACAAATGAGCCTACCCCGCCTACCAGGTGAAAAATCGGAGTGGCACCCTCTGCACTGATGGAGGTTGCCAGCGGTCTTTATTGGCCTTAAAAGCAAGGTAAAAACTTCTCAACTGCCCAACCTTTTCATGCAAATTTATTTTGTGCTTTATATTAAAACAGTTGTTTAACCTGGTTATTTTAAACAGATTCGCAACTGCGCTGAAGCAGAGCGCAAAGAAATTGCATGTGAGCGCGTCAAGCAAAGCTCTATCAGGTGGAATTAAACCCACAGTAAAGAAGACTAGATACATCAAGAAGCAACAAATAGCTGACACCAAGTAAAGCTCAACAAATTCTGTGGTTTTAACTTCAGCTTCGAAGAAGAGCACAGGAGTTATCCCCGGTGTCCCGGCCAATATTTATCCTTCAATCAGCATCACTAAAACAGATTATCCGGTCATTATCACATTGCTGTTTGTGGGAGCTTGCTGTGCGCAAATCGGCTTCTGCGTTTCCTACATTACAACAGTGACTACACTTCAAAAAGTACTTCATTGGCTGTAAAGAGCTTTGGGACGTCCTGAGGTTGTGAAAGGCGCTATAGAAATGCAAGCCCTACTTTCATTTTTTAGCACCGTTTGTGTACAGGGATACAGCAAATACACAACAGTCCCGGAAGAGCACTGCACGTCCTAACCCAACATTACAGGTTTCATCTCTCACGAGGACACAAATCTCATCCTGTCAGTGCTTCTGGCAGCTGGAAAGACTCTATAATCAATTAGTATTTTAAGAGTTCTCACAACCTAGCCCAGATTAATATGTCATAAACTTGGTGTTTGTGATTTTATAGCACACTCATACGACTTGATTTAAATAATCTAACACCCATCAGATATCAGTCCACAGGAATATGATAACTGGCTGCAATTTATAGAATGCTCTTTAATTCAAATGAATGTTCCTATTGTTGAAAATCACAGCTGTGGGCCTCACTTCCCAATGACTCTGTGGAATACAAGGGATATTTGAGCATTTACATTCAGGGCTATCGTTTACAGGCTGGCATATGATCAGTGCAAGAGCGTCACCAGCACACAAAAGTAACTTTTAATTAGAAATGTCTAAATTTAAATATAATTTGAATACTAATGCAAGCTTCCGCACATTAATGCAATGTTCTGCATATAAAATGGAGAGCAATTGTTCCACGGATTATTGAACTTAAATTATTTATCAACTAATCCGCTTTCTGATGTGTGGAATTGCAACAGAAATTGGATTGGGTTCCAGCAATTCATACAATATCTTCAGAAACTAATTTTATTGAATCGACACTGAGAGAAATTGAAGGGGAGAGTTTCCTCGCTCTGCATCCAACTCAAAGCAAGAAAGAAAGACTTACATTTATATAGCACCTTTCACAATCTCAGGATGTCCCAAAGCACTTTACAGCCAATGAAGTACTTTTGAAGTGTAATCACTGTTATAATGTAGGAAACACAGCTGCCCGGTTGTGCACAGCAAGCTCCCACAAACAGCAATGTGATAATGACCAGATAATCTGTTTTTAGTGATACTGATTGAGAGATAAATATTGGCCAAACAACGGGGATAACTCTCCTGCTCTTCTTCGAAATAATTGGGATCTTTTATGTCCAGTTGAGAGAGCAGACAGGGCCTCGGTTTAATGTCGCTTCCAAAAGACGGCACCTCCGACAGTGCAGCGCGCCCTCAGCACTGCACTGGAGTGCCAGCCTAGATTTTTGTGCTCAAGTCCCTGGAGTGGGACTATGAACCCACAACCTTCTGACTCAGAGGCAAGTGTGCTACCGACTGAGCCACGGCTGACACTCACTGGATCACCTCGGTGCAGAGAATGTTGAAAAATTTGGGCAGGTTGGAACGCACGCCTGCAAAAGAAGCCGTCCAATTTTCCTTCCATTTAAAATCGGGCAAATTCTTTTACAGCCGTGCAGTCAAACCAACCCAATTTATGATATTCACTGCACCAGGCAATCAGTGTACTGGGCCCAAACCCAGGAAACTGTCCTCTATGGGTGAACAGACAAGTGTGAAATATATCTGACTGAGCTAGTTTTTGCGGGGGAGAATTTTTACGATCTGCAACTGTTTGAATTCTTTAAGAATCCCACTAGGATATAGGTCATTAATAGTCAATCAGGTCTTATCTTGATAGAAAAGTTATTGTTTGTTTAATATAGGAAATATTTTTTTAAAAACACAATTCAGTTGGCTCTTAAAAACTTTTGAACACAGAAGAAAATTATGTTGCCTTAGTAAAACAAATCTTTTTCAATAAAAGTGGGAAGATGCAGCCTTGCAGCTGCGATTTCAGGCCATTACCTAGCAGGCTATGGTGGAGGCTAAGGGGGTCAGCTTAACCCCCAAAAATGGGTGGGTTGGGGTCGGGTCAAATGCAAAAAATTTTAAAATCTCAAATTCGACCTCAACCTGTCCACTTCCAGGTTTAATCGAGGCAGGGCAGGGGGTGGGCGACCAACCCACTCCCAGGAGGGCGGGTTGACCATTTAAATATTATAATTAGGCTGCGTGCCTCAGATTTAACCTGTCTTCCAGGTTTAACCTTGGCCGGCCGGGTTTCCCAGGCCTTGGGAAACTAGGCAGATAAAGGGAGGTGAGGACAGCATTGGGGAAGAGGTAAGTGCCCTTACAGCACTGCTTGTGGGCCAGGAGGAGCAGGAGTGCTTCTCCCATTCCTCCCCCCCACCCCCCTCCAAAGCGTACCTTCTTCCCCACCATCAGATCCTCCACATCCAAAGGCACCCCTCTGCCCTGGGATCGGACACCCCCTCGGGATCGGGGATCAGACCCTCACCCCTCCCCCCGCAACGCTCACACTAACGCATCTGCAGGCTCCCTACCAGCTCCTGTGGCTGAGACCTCCTCCAGAGTTTTCCCCACCTGACAGGGAGCCAAGCCTGTCAATCGGGCTGCTTCCGGGCGGTGATCCTGCTTAAAAATAGATGCTCGCTGTGCGGTTAAAACTCCACACCATGCGGGGGAAAACTCCTCCCCCCCCCTCCCGCTTACGCAACCCGCCTCTGTCAATATCGGGGCCAAAGTTTCTGCATAGCAGCACAGTGAGAGGGGGAGGGGGGAGAAAATAATAATCTCAGGCCTCTCTCGTGCACTTCTTAGTGGGCTGGCTGATCAGCAATGTCAGCAGAAGCCAAGGGAGAGATGAGTTGTCCTGGCTGAGATCAGCTGGGAATGGTTCAGAATGTGGAAAGATTTAAGAGGAATAGGACACTGGTAAATGTACGATGGGCCGAATGGTCTCCTTCTGTGCTGTATCATTCTGTGATTCTGTGACGCTGTGAAGGTCAGTTGAGAGCAGGATTAAGATAAATTGTGACAACCCACAGGGTTCAACAGTCTGCAAGATCATGCTTTTCTTTCAACTTTCAACTTTCAAGATCATGCATTAAGCTGACAACCAGAACATTTTCTTGTCTTCCCCTTTCAAGTGGTATCTGACCTGCTGTGCATTTAGCGCGTATTTGTTTTCACTCTTAATGTGTAAGTTTGCAGCACTGGTGTTACATGAGGTGAGGCAAATTCTCACTGACACTCAGTAGTCCACATCACATAAGTACCCTTTTACATTAAGCATCAAAATGCATTCACCGCACAAAGCGCTATTTTGCACTGAGATTCCGCTGTCACAGGCACGATGGGCCGAATGGCCTCCTTCTGTGCTGTATCATTCTATGATTCTATGACACTGTGAAGCAGGGGTACATCAGTGCCCTAAGAGAATGCAACTAAGCTGTTTGAGTGTGAGAAGACGGAAATAGGCAGAGAAGAGGTTACATTGGGGGAACGTCAAAAGAATTATAGAGCCCTGATATTTACTGGGGCAGGGTTCCGGTGCGAGGGGGAAGAGTTGTGGTTGAGTTTTAACTCCATGGTCGGAGATTGGGGGAGAAATTGGGGGGGTCGTGGAGAGATCGGAGGGGAGTCGGAGATCAGGGGGAGAGAGGAGCGGGTTGGGGGGAGTGATGGAGAACGAGGGGGAGATCGGGGGTCGGTGATGGGGGGGTGTTGGTGATCACGGTGGGGTGCTGGGGGATGATCGTGGAGGTGGTGGGCGATTAACCGATCGGTGATGGGGGGGTGTTGGTGATCACGGTGGGGTGCTGGGGGATGATCGTGGAGGTGGTGGGCGATTAACCGATCGGTGATGGGGGGGTGTTGGTGATCACGGTGGGGTGCTGGGGGATGATCGTGGAGGTGGTGGGCGATTAACAGGGTAAGCTTCTTGGGCCTGAAGGAAACACTCCTGTTCTTCCTGGTCCACAAGCAGTGCTCTGAAGGCACTTACCTGATGGATCCAGTCCTTCTCGTCTCCTTTTACCTGCATGGAAACCCGGCCGACGTGTGTTAAAAATAGAAACCTTGTTAAAATGGAGGCACGCAGCCTTCTTAAACGGTTTGCACAACCAACCTGCCTCCTGATAACAGATTTGTTGCCCGCGGCCCACCCGGCTCCGTTAAAACTCAAAGGGGAAGAAATTCCCCTCGAGCCCCGTTTGGGGTGCTAAATCAGAAAAGCTGGAAAAGTTAGCGCCAGGCGCTAACATCTTCCAGCCTCTCTGAAATTCCTATTTTTTGCTCCAAGAGGGAAGTGGAGCGCTAAATCAAGCGCTCCACTTCCTTCTTGGAGCACAAGAGGGGGGGAAGTTCATGACCCGTGACGCACCCGGGGCGATGTGCTCAGCAGCGCCACAAGTGGCCAAGCGTGGTGCTGCCGTGTTGCGGGAGCTCTTCCCTGAATTAAAGGGGAGGGCCCCACACTAGAAACTCTGCAGTTTTTTTAAAACTTACCTGCTCCACCGGGGAGAGAGGGTGCCGCGCGATCAGCCGAGTCCGGAGGCGAAAAAAACAGCTTTTAAAAAATCCGACTTTTTTTCAGGGGCCGGCCACCTCACCTTTAACTTCCGCCCCGCTAGCGGCCGGCTGCCCTGCTCGCGTCCCCTGCAGCAGTCGCTGCCATCACCCGGCGCTGCTGCAGGGGGCGAAGGGGAATTTTCATGCCGGGGTGATGCACCCGGAGATGACATCACAATCTCCGGGCACGAGATCGGGGCGCAACCCGGTAGCGCCGCCACTAACCTCCCGCGGAATTTGGTGGGAGGTGCGGTTAGTGCCGCGCCCGGGCGAAAAGGCCTTTGCGCCCCATTAACGCCCCCCACAGGAGGTGCAAAGGAGAGGAATTTCTCCCTCAAAAGTTCCTACTTCAGATTTTTAACATTTTAACTTCCCACCCGACCCAAACCCACTTGCTTTTGGGGGTTAAAATTCCCCCCATAGTTTTCATCTACCATCAGACCCAGTCCAAATTAAGTTTTCTAGAGAAATAGGAAATGCGGTTCAATAATGCAATTTAATAAATTGGATTTCAGAGAACTGACATTTAGATTTTATCCTTTTTATTGACAAAAACTTTGCCAGCAGGAGCAAATGTCAAAATATCTATTGCAAACCAGAGGAGTTGCATTGTAATTATATTATTCAAAATGATCACTGAGACAGTATTTCATTCTTCTTCCTTATGATAATTTATTTCTACCTCCAAGAGTAAAGAACTTACTTGGATTAATAAGCAGTACCTTCTCAATTTCGTGATTGACCGCTGGACTCTAAATAATGGAATAACTATCCTTGTCTGATTGTAAACCCCAAGAAATTTAACAAAGTAAAATAGATCTCACAGATATCACAAATCATTGGAGTACTCCATAATTTCCCAGGTTGCAAGCCAACAAAAGTCCGAAGATAAACGAGCTGGCAGCACTGTTACTGCAACCAATGTAAGATGTAATCAATAGCAAGTGGCACATTGCATTCATTTTATGCTATGCTGTCTAATAATCCAAAATAATTATTATATATTAAACATAATTTTTTTAACCGGACTCGTGGATCATATGATGTCCAAAAAATGACTGGTTACCTTTCTAAAGGCATTTTTAGGTGGATAGAAACATTGCAGGTTTTCGAGTGATGCTAACTTCGCTCTAAGGCAGAACAATAGTGTTATCTTCCAGGTGTCATCGCACTGGGATTCATAACTCCTTTTGTGAAGAGACCGATAACCTTTCCCAAACCTGGCCTAATAGCTCGTTCAAACACACCAAAAAAATCTTGCACACACACATACCACGCAAACCCATCCCGATCACCACTTCAAACTCACCACACAAACTAGTTCCAATAATCTCTTCACTCACGCCACTCAAACACATTCCTTTGTCAGCTGTGACTCAGTGGCTCAGTGGGTAGCACACTCACCTCTGAGTCAGAAGGTTGTGGGTTCTAATTCCCCCTCCCGGGACTTGAGCACATGAAGCTAGGCTGACACTCCAGTGCAGTGCTGAGGAAGTGCTACACTGTCGGAGGTGCCGTCTTTCAGATGAAATGTTAAACCGAAGCCCTGTCTGCTCTCTCCGGCGGACGTAAAAGATCCCATGGCACTATTTCAAAGAAGAGCAGGGGAGTTATCCCCGGTGTCCTGGCCAATATTTATCCCTCAACCAACAAAACAAAAACAGATTATCTGGTCATTATCATGTTGCTGTTTGTGGGAGCTTGCTGTGCGTAAATTGGCTGCCGCATTTCCCACATTACAACAGTGACTACACTTCAATAGTACTTAATTGGCTGTAAAGTGCTTGGTGATGTCTGATGGTCGTGAAAGGCGCTATATAAATGCAAGTCTTTCTTTCTTTATAACCAGCTTCAAATTCACCACACAAACCGATCCCAAAAACACCTTCCTTCACTGATCCCAATAACCTCTTCACACACACCACACAAATCCGCCCTAATCAGTTTTCAGATAGACCACAAATTTGGCCCCCATAAAATTATTAATAGGGACTACTTCTGATAATTCAAAGTCATTTTGCATTAAAAAAAATTGAATATCTAATAATATGAATTGGGAAATTTAATTAACAGCAAAGTGGAAATTTAGTACTGGAAAACATTAAATTAGCAGATCGTTTTAATTAAGGAACTTTGAATTAAGAAGAGTAGATTGCAACATATTTCTGGAGATTTAATTATGGCTCTAAAACAGAATATATATTTATATGTATATGGATAGATTAATAGATAGATGTATATATACAGAAAAATATGGATATCATAAGAACTCTAGTCTCCCATGGAGCACACCACTCCTCTAAAAAGGATTTCTTTGTCCCACCCTGATATGGTTCATTTGGTAATTGAACTATGTAACGTGGTACTGGAGCCTGATGATCAGGAAGGAAGCACATTCAATCCCTAGTGTGGATTGGTTGATCTTAGTTACAGTAGCAATGAGGATGCCACAATTGCCCTCAGAATCCACTGGGCTAAAAGCGGGAAAAATAAGCAGGCTTTGTGCTCCTAATTGCTATTCAGTGACGTGCTGGAACTGCAAGTATACACATGTCAGGTGAGTTCAGGACCGGGTTCAGCTGTGGTGGCCGCTATTGGTTAAACTGCTCGTCATCACTGTCCTGGCGCATACTTGATTAATGGCCTGTTGGGTGAGGCACTGGAATGCCATACCCTTCTTCAGGCTTCCTGCGGACTGGAAGGTAGCAAATTTAACCCCACTATTTAAGAAAGGAGGGAGAGCGAAAACGGGGAACTATAGACCAGTTAGCCTAACATCAATAGTAGGGAAAATGCTGGAATCTATTATTAAGGACGTGGTAACAGGGCACTTAGAAAGTAATAATATGATTGGGCAGAGTCAACACGGATTAATGAAAGGGAAATCGTGTTTGACAAATCTGTTAGAGGTTTTTGAGGTTGTAACTAGCGGAATAGATAAGGGGGAACCAGTGGATGTGGTGTATTTGGATTTTCAGAAAGCATTCGATAAGGTGCCACACCAGAGGTTATTAAACAAAATTAGGGCTCATGGGATTGGGGGTAATATATTAGCATGGATTGAGGATTGGTTAACGGACAGAAAACAGAGAGTAGGAATAAATGGGTCATTTTCGGGTTGGCAGACTGCAACTAGTGGGGTACCGCAAGGATCAGTGCTTGGGCCTCAGCTATTTACAATTTATATCAATGATTTGGATGAGGGGACCAAATGTAATATATCCAAGTTTGCTGATGATTCCCCTAGGTGGGAATGTAAGTTATGAGGAGGATGCACTATATCCTCTTCGCAAAGGGATATAGACAGGTTAAGCGAGTAGGCAAGAACATGGTAAATGGAATATAATGTGGAGAAATGTAAAGTTATCCACTTTGGTAGGAAAAATAGAAGAACAGGGTATTTTTTAAATGGTGAGAGATTGGGAAATGTTGGTGTTCAGAGGGACCTGGATATCCTTGTACACGAATCGCTAAAAGTTGCAGGTACAGCAAGCAATTAGGAAAGCAAATGGTATGTTGGCCTTTATTACAGAAGGATTTGAGTATAAGAGTAAAGACATCTTACTGCAATTATATAGGGCCTTGGTGAGACCACACCTGGAGTATTGTGTACAGTTTTGGTCTCCTTACCTAAGGAAGGATATACTTACCATAGAGGGAGTGCAACGAAGGTTCACCAGACTGATTCCTGGGATGGGGGGATTGTCCTATGAGGAGAGATTGAGTAGACTAGGCCTATACTCCCTAGAGTTTAGAAGAATGACAGCTGATCTCATTGAAACATACAACATTTTTACAGGGCTTGACAGGATAGATGCAGGGAGGATGTTTCCCCTGGCTGGGGAGTCTAGAACCAGGGGTCACAGTCTCAGAATAAGGGGTTGGCCATTTAGGACTGAGATGAGGAGAAATTTCTTCACTCAGAGGGTGGTGAATCTTTGGAATTCTCTACCCCAGAGGGCTGTGGATGCTCAGTCGTTGAGTATATTCAAGGCAGAGATCAATAGATTTTTGGATATTAAGGGAATCAAGGGATATGGGGATAGTGCAGGAAGTGGAGTTGAGGTAGAAGATCATCCATGATCTAATTGAATGGCGGAGCAGGCTCGAAGGGCAGAATGGCCCACTCCTGTTCCTATTTCTTATGTTCTTATGTTCAGAAGAGGAGAGCTCAGATGAGATGGGGAAGAAAATCTAAGGAGTGAATTGAAAAAAATGGACAAACCGTTCCTGCATATTTGCCTGGACAAGAAAAACAACGTGTGGAGAGACCGGTGAGGGTATGGCAGAAGGAAAGAACTTGGGATAATCAGGAGGTAAAGGAGGAAATAAACCACTGAGGAGGATGGAAAACTCAGTGTAGGCCCAGCTTTGACATCTACAGTCATTGGTGCACTGCAGCAATGAATTAAAATGAAGTACCAGAGGAGAGAGAGAAAGTAAGTGAATGGTTTTTAGATCAGTGGCACATCAGAGATGTAAATACTGAACCCACTGCAGCAGTGTACATACTATTGCACTATAGAGTTACAGTAAATGTGCAGAGGTCATTTTTAGAAAAACATGCCACCAAGTGTAATCTTTGCAACTCGAGTTATTACCAATGGCTGTCTCTTTTATTGGTGGACTTAAAGGATAAGTACAATATACAACAAATAAGATGAGTGATATAATTACTATGTGCTAATGCTATATATTCATAATCTTCATAGTATTACAATACACCTGCCCATAAGTGGGTGGAAGTGGTTGGGGAAGAGTGGTGGATTTGGTGGAATGGCTCTAAAATAATTTTCTGTAAAAGTAGACTCGAGTTATGCATGGGAGCCACTGCAAATGAAGTAGAAAATCTTCTTAAATTGAATAGATGGATAATGAACGATTAAAAGACTCTATGGTTTGTCAGAAGGCGATAGCCTGCGAATGACTACTTAACACAAGCTCCCTTTTACTCTGTTTTCCTTATTGCATGTGTGTCTGTCTGCTTCCACTTTTTTTGGTCTTTCTGTGCCATAAGCCGTCCATGGGCAAGTGCCAGCCAGGTGACCAAGTCTCTAGCCCTTTGTCAATATCATTCTGAAATCTATTGCCAAGAAGTCCACAACCAGTGACCTAAGGAGACCTCTATGGTCATCCTTTCCTCCCTGTGACTGAGTATCTATTCAACAGCTCCCGACTATGGCACAGATGAAACTAGTAATCCAGCGCAGGACTGGGGGCGTGGAGATTAGGAGGATGAAACCAACAGGAAATCTGGCTTTCTGCTCTGAAGATCAGAATAGGTGTAACATAGAAATCTAGCAGGCACTTGATGGACAGCAAGAGAGACATGCTCAATGGGTGGAAGATTTTTAAACATTTGATAAGATCATGAGACGCATTTAAATGTAAGCAGATTAATGTGTTGATGTTTTTTAATGGACTGCAGCAGTTAAATTAAATCTAACATTTTTTGAGAGACATCCTCAGTTTATGTCTTATTACAGTGATGAGTACTGAATGTCCATGAGCCTACACTTTTGAATGTTTAATGTTAATGCATTATTATAATCATAGCTTATGGAAAATTACCCTTAAATCCCTTGCATGAGTGAGTTGCAAGGTAAACTTGTTCCTTTTAAGCTATCACTCATCGATGTGAGTGTGGCATGATCCACGGACCTCACTACAATCTGATATGAGACCCTCTGTTCCCAGGTCATGCCCCCATAGTTAATTGACCGCTTAAGGAAAACTAGTACAGCAAGCATTACTACTGGAAAATCTCCTGCAAAATCCTAATAGGAACCTTTCCCTTGCCCCAGAAGAACCAGCGATGCCTACCCTTCTCCAAATAGGGTTTATATTCCTGCCTCTTCCACTATCTCCCCACTTAATAGGATGTCTCTCCCCACCTCTACCTCAAAAAGGTCATTTGCCCCAGCAGGTCTCTCTCTCTCCATCCCTCCCACAGAATATCTGTCCACCTGTCTTCCCAATCCCACTCAAAAGTATCCATTTCTCTTTATTCACCCACCCCCAAATAGGATGTCTGTCTCTCTCTTCCCACTCCAGCACAACAGGGTGTTTCTCTGTGTTTCTCTCTCTCTCTCTCTTTACCAGTTGTCACTTCCTGCCGGTTTCAATGGGTCATGCAGATGAGGACTGGGAGTTAAACTTTCCAGGGCCTCACGCTGCAGAGGTCAGTGGGATTTGGCACTCGTCTCAGCCCCTGCAAATTCTGAATTAAAATTCGCATTGATAATTCTCACAAAGCTATCAGCTGAGCTTGAAACTTTTCTAAATCAACTTTGTCTGCAATCAACAGTGCAAGAAAGTAATGTCAGTCTGATTGGTTGAATTGACAGCTGCCACTCCTACTCTGGTCTAAATGATTGTAGAATCATACAGCACAGAAGGAGGCCATTCAGCCCATCGTTCCTGTGCTGGCTCTTTGAACTCTCCTGCTCCTTCCGCAAAGCCCTGCAAATGTTTCCTTTTCAAGCATATATCCATTTCCCTTTTGAAAATTACAATTGAATCAGCTTCCACCACCCTTTCAGTCAGTGCGTTCCAGATCATAACAACTCACTGCGTAAAAAAAAAGTCTCCTCATCGCCCCTCGGATTCCAATAGCTTCCTGTCCAATCTTCGAACTGATCTGATTGACTCATACTGACCACTTCAAATCCCAGTGAAAAAAGCAGATTTTCTTGTGAAACTTTAACAAGGTGACTCATGGATTGAAACGTAAAATGTCACCATGTCACCTTGATACAATGCTGTTTGGCATGTATCGAGGGAGGAAGGGGTGGAAGAATTGCAACAGCAAATCTTTAATCTAGGTTTCAGGGCACAACATATTGGTACACCAACAGGATCCACCACCAAAACATCTTTATATTTCCAAGTTTATTTTCAGCAAAGTTTTATTTTGAGAATTAAATATTTCTTTGCTGATACATTTCTGGAAAAGAAAACACTAAAATTGAAGTCACAGAGCTCACAAATTGGCTGCAATTAAGTAACTGAAATAAATAATTGGTCAGAAAAACTGTCACACAAATGATTAATATACATCAGATTCAGTGCATCTGCACTGAAATGTAATCATTCTTCACTGTACAATAGAATATGATGAATGTTTGCAATAAGATGGATGCTGTGCAAATTGGAATTTCAATACACAGTATTCCACTTGATTTTCTGTTACATCTCTAACACAGATTAAAACAGATAGCTTTGTTCTCTGGTTGTGCCTGAAAATGGGTAGAATACTCAGGAGCCCTCAATGCTTATTTGAAGAACTATTCTATGAAATTCAATCGCTAATATTCATGTAAAGACTGGATCTTGCAACATTAAGCTTCTGTTCACCTGAAGTACCGAACAATAAGAAAGATTCCCCAAAACTGATTCATGAGATTTGTGATCTGTCGACAAACAGCTTAACTCCATGCTATCCGGTTTCACTGCTCCCAAAATGATACCTCTGTAAAATTAGCAGTAATAATATAACTGAAACATAAAGATCCTACTATTCTATCCCAAAGTGCCTTAACTTGAACATCAGAAGAGCTAGTTCCTGTACAACATTTGCAATTCTCATTTGCAATTTTCAAAGCAGCTATACTTTTCTGATTGAATATGAGGAGTGAACAAGTTGTGACAGGGCTTATACAATTGCAAAATACTGCGGATGCTGGAAATCCAAAATAACAACAGAAAACGCTGGAAAAACTCAGCAGGCCAGGCAGCATCCGTGGAGAGAGAAACAGAGTTAACGTTTCAGGTCGAAGACCTTTCGTCAGAACTGGAAAAAAGCAGGAAATGGAATAGATTTTAAAGCAGGTTTAGGGGCGGGGAAATGGGGGAGGGGATGAAAGAACAAAAGGGAAGGTCAGTGATAGGATAGAAAGCAGGAGAGATTGAGAGACATTGAGAGACATTAAGAGATATTCAAGACAAGAGGAGGTGGTAATGTGACAGGTTAAGGAACAAAGGATGGCTCTAGATGGTGTGTGAATTGCGCTGGCAGAATGAAGGACAGCTGCCATGTGGGAGGGAAGAAAAAAGGCCAAACAAAAAGTGTGGATAAAAATATATATATATATATATATGATAGGGGCCGAGGTTATGATCTGAAATTGTTGAACTCTATGTTGAGTCCAGAGGGCTGTAGAATGCCGAATCGAAAGATGAGCTGCTGTTCCTCGAGCTTACGCTGAGCTTCCGTGGAACAATGCAAGAGGCCGAGGACGGTGAGGTCAGAGTGGGAGTGAAGCGGTGAATTAAAGTGACAGGCCACCGGGAGCTCGGGGTCCCCCTTACGGACTGAACAGAGGTGTTCCGCAAAGCGGTCACCCAATCTGTGTTTGGTCTCCCCAATGTAGAGGAGACCACATCGTGAGCAGCGAATACAGTATACTAAATTGCAAGAAGTACAAGTAAATCGCTGTTTCACCTGGAAGGGGTGTTTGGGGCCCTGGACAGTGGGAAGGGGGGAGGTATAAGGGCATGTGTTGCATCTCCTGCGCTTGCATGGGAAGGTGCCGGGAGAAGGGGCAGGGGTGCTGGGGGTGATAGAGGAGTGGACTAGGGTGTCGCGGAGGGAGTGGTCCCTACGGAATGCTGAAAGAGGAGGTGAGGGGAAGATGCGTTTGGTGGTGGGATCACGCTGGAGGTGGCGGAAATGGCGGAGGATGATACGTTGAATGTGGAGGCTGGTGGGGTGAAAGGTGAGGACAAGGGAAACCCTATCGTGGTTCCGGGAGGGAGGGGCAGGGGTGAGGGCAGAAGTGCGGGAGATAGAACAAACACGGTCGAGGGCCGTGTCAACCACCGTAGAGGGGAATCCTCGGTTGAGGAAAAAGGAAGACATGTCGGAAGCACTGGTATGGAAGGTGGCATCGTCAGAGCAGATGCGGCAGAGACGGAGAAACTGGGAGAATGGAATAGAGTCCTTGCAGGAAGCGGGGTGGGAGGAAGTGTAGTCCAGGTAGCTGTGGGAGTCAGTGGGCTTGTAGTGAATGTTTGTCAATAACCTATCCCCAGAGATGGAGACGGAGAAGTCGAGGAAGGGAAGGGAAGAGTCGGAGATGGACCATGTGAAGGTGAGGGAAGGGTGGAAATTGGAAGCAAAGTGAATGAAATTTTCTAGTTCAGGGCGAGAGCAGGAGATGGCACCGATACAATCATCAATGTACCGGAAAAAGAGGTGAGGGAGAGGACCCGAGTAAGACTGGAACAAAGAGTGTTCCACATATCCCACGAAAAGGCAGGCATAGCTAGGACCCATGCGGGTACCCATAGCAACACCTTTGATTTGGAGGAAATGAGTGGAGTCAAAGGAGAAGTTGTTCAATGTGAGAACAAGTTCAGCCAGGCAGAGGAGGGTGGTGGTGGATGGGGACTGGTTGGGCCTCTGTTCAAGGAAGAAGCGGAGCGCCCTCAGGCCATCCTGGTGGGGGATGGAGGTGTAGAGGGATTGTACGTCCATAGTGAAAAGGAGGTGGTTGGGGCCGGGAAACTGGAAACTGTTAAAGTGGTGGAGGGCGTTGGAAGAGTCGTGGATGTAGGTGGGAAGAGACTGGACAAGGGGAGAAAAAATAGAGTCGAGATAGGAAGAGATAAGTTCCGTGGGGCAAGAACAGGCTGAAACGATGGGTCTACCAGGGCAGTCCTGTTTGTGGATCTTGGGAAGGAGGTAGAAGCGGGCTGTGCGGGGTTGATGGGGTTATGCTCACTGGAAAGTGGGTTGAGACTATCCATTCTTCGAGATCCATCAGTGGACAGTTGATCCCATCAATCCAGGTTGCATTCACTGCAGTTTCCCAAAGTGTAAAGAGAATGTTAACCCACTCCCTCGGTGCTATTACCCTTCCCTGGGTTTTCCTGTGCTGCACAACCTGCTCCCAAGCCTTTACCAATGGGAAAGCCTTTTAAAATATGTTGCTTTAAAGTTTACATTTATCACTGATTGTCTGGTGGAGACGAAAACGAATTTTTAATTGAATGAAGGGAAGTGTCCAATTGTTTGAAGCCTTTTGATGGTCGATTGCAGACATGTCTGATTCTCATTTTCTCTACAGGAAGCTTTCTGGCATTTTCACAGCCAGTAAATGTTGGCTTTCTCTGGTGCCCTAGTTGTGGAATGTGCATCAATTATCCTTAAAGGTGCTGTTGGTCATATTGGGTGGGTGAGCAAGGTAGTGGGCATGAGCATTGTGCAGGGGGAGAGGGAGAGGCGTTTGAGCATCAATCACTGACTGTACTTTGATTCATATGTACTCTGTTCCTCAAGCAGTTTATTTGGAGGATCTGTATGCTTCAGAGAGGATGTGGATCCATCGAGAAGTCTTGCACACCTTTTAGCAGGATCAGATCTTCAGATTCACAAACAAATGAAAGCTCCTAACACGGGCAATATGGAATCAGCCACCTGATGTACACCTCTTCCAGTTTTCAACTCCCTTGACTTCAATGGAAATGAAAATCGGGAGAGATATATAAATGGGCGGCCGATCTGATATCGGCCAGTCAAAGTTACTCCCAGAAAGTCTGAAGCTCATAAAAGGTTAATGGAGTACACATTTGTTAAACATTCCCTTTACTATAACATTGCTGGTAAGATAAAAAAAAAATTGAAGTGAATGAGAAAAGAGATGGGTTGCAATGCAATTGATTACTGGCACATGAAATGTGCTTTAAAGTAATTTTGGTTGCTACAGGAGACTAAAAGATGACAGGCTGGCTCAGCAGAGAGCAATGGATGGCACTGATTCCTGCTTACTGCTGATGCCCCCACAGTGCACTAATAATAGTACGAGCTCTTCTAAATGCTCTTCGAAATTATACCGTCATTCATTTCTTTTATCTCAAGTTCCAACTGAATGACATTTGAATATTAGGATCCTAGGATGGTTCCATGTCAGCATGAGAGTACATATAATGAACTTACTGCTGTTAAAATCCTTTTACTGAATCAGAACAAGGGGTATAATTATTTTATGATTCTATTAAGTAACTTAGTCATTAATCAAATAACCATTATACTTAAATTGATTTCTTTCCCTACTGTTCGAATACCATTTTCTTCCTGACCTTCTGCTAATGTAAATGATGTGATCCTGTATGTTACTTCCATTGACCGTACTTGGGTAATCTATGGCACTGCTGAATATGTTGCACTCCTTGACCTTTTGTTAACTTACATGATGTATTAAAGGATCATGATCACCTCGTAAATATTTGTAAACAGAGACAATGCGACATTGCAATTGGTGCAATGAGCTCATTGCATTGCACCTCACGTCTGAAGCTACCAATTTCAAAACATTTGAGTCAAACTTCAAATGCTGGAGATGCTGTATGAAGTCATTGGATGTGGGCTCACACTCCTGAATTTCTCTTGCGTACACTCCTGATATCAGAACAGATAGAAGAGGTTTTTTTTATCATATCTACGTGGGTTGGATTTGAACCCACCTCCCAGAGGTGAAACAATAGTGAGGTAGAATTTCCGCAGGGGTTCTCCCAATCATCTGCCGTAAAGGCGGCAGAAAAGCGCGGAGAAATGGTATAAATGGCGAATTACATCGTTTCTCCAGGGTTTCTGCCAATCTTCCGCCTAAGTTGTGGCAGATGATCGGGAGAACCTCCGTGGAAAATCTAGGCAAGTCTATTTAGCCAATGCACTACCTCAGGGAGTTGGGAGACTCGCCATATGGAGATCACAGATGTCACTCTGACAAAGCATTTTACTGCATCAACCTCTTTCTATTACTCAAACTTCTTAACATTTCAGCGTAGTCTTAAGAGAAGCCTGTTCCTTGTTGTCAGCAGTCTGTTCGAGCTTTCACCAGCAGGGAATCAAACATCCTTTTATGGCTTAAATATGACACAAGACTATGTTATCATTCTACTCTCATAACCCAAACCTGATCTGATATGACAGGAGTTAAGACTTCTGCTATATGTCGCAGTTTTTTTTTGGAATAAACACGCTTGTTATAGTTCTGGCTTTCTTCCACTATTTCTAACATGTGCTCAAAATAGAAAGACAATTTTCATAATTTAGCTAAGTCTTCCATAAACTGAAACCTGCTATGGATGCTATGCGTGTGAGGGAGCAATCCAATTTTGCACAGGGGGCCTCAAACACATGATAGACCCCTTATTTGCATATGTAAAGCGCCTAATGCCCATTTCAGGTGTGGGCAAGTAGGCCGGAAACTTGCCAGTAACAGCGCCAGCCAAGGCTAACGGCCGCCCGCAGAGAGAGCGCAGGCAGCACCGGTGTTTTGGTGCTGCCTGCTAATTAACATCAGCGGTGCGGAGAATTTGTGGTGTAACGCGCTCTTTCCAGCACTAAGCTCAGCAGGAGGCCGAAGGTCGCGTCTGTGTCCCACTTGCCATTAAGGAGAACGAGGAAGAAATGAGTGAAGCTATAGGCCCTGTACAGAACATTTGCCGTATTTGTTACAACAATTTACTTATCACCTGCTCACCAATCAATGTTACAGCATTGCATTCAGCTTTTGTGGAGAAAGCTCCCTCGTGTTTAAAAGAAAGACTTGCATTTATATAGCGCCTTTCACGACCGCTGGGCATCTCAAAGCACCTTACAGCCAATGAAGTACTTTTGAAGTGGAGTCACTGTTTTGATGTGGGAAACACAGCAGCCAATTTTCGCACAGCATGCTCCCACAAACAGCAATGTGATAATGACCAGATAATCTGTTTGTTTTTGTTATGTTGAGGGATAAATATTGGCCAGGACACCAGGGATAAATATTGGCCAGGACACTGGGGATAATTCTCCTGTTCTTCTTCAAAATAGTGTCATCGGATCTTTTACGTCCACCTGAGAGAGCAGGTTTAACGTCTCATCCAAAACTCAGCACCTCCAACAGTGCAGCACTCCCTCAGCACTGCACTGGAGTGTCAGCCTAGATTTATGTGCTCAAGTCCCTGGAGTGGGGCTTGAACCCACAACCTTCTGACTCAGGGGCGAGTGTGCTACCAACTGAGCCACAGCTGACACTAAGGGCTGGATTTTGCCAGCCCTGGGGAGGCGGGACTGCTGGGAAAATGGCAGAATCTGGGGGCAGGTGCCCATCTCGCCCCCAACCCGCCTCCGTGCCATCTTCCCAGGAGGCGGGTAGCCGACCTGTGCCGGGTCCCGTCTCCTGGAGGCAGGAAGGGGATTACAGCCACATAACTGCCTATTAACAGGTAGTTAACAGGTAGTGAAAAGGATTATCCCCATTTTGCCACCAGAAGCGCGGGCTTCCCGACGTCGGGAAACCCCGCCAGGGTCACCGAGGCGCGCAGTGGGTCTGTGGGGGTCGGAGGGGTGCAAAAGTGCACTGTGAAGGTAAGTGATGGGTGCAAGTGTGGAGAGGTAAATATGTGAGATGAGTGGAAAGTGACAGAAAAAGTTTACTTACCTTTGTTTCTTCCTGCAGGCTTCAACAGTTGGGGATGCGGAGAGTCTCGCATCTCACCGGCAGAGATGACAGATGGCTGCTGCATTCTCCGATGCAACAACCATTTAATTTCTGCTCACAAAAGAGGTTTGATGAGTCTTGAATACAAGGACTCATCAAACAACAGAGAATGTCAGTGTTTGACAGCTTCACAGAGCTGTCAAACGATAACAATTCATCTGTCATTAATTTTTGACAGATGAAACGTCATACGTTGACGTTCTCTGTAACCGGCTTCCCCTTAATTGGCCTGCTAAGCCCGCTGGCGGCCACCTCACTTTCTCCCGAAAATAGCGTGGGTTGGCCACAAGTCGATGGAGGCGGGACTAAAACCCAACAAGCAGCAGTCCCGCCTCCAACGCGCCCCCATTGGCAAAATCACCCCCTAAAGTGCATCAAAGTGACACAAGCAAAGCTCCGGAACCTATCTGTGAAAGTCATCTTTTAAATCAGCTCAGGCTCCAGCTCACAAAATTTCTACAGATGGAAAAAGGGTTCAGCAACTTGTTTATGCATTTGTGGGGAGTCTGTCGACTGCCCCGGGGAAGTCTGTGGTTTGATCGTACTTTGGGTTTTATGGGATCGGACGAGAAGGGGAGAGGGTGTGGGCGTACAACAAGGCAAATTAATTCTCGGAAGTCTGTACCTCTTACAGTGCTGAAGAAGGCACGCAGCATTCAGAGTTGTTGAAAGGGATCACACTTCATTTTTTCTTTTGACATTGAGCCACAATGGCCCATTTAATGCTTTCAAGGACTCTCCCCATCACTTTACCACACATCTCATTCTAAAGGAATAGAGACTAAGCCAAGCTCTTTATTTTAAATGCTTGTTTAAATTTTCATGAATCAGGAAGAAAAAGATATAGCACAGGAACGAGCAAATTCAGCGCTTTGTAATTTTTGAAATCATTATACAGCAGTCACAATTTCATTGATATGCTGAGGACACTTTAGTCACCGGCTTAGGAGGGTCTGACAGCTGAGGGCTTTTTACTATTCCATGCTGAGGACAGTGTACTCATATCTGATAACTTAAAGAATTTGAATTCACACTTCAGATTTCAGAGATCGAAACACTGAACATCCATAGGTGATTCCTAATCCAAATCACAAGCTTACTCTTCTAGTCACTCAGAAGTAATCACTTGCAATATTCTGCATCTTCCCATTTGTTACACATTCAGTATTACAATCTCAGGCAGGACAGTTTCAAATAAGCAAACCACTGGAAAAAAAAACTTTGCCTACAAATCTCAAGGGTTAGCTCTCAAGACCTAGGCTTGCGATTAATATAAACACTGCTACATGGAGATAATAGTCCTGGCTGTCTTACATTTGTCACTTGAAGAGTCCTCATGGCTAATTACGCTGCTGGAGCGCTTTTAGTGACTGCACGCATGGGCGTCCTTTGGAGAGGGCGGCAAGAGGAGCAGCAATATCCAAAATAGATCAGCGGGTGTCAACTCGGCGTTGCACGCCGATTGGCATCACACTCCAACTAATTACAATACTTTCAGCGAGCGCAGGCAACGGCAGCACTGCCGACTTGCTGAAAATGGCAGCCGCCATAGGACCCACCAGCAACGGGCGAAAGTGAGGTGGCCGCCAATTTGTACCCCAAAACGGGCCTTAACGGCCAGCGCAAACACTTTGAATTTCTAGGCCTATTTTTACCTACACCAATATGGCGGGCGACACAATTCCAGCTTCCTGCGTGAGCGTACGCTTCCTGCCCGCCATATTGGAGGCTTGGCGCCTGTTTAGTGCCCAGAAATCGGGCGCGGTGCCATCGAATTTCTAAGCCAATGAGGATTGCCTTCGAGATATTGATAGCTGAAACCAATTTTAAAAACATATTGCTCCACCCATGTAAAAATATAATACAGAAATCCTCCACCTGTCACAACGTTTGAGTGTCTTACTGTACTGCAGCTTCACATGACATTCAGACAAACCATGTCACTCACCAGTATTTGTGGCCAACTATTCCTTGCTTTATTAGCTCATCAATGATTCTAACTAATTATGAAGGGGTTAAAAATATAGTACAGAAAAATATTTACTTAATCAGAGGAAATGAAATGATTTTCATCAGCTAATTCTAGGGTCTAGAATTCCCTCCGCATTTGTGTCCAGAGACACACGTAATCTGGACGCAAACAAATTACGTGATTTAAAGGATCGAGGAATTTTGGACATAAGTGAGTTACACGCGTAGCTACAATACGCCCAAGTCTCTTCAATGTTTTACGTCCGTCCATCAAACCCGCAGTCCAAACGAATCTATGCCCACAAAACTAACAGTGCCCCTGACTCTCAAATGATCCTCCCATTGTGCTTGTTCGGGGATCTCTCAACATTGCGGCCAGATTTTTAGGCGCATAGGAAACAACGTTTTTTTTTTCTGGTCTATTAATTCCAATTGTTTGAGGGGTTTTAAAAAATAAATTATCCTCACTGAGACCTGCTCTGTATTTTCTGTTTCTTTTAATGCATTTTTATGGCATAATTATGTCACATTAAAAATTAAAAAGCTTCCCCGATTACAGGATCTTAAACATGCTGTGACTGATGTATGTGAAAGATAGTTAAATCAGTTCAAATTTAAATTTGACGACTCAAAGCAGAAATATACTGGTGTGGGTTTGGTGTTTCTTTGGGCCCTGAATACTTATGCGGACTTATACCCGTTTACGCCCATTTTAAGTTCTAATGAAACTGGGAGGATACTTGGGCGTAACTTGACCTTGTGAAAATGGGCACAATATTGGGCACCCAAGGAGGAAATGCCAGGCCTAGATACTGTTCCTCACATTATGAGGGTAATTTTAACTTCGGGTGTTAGTGTAAAATGGGCAATATTGATTCAGCCACCACCTTCAGATACATCTCTCCCAATTGGCTGAATCAATATCGCCCAAAGTCAAAATTACTCCCTTGGTTTCTCAGCGGTATCAGTGTTTCATGGCAACCACATTACTACATCAAGCAGACAATCATGAGTGAATATTGACATCCGGGAATCACTAGAATACTGTGCACAGTTCTGGTCTCCATGGGCTGGATTTTGCCAATGGGGAGCTTTTGGAGGCGGGACACCCACTTGTTGGGTTTCAGTCCCGCCTCCATCAACTTCTGGCCAACCCACGCTATTTTCCCTTGATTGACCTTGTTAAGCCGCCCAGCGGG
The DNA here is from genome assembly GCA_030390025.1 of Squalus acanthias. Lineage (NCBI taxonomy): Eukaryota > Metazoa > Chordata > Chondrichthyes > Squaliformes > Squalidae > Squalus > Squalus acanthias. The sequence goes on along the minus strand of CM059433.1, from coordinate 21,134,580 downwards.
CTTAGCAGGCCAATTAAGGGAGAGCCGGTTACAGAGAACGTCAACGTATGACGTTTCATCTGTCAAAAATTTTTGACAGATGAATTGTCATCGTTTGACAGCTCTGTGAAGCTGTCAAACACTGACATTCTATGTTGTTTGATGAGTTCTTGAATTCAAGACTCATCAAAGCTCTTTCTTTTGCAGAAATTAGATGGTTGCTGCATTGGAGAATGAAGCAGCCATCTGTCATCTCTGCCGCGGAGGTGCGAGACTCTCCACATACCCAACTCTTGAAGCCTGCAGGAAGAAACAAAGGTAAGTAAACTTTTTCTATCACTTTCCACTTACCTCACATACTCACCTCTCCACACTTGCACCCATCACTTACCTTCACAGCGCACTTTTGCACCCCTCCGACCCCCGCAGACCCACTACTCGCCTCGGTGACCCTGGCGGGGTTCGGAGCCTTCGGGAAGCCCGCACTTGTGTGGGTAAAATGGGGATAATCCTCTTATCTGCCTGTTAACTGCCTGTTAACAGGCAGATAAGTGGCACTAATCCCCTTCCTGCCTCCAAGGAGATGGGACCTGGCGTGGGTCAGCTGCCCGCCTCCTGGCAAGATGGCACGGAGGCGGTTTGGGGGCGGGTTTGGCACCCGCCCCCAGATTCTGCCATTTTTTTCCCAGCAGTCCCGCCTCCATACCCACCTCCCCAGTGCTGGCAAGATCGCGCCCCTGATTACAAAAAGGATATAGAGGCACTGGAGAAGGTGCAAAATAGATTTACACGGATGATACCAGAACTGAGAGGTTATAACTATCAGGAAAGGCTGAACAGGCTGGGGCTCTTTTCTCTAGAAAAGAGAAGGCTGTGGGGTGACCCATTAGAGGTCATTAAAATTATGAATGGGTTTGATACAGTAAACGTAGAGAAAATGTTTCCACTTGTGGGGGAGACCAAAACTTGGGGTCATAAATATAAGATAGTCACCAATTAAATCCAATACGGATTTCAGGAGAACTTCTTTACCCAGAGAGTGGTTAGAATGTGGAACTCGCTACCACATGGAGCAGTTGAGACAAATCGCAGAGATACATTTAAGGGGAAGATGGATAAGTATATGAGGGAGAAGGGAATAAAAGGAAATGTTGCTCGGATGGAGCATAAACACTGGCATGGACCAGTTGGGCTGAATGGCCTATTTTGTTACTGTAAATTCTTTGTAATTCTATGTAATTTTACAGTCCACAGATTAGCAATGTAGTTGACATAATCCCATTTCCTTAAAATTCACCACATCAATCTGTATTTCATCTCTGGGTGTTGAGTTTGGTTCCAGACCACACTGTTGGAATGAAAGTTTACACTTTATGATGGCCATAATGATTATACGTGAAATGGGGTTTGAACAGTGAAAAGCCAGTGCTTAATTAGTGGATCCACAGCACAATGCTGCCCATAATTTGGCCATAAGTGGCAGTATTCCTTATAGAGACCATAAGGGTGGCTTGTGTAGAAAACCATAAAACAATGACATGGGATAGTGGTGTTCCTCTGAGTTTCATTTTCAGTACATTTTTGGAGCAGAACCATAGAACTGCTTTAGCTTACATCTAGACTACTTAATACCTGATCTGGGTGTAGTTGAGACTGAAGTGGGAAAATATCCCAGCGTTGACATTCTTACCTTAATGAGCACTAAGATTCAATTTTTGTTTTGTTAAATGGACAGGCATTGTGTTGTCAGCACCGTCTCCTAATCAGACAAACCTAAAGTAAATATGCCTGAATTCTTCATGCTCAATTTGTCATTTCAGATGAGAATACATGGTTTGAAAGAACATGCCAGCTCTATATTAACATACAGAGTAAAAGATAAGTGTGTGAGGAGGTAGCGGGGGGTGCTGGGATGCTATGAGGCTGCAATATAATCAAGTGCTTCTGATGTCATCGCCATCAAAGGAAAGCGCAAACAATTTAAAAGTGATCAGAAGCTATGTTACAGCCTGTAATACTCCCACCTAGTTTTTATTTTATGTAATGCGCGCGCATCTAAAATTTAGGATATCTTTAAGCGGGTGTCTACCGTCTGCAGCTTGTTTCACTCTCTGGTATATATATATAAGATGTCAGCACATAAATATGCTCATTTTCTGTGCATTGTACAGCGTTTGTTTGTCAACATAATTGGAAGATCTTTACAGCAATTGTGATGAAGGTACCCTTGAATTTAAGGGGCATTGTCTGCACCAAGAAGGTATTATGCAAACCTACATATGCACAGGTGGAAAAGCCACAAGAGCTATGCATCACTTTTGAGAGTAAAGTAGTTGATTCCTACCTCATCCTGTGTTTGGAAACAAATAATGTAAAATTTGCCGAGTACTTACTGGTGAAGACAGTGTCCCTTTAACATTGTAATGGGGAGCACTGTAATGTGTTACTAGGATTTTCTACATTCGTTACACATTGCAACTATCTTTTTTCATATGAATAAACTAGAATTTTAAATTTGCATGCATTAATCAGATTTTATTACTGCAATCAGATTTTATGGAATGCAGCACAGGGAACAGAGGAAAATATTTAAATTCTATCCGAATTCTGGCGATTACTTGCAAACAACAAAACAGAAATCAGCATGAAGATCTCCTCCAGCAAGGCAACAAAATGTCTTTCAAAATACAATTCACACAGAAGAGCTGAAAGCTGCCTACCCTGGATACAATGTAACTATCCAAAAAGCCTATGGCAGACATCAGACAGAAGTAAACAGGGAACAACCCACACAGACCAAGACCTACAGTTTGACTTTCATGAATAATAACTCTCGTAAAAAGCCTTGTGAAAAGGGCATTTAAAATCTGCTCCACTGACGATTTACTTCACAGTAAAGAGGGATTTCAAACAACTTTCCCAAAGGTCTTCTTGAAAACTAATACTCAGTGGACTGAAACTAAAGTCGTCCCGCAAAAGAAAGCTGCAGTAAGAGTCTTCTCTTGAAGATCCATTTTGCTATTGATACATCCAATGGATTTAAACAGAATGGTGCTTAAAAAGACAGGAAAAGCACAAGCATACAAGATCCCCGCAGTAAACCCAAAACAATTCCAATGCTCTTGAAATATGACAACAATTCTGTTTTCGAATTTCCTTGCAAAGATTTGATGAGAAATGCATAAAATTATATAAACACGATTAAACTGAGAATGTGGGTCGTGCCAATCGTATGTACATGGTCTTGCGAGCCTCATCAGAGGAAGTCCCGTCACTGGACTCCCGATCCAGGCCACACGGGTTCAAGCAACGATTCCCCTACTAGTCACACACCATCCTGACTTGGACATATACAGGTTGAGCGTCCTGAATCCGGCAACCTCGGGACCGAGGCCGAGCTGGTTTTCGTGTTTTTTCCGGGCTCAGGCGTTTCCGGACTTCGAACATCAGAAACACGTTCCGAGTCCGGAAATGCCTGGGTACCAGGTTGCGATATTTCCGGTTTTTGGACGTCACCTTGTCGTTCTTCTCCTCGAAGGCCTTGTAGTCCTCGCTTCTTCGCAACGCACGGTAAGCCTCCCTCTCTTGTTTTTGCAACGCAGTACTCTGTAACTGTACTTAATGTGAGCTTCCCGGCCTGTATCTTTTGCTACCATCTTCAAATTTGAAAAGGAATGTACAGTACTCAAAGCATGAAATATAATAAAGGTTTTTATTTGTAAAACAGTTAAGTTATGAAATATAAAACAGTAAATGAAGGCTTTTATTTGTTAAACAGAGTAAAAATAAACAGGTACAGTTACAATTGGCTGGAGGTTGTGCTTGAGGTAGAGGGCTCAGCTATGGGGCCGAAAATTGATCCCGGGACGCGAGAGTACGCAGTGCGTACTCTCGCGTATTCCCACTCCAATTGCCGGTTTTCTGCATGCCCTGCGCATGCGCTGAAAACCAGCAATTGCTCTTCTGAAAAGGGGGCGGGGCCTGGGTGCATCGCGTGCGCGCTACAGGCTGCGCGCACGCTGTGCACTTCATGCTTTGGACGCGCAGGTAAGTAGGGAAGATTTTGGAAATGTAAAAAGGAGGAGTAAGATCCGCTTTTAAGAAGGTAAGTAGTGAATTAAGTATTTTTTTGAATTTTTTTTTACAGGTATATCTTTTTTAGAGACTTTAAAGACAGGTAAGTCTATTTTTATAACTTTTTAAAAGATTTTAAATTTTTTCAAAAATTTAATTTTTTATTTAAAATGGTTAATTTAATTAACTATACTTATTTTATTAATGTGATGGTTTTTTTTAAATTTAATTGAGGTTTAGCTGTTATTTTGGGGGGGTGTAAGATTCATAAGTCTCACAGCCATGCTGTGAGACTTATGAATGGAAGATGGTGTGCTGCCATTGGCTCTAACTGAGTCACGTGATCCCACAGCTCGCACGAATTCACTACGCCGCTGGGATACGCAAGCCCAGCACAGCTGATGTCTGGAACATCAAGTTCGTGCGAGCTGGATCTGAAAAAGCATAAGCGAGGTGAGACATCGCGGGGAAGGCTTACCCCCGCGGGAACAGAGCGAGATCAATTTCTGGGCCATGATGTCTGGGGCTGATGATGGGCCAGCAATAGGATTATCAAATGTGGAAATTACTGGTGTAGTTGCATGCTGTAGGTCTTGGGCCTTCTGTTGCAAAATCTTTTGAAAGATATTTAATATTGTTGTTTGTTTAAATAATTTGGGCTTTTCTTTCACTAATCTTTCCCGAATTCTGTAGACCTGCAGTATTTCTTCTTCACTTATGAAGCTTCGTTGCTCTAAGGCATGAATTAATTCTTGACAAAGATTGATTGCTTTGTCACAGGCATCATCATCATCCTCCTCACTGCTTTCATCCTTTTCTTCTGGATGCAATACCCTCTGCATGATTTCTTCATCTGTCACTGCATGCACAATGGGAGCATCATTGTCTATGTCCATGACTTCTGCGACATCGTCCTCATTCAATTCCTGCGCAGCTTTGCAAGTCAGCCCTCTTGCATAATCTAAAGGTTGAGCAATCATTGCTTTCTCCCTGGACACACGAAAGCCTTGAAAGTCCTGAGGAGCATCATCAGCATCATCGTCAGCAAACATAGTTGATGGCCAGATGTTATACCAAGCATTGACCAAGGTGTCTGCAGTTATCAAGTTCCATGCATCTGCAGCTGTCCATTTGGCGTCCTTGATAGAGAAAGCTTTTGAGAATGCTTTTATTCCCATGCCTATGTTCACAGCATTAAGTAAACACCTCATAAACTCGTTTTTGTACAGACACTTCATCGATCTCAAAATTCCTTGGTCCATTGGCTGTATCAGTGATGAGCACGTGCCTGAGGGACAAAATTCTTCTCAAACCAGTTCAGAAAGATTACCCTGGTTACCCATGCTTTCCTATTGGCATAATAATGCACTGGCAATACTCTCAAACCCTTGAAACCTCTTGGATGCTGGCTTCTCCCAATGACCATAAGCTTACACTTATGTGTCCCAGCCGCATTTGCAGCAGCAAGCACCCTTGGCGTCTTTAATACCTGCTGGCTGCGTTTCTTCTGCTGCTGCTAATGTCTTTCGCGGTACGTAGCGCCAAAACAGTGCTGTCTCGTCAGCATTGTACATTTGCTCAGGTGAAAGGTTTTCATCAGCAATTAGTTTGATGAACTCATCAATATAATTTTCAGCTGCCTCATGATCTGCTGAGGCTTTCTCACCACATACTTTCAGTTGCCTGATGCCATGACGCCTTTTAAATTTGGCTAGCCAACCAGAAGAGTACTCGCATGGAGTTTCAATCCCCAGTTGTGCATAGAATATTTTAGCTTGTTGCACCACCATTGGGCCAGACAAAGAAACCTTTTCACTTCGCCTCTGTCGCCACCATTCCATCACTGCTCGATCCAAATCATCACATTTCGGCTTATGCATACTTTTTCTCTCACTCATTTCCTTACGAACATCACTTTCCGCATAAAACTTCATGAGCTGTTCTTTCTGTTTTCTAATATCATAGATGGTGGAGAGTCCAACACCATACTCCTCACTCAATCTTCTCACTGAAGCACCTCTATCTAGTCTCTGAAGTAACTCAACCTTCTTGGCAATTGAAAGTGAACTATGCTTCCTCTTTCCTTTATCTGAACCCATTGGGGTATCTGTTGGCCTTTTTGACATGTTTGCAATGACAACACAAATTCACAATCTTTACCTGTGCAGATCTTTAAATCGGGAAAAACACCACAGCAATGGAGTCAGGTTGGGTGGGGTCTGATCATGGGGTGTAGGTGGGTCACCTGGGATCTCAGCATGGGGTGTAGGTGGGTCACCTGGGGTTGAGTCTGGCCAAAGGGACTTGTGTGCTGTACAGAGTTGATTCTGGCCGGGGACTTGTGTGCTGTGCAGAGTTGATTCTGGCCGAAGGGACTTGTGTGCTGTGCAGAGTTGATTCTGGCCGAAGGGACTTGTGTGCTGTGCAGAGTTGATTCTGGCCGAAGGGACTTGTGTGCTGTGCAGAGTTGCTGCGGATCCAGGAGCAGCGGTGCGGCGACTGTGAAGACCTGGCCTGGATCCAGTAGGATTGGCGTTTTTATTCTTGTAATTTTTGTCACTGTACAGTAGTTGGATTTCATTTTTTGACTTTTCACTGGGCCTGGCTGGCAGCGGAAACGGTTTGACAGGGTGTCCGGATTCCGGAGCATTTTACGGATTCCGGAGCATTTTACGGATTCCGGACGACCCTGCCACCAATCGTCACGGAGTCCAGATTCCGGAACATTTTACGGATTCCGGACGACCCTGCCACCAATCGTCACAGAGTCCGGATTCCAGAACGTTTTACGGATTCTGGACGACCCTGCCACCAATCGTCCCGGAGTCCGGATTCCGGAACTCCGGATTTTGGACGCTCAACCTGTATATCAGCATTCCTTCATTGTCCCGGAACTCATTACTAAACAGCATTGTGGGAGCACCTTCACCACATGGACTTCGGTGGTTCAAGAAGCAGATCCACCATCAGTTTCTCACGGGTAACTCGGGATGGGCAATGAATGCCAGCCTTGCCAGTGACGCCCACATCCCAAGAATGAATTTAAAAAAATCTCCAAGTTCATTAAATAAATAAATGGGCTGCAATCTGGCAAAGCACGGTAATCTGATTGGTTCCTCGCAGAATTCCACCAAATCCTGCTCCTCAAACTAATACCAATGCTGCTGAAACTTTCCCATTACATACATAAGAACATAAGAAAACAGAGCAGGAGTAGGCCATACGGCCCCTCGAGCCTGCTCCGCCATTCAATAAGATCATGGCTGATCATCGACCTCAACTCCACTTTCCCACCCGATCTCCATATCCCTTGATTCCTCTAGTGTCCTTCCAGGCACACTCACGCTAGCAATAATCATGCTGACAAAGGTCCCACCTTGAATGCATCCTATAGTTGCTGCTCAATAATGACTACAAAATACTAATACAATTCTGGCTACCAGCCTGGATACAATAGGACCCAAACTAATGCACTCAGACCAAACAGGCTTCATCTGGGGGTGCCATTCAGAGGACAATATGGTCCATCACTGCAAAAGCACCAGAATCCTTGCCTTGGTACTCTCCTTGATGCAGAGAAGGCATCAGGTGAAGTGGGACTTCCTTCTCCCCTGCTTGCGACAATGGGGGGTAATTTTGACTAGCGTAAAAGAGGTGATAGTGATCGGCAACTCGTTTTACATCTCTCCTGAGTTTCATTTCCATTGACTTTGGGAGAGATGTAAAACGGGCTGCTCGTTTTATACTCTCACAAAGTAAAGGTCTAACCCAATGGCCTCTATTCACACCGCACTGCCACAGGATATACTAGCGGCCATACCTACCTTGCATTCCCCTCCAACAAGACAACAAGAAGCCAGGTATGGACAATTCCTACCCTGCTTTTTGCTCTGGCCATAGAACCATTGGCAACAACCATGAGGACAAATTCAGACATCCATAGAATGCATCACAATATATTGCAGTGCACTAATGGCATTTAGCTGTACATAACCAGCCCCTCTACTATGCTGTCTATTTTTATCCAAGTCATCAAGACTTTTCCAATTTTCAGATTACACATGTAATTACACCAAAAGAAAGGCTCTGTCTTCCACACAAGGAATTCTCACACAAAACATGGGAAACTTTGTACGGTTAGACGCAGGGTTCAGATAACTGAGCAACAGAATGATACCAGGGCTTAGAAGGTTAAATTATGAGTACAGGTTGCATAGATTAGACTTGTATGCTCTTGAGTATAGAAGATTGAGGGTAATCTGATCGAGATGTTTAAAATGTTAAAAGGATTCAATAGGGTAGCTGGAGAAAAACTATTTCCTCTGATGGGGAATCAAGAATGAGGAGATTATGATCTTAAAATTAGAGCTAGGCCATTTAGGAGTGAAATCAGGATGTACATTTTTTACATAATGGGTAGTAGAAACCTAGAATTCCCTCCCCCAAAAGACTGTGGATCCTGTGATAATTGCAGCTTTCAAGACTGAAATCGACAGATTTTTGTTAGGTAAGGGTATAAAGGGATGTGAAGGGGGTAAATGGAGTTGAGTGGCAGATCAGCTATGATCTAATTGAATGGCGGAGCAGGTTCAAGGGGCTGAATGGCCGACTCCTATTCCAATGTTCCTATCTGGGTATAACTATGACCCCTACACTTTTGACCCTGTTCATAGCAAATTTATATACCAATCTAGACATAAATATGACTTCCCAGATGAGCAAATACAAAAAAGAAGAATGTGCTGCCTTGGGTCACCTATTCCAGAGGCTAACTATTGTGGTCCTGACCGAACAGTTCTCTGATCTTGATAGGCATATAGCAGGGTTCCACTGAGCAGGCAATAGCTACGAGTACACCCAAGGAGCCAACAAGTCCCTTGGCTCAAAGGAGGCCTAGGATTCTCAACCCTTAAAATTATATTACTGGGTAACCCAGCTGAAAGATATTATCGCTTAGAATACAGTCTCACGGCAGAACCGACAGCTGGTATGGAGGCTAAACATCATGTCCTACCCTCCCTCCCTCTCCCTTCATACACTTTGTCAGGGAGCCAGAGCAAGTAAAGGAACATTCCATAGTTGCACTAATGCTATTGACTAATAAAGATACCGGTGAAGGATTGAAGATCCCACTGGGTCCTCCAGTCCCTTTCCCAATTAGTATAGCAACAAAGAACTCCCAGGTATACTAGTCACTAATGGACTTAAAGTCTGGCATGAGATGGGCATCACTGTGTTCAGCCACTTTCTTCACTAGATTTTGATGTTTCGGCAATTACTGGAAAAATTCCACCTCACTCAGCAGGACATATTCAGGAACCTGTATATCAAACGCTTCTTCGAGGAGCCACTAATGCTCCTGTAAAGCTCTTCATTCTTAACCCCACCGATACCCGAACAACACATCTGTCCACTGTGGTCACTTCCACAGAAAGTCTAAAAACAGCATGGGAGAGAGATCTGGGTCATAAAATAACAGAATAATAACTCCAAAACTACATTTATATCGCACCTTTAACATTGTAAAACATCCCAAGGCACTTCACAGGAGTATTATAAGACAAAAATTAGTCACTGAGCCACATAGAGATATTAGGACAGGTGACCAAAAGTTTGGTCAAAGAGGTAGGTTTTAAGGAGCGGCTTAAAGGAGGAGAGAGAGGTAGCGAGGTGGAGAGATTTAGGGAGGGGATTCCAGAGCTGACGGCCGAGGCAGCTGAAGGCACAGCCATCAATGGAGAAGTGATTAAAATTAGGGATGTGCAAGAGGCCAGAATTAGAGGAGTGCAGAGATCTTGTATGGTTGTGGGGCTGGAAGAGGTTACAGAGATAGGGAGGGGAGAGGCCATGAAGGGAAAACAAGGATGAGAATTTTAAAATTGAGGCGTTGCTGGATCGGGAGCTGATGTAGGTCAGCGAGCACAGGGGTGATGGCTGAATGGGATTTGGTGCAAGTTAGGTTTCGGGCAGCAGAGTTTTGGATGAGCTCAATTTTATATAGAGTGGAAGATGGGAGGCCGGCCAAGAGTGCGTTGGAATTGTCAAGTCTAGAGGTAACGAAGGCAAGGGTGAGGGTTTCAGCAGCAGATGAGCTGATGCAGGGGCAGAGTTGGCGATGTTACGGAGGTGGAAGTAGGCGGTCTTCGTGATGGAATGGTCAGAAACTCATCTCGGGGTTAAATATGGCGCCAAGGTTGTGAACGGACTGGCTCAGCCTCAGACAGTTGCCAGGGAGAGGGGTGGCGTCGGTGGCTAGGGAACGGAGTTTGCAGCGAGAACTGAAGACAATGGCTTTGGTCTTCCCAATATTTAGTTGGAAGAAATTTCTGCTCATCCAGCACTGGATATCGGACAAGCAGTGTGACAAATCAAAGACAGTGGAGGGATCGAGAGAGGTGGTGGTGAGGTAGAACTGGGTGTTGTCAGTATACATGTGGAACTTGATGTTATGTTTTCAGATGATGTCATTGAGGGGCAGCATGTAGATTAGAAATAGGAGGTGGCCAAGGATAGATCCTTGGGGGACACCAGAGGTAATGGTGCGGGAGCAGGCAGAGATCTAGTGCAGGTGATTCCCTGGCTACGACTGGATAGATAGAAATGGAACCAGGCAAATGCAGTCCCACCCAGCTGGACGGTGGTGGAGAGATGTTGGAGGAGGATGTTGTGGTCAACCGTGTCAAAGGCTGCAGACAGGTCGAGAAGGACGAGGAGGGGTAGTTTACCACTGTCGCAGTCACAAAGGATGTCATTTGTGATTTTGATAAGAGCCGTTTCAGCACAGTGGCAGGGGCAGAAACCTGATTGGAGGGCTTCAAACATGGAGTTGCGGGAAAGATGGGCACGGATTTGGGCAGTGACAACACGTTCAAGGACTTTGGAGAGGAAAGGGAGGTTGGAGATGGGGTGGTAGTTTGCAAGGACAGAGGAGTCAAGGTGTGTGTTTCGAGGAGAGGGGTGATGATGGCAGATTTGAGGGAATGGGGGGACAGTACCTGAGGAGAGAGAACTGTTAACACTATGAGCTAACATAGGGGCCAGGAAGGGAAGTTGGGTGGTCAGCAGTTTAGTGGGAATAGGGTCGAGGGAACAGGAGGTGGATCTCAGAGAGAGCGTGAGAGGAGATAGGAGACAAACTAGAGAAAGATGCAAGTTCAGACCTAGGGCAGGGGGGAACTTAGAGGAAGTTTGACCTGGTGGGCTAGGGGAAGGGAGGGAAGCGGCAGACGCAGCCGAACAGATGATCTGAATCTTAGTGACAAAGAAGTCCGTGAGCTCCTCTCACTTGTTATTGGTGGTGAGGGTGGATGAGGCAGGGGAGAGGGGTTTAAGAAGATGGTTTGCAGTAAAGAAAAAAATCATTGCATTTCAGAATGATCCTGGAATAGTGAGCAGTTTTGGCAGAGGAGAGCAGGACCCGAGAGTGCTTTATGTGGTCCAGCCAGATCTGGCGATGAATAGCTAAACCAGTTGTCTGCCATATCCGTTCAAGTCTGCATCCCTTTGACTTAAGGGAGTGGAGATGAGGGCTGTACCAGGGGGAACGACCAGGGTGAGAGAGAGTAATGGCTTTAATAATGGTCAGATATATAATGGTTAGGTGGAGAGTAAAACTCTCTCTACTCTGCCCCAACAATGGCCCGAAAATTAAATCTAATACGCGAGAGTACGCACTGTGTACTCTCGCGTATTAGATCCCGAATTGCCGGTTTCCTGCATGCACTGCGCATGCGCGGGAAACCGGCACTTCGTGAATTGAAAAGGGGGCGGTTCCTAAGTGAACCGCGTGCGCACTACATGCTGCGCGCACGCAGTGCACTTAGTTCTTTTTCCAGCTTTGAACGCGCAGGTAAGTGGTGAAGATTTTACACACAAAGAAAGCAGGCGTAGGACCCTCTTTTAACAAGGTAAGTAGTTAATTAAGTGTTATTTTAAATTTTTTTCAACAGGTTTATCTTTTTTAGAGACTTTAAAGAAAGGTCAGTTTATTTTTATAACTTTTAAAAAGATTTTAAATTTTTTCAAAAATTTAATTTTTTGTTTAAAGTGGTTAATTTATTTAACTATACTTATTTTATTAATGTGATGGCCTTTTTTTTAATTTAATTGAGGTTTAGCTGTTCTTTTGGGGGTGTGTAGTATTCATAGCTTTGACAGCTCTTGCCGTCAAAACTATGAATGAAAGATGGTGTGCTGCCATTGGCTCTAACTAAATCACGTGATCCCAGAGCTCGCACGAACTAATTGCGCCTCTGGGTCATGCAAGCACTGCACGGTTCCAACAGAGAGAGCGTTTGAAACTAAAGTTCGTGTGGGCCCGGAGCAAAAAGGTAGGCGCGGAGTGCGATATCGCGGGGAATCCTTACCCCCGCGGGAACCATCCATGTTTAATTTCTGGGCCAATGTGTTCCAACACCAACCTCAGTGCAACCCCCTACTGTCACTTCACTGAGTGAGGCTGTCTATTTAGAGCCAAATTAAGAGTTATTCTATGCTTTGGTCATTGGGAATTGGGCTGGTGTAGGAAATTTATACTCAGGAATCTGTCTTTAAACACAGTCTGAGATAGATATGATCCCATGTACCAGAGAAATACATTTTAGAAGTGAAACAACTTCATAAAAATAGGAATATACTGCAGATAACATAGAATCATAGAAGCATACAGCACAGAAGGAGTGCAGAAAACCCTTCAATACTCTGAGAGCCACTGAGAGCGTATTGTGGCAAGAAGCATTATATGGACAGAACATCGGGGGTGAAATTCAACGTTAGTGGGTGTGCAAAACGTCTGGTAGCGATTCGATTGCCTGGTACACACCTCGTCCGATTTTCCTTTCCACGACTTCAGAGTGTTTTACAAGCAGCCGATTCGCTATCGCCAGTTTTCTGCCCCTGCCAAAGCTGAATTTAACCCCAATTATCTCTACTGGTTGTGAGCCTTTATTTCTGAAGCCACAGTTGATCAGAGAGTATTACACTAGTGATCTACTGACCTTAATTTAAAGATGTGAACAGTTCTTCAAATTATTCAAACAGGAGGCCATCATGGGTCATCGTCAAAATAAGGCCATTTATATAAGTGAGTTCATACAGACAGATGTCCATCACAAAAAATGTCACTACGCCTAAAGGGCATCGTGGCATCAAACCCTGAAATTCCTGCTGCTGTTAAAAAGTGGGAAATAATTGTAAAGGTACAGATGAAGATTGCATGGCAAGAGTTTTAAAAGACAGGCTGTAACACAAATAACCAACAAAAACAGCACCTCAAGAGATGATTGGCCACTTCGGAAATGCTTACCCAGAACAGGAAGATCTTCACATTGGCCCGAAAATTAGACCTAATACGCGAGAGTACGCACTGTGTACTCTCGTGTATTAGGTCTCCAATTGCCGGTTTCCTGCATGCACTGCGCATGCGCGGGAAACCGGCACTTCGTGAATTCAAAAGGGGGCGGTTCCTAAGTAAACCGCGTGTGCGCTACAGGCTGTGCGCATGCAGTGCACTTAGTTATTTTTTCAGCTTTGAACGCGCAGGTAAGTAGTGAAGAATTTACACATAAAGAAAGCAGGCGTAGGATACCCTTTTAACAAGGTAAGTAGTTAATTAAGTGTTATTTAAAAAAAATTTCAACAGGTTTATCTTTTTTAGAGACTTTAAAGAAAGGTAAGTTTATTTTTATAACTTTTAAAAAGATTTTAAATTTTTTCAAAAATTAATTTTTTGTTTAAAGTGGTTAATTTATTTAACTATACTTATTTTATTAATGTGATGGCTTTTTTTTAAATTTCATTGAGGTTTAGCTGTTCTTTTGGGGGTGTGTAGTATTCATAGCTTTGACAGGTCTTCCTGTCAAAACTATGAATGAAAGATGGTGTGCTGCCATTGGCTCTAACTGAATCACGTGATCCCAGAGCTCGCACGAACTAATTGCGTCTCTGGGTCACGCAAGCACTGCACGGTTCCAAGAGACAGAGCCATTCAAACTAAAGTTTGTGTGGGCCCGGAGCAAAATGGTAGGCGCGGAGTGCGAGAAACAAATGTTAGAAGGGTGAGAAACAATAGGGGAAGGCCGAGTAAACAAAGGCAAGAAACACAAAGGGCCATACTAAATCATAAGTCTAAAAGGACAAAGGATGTTAATAAAACAAGCCTAAAGGCTCTGTGTCTTAATGCAAGGAGTATCCGTAATAAGGTGGATGAATTGACTGTGCAAATAGATGTTAACGGATATGATGTGATTGGGATTACAGAGACGTGGCTCCAGAACAATCAAGGCTGGGAACTGAACATCCAGGGGTATTCAACATTCAGAAAGGATAGAATAAAAGGAAAAGGGGGTGGGGTAGCATTGCTGGTTAAAGAGGAGATTAATGCAGTAGCTAGGAAGGACATCAGCTTGGAGGATGTGGAATCAATATGGGTTGAGCTGCAGAACACCAAAGGGCAGAAAACGTTAGTGGGAGTTGTGTACAGACCTCCAAACAGCAGTAGTGAGGTGGGGGAGGGTATGAAACAGGAAATCAGAGGTGCGTGCAAAAAAGGCATGGCAGTTATCATGGGTGACTTTAATATGCATATAGATTGGGCTACTCAAACTGGAAGCAATACGGTGGAGGAGGATTTCCTGGAGTGTTTAAGGGATGGTTTCCTAAACCAATATGTTGAGGAACCAACTCGAGGGGAGGCCATCCTGGACTGGGTGTTGTGTAATGAGGAGGGACTAATCAGCAATCTTGTGGTACGAGGCCCCCTGGGGAAGAGTGACCATAGTATGGTGGAGTTCTACATTAGGATGGAGAAGGAAACAGTTAAGTCAGAGACCATGGTCCAGAACTTAAATAAGGGCAACTTTGAGGGTATGAGGCGTGAATTGGCGAGGTTAAATTGGCAAGCGATATTTAAGGGGCTATCAGTGGAAGGGCAATGGCAGACATTTAGAGATCGCATGGATGAACTACAACAATTGTACATCCCGGTCTGGCATAAAAATAAAAAAGGGAAGGTGGCTCAACCATGGCTAACAAGGGAAATCAGGGATAGTATTAAAACCAAGGAAGTTGCATACAAATTGGTCAGAAGTAGCAGCAAACCCGGGGACTGGGAGAACTTCAAAACTCAGCAGAGGAGGACGAAGGGTTTGATTAGGGCAGGGAAAATAAAATATGAAAGGAAGCTTGCAGAGAACATTAAAATGGACTGCAAAAGCTTCTATAAATATGTAAAAAGAAAGAGGTTAGTAAAAACAAACGTAGGTCCCCTGCAGTCGGAAACAGGGGAAGTCGTAATGGGGAACAAGGAAATGGCAGATCAATTGAACAAGTACTTTGGTTCGGTGTTTACTGTGGAGGACACACACAACCTGCCGGAAATAAAAGGGGTCAGAGGATCTGGTAAGAGGGAGGAGCTGAGGGAAATCCTTATTAGTCGGGAAAAGGTATTGGGGAAATTGATGGGACTGAAGGCTGAAAAATCCCCGGGGCCTGATGGTCTGCATCCCAGAGTACTTAAGGAGGTGGCCTTGGAAATAGTGGATGCATTGACGATCATTTTCCAACATTCCTTAGACTCTGGATCAGTTCCGATGGAGTGGAGGGTGGCCAATGTAACCCCTCTTTTTAAAAAAGGAGGGAGGGAGAAAGCAGGGAATTATAGACCGGTCAGCCTGACATCGGTCGTGGGTAAAATGATGGAAGCAATTATTAAAGATGTCATAACAGACCATTTGGAAAGTGGCGACATGATAGGTCCAAGTCAGCATGGATTTGTGAAAGGGAAATCATGCTTGACAAATCTTCTGGAATTTTTTGAGGATGTTTCCAATAGGGTGGACAGGGGGGAACCAGTAGATGTGGTGTATTTGGACTTTCAGAAGGCCTTCGACAAGGTCCCACACAAGAGATTGGTGAGCAAAGTTAAAGCACATGGGATTGGGGGTAATGTGTTGACGTGGATTGAGAACTGGTTGGCACACAGGAAACAAAGAGTAGGAGTAAATGGGTACTTTTCAGAATGGCAGGCAGTGACCAGCGGGGTACCGTAGGGTTCGGTGCTGGGACCCCAGCTGTTTACATTATATATTAATGATTTGGACGAAGGGATTAAATGTAATATCTCCAAATTTGCAGATGACACTAAATTGGGAGGCAGTGTGAACAATGAGGAGGATGCTAGGAGGCTACAGAGTGACTTGGACAGGTTGGGTGAATGGGCAAATGTATGGCAGATGAAGTACAATGTGGATAAATGTGAGGTTATCCACTTTGGTGGTAAAAATAGAGAGGCGGACTATTACCTGAATGGTGGCAGATTAGGGAAAGGGGACGTGCAACGAGACCTGGGCGTCATGGTACATCAGTCACTGAAGGTGGGAATGCAAGTGCAGCAGGCAGTCAAGAAAGCAAACGGAATGATGGCCTTCATAGCAAGGGGATTTGAGTACAGGAGTAGGGAGGTGATGCTACAGTTGTACAGGGCCTTGGTGAGGCCACACCTGGAGTATTGTGCGCAGTTTTGGTCTCCTAACTTAAGGAAGGACATTCTTGCTATTGAGGGAGTGCAGCGAAGGTTTACTAGATTGATTCCTGGGATGGCCGGACTGACATATCAAGAAAGATTGGGTCAACTGAACTTGTATCCTCTGGAGTTCAGAAGAATGAGGGGGGATCTTATAGAGACATTTAAAATCCTGACTGGTTTAGACAAATTAGATGCGGGCAGAATGTTCCCAATGGTAGGGAAAACTAGAACCAGGGGTCACAGTCTAAGGATTAAGGGGAAGCCATTTAGGACTGAGCTGAGGAGGAACTTCTTCACCCAGAGAGTGGTGAATCTATGGAATTCTCTTCCACAGAAGGTTGTTGAGGCCAGTTCGCTAAATATATTCAAAAGGGAGTTAGATATAACACTCACAACTAAGGGGATCAAGGGGTATGGCGAGAAAGCAGGAATGGGGTACTGAGGTAGCATGTTCAGCCATGAACGCATTGAATGGCGGTGCAGGCTCAAAGGACCGAATGGTCTACTCCTGTACCTATTTTCTATGTTTCTATGTTTCTATATCGCGGGGAATCCTTACCCCCGCGGGAACCCTCACTGTTTAATTTCTGGGCCATTGTAATAGCCAAGACATGGCTGGGCAGGTCCAAACTTGCTAAGCATAGAGTCATAGTCAACACACCTGACAACAGGCACTGGAAAAGTTTTACTGAAAACTGATTGAAGTAGATGTTATGCTGCAGACAAGCATAACTTACTGACCCTAAAGACATTGTGATATCAGAGTGACGGGCTCAGTCTCTGCTACATCACTGGAAATGAAAGGAGAACTGCCCATAATGAATGAATATGTCAAAGCTGTCAGAATACTGTCAACCACAGGCAGCTCTTGTCAGATCACTAAGGCAGGCGGATAGAGGAGAAGACTACACAATTATAAAGTCCAGTCACCATTTTATACAGATGGTGACTGGGGCAGGTCAGAATAAATGAGAGACAGGAATGTTAATCTGGGAAGTCATAGCTTTAAACTCCTTAATGTTTGAGTGTTAGCTTCAGTCTGTTTCATTGTGGTTCTATTTGAGTATAAAAATGAGATGGTTAAGCTCTAACTTCAGGAGAAAAATCTACAAATTTTATGAAACATGATTGCAATTCATGTCAATACTGCAATCCTTTGCCATCCCGAGTGCAGAATGCCAGCCTTCTAATGTTTTAAATGCAAATTGATCCTTATTTTAAATCCACACATGAAACCTCCAGTTTCATGCTGTAATCAGCAATTTTTAACAAGGAGAGAGTGTAGTTTAATTTATGTTAACTTAATTCAGTGACATGAAACAGGAGTCTTTCTCTCTTACACAAGCAGTGGTAAACCTTGCTGTGCGATAGGTGATAATTCTCTCATCTCTAGCCATCCATCTCTCCTACTCCAACTTTTCTTCTTTGTCTGTTTTATCAATAGTACTATTTCTTCTCTGTACTTACCTGTCTTGTTCCACCTAAGCTACAAATATGTCATTGCTTCTCCCTGGATCCTCACTGTGTTGAAATCAATATTCATCCCACCAACTTCCGCTCTACCTCATTCTTTTCCAGGATCTCAAAACTCGTTTACTTCCCTCAGTCTATTCTTC
This sequence comes from Squalus acanthias, assembly GCA_030390025.1. Taxonomy (NCBI): domain Eukaryota; kingdom Metazoa; phylum Chordata; class Chondrichthyes; order Squaliformes; family Squalidae; genus Squalus; species Squalus acanthias. The sequence continues at coordinate 21,116,388 of CM059433.1, read as the reverse complement.
ATATAGTTTTTCAAGCCCAAAGTTGGTATCTGCTCTTCACCATTTCTTGTTTTACCTTGTCTTATCTCCTATTCTTTATGACTTGGTGGTGCCCTGCATGGCCTTTATCTAGCTTCCTCAATAAATTTTTTAAAACATTTTTTGTCCGTCTTCCTCTCCAAACACAGGAAAAAAATTGCAATCCAGCTCATTGGTTTACTAATAATCATAGTGAAGAATAACAAAATGAAAACTACATCTACCCAGCGCAGATTTTACTGCTTGAGTTTTCTTGTTAATTGTTGATTACTAAGTGACAATCACCACAATACTTCAAGGATGGAATAATTCAACATTTCTTCATTCAAAATAAGGGCTATGACCAATTGATAGCCTTGAACTCTTTATTCCAAAAGAAAAACCCAGTTAGTTTTCTAATTGTCCTGATTTGGTGCTCATGACATCCAAATTGAAGCTGCATTCAATGTCAGCTTGGGATCTTATCGACTGTATTTCTTTGCACACATTGTCCAAGGCAATACTGCATTTTCATTTCACCGCATAAATCTCCAACCGTTTAAACTAGGGATATCTTTCTGTTGATTGCAAGTCTCTCTCTCTCCCTTTCTTTCTAGTAGTCTGTGCTGACAGCCTATGAATGCAGGCTTAGAAACACATGGATTAACAGGTCAACTGAGGACGACTCATGAGGGGAGGTGACTTGTAACTGATATATTATATGACTAGTGCAGCCTTATTTTAAAATACTATGAAGAAAGAAAGAAAGACTTACATTTATATAGCACCTTTCACAACCTCAGGACATCCCAAAGCTAATAAAGTACTTTTTGAAGTGTAGCCACTGTTGTAATGTAGGAAACACGGCAGCCAATTTGCGCACAGCAAGGTCCCACAAACAGAAGTGAGATAAATGACCAGATAATCTGTTTTGGTGATGTTGGTCGAGGGATAAATATTAGCCAGGACACTGGGGAGAACTCCCCTGCTCTTCTTCAAAATATTGCCATGAGATCTTTTACGTTCACCTGAGACGGCATACATTTAATGTTTCATCCGAAATACGGCACCTCCCACAGTGTAGCACTCTCTCAGTACTGCACTGGAGTGTCAGCTTAGATTTTGTGCTCAAGTCTCTAGAGTGGGACTTGAACCCACAACTGTCTGACCCAGAGGCGAGAGTGCCACGGCTGACACCCCAACAGCCTATATGTCCTATATCTATGTCTATATACATACATAAGGATTTGGAAAATGATCATTTAAAACTATGTTGAAAATCTCACTAATTAATTGTTAACGTATGTAACTCTGATTCCTAACGTGCAATCTCTCAACTTATTTCTGCTATATTGATTACTCAAACTGATTTGCTATGGAGATCGTAAGAATCATTACGTACCTCTGCTTATCTGACTCCCTTCTCTCCATTTTCTGTACCTTAAGTCTCTGTTCTAACTTCTCACCCACTAACTAAGAGGAAGGGACAGTCTCAGCTGCTGACTGTTACTCAGCTCTGTTCATTTGTCTACACTATTCCATGATGAGCCAACAGAAGGTGTGGTTTTGTGGGTTGCAGTAGATTTTTTCAGCCCAAAAGAAAGAGTGCTGTAGAACAGTAATATCTCTTCTCTTAGGCAGTCCCTCGGAACCGAGGATGACTTGCTTCCACATTAAAAATGAGTTCTCAGGTGACTGATGAGTCCAATGCGGGACCTACAATCTCTGTCACAGGTGGGGCAGACGGTGGTTGAAGGGGCGGGTGGGTGGGGTGTGCGGGTTGACGTGCGCTCCTTGCGCTGCTTGCGCTTGGCTTCCACTTGCTCCCGGTGAAGAGACTCGAGGTGTTCGGCGCCTTCCCGGATGCTTTTCCTCCACTTTGTGCAGTCTTGGGCCAGGGATTCCCAGGTGTCGCTGGGGATGTTGCACTTTTTCAAGGAGGCTTTGAGGGTGTCCTTGAAGCATTTCCTCTGCTCACCTGGGGCTCTCTTGCCATGTCGGAGCTCCGAGTAGAGCGCTTGTTTTGGGAGTCTCGTATCGGGCATGCGGACGATGTGACCCGTCCATCGGAGCTGATCGAGCGTGGTCAAAGCTTCGATGCTGGGGATGTATCCAGCATCTTGCATAGACCGACAAAGGTTAGCCAGTGCAAGCAAGCAAAATTGAATAGGTCAAGGATCAAATTTGAACTGATTGTGCCTTTTAGATCTGAGACTTGACTTTGAATCTAGTCCAGAATGGTGAGATGAGTCTTTGGTAAATAAGATTATGTGGTTCAAAGGCCAATTATATTCAGTCAACAATGGGAGAGTGATAAAAAAATAGGCACCACTCTCCCTATTGTCCACCAGTTTATCCTGCTGTTTAACAATGGAGGGCATGGAGGTACACAACCACCACAGAATTAAGCAGTATGAGTAGTACACTGTTTTTATGCAGCAACACCATGTTCCTCCATGTCTTCTGTTACTAAATAGCTAAAGAGTCAATGCCCATTGTTTAGTTTTGAGGAATGGGAAGGCTGCCTTCAAAGGCCAAGGTGGAAGCCACCTCTTCAAATGGAAATCATGACTTCCACTGATCTGCAGGGTTAATACTGTGCATTTGCCACAAACATCAGCATCTATGTTGGTTGCAAATCTATGCCATAAGTGGGATACGAAACCAGGTTGTAGTGGACATGAGTCCAGTGTACAACAGCTCCCACCCCGCCCCCATAACTCAGCACTAAATTGGAAGTCATGCTCATCAGTACTTAGAGGCAAAACCTGAATGCAGTACAACAACTAGAAGCAGGCAGGTTGGCGGCATCCAAATTAATTCACAACACAAGTTTAACTGTGGCGCCACCAGCATCAATACGGGTCAATACTTCAACATTTGAAATAAGTAAAGCCCGCCGAGAAATATTTATAGTTGAAAACAGCCGTCAAGTTGGTCAATCTTTTTAAGTCAATTCAGCTCCCATTTCCTATTGTAAGCAGAAGGACTGTGAAGAGGGTAGTTGGTGTGGGAAATGGAAATGGAAATGTTCACACTGGTCAGAGGGGTTTTTCTCAAATTGGTGTTGGGAATGCATTGTTTGGATAAAGTAACGGGAGCTTTACAATTCACCTGATGCATACCTAAGTTGAGAATGTTTGATGGTGACACTGGTGATAGGAATTCCACTAGTCACTATGTGCAGCAATATTGTACATGCTTTTATGAGGTTTTCCTCTGTTCAGTATTTCCATCAAAATTTTAAGCACATTCTAAGCTAACACATGAATGATTTTGCTTGAAATAGTGAACGCCAACTTCGCAACTCATTTACGGTGTCACTACATGTAAGCAGAGGAATTACTACCCCAAAGAGCCTAAAGTAAAACATGCTTTGCCTTTTACTAGCATGTGAATAAATAATTATATGCTAGTCAATCTCCTGTGGCATTGCTCACTGTGGGAGTGAAAGTTTCCCCATGACAATACAATCCTTACTACTCACAGTAAGGTGATGCATCTGCTCACTAACTGAAAACACCCAATAAATATGTAAAAAAAGGAATACCTGGCTAACATCTAGAGGTATATAAGTGCTCGTTATCTGCGCCTCCTAGCAGTCCATTACCCCCTAACTTCTAAGGCCTGCTGATCTAACCTGAGGGAAGGGAAGAGACGATGACCATTCTAATGCCTCAAAGTTGCATTCCCATCAGCCAGGCCCTGAAACACTGCTCTCACATCACACAAAGAATGACCCAGGAAGCCCTTGCCCCACAGAATGTGCTGAGTTCCAAAACCATGGCCTTCTTACCCCAAGTAGTTGGATGATCAGGTCTAGAAACAGAAAAATAGGAGCAGGAGTAGGCCATTCGGCCCTTCGAGCCTGCTCTGCCATTCAACATGATCATGGCTGATCCTCTAACTCAATACCATATTCCCACTCTCTCCCCATACCCCTTGATGCCTCTTGCATCTAGAAATCTATCTAGCTCCTTCTTAAATATATTCAGTGACTTGGCCTCCACAGCCTTCTGTGGTAGAGAATTCCACAGGTTCACCGCCCTCTGAGTGAAGAAATTTCGCCTCATCTCAGTCCTAAATGTCCTACCCCGTATGCTGAGACTGTGACCCCTCGTTCTAGAGCCCCCAGCCAGGGGAAACATCCTCCCTGCATCCAGTCTGTCTAGCCCTGTCAGAATTTTATACGTTTCAATGAGATCCCCTCTCATTCTTCTAAACTCTAGTGAATACAGGCCTAGTCGACCCAATCTCTCCTCATACGACAGTCCTGCCATCCCAGGAATCAGTCTGGTGAACCTTCGCTGCACTCCCTCTATGGCAAGTATATCCTTTCTTAGGTAAGTAGACCTTACCTTTAGGTCTCTTTGTTAATTGTGTATCTTCTAGGCACAACATTGTCATCCCAAGATTGTACTGATATAGATTGATCTATATCTCCAAAATGCCAATAATAAAAGAATAATCTACAGACATAAAAGTGAGGAAAAGCTTCCCAGTCTATCAACATCATCCTTTTGTCTAAGTTTGTCTACACAGACTTCAGCACAACACGGAGGAGAGGGATGTGATTACTTTATCAAAGCACGAGTCAAATTTTGGTGACTTAATGATATCCCTCTACTCTACGTTGAGTCAGAAATCTGCCAACTGAATCTGTCACTCTTTCTCAGTGAAGACCCCATGCATAGAGAATTAGCAGTTTGCCGTATGTGCAGTTTATAAACAGCTGTCATCCACACAGTGAGTTCCCTATTCCAGCCATGAGCTCAGTGGAGAGACGAAGGAAATATTCTTTGTATAGGGAATTAAAAATAACTGTATGAGTTCAGCCACTGAGAGAAGCCCTCAATCACCTCCTAATGGTTAAATTAAGGGTAGCATATGCAGCGGCTCAGAAATAACGTCTGCCTCGAACTAGTGTAAATATACATGGCACAAAGAGACTTAGGAGATTTCTTTTTCAAATGGAGAGGGCTGAATAAGTATTCTCACAAACTCCACAGTATATGATAAAAAAATATACCATTGGCTTGTTAATATTCACTGCTCACTAAATAACAAAAAGTTAAAGTAGAGAAGGACTCCTGCACCCCTTTACTGCACCATTTGGAATGTGGTTTGGTTAATCGGAATGTAGCTGCCCATTCCAGCCATCAGGAGGCTTTGCCAGACAATGTGTGGCATCACAGAAATATTCAGATCACCGCTGAAGACGGCGATGTCCACGGTAAGAGCGCGTGGAATCTCTAAATGTAATGCAATCTAACATTACAATATTTTAAACGTTAGAATATGTTACACTTAGAAATTCCATGAGCTTTTACCAACAGCATGAGGGTTAAAGGTGAAACCGGTCACAAAGACAAGCAGGTTGATTTCCATTGTAGGGCATCAGGAGGGCAGTGAGCGGTCGCACCACCTGCCTGATGTCGCTGGCAAGAGGGTCAACCGCTTGGCATGGTAAGGCCTCGTTATAATAAAATCGGCTAACTGCCAGTGCCAAACAAGCGCTGACAGGCGGCTCCCCCATTGGGGCTTGGCACAAAGCTGACGGCTCTTCCACAGAGCCGAGTTGGCGAGGTCACCTTGGGGGGCGGGGGCAGGCGATAGAAGGTGGGTTCCGCGGAGGGACGGGCCCCATAAAAATCATTAAAAAATTTACCTTCAATGTTTTGGGAGCAGCCTCCAGTGGTTCATTTAAGGACCGCTCATTAGGCCTCTGAATGTTTAGTTCCAAAATTGCACTGGGGTCCTAAATATGTCACAGGACCTTGATTTCAATATATTAACGAGGCCTTTGCCTGTTTTGGGTGGGAGTGCGAGCCACTTAAATCGAGACCCGCTCAAAAATCACATTCGACAGGTCTCAGGCAGCAAGTGAGCAGTAAGTTTGTTTTAAAATTTTCATCTCACGGCACCCCATTCACGCTGAAAAACAGGTAGTGAGAAAAATAAAGACGCCCAGGGTGTCGCATTGTCAAGAAGCCTGATCTAAGAGAGAAATAGGTAACAAAAGACCAAAAAGGGTAGACAAGTTGGTAATTAATTGCTCTGGTACAATACTTATTGACAGTAAAGGCCAAGTGCTTAATACCTCATTTACTTTACACCATTTATCCCTGAAAACAACAGACCACCAAAGTCAACATGATAAACAACCCAATTTCAGTGCCAGTAGAGGAACTGGAACATTCCATTCGGATAGTGTTTCCTTTGGTGTCTGAGCGCTCACTGCAAAATGATAAACAGCTACCACTGGAGCAGTTAGCTTTGTTCCGCCATTTTAGATCTGGCTGTTCTGTCATTCTCCCAGTTTCTCCGTCTCTGTCTCCGCCGCATCTGCTCTGACGATGCCACCTTCCATACCAGTGCTTCCGACATGTCTTCCTTTTTCCTCAACTGAGGATTCCCCTCTACTGTAGTAGACACGGCCCTTGACCGTGTCCGTTCTATCTCCCGCACTTCTGCCCTCACCCCTGCCCCTCCCTCCCGGAACCACAATAGAGTTCCCCTTGTCCTCACCTTTCACCCCACCAGCCTCCACATTCAACGGATCATCCTCCGCCATTTCCACCACCTCCAGCGTGATCCCACCACCAAACACATCATCCCCTCACCTCCCCTTTCAGCATTCCGAAGGGACTGCTCCCTCCGTGACACCCTGGTCCACTCCTCTATCACCCCCAACACCCCTTCCCCTTTGCCCGGCACCTTCCCATGCAAGCGCAGGAGATGCAACACATGCCCTTATACCTCCCCCCTTCCCACTGTCCAGGTCCCCAAACACCCGTTCCAGGTGAAACAGCGATTTACTTGTACTTCTTGCAATTTAGTATACTGTATTCGCTGCTCACGATGCGGTCTCCTCTACATTGGGGAGACCAAACGCAGATTGGGTGACCGCTTTGCGGAACACCTCCATTCAGTCCGTAAGGGGGACCCCGAGCTTTCGGTCGCCTGTCAGTTTAATTCTCCACTCCACTCCCACTCAGACCTCACCGTCCTCGGCCTGTTGCATTGTTCAACTGAAGCTCAACGTAAGCTCGCGGAACAGCACCTCATCTTTCGATTAGGCACTTTACAGCCTAGTAGACTCAACATAGAGTTCAACAATTTCAGATCATAACCTCGGCCCCTATCATATATATATTTTTTTCCCACACTTTTTGTTTGTGTCTTCTTTTCTTCTCTCCCGCATGGCAGCTGTCTTTCATTCTACCAGCGCAATTTACACTTCATCTAGAGCCATCCTTTGTTTCTTAACCTGTCCCATTACCATCTCCTTTCTCCTTTTGCCTTGAATATCTCTTAATGTCTCTTAATCTCTCCTGCCTTCTATCCTATCACAGACCTTCCCTTTTGTTCTTTCATCCCCTCCCCCCTTTCCCAGCCCCTCCCCCCTTTCCCAGCCCCTACACTCGCTTAAAAATCTGTTCCATTTCCTGTTTTTTTCCAGTTCTGACGAAAGGTCATCGACCTGAAACGTTAATTCTGTTTCTCTCTTCACAGATGCTGCCTGACCTGCTGAGTATCTCCAGCATTTTCTGTTTTTATTTCAGATTTCCAGCATCTGCAGTATTTTCTTTTTGTATTAGATCTGGCTGTTGGATGGCTGCCCTCTCACCCCACCCACATCTACCCCGCATTATAACAAGGTCATATGCAGCAGCAGCAATCAGAGTTAGGTTATGAATGAAAGCAGTTTCATAATATAACTGAAATATAACTTGCATAAATAGAATTCTGACTACGGGTGACAATTAAGACAGAGATATTTGGATTTTTAGATATTAAGGGACTCAAGGGATATGGGGATAATGCAGGAAAGTGGAGATGAGGTAGAAGATCAGCCATGATCTTATTGATTGGTGGAGCAGGCGCGAAGGGCCAAATGGCCTACTCCAGCTCCTATTTCTTATGTTCTTATCAGTTTTATTTTTTTTAGAAAATGCAGCTCACATCAATTATCTGAAGCTAACACTAAGGAAAGGATTTGTTTTTCTTTTATATCATGTCAAGTAGAAGTATTTTACAATCTGGTGGGGCTCATCGTACTGTGAAATCTGCCCTGTTTGCACTGCAGGTTTGATTTACCAGTAGTGGCAAATATCAAACAACTAACTATTCCTGTACATGTACATGCAAAACATGAGAATTGTTAAGAACAGAAAATGGGTCAATAGGCTGATGAGTCAGTCCCGTTTTGACTAATCCCACCAATCGGCCTTCCCACCATACTCCTTAATGTCTTCTCTCTCCAGAAGTGGACTTTGAGCCCATATACCTGGTCCACTTTGAGCGCCTTCCCTAGAAAGGGTAAGAAAAGGGTTCCACAAAGAATAAAAAGGCTTCTAATGACCTGTCATGGACCTGATGCATTAACCTAACCTTTCTCCACAGATACTGTCTGACCTGCTGAATGTTCCCAGCAATTTTTGTTTTCATTTCAGCTTACTACACAAATTTGTGTCAAAAGGAGGGGAAGGTCTCTATGAATCAACAAGCAGAAAATGTCATCATTAGCCTGCCTAGACAGACTGAACGATCAATCCATTGCAGGCAGCCAAGTCAGCACTGCTACAGGCCTTTACATTGATGGGCCAGCACTGCAGCCTTCAGAGGTGCCGATAAAAACTGTTAAGCTTGGTCTTGGTGCTCCAGAGATAGATGCGCTGCTCTTATTTAACCAACATTGTTGTGCTTGGAGATGGGACTGGTGCCAACAGCAACACTCCAGGATAAATACAGCACTGGTATGAGAAAAGTCATTTGTTTCTTCAAAAGTTGAAGAACAGAAGGTTGCAATTAGGAAAGAACAGATTGACGTAAGAAAACTACTAGGCACTTGGTCTAAGCATTAAACAAAGCTTTAATCAACTGTTTTACAACATGGAGGTCTAGTTGTGTCCTTCACTAGTTCCGGTTAAGAATGTCCTGCGCAAGATGGGCCCGTGCCCGAGTATTTATACTCTCCCTGGACAGCGCCACCCGCAGGCCACTCAGTATTATTTCATAAGGCATGAATGACAGATTCATGTCACAGATGGCCTGTTATCTCAGTCCCGTTGCGGAGGTAAAGGTACGAGGGTACTCTTCAGATCCTGAGTGAGTTAGATCATGCTGTAACTTCTTCAAGATAATGTTTGAAGTGACATCTTAAATACAGAGCTGAAATAACAACTGAAGTTCTACAAAAATCCCTAAAGGGTATAAACACTTGTCCCTGCTCTGTGCAAGACTCTTAAGAGAAGAAAAAGCTGTTTTAGTTTCAGGCTGCTCTGTATCTCAGGTGTACTTTTGAATTAACATTAGAACCGACAGAATCAATTTCTTTGCTACAGAATAAGCCTGAATTGAGTTGAGTCATCCTAAGTGACATTTACTTGTTATTAAAGGGGCTATGACCTGAATTTTCCTCCAGGAACTTGACCCTTTTTGGGCAGTCCCAGAGCCTTGTTCTAAGGAAAATTATTTCCTTTCCTTCCCACCTTTGAACTATCAATGCTGCGTATGAACAGAAGGAGGTGACGGGGGTGGGGGGGAAGAAATTGTAAAGGTAGGAGGACTGGCTTAGAGGTAAGAAATAGCCACCTCTTCCTCTCTCAAATTGCCCAAGTGGCTCTTATACATTTCATTGTGTCAACCTTGGCTCACTGGTAGTACTCTTGCCTCCAAGTCAGAACGTTGTGGCTTCAAGTCTCACTCCAGAGACTTGAGCTCTTAATCTAGGCTGGCACAGTACTGCGGGAGTGCTGCACTGTTGGATGTGCTGTCTTTCAGATGAGATGTTAAACTGAGACAAGAATTACAATATGATTTGCTCCAGACACAATTTGCCGTTAATTGTTCCTGCAGTAATACAATAAGAGGCAGCTGATCTAGACAGGTGCAAGACCAGGAAAAAAATATATATTATATTAAAATTTTAGTTCTGCGTGCACATCCTGTCAACTTTTTCCATCATTAATTCTTATGTCTACATCATCTACAATGGAACCTGTGTATGTAAACTAGTTATTATGTAATTACACTCTCCTACCAGTGGTGGCGCTGCAGTGCCTTCACTGGAAGGAGAGTGGAATTAAAGCACGACAAGTCAATACAGGCAGTTTCAATCATAAATGTAGATAAAGGGATTTATAATGGGGAAAAATGACAGGAAGTGTGCGTGGATGCAAGATGTTTTAATATATGGTGATTTTACATATTTATTTTACTTCTACATGTATTTGCAATTACTATTTATCAATGTTTTTATACTCATTGGTAGAGAAATGAAGCCACACACTAGAATTACTAGACTGGGGACAGAGAAAGCAGTGGAGCTCAGTCATGTTGGGATCTTCCTTCAGTGTTTATTGATCCGGGCTGAAGCAATTTCAATCATCATGTGGATATCGGACCACAGGGCTGTCTCCTGTTTGTTATTTTCACTGGTCATGCTGATGTAAACATCTGGGGCATTTGGTGCACCACCTCACACCACAATTGCGAAAATGAGCAAAATAAGAAAACACCCCAGCCAGAAGCCGGCAGGGTATTTAAACTATCGTGTCACTGCGGACCAACAGTCACAGATGGAAATCCACTATATATGCAAAAAAAAGAATCCATCAGTGTCTTCTGCCTGCAAGAATAGCTGTTATACTCAGTACTACATGGGCCGATATGTCCTGAAACATTTAAACAGTCAGAAATTACAATGTTAAAGGGATATTATCACCTCTACAGGGTGCTTTCAGCCACGCGCTGTAAAGGCTGTGATACAACCGACATAAACTCACTGCCATGTAGGGAAAGTATGAGCTGCATAGACACCTCATTTATTCTGCAGCAACCCAAATATCGTGAGCATTGATAGTTCTCTTGTCACTTCTGATTGCTTTTTCTTGTTGGCTACCAGTAGACTTAATTAGGATGTCAGGACACCTTGGCTACTGTTGACCTGCTCAACAGATCCATCATTTCTGCCTGCGATGCTCTCGTCCCCAAATCATTCATTCTCTCCCATTCCTGTGGTTTCCCTCCTTTCACGCCCCTAGGTCTGAGGGCCGTACGCTTGAATGTGCCTGGTTTTGTCATCCACTGCCTGGGTGAGGTGCCCAAGCACCTGGTGTCACCTGTGGAACCATGCCCCCAGCAAAAGTCAAAACCTTCAGGAGGAGCAGTCGAAAAAATTGGGACAAAAAACGTTTTAAGAAGGCGGAGCTGCTGAAGCTGGATCCTTTCCCCGAGTCTCATCTCATTTATATCACCACGCGGCCTCTGGGGGCACAATGTCACCTGTACTCATCAAATTCACCATTTTATTCTGGCCATGGCTGAACTGAGCCTTCAGCCTGCTCATACACAATATTAACAGGGCTGATCCGTACACACATCGGAACATAGGACAAGGAGTAGGCCATTCGGCCCCTCGAGCCTGTTCCGCCATTCATTGAGATCATGGCTGATCTGCGACCTAACTCCATATACCTGTCTTTGCCCCATATCCCTTAATACCTTTGGTTAACAAAAATCTATCAATCTCAAATTTAAAATCAACAATTGATCCAGCATCAATTGCCATTTGTGGAAGAGAGTTCCAAACGTCTGCCACCCTTTGTGTGTAGAAGTGTTTCCTAACTTTACTCCTGAAATGCCTGGCTCTAATTTTTAGGCTAGTCCCAGATTCCCCAACCAGTGGAAATAGTTTCTCTCTATCTCCCCGATCAGTTCCCTTTAATATCTTGAAAACTTTGATCAAATCACCCCTTAATCTTCTAAATTCCAGGGAGTACAACACTAGTTTGTGTAATCTCTCCTCATAATTTAATCCTTGGAGTTCAAGTAACATTTTAGTAAATCTACACTGCTCTCGCTCCAAGGCCAATATATCCTTCCGAAGGTGTGGTGCCCAGAACTGAACACAGTACACTAGGTGTGATCTAACCAGGGCTTTGTATAGCTGTAGAATGACTTCTAACCCCTTGTATTCTAGTCCTCTAGATATAAAAGCCAGCATTCCATTAGCCTTTTTGATTATATTTTGTACTTATCCATGACATTTTAATGATCTATGTGTCTGGACCCCCAAGTCTCTTTGGACCGTCACTGCTTCTAGCTTTTCATCATTTAGAAAGTACTCTGATCTATCCTTTTTAGGTCCAAAGCAGATGACCTCACACTTGCCTACATTGAAATCCATTTGCCACAGTTTTGCCCATTCACTTAATCGATTAATATGTCCTTGTAGCTTTATGCTTCCATCTACACTCCTTACAATGCCGCCTATCTTTGGTTCGTCGGCAAATTTGGCTATGTCGCTCTCTGTCCCGTCACCCAAGTCATTAATAAATACAGTGAATAGTTGAGGCCCCAACTCAGATCCCTGTGGGGCACCACTAGTCACATCCTACCAATTTGAGTACCTGCCCATTATCCGTACTCTCTGGCTGAGCGACAGGAGACAATTTCCTTAACCAGGTCAATAACTTGTCCTAAATTCCATGAGCTTCAACTTTAGGTAACAGTCTCTTATGAGGGACTTTATCGAAGTCCGTATAAATAACATCCATAGACATTCCACTGTCCACTATTTTAGTCACCTCCTCAAAAAATTCAATTAAGTTTGTCAGGCATGACCTTTCTTTCACAAATCCATGCTGGCTCTCTCTGATCAGCTGAAAATTTTCAAGGTGTTCAGTCACTATCCTTAATTATAGACTCTAGTAACTTCCCGACAATAGATATTAGGCTAACTGGTCTATAATTCCCTGGTTTCCCTCTCTCACCTTTCTTAAATAGCAGAGTGACATGTGCAATTTTCCAATCTAAAGGAATGGTTCCTGAATCGAGAGAACTTTGGAAGCTCATAGTTGGGGCATCTGCAATGCTCTCACCTACTTCCTTTAAATCCCTAGAAACCATCTGGTCCTGAGGATTTGTTACTCTTTAGTGCCATTATTTTCTTCACTACTGTTAATTTGCTTACGTTAATTATGATGAGTTCCCATTCCTGATTCAAAATTAGTTTCCTTGGGGTGTTCGGCATACTCTCTTCTTCCTCTTCTATAAATACTGACACAAAGTAATTTTGCAACATATCCGCCATTTCCTTATTTTCTTTAATAATATCACTGTTACCAGTTTTTAAGGGGCCCACATTGCTCTTAACCACCCTCTTTTTCTGAATATAATTGTAAAAGTAAAAGTTCTTTGTGTTGTCGCCTTCCTCTGACATCTGCCAGAATGGCAAAGTCACGTCGGAACATCGGAACACAGGAACAGGAGCAGGCCATTCAGCCCCTCGAGCCTGCTCCGCCATTCAATGAGATCATGGCTGATCTGCGACCTAACTCCATATACCTGCCTTTGGCTCATATCCCTTAATACCTTTGGTTAACAGAAAGCTATCAATCTCAAATTTAAAATTAACAATTGATCCAGCATCAATTGCCATTTGCAGAAGAGAGTTCCAAACTTCAACCATCCTTTGTGTGTAGAAGTGTTTCCTAATTACACTCCTGAAAGGTCTGGCTCTAATTTTTAGACTATGCCTCCTAGTCCGAGAATCCCCAACCAGTGGAAATAGTTTCTCTCTATCTACCCTATCTGTTCCCCTTAATATCTTGAAAGCTTTGATCAGATCACCCCTTAACTTTCTAAATTCTAGGGAATACAACCCTAATTTGTGTAATCTCTACTCGTAACTTAACTCTTGAAGTCCGGGTATCATTCTGGTAAACTTACGCTGCACTCCCTCCAAGGCCAATATATCCTCCCTGAGGTGTGGTGCCCGGAACTGCTCACAGTACTCCAGGTGTGGTCTAACCAGGGTTTTGTATAGCTGCAGCATAACTTCTGCCCCCTTGTACTCTAGTCCTCTAGATATAAAGGCCAGCATCCCATTAGCCTTTTTGATTATTTTCTGTACCTGTTCATGACATTTTAATGATCTATGTACCTGAACTTCCAAGTCTCTTTGGACCTCCACTGTTTTTAGCCTTTCACCATTTAGAAAATACCCTGTTCTATCCTTTTTAGGTCCAAATTGGATGACCTCACATTTGCCACAGTTTTGCCCATTCACTTAATCTGTCGATATCCCTTTGTAATTTTGTGCTTCCATCTGCACTGCCTAAAATTCCACCTATCTTTGTGTCATCGGCAAATTTAGATATATGACTTTCTATCATCTAAATCATTAATAAATACTGTGAATAGTTGAGGCCCCAACACAGATCCCTGCGGGACACCACTAGTCACCTCCTGCCAATTTGAGTACCTGCCTATTATCCCTACTGCCTGTCTGCTCAGCCAATTTCCTAACCAGGTCAATAATTTGCCCTCAATTCCATGGACTTCTACCTTAGTTAACAGTCTCTTATGTGGGACTTTATCAAATGCCATCTGGAAGTCCATATAAATAAAATCCATAGGGGGAGAAATTCAGTATCGCCCCATTTGGGGCGCAATTATCGGCCGGGCGCAAAGATTAGTGCCTGGCGCTAATTATCGCCACTGACTGCAAACTTGACTTTTATCGCCCCTGGAGGTGATTGGAGCGCTAAATCAGGCACTTCACACCTGTCTTAAGGCGCAAAGGCCGAGGAGCGAGGCGCTACCTCAGAGCGCTGGCGAAGCTCATGTGATGTCAGTCAGCAATGGAACACAGACACAATGGCACCGGCCAGTTCTTAAAGGGGATGGTTGATCTTGCTTTCCATCCACATCCTGCTCATTGCAGCCTTGAATCCCGGCCTGGAGAGACCTGCACATCAAATCTGCTGGAAAGAACAATGGAGAGTACCAGGGAAAGAGCTTAGAGTGCAGCCCCCACAGTCTCTTCTAAATCGATACAAGGAATGGCAAATCAAAATGAACCTGCAAAGTGCTGCTCAGTACCCAAAACTCCTTCACACAGCGTTGAATCTCTCCAGAAGTCTCTCTCTCTCTCTCTCTCAGAATGCGTGGTTCAAAAATGGCACCAACAATAAAAGGCAGGAAGCGGTCGCCTTTAAATAGCGCTCCCCCAGTCCCTTCATGACTGCAAAACGCTCCCCTCAACCTGTCGTTGCTAGCATCAGGCGGTAAGGCAGGGGGCTCCGGGACGATACCGGGGCGTTGCGCACTCAACTGACGTCACGATCTGCTGGCGCAGGAGATCGTGGCGGTAGTGTTTAGCGCCGCCTCAAAATGTCTAGTTAATTTCGCGAGCGGCGCAAACATCGCTGCGCCTGGGCGCTAGATGCTTTGCGCCCCATTAGCGCCCTCTTAAGGCGCTAACGGGAGGCGCAAGCAACTGAATTTTCCCCCCATAGACATTCTCCTGTCCACTACTTTAGTCACCTCCTCAAAAAATTCCATCAGGTTTGTCAGGCATGACTTAACTACGTATGCAGCTTTGTAGCAAGATTGAGTGTGCAGAGTTGCTTTAAAATATTACATAAAAAGAAAAAGACTGGATATCGGAAACAAAAACAGGTAACACAATCAGCATCTTTGGAGCAATCAATTGGGTAAAGGTTTTGGTCCAGTCCCATCTTCAGGACATGAATTTGAAGAAAAGATTGGTTCAAAATGGTGACCTGTCCGTTCTCTTCACAGATGCTGATTCACCTGCTGTGTGCTCCCTAAATTTGGTTATTTTTGCTTTAAAGTCATATTGGTTGCCAGTCTTTTGAGTCTACCCCTCAAAATAAATGGGCTGAGTTCAAAACCAGATCCACTGGAGGCAGTTCTGCAATATTAATGTTGTATCAGCCGATAAACTAAGTAAAGGCTCAAGCTGCACCAGTGTGATCTTTTTAAATTACTTAAACGCACAGTATGGCAACAGACTTCTATGGCTAGGTGCTGGTTCTGCTTACAGACTAATGTTGGATTGCACCAATTCACCCAGCACTCAAAATTATTCCAGTTTGATCACCTACTGTTGCTGTCAAGGCTTGAATCCCTACTGCAATTATCAGGCTGACTAAAACCTTAATTTTCATAAACAAACAAGAAATGCAATAACGTTTTAAAAAAAAACTTCCTTCAGAGGTGTTAAACAGTATGATGAAGTCCAAATATGATGCCAGAAATTTTAAGTCGAGACAGTGTCGCCCATAGAGCAAGTGAAGACATATTAGACAGCACAATTAAAGGGGAAGTGTCAGCCTGTCGGGAATTTTTTTTATGGAGGCCGTGCTCCCCTGAAAGCCTGCCCTGAAAACTGTACTGTGTTCCCACAATGTGCAAAGTTCTCGCCGCTCTATCTGCCATCGCACAGATTTTACAATGTGCTCTTTGGCTAAAAATAAGATTAAAATCCAGACTATTTAGTAGAAAATGTGACACCCTACCAGTCCATTTATTCCGTGTACACACTTACTGAAGTATTTTGCAAGGCACCTTTAAATAAACTAAAATGATGGCTTTACTGCCCACGGCAAATTAAAAGGCCAGATCCTACACATTTGGCTCACAAGGCTCAGAATCCTCCGAACAAACACAAGTCCCAGTCTTCGTTTTACACATCCAGGAAGTTTCATTTCAAGCTGAAAATTCATTCACAGATACATTTCAGAACGATTTTTCATCAACTGAAAGCAGCAGCATATTCTTGAAATATTGGATCGAGGCAGCTTCCTTCTTCATTTCTTTGTTTGAAGAATATAATGAACAAAGAATGCTCTTCTTATTTTTCTATCTAGAATGCAATCACAATAATATGACAGATAATAGCTGCACTCATTTCTCTGCCTTCCATTTAAAATGTATTTGTGTGGCATGGCAATGATTTATTTAATGACTCTGAAATTGTTCATAAAACCTGCTTGCTAACTGGTTAATTATGAATGTATCAGCAAGCAGATATCTGGAAAATAAATATTGCAGTTTTTCGTTATGTTTCAGTAACCTGATCACCATAGATTTTTTTCAGGCTTTCACTGATACGCTCATTAACACTCGTTAGCTAATATACAAGAAAATACTTCCAATGATTTACCTATCAGTGGTTGCTATCTAAAGATAATTTCTTGCTCATCAGGAGATAATGTTCAAAGGGGACCAAATTCAATCATATTGAGTGTTCATTTAAGCATCAAAATGCTTCTTCCAGAGAAATCAATTCAATACTGACCGAGATAATACCTTAAGGGTAATGGATATTCCCAAATTATTTTTGCAGAAGGCAGCTGAATAGGGGATAAATTTCCTTCAGCTTAGAAAGGGATATTTCATTAATCAGGTCGCTGAAAGTAGGTAAAGGTGGTGAAGGGGGGGGGGCGGGGATGGGGTGGGGGAAGTCATATATTTGACAAAGAATATCACCTCCTAAACCCACCCACATACATGTGTGAGGTTTAGTGAGCCAAGGCAGCAAGCAAACTCATGGGAAAACAGAATAGCAGCATTTTAAACAGAGAAAACCAAGGTACGAGTGCTAGAAGTGTGAAATTAAAGCAGAAACTGCTGGAACTACACGGCAGCTCAAAGGGAAAGACAGGTTAACGCCAACACCCCCCAACACCCCCCAACACTCACCCTCCCGCAACCTCCCCCCCACCCCCGCCCCCCTGCAGCCGACAAGCTGGCTGTGAGCGCTGGAACGGCGGTTGTGGATCACTGGTGTAATGTAAATGTGACCCAGCCCGAAAAATTACTCGGGGACCCGCAGCAATGACATCGGGTGGGCAGCACGATCGCCCTGCCTGCACAAAGTCCACCGAAACTTGAAATCAACGCGAGTGTGTGAGGAGCCATACAGCAAGAGGGCAAGAGGAACAATGGAAAATGAAGGGAAAGGCAGGGAAATAGGCAGAACAAATTAGAGATTGGCGGCAAGCAGGGAGATAACTAGAGGAAGAGAGACTTCTTTTGCCCGTAAGCAAACAACTAGTAAACAATTAAAAATTCTGTCCTATATAATGGTAGGATGATATTCCATTATGGCAAAACCCTAATATGAAGTATATTCTCTGTACTGTTATGGTGTGAGTGAATTTAATAATGTAACTAGAAAGGTATCTTTCCAGCCACAACCTTATCTTAAACATCTGAGATACATTATTCTGTGATTTAAAAATGGATATGTAGACAATTACTCAAACAGCATTCAAATCACAGGCTTATCATCAAATAACCGTTGCTGGCAAAGGATTACAGATTTACAGTGCCTGATATCGACATTCATGCTTTTTAATACTTTCATGTGCACCAGCACAGCATTTTGTCAATCTGTGTTCTCTGGGGATGAGATTCTGAAACAGAAGGATTTCTGGAAGCAATTGCTGAGACCTTCGAAAGAATATTTGCATTTTTCTTTATTTAGTTACCTGATTCGCAAGTGTTTGTGACTGTAGTTGTTAAAGTTTCTTTTTGTTGCTCATTACTAATGATTGATTAGCCCTCAGATTACTGGCAAATTTAGTAAATTACTATCTCTCTCAATGCAGCAGTCTGGTTAGTCTTCAGCTGACTCACGAAGATGCTATAATTACAGAAATAAAGGCACTCAAACATCAGGATTGGCTATATTACTGTAATATTAACCATAAACTAGAATTGAAGTGAACACAATTGAATGTCTATATTATGTATTAAAAATGGTGAGGACCGTCAAGATCCGAAAAGGACTGCAACAGTAGGTGGTGCTGTCAATGTAAGATAATGTGACAAATTGAAAATAATGGGATGTATTCCAACACCATTTGCCAGTTCAAATGCCACCATAATAAAATCCCAGGTAAACATCCCTCAAACAAATCACCAACTCCGGCAGCACAGGAATCATCATCAGAAACAAATATGGAATCAGTGATTGCTTTTCATAGACTAGACTGAAAAAACAACAGAGAACAGAAACACTGGGCAGGATTTTAACTTAGAGGCACGTAGGGAGCGGGAGGGCTGGATTGCAGTTGGGAAACCCGGGAGAATGAGTTTCCCTCAGGCCTTGCTGAATTTAATGGCAGGGCCAGATTAACAATTTATTTTGCTGTTTCCTGCCCGCAGCCAACCAGATTGTTAGGCTGGCTGGCTGTGGAGGGTAGATAGGCCTTCAGCACCAGGCTGCAGTTGGGGAGCAGAGAGGAGGGAGGGAGGGATCAGAGGCCGGGCGGGAGGGTCGGAAGCCGGGGATCGGAGTGGGTCGGAAGGCCGGGATTGGAGGGAGTCAGAAGGCCGGGGTCAGAAGGGCAGGATCGGAGGGGGTCGGAAGGACGAAATCAGAGAGGTTCGGAAGGCCGGGATTGGTGGGGGTGGGGGGTCGGAGATTGGGGGGGACAGAAGGCCAAGATCATGGGGGGTCGGAGATCAGGGGCTGGGGATTGGACGCCTGTGGGGGGGGGGGGGGGGTTTCGGAGAATGGAGGCCGGAAGGGGAGATGGGAGCTGGGGGCCAGGGATTGGAAGGCCGGAGCCGAAGATTGGGGGCCCTGTGGCTTGGCGGGGTGGCGGGGGGGGAGGTGTTCGGAGGCCTCCTTGGGGGGGAGGGGGGGAGTCAGAGTCCGAGGAGGTGAGGGGGGGAGGTCGGGGAGGAGATTGGAAAGGCCGGGGGGTTTGTCTGGTCACGGCGGGTTGGCGAGGCACGGACGCTGGATTCAACAGGTAAGTGGAAAGGCACTTACCTCCTGGATCCAGCAGTCCTCGACTTCCTTTAGCTGCCAGGTTCTCCGAGGTCCGTGAAACCCGACTGCCCAGAGTTAAATTTAAAATGGCGCTTCAAAAAGAGGTCCACAGCCTCATTATAATATTTAAAGTGCCAACCCGCCTCCTGGGAGCGGGTTGGACCCTTCCCCACCATCTCCCCCGCATCGCACCTCCGTTAAAACCAGAAGTGAGTGGGTTTGAGGCGGGTTGGGGTCGGGATTCAGATTTTTAACACTATAACCTCCCACCCAACCCAAACCCATCTGTATTTTGGGGATTTAAACTCCCCCCATTGCTTCTGTTGGCATCTCTCTTGCCTGTTATTCTACCAACCTGCCCCCGCCACACAGTAATGCCCCCCGATTATCAAAATCCATGACAAGGCCTTGGACAACGTGGACCACTTTCCATACCTCGGGAGACTACTGTCAACAAGGGCAGACGTCAATGACAAAGTCCAACACCGCCTTCAGTGTGCCAGTGCAGCCTTCGGTCGCCTGAGGAAGAGAATGTTTGAAGACCAGGACCTCAAACCCGGCACCAAGCTCATGGTCTACAGAGCAGTAGTAATACCCGCCCTCCTGTATGCCTCAGAGACATGGACCATGTACAGCAGGCACCTCAAAGCACTGGAGAGGTACCACCAACGCTGCCTCCGCAAGATCCTGCAAATCCATTGGCAGGATAGGCGCACCAACGTCAGTGTTCTCGCTCAGGCCAACATCCCCTGCATCGAATCTTTGACCACGCTCGATCAGCTCCAATGGACGGGTCACATCGTCCGCATGCCCGATACGAGACGCCCAAAACAAGCGCTCTACTCGGAGCTCCAACACGGCAAGAGAGCCCCAGGTGGGCAGAGGAAACGCTTCAAGGACACCCTCAAAGCCTCCTTGAAAAAGTGCAACATCCCCACCGACACCTGGGAATCCCTGGCCCAAGACCGTACAAAGTGGAGGAGAAGCATCCGGGAAGGCACCGAATACCTCGAGTCTCTTCACCGGGAGCAAGTGGAAGCCAAGCGCAAACAGCGGAAGCAGCGCACGTCAACCCAAGCACCCCACCCACCCGGCCCTTCAATCACCGTCTGCCCCACCTGTGACAGAGACTGTAGGTCCCGCACTGGACTCATCAGTCACCTGAGAACTCATTGTTAATGTGGAAGCAAGTCATCCTCGGTTCCAAGGGACTGCCTAAGAGAAGATTCTCTGTAGCACTACTGCACAAAGATGTGAATAGATCCCGAAGCAGTATCAACACATCAGTACTTGGTAAAATAATGGGACTAAAAGACGACAAGTCCCCTGGACCAGATGGCCTGCATCCCAGGGTCTTAAAAGAAGTGGCTGCAGAGATAGTGGATGCATTGGTTGCAATATACCAAAATTCCCTGGACTCTGGAGAGGTCCCAGTGGATTGGAAAACCGCAAATGTAACACCCCTATTTAAGAAAGGAGGGAGACAGAAAGCAGGAAACTATAGACCAGTTAGCCTAACATCTGTCGTTGGGAAAATGCTGGAGTCCTTCATTAAGGAAACAGTAGCAGGGCATTTGGAAAATCATAATGCAATCAAGCAGAGTCAGCATGGTTTTATGAAAGGGAAATCATGTTTAACAAATTTGCTGCAGTTCTTTGAGGATGTAACGAGCAGGGTGGACAAAGGTGAGCCAGTGGATGTGGTGTATTTGGATTTCCAGAAGGCATTCGATAAGGTGCCACATAATAGGTTACTGCATAAGATAAGCGCTCACGGAGTTGGGGGTAATATATTAGCATGGATAGAGAATTGGCTAACTAACAGAAAGCAGAGAATCGGGATAAATGGGTCATTTTCTGGTTGGCAAATGGTAACTAGTGTGGTGCCACAGGGATCGGTGCTGGGGCCTCAACTATTTACAATCTACATTAATGACTTGGATGAAGGGACCGAGTGTAATGTAGCCAAGTTTGCGGATGATACAAAGATGGGTGGGAAAGCAAGTTGTGCAGAGGACTCAAGGAATCTGCAAAGGGATATAGACAGGCTAAGTGAGTGGGCAAACATTTGGCAGATGGAGTATAATGTGGGAAAATGTAAGGTTAGCCACATTGGCAGGAAAAATAAAAATGCTAATTATTATTTAAATGGAGAGAGATTACAAAATGCTACAGTTCAGAGGGACCTGGGGGTCCTTGTGCATGAAACACAAAAAGTTAACATGCAAGTACAGCAAGTAATCAAAAAGGCAAATGGAATGTTGGCCTTTATTGCAAGGGGGTTGGAGTATAAAAGTAGGGAAGTCCTGCTACAACTGTACAGGGTATTGGTGAGACCACACCTTGAGTACTGTGTACAGTTTTAGTCTCCTTATTTAAGGAAGGATATACTTGCATTGGAGGCAGTTCAGAGACGATTCACTAGGTTAATTCCAGAGATTAGGGGGTTGACTTATGAGGAAAGGTTGAGCAGGTTGGGTCTATACTCATTGGAATTTAGAAGAATGAGAGGGGATCTTATTGAAACATAATAAGAGGGGGCTCGACAAGGTAGATGCAGAGAGGATGTTTCCCCTCGTGGGGAAATCTAGAACTCGGGGGCATAGTTTCAGAATAAAGGGTCGCCCTTTTAGAACTGAGATGAGGAGGAATTTCTTCTCTCAGAGGGTCATAAATCTGTGGAATTCTCTGCCCCAGAGAGCCATGAAGGCTGGGTCATTAAATATATTTAGGGTGGCGATAGACAGATTTTTGCAAGATAAGGGAGTGAAGGGTTATGTGGAGCGGGCAGGGAAGTGGCTTTGAGCCCAAGATCAGCCATGATCTTATTGAATGGCGGGGCAGGCTCGAGGGGCCAAGTGGCCTATTCCTGCTCCTATTTCTTATGTTCTTATGTATCCTGAGTAATCCCCACTGTGCAGGTTGTGTGCAAACCATCCCCACTGTTGACATTTTCAGCTCCAAACCATTTAAGACAGGAGGTTATAATTCTATCCTCCTTCTCACAGTCAAAAGTCGCATTGTCAATGACATTCTTTTGATTCACATGAACCCCTGCAGCTTTACATCAAATGTACAGAATAATTTCCTAAATCGTGCCAGCTATTCATTTCTTATGGTTTGACAACTATGGGTGGACCATTAAGCAAACGGTGTTCAGTTAAATGGGCAGTGGGACGTATTCCCCACTATTGGACCCTAGCAGATAGTGTAACGGCTTCCTACTCCACATGTTCTATGGCCTCATCCTAGGCCTCGCTTAACCATGCTCCCATTGACCTCATTTATAAGGCTGCTATATGGAAAACTCCGCTCACATTTCAAGCATAGTTCATTAGATTTGACAACTTCCTCGGACCTGACCTTTGGCAGATCTGTCCTCTCAGTTGGTGCTGAGGCCCCAGTAGAGGCCTTCCTCTTGCTGAATTTTAATACTCTAGCATCTTCCTCTGGTGTGTGGAAAATATTGATGAATAAGAAGGTGGAATTACCTACTTTCAATATAGTGTACGAAAGGCTGATATTTAGAGATATTTAGTCGATGAGAATCATATATGTATTACTTCAAGTGTAGCCATTGACCAAATAATATTACCCATAATTACTCCTGGGTAACTAAAAAGCTAAGACTTGTTCAGAATGCAGCTGCGGGGACAGTCAAAAGCAGTTTTGACTAAGTTCTGATAACAAACAACCAGAGACTGCGAGTGAAGGGTAAATTGCTTAAAAAACATATTCTGATGCTAAGTAGAAATTAGAATTCGCTTACCAAAACTAATTGCAGCAATATTTTAAAAATAATTAGAATAAGGAGATAAAATGAGAGAGATCATGGAGATAAGGTATTTATCTGGTAGATTAAAGTGAGATAGTTTGGATACCTCAAGACTAGTGAAACAGCGCTGATATGGGCCCTTGGTGTAGAAAGGCCTTGTACCAGGGAGGCTATGAAGTGAAAGAGACATGGTAAATTCCAATGGGGTGAAAAACTATACACAAGATAACAAGACAGCAGAATAGGGTTGACGGAAAAATACTGGAAAGGCGGGATGCTACCTTAGTCTGAGTGACAATGGTATTTTGACCATTAGAACCAATTAAAAAAAGATGATTTTGTTAAAGACCATGGGGTAGAAATTAGGTCGCGCCCCATTTGGGGCGCAAATATCGTCCGGACGCAAATATTAGCGCCTGGCGCTAATTATCGGCACTGACAGGAAACTTCACTTTTACCGCCCCGGGAGGTGAGTGGAGCGCTAAAGCAGGCGCTGCACACCTCTCTTAAGGCGCAAAGGCCGAGCAGTGAGGCGCTAACTCGGAGCGCTGGCGAAGCTCATGTAATGTCAGTCAGCAATGGAACACACACACAATGGCACGGGCCAGTTCTTAAAGGGGATGGTTAATCTTGCTTTCCATCCACATCCTGTTCATTGCTGCCTTGAATCTCGGCCTGGAGAGACTTGCACATCAAATGTGCTGGAAAGAACAATGGAGAGTACCAGGCAAAGAGCTCAGAGTGCAGCTCCCACAGTCTCTGCTAAATCGATACAAGGAATGGCAAATCAAAATGAACCTGCAAAGTGCTGCTCAGTACCCAAAACTCCTTCACACAACGTTGAATCTCTCCAGAAGTCTCACCCTCACTCTCTCAGAATGCGTAGTTCAAAAATGCCACCAACAATAAAAGACAGGAAGAGGCCCCCTTTAAATAGCGCCCCCCGCAGCCCCACAGCGATTGATAGCGTTCCAGTCTTCTGGTCGTTGGAAGCGCCAGGCGGTAAGGCAGGGGGCGCCACTCAATTTCCGCTACGGGGCGCCACAAGGGCGTTGCACCATGGAATGACGTCACAATCTGCGCGCGCAGGTGGTCGCAGCGGTAAGTTTTAGCGCCGCCGCACAATCTCAAGTTAAGTTCTCGAGCGGCGCAAACATCGCTGCGCCCGGGCGTTAGCGGCTTAACGCCCCATTAGCGCCCTCTTAAGGCGCTAACGGGAGGCGCAACCAAGTGAATTTTTACCCCCATATATGGACACTGGCCAAACCAACTTTTGATAAGAAAAGGGTTAAAACCTCAATACTCAAAGAACAACTTTACACAGACTTACTGTGAGAACAAAGGAACAGACTTAAGACAACGTCATCTGTGTCCGAGAGGTTCCAGAGACCAAGGGCTGTGAGCTACTCGTTAAAATGATCGCCTAATATTACGTATATTACGCTGTAAGCTTAATAAATCTTGATCTATTGCTCAAACATACTGGCTGCTGCCTATTGGTGTCTTGTCCAAGAACTCAGAGATCATTAAGATCTTACAATAGTCTTCATTCTTCCAATGGTGTATTCTCCACATTCTCCAATCCAATCCCTTTAGCACAGAATTTTGTTTAAAACTATGGTTCAGTATATAAGCAAACCATAGCCTAGGTCAAAATGAATTGATGATCAGTTATGCTGACTGACTTTTTATAGCTGGCACAAAAAAACAATAACTTGTCAGCAATAACTTTATAACATTTTAATATTATAACGGAACGAGCTCCAAATTGGTCATGTGGGTCCTCAAACACAATATAAGACACAGAGTAAACTCCTTTGATGTGTGGGGAATCCATCATTCAAGAAAGCAGATGACACTACCAAAGGTGGATAACCTCTCTCTTCTCAGCATCTTCTGCAAGCATAAAGCATTTTTTCTCTAAAATGCTGGATAGAAAAGCTCCATAAACAGGTGCTAAATAGGTTGTCATCACTCAAAGTTAACAAGTGATCTGGACCAGATGGGATGCATTCTAGGTTGCTGAGGGAAGCAAGGGTGGAGATAGCAGAAGCTCTGACCACAATCTTTCAATCCTCCTTGGATATTGGAGTGGTCCCAGAGGACTGGAGGATTGCAAATATTACACCCCTATTCAAAAAAGGGGAGAGGAAAAACCTGGTAACTACAGGCCAGCCAGTCTAACGTCATTGGTGGGAAAACTATGAGAGACCATTGTCAAGGACAAAATTAATTCTCACTGGGAGAAGCATGGGTTAATAAGCGACAACCAGCATGGATTTGTCAGAGTAACCTGATTGAGTTCTTTGATGAAGTAACAGAGAGGGTTGATGAAGGTAGTATTCTAGATGTTGGATATATGGGGGGGGGGGGGTGAAATTTGGTCGCGCCCCCTTTGGGCGCCCCCTTTGGGCACAAAGCAACCCTATTTTCCCCCCATGGACGTTCAAAAGGCATTTGATAAAGTACTACATAACAGACATTCAGAAAATAAAAACACATGGGATTAAAGGGATGGTGGTAACTTGGGTACGTAATTGGCTAAGGGATAGGAGGCAGAGAGTAGTGGTTAACGGATGTTTTTTTGACTGGAGAGAAGTATGCAGTGGGGTCCCCCAGGGATCAGTATTAGGACCATTGCATTCCTTGTTATATATAAATGACCTGGACTTGGGTATAGGGAGTGCAATTTTGAAGTTTGCGGATGATATAAAACTTGGCAATGTAATAAATCTTAAGGAGGATTGTAGCAGACTGCAGGAGGACATAGACAGACTGGTTAAATGGGCAGACACATGGCAAATGCAATTTAATGCAGATAAGCGTGAAGTGATGCACTTTGGAGGAACAACATGGACAGGTAATATAACCTAAATGGCACTATTTCGACGGGGTGCAAGAGCAGAGGGACCTGGGGGTGCATATTCACAAATCTTTGAAGGTCGCAGGGCAAGTTACTGAGGCGGTTAAGAAAGCATATGGGATACTTGGGTTTGTAAATAGGGGCATTGAATACAAAGACAAGGAAGTCATGCTAAACCTTTACAAATCACTCGTTAGGCCTCAGCTGGAGTATTGTGTACAATTCCGCGCACCACACTTTAGGAGGGATGCCAAGGCCTTGGAGAGGTTTACCAGGATAATACCAGGGATGAGGGACTTCAATTATGTGGAGAGATTGGAGAAGCTGGGATTTTTCTCCTTAGAGCAGAGAAGGTTAAGGGGAGACCTAACAGAAGTATTTAAATTAATGAGGGGTTTTGATAGAGCAAGTAGGGAGAAACTGTTTCCTCTGGCAAGTGGGTTGGTAACCAGAGGTCATAGATATAAAATAATTAGCGAAAGAATTAAAGAGGAATTGAGGGGGAAAAATTCACACAGAGGGTTGTTAAGATCTAGAACCCACTACCTGAAAGGGTGGTGGAAGCAGATTACATAGGAACTTTCAGAAGACAATTGGGCCTATACTTGAAGAGGACTAATTTGACTGGCTAAGGGGAAAAAACTGTGGTGTGGGACTGAATTGGACAGTTCTTTCAAAGAGCCGGCACAGGCAAGATGGGCCAAATGGCCAAATAGCAGCCAACCAATAGGAAAGCTCAAAATGTGCCTGCAAGCGAGATAAACCCATATATCACTACACCCAACCGTTCTGCTTTGTTTGATGGTTGTTTGTAGCAACGGAAACCACAAATTTCAAATGAAAAATCATCACTGCAAATGCCTTTCAGAAACTCACCCCAAATCACGCCTGCCTGAAACAATTATCTTTGGATACAGAGCATGATACACACACATAAGTAAATTAGCCGTGTGGAGTGCATTTTCCATAATGAATGTTCAATTGAAAAATGTCAGCATATAAATTAATATATGTAATCCGTCATGGAAATTGCTGGAGTGTCTAAGAAACTATGTACAGTTCCATAGTGGTGTTCAGCATTGATTAGTTTTGTGTTAAAGGGCCTCAACACTTCCTGGAGGTTATAAGTACAGCAGTGAAGATATAGAATGGGTGTAATTATTGAAGATACTACAGTTTAGTCCCATTAGGATTGGCTTTTTTTTTCTCCCCATCTCTTGAAGGAGCACAGTTCCATGGGTGCTCCTCACCCTCCAGAATCTCACCAATATGGCCACTAGCCTCTTGCATGACAACCTAGTGAAGCAGCAGCTGCTAGCCACACCACAGACTGTCCCAGTCAAGGATGGAGGTCTGGAGAGACCGCACGTTCCTGGTGAAAAGGAGACAACTGGGGCCGAAGAACCCAAAACCGTCAACGCCACTGAGCGCATTGGGACTGTCGAGTATGTAGGTGACAGTCCAAAAATGCTGACAATCCTGAATATAGGTCTCATGACGCAAGGAATTTAAGCTGAAAGTGCAGTGGGACACAAGCTCATGATAATTTAAACTGTAGGTATACCCAAAACCCAATCACTTCTATGACAATAGTTAAAAAAAAACGGAAGTACCCAGAGATGGGGCTATTTTAACCCCTAAAACGGGCGGGTTGGAGTCCGGTGGGGTGTTAACATGTTTAAAAATTGAATCCTGTCCCCAACCCGCCCACTTCGGTTTCAAGGTAGGTGGGATGGGGGGTCGGGCAACCAACCAACTCGCAGGAGGTGGGTTGGCAATTTAAATATTATAATGCGGCTGGGAGCCTCATATTTAACCACCATTTTAAATTTAGCCTTGGCCGGCCGGGTTTCCCGATGCATGGCTTGACTGAGAATTTATTTTTTTACAAAACGTTATTTAATCTCCACAACATCTCTCCACCATCAATTTATTATTTGTTCACTACTATTCAATAAAAAAGTTACTTATTACACACGTCATGCTGAAATTTCTCACCAAAGATTACCACTTCAAACCTTTTAGGCCATCATGAACTGTACTTTGTGATGACCATCTAGCTTTATTGTAGCACACACACTGAAGTAACCAACCACCAACATGATGCTTTCAACGAAGGCTACTAGTAGAATTAATCCCTGTACTAAACAGAGTTAAGAATAGGTTTTCTACCAATCTGACACTAAAGTATCAAGGGTAATAATGGAATTTTAAATGGATTCTTCTCCCTCAATACTTACTTCATTGATTGCATCAGTCTAACAGCTTGTGACTCCTCAACTGCTAATCTCCCAGCATCTCTCAATTTAACCAGTTTGTCAGGCAATACATTTCACAGTCGCAAACGCTTGTCTAACTTTTTACATTTATCTATTGGACGGCACTGATTTTTCCAGTGCTCTCCTGAATGCACTAAGTTGTTCTGTGGATATGGGTCCATAAGTGCAGACAGCCCAACAGTACCTTGAACAAATGACCATTCTTTATGTGTGAGCATAAATAGCAGTTGGCAAGCACAATCCTGTCACATACAGACACCTGATTTTAACTGCCCCCACTTTCTTTTAAAATTTGTTTATGGTATGTGGGCGTCGCTGGCAAGGCCAGCATTTATTGCCCATCCCTAATTGCCCTTGAGAAGGTGGTGGTGAGCTGCCTTTACAACTGAGTTGCTTGCTAAGGCATTTCAGAGGGCAGTTAAGAGTCAACCACATTGCTGTGGGTCTGGCCAAACCAGGTAAGGACAGCAGATTTCCTTCCCTAAAGAACATCTGAACCAGATGGCTTTTTACGACAATCTGATAGTTTCATGGTTACCATTTCTGATACTAGCTTTTTATTCCAGATTTACTTAATTAACTGAATTTAATTGGCAGAAACCAGGTGGAAGAGGGGGCAGTTAATATAACGAGTGTCAGTTACCCCCACCGATCATGCTTCCTTCCCTCCGTGTCCCAAACTAACCGGCTCTTTTCAGCAGCAAGCAGGACACACGCAGGAAGGAAGCGGGGTCCTCTTTTAAATATGCAGATTGGGTCTGATGATGTCATCAGGGCCCGATCTGCAATTTCAAGCTGAGGCCTGAGCGGGGGGCGGTGTGGAGGGGTTGGGGGGGGGGCGCGGGGGGTGGTGTCGGCTCCCCCATCAGGCAAAACCTGCCGGGAGCCGGATCCTGGACCAGAAGATGCGCAGCAAGTAAGTTTAAAATTTATTTTTCAGGTTTTCTTGTGGGCCAGGAGGAGCAGAAAGACTAAGGTGGATAAATTCGGTTGGTTAACGCCTGCCGTTAGCGCCTCCGGGGGGCGCTAATGAGGCGCTAGGAATTTAGCGCCCGAGCACGACGATTTTAGCGCCGCTCGCGAAATTGACCAGTTGTTTTGCGGTGGCACTAAACACTACCGCCACGGTCTCCTGCGCCCGCAGATCGTGACGGCAGTCAAGCGTGCAACGCCCCGGTAGCGCCCCAGACCGGATATTAAGTCGCGCTCCCTGCCTTAGCGCCTGCCGCTAGGAACGACAGGTAGAGGGGAACGTTTTCAAGTCGGGAAGGGGCTGGGGAGCGCTATTTAAAGGCGGACACTTCCTACCTTTTCTTGTCGGCAAAATTTTTGGTTTTAATGCTGTCCTAAGGAGTTTTGGCCCTCAGCACCATTTTTGAGGTTCCTAAGTGCCGAGCTCTTTCCTGGGCCTATCCATTAGTGCTTCCAACAGAATTGCTTTTGAGGTTCAAGGCCGAGATTCAAGGCTGCAATGAGCAGGGTGTGGCTGGCCAGCAAGATGGCCCCTCCCCTTTAAGAACTGGACGGCGCCAGTCTGTTTGGCTTCCATGGTAATTGGCATCGCCTGAGCTTCGGTAGCGTTCTGAGGTAGCACCTCGCTCCCTGATGTTTGCAACTTAAGAGAGGTGTGTAGCGCCTGATTTAGCACTCAAATCACCTCCGGGGCGATAGAGGCGAATTTTGCAGTTGGAGGCGATAATTAGCGCCGGGCGCTAAACTTTGCGCTCGGCCGATATTAGCGCCCCAAAATGGGCGATACTGAATTTTTCCCCCTAAAGGAGCTAAGGAATTACAAACAATGAGACATTGAAATGTGATTTAAAAAAGTGAGGCTACAGGGAGGAATGAAAACATGTAGCATGAGGTAGTTGTAGCTTAGAAGAAGCAAGAAAAGGAAGTTTACAGGAGAAATGGCCACAGTACTATTGATAAATTAGAAAGAGACACAAAAAATTGAGGGAGAAAGAGATTCTTGGGGACTCTAACGAAATCAAGGGATATGGAGATCGGGCGGGAAAGTGGAGTTGAGGTTGAAGATCAGCCATGATCTTATTGAATGGCGGAGCAGGCTCGAGGGGCCGAATGGCTTACTCCTGCTCTTACTTATGTTCTTATGTTCTTAAGTTAGAGACTCGACAAAAGAGAAAAATTGTGTATGAGACAACAAGGATTGTTGCAATAAATGTATACTGTAATATCATTCCGTTTACAGCACTGGATGAAATAGACATTATTTTCATCAGCATGTTGCTTCTGGAATCTCCTCGTACTTATACTTGAACACTGCACCTTCCTACTGAGTCAGTGTTTTGTGCACTGCAAGTTGATAGTCAGTAGATGCATGTTCCTACTGATGACAACTGGAGGTTTATGAAACCCTGCTTGAAGTTAATTGACACTGATTTACAATCCTTTTGAACTTATCCTGTTCTCTAGCTCATTTTGCACCTTGGCGTTATTTTATCTGTGCTTCGATGGAACAGGCTTTTTACCTTGTTCAGACTATTTTCATTCGACAACACAAAGAATTGTGACAAGAACTTTTATTCAGAAGTCTCCTTTACCATTCTCCCAGCCAGACTCGACTTGTAGTTTTTGACTGTGGTTTCTGCAGTTCTGCAGAGTTTTGAAATCCTTAACTTCTGCGCTCAAGAAAGGTATCTGTCCTATTTCCGGTTTCTACTGGGCTCCTCAGTGGTGACCTGCCTCGCAGATTCATGCGCCTCTCATTCCCTCAGATGTAACACAAAGCCATATTGCAAAATGAAGCACTAAATTTGCCCACCATTAGGGTGACAAATGGTTCCGCGAGCAAGTTATGCCCTGAGTGTGAATATTTGATTCCATGACAAGTCTGAGGGACCATCTTACAATCAGAGGCATTCTCATGGACCTGTTGATTGAAACAGGAATGTCAAGTAGATAACATGCAAAATACTCTCTACAATGTGCCCTAGAATGTTGGAATTTAAACAAGACTCAACATTTGAATTTATCCCACAGAAACCAGGAGATAGTCATTTTAGCCAAATAAATACAACTAGTTTGTGGAACACCAGCATTGGACAGGATGATCATCAATGAGAGAGCCTGCTAGCCGGAGCTGGCTTTCTGTATACACATGCTGACAGAGAACACTTACATTATTTTCAAACCGGTCTCTTCTCCATCTCCATGTTAGTTAGTACAGTGAAAGTCAGCAGGATCTGCATCACATCTGCTTACGGAGAATGACTGACTCCTGAACTCCAAAAGAGAAGCACGAGAAATGGTAGGGAACCTTAAACTGATAAACATTGTCAGAATCTATTTTGGGACACACGTAAGGATAACTCCATGTGAAGTATCAACCCACTGCAAGAGAGGGCGGAGGGGCTTGCCTCCTATATTTTGAACAGCACGACTGAGTTTCTGAAAGTGTCAGCTCCTCAATTCTGCGCCTATAAAGTAATGATACGTGGCCTGTTGTTCCATCAATTCCTCCACAATATGGAATGCAGATGTCATCACAGGAATTAGGTCCTTTTCTATATACTTCACTCATAGCTCTCTGGCTTATTTCCCTTTCCTGTGTATCAGTATAAAATATTATCCAATTCAAAGGCCTCTTTGCACTCTGGTGCACCGGCAACCTCCTTAGTACTGCTCACAAAAAAATTGTCTACATCTGTCACATTGGAAAAACAAGGCTGCTGTTGGTCAGATGTGAAAAGGACTGATACATCTCTAAATAACACGAATGTCCTGTGGGTAAAAGAAAAGCCCAAAAAGTAATCCGAGCTTGTTTCAGTAATCACAGAGACAAAAGAAAACATGAATAATTCTCATACCCTACATAGATGTTTCTGCTTGTCAAGCAAGATATGCACTGCTATTCCCATGTCCCTTAAAAAGTCTTCCGAAAACATCAAAAACTCTTACAATATTCTGAACTGCAATAGCCTGAGAAGCTATGTCAGCTCCCTGGAGAGACTGATTTGATAAGGAGAAGCTTTTCTCTCAAGCCTTCAGCAACAAAAGCGTACCGTAATTCTGCACTTTTTGACCTTGTTTAAGAATTTACTGACATTTCAGAGCTCTTATCTGAACATTTTTCTCTTCTTAGGGATGTTAAAAATTATGTTAATGTGAGAAGCATTTCAAAATTCATTTTACGTTAAATTATTCAGGATTTACATCTATTTGTGATGGCAAATGACAGGGACAGCTAAAGGTCTTATTTGTAAATGTTTGGGGAAGAGGACACAGAGCAAAGAAAATGGGATAATTTGCGGTGAATACAATATTGGTTGCTTTAGCACAAGGTTTGGAATCAACGCATTGATACTCCACAGTAATCAGGAACGCAATTGGCCCAGATATTCCGATCGCAGTCCTCCCATGGGCGGAGGACTGTGATCTGGTAAAATCTGCACCTTTACCTGAGGGCTCCCGGGACGCACACACTTCCAATGCTGGGCCTCTCCAAACTCCAAGTGCGCAGGGCCCAGGTATCCCAGAGGCACAGGTAGTTCGCAGCGTCCCTGGGATCACGTGGGCCATGGGGAGCCAATCACAGAAGGGAATCTCCCTTCATACATTTGACAGGAAGACCTGTCAAATATATGAATGGAGATCACCCCCAAAACATAGTAAAACTTTAAACACATTTTAAAAAAAATCACATTTTTAAAATGACTTGAAATTACAATAAATTAACTATTTTAAACAAAAGTTTAAATTTTTGAAAAAAATAATTAAAGTTTTTTACGGGGCTAAAAATAAACTTACCTTTTTTAAAAAGTATTTTTAAATGATAAATCAGTGAAAAAAAGTTTGTTTTTTTACTTTTTTCAACTCTTACCCTGGTAAAAGCAGGCCTTACGCCTGCTTTTACCAGGCGCAAGAATTGTAAGGGTTTTCTGCGGGCGGAGGGTCTCCAAAAAACGGAACTATCTGCCCGTAGAGGCCCTTCTCCAGGACAGCCAGAGGATCTGTCAAGAGCTTTCTTGACAGATCGGAAATGCCGGTTTCCAGCGCATGCGCTGTGCATGCCTGAAACCGGCATTTCCGATGTCCCTACGGGTGAGTACACAGCGAGTACACACCCGTCGGGATCAGAATATCCGGCCCATTGTAAAGCATATTGCAATACAAGGCCAATCTATTATCTTGACTAGTTTCCAATGCCGAGATAATTAGGAAGTCTAAACTAAATTCAACTCTTGATCCACTGTATTCCACGGAGAGGGAAACAAATCCCTGATGGTGCAACTGAAGAGCAAACCACAAGCTTGAACCACCATTCTTTGCCGCATTGTTTCGAAACTTCCATGTGTTGTAACATCGCATTACCGTAATGGAGATACTTTCGCAGTGCAGGGTATAGGATTGTTTTGGGTCATTTAATTGTCATGAATTTTTGACTCTTTGGCTAATGGAAAACCCAGGCTGTAAGTTAACAACATGACAGACTTTCGTCTACTGCTAAGAAAAACAACAGCAAACAGAAAAGGTAAAGGTTGTGACTTTGGACACTGCGACAGCAGCAAACCACAGACTTGTCTACTGCTAAGGAAAACAGACATAGAACAGGAAAGGTCGTGACTTTGGACACTGCACCAAAAAATAACGGTGGCAGTTTTATGCGAGTCGACAACCATCAGACTAAGCCTCAAAAATTGTATAAAAAGGAGAGGCAACATGAAGAAAACAAGGAAGATTCGCTTCGGTAGACACTCCTGGCCCTCCCCAGAACAGCGGTCTGGTCAATCCGTGTTCTGAACCGTGCTCCTCAGTTGTGAGAATTATTTAGAGTTGCTTCTTATTGTTGTTCGGCAATCGAGTGAAGCGTTTAGTAATCCTAGTACCAGTTTCTGTGGTTGTTGTCTCCGCTCAAGGTTAGAACTAGCAATAGGGCGATTTCCCTAAACATGGACACAAATTAATAATAATAACTCTACAGCAGCATAGGACAATAAGTTCCTCTATCAAACCGCTCCCCAGCATCACCACTTGTACTGCTGCTGCAAAAGGAGCATTTTACTTGCAAAGTATTGCAGTACTTGGAATTAAGCGACTATTTTTTTTAAACAGTAAAACAAATAAACCCTGAACATCAGAGTACTGCTTTCACAACTTGTATCACTCTCCACAGCATCTCTGTACAGCCCAGAGGGAGATTTCAGTCTTCAAAAATAAAGACTTGCATTGATATAGTGCTTTTCATGACCTCAGGACGTCCCAAAGCATTTTATCGCTAATTAAGTCCTCTTTTGAAGTGTAGTCACTGTTGTAATGTTGGAAACGTGGCAGCCAATTTGCACACAGCAAAGTCCCACAGACAGCAATGTGATAAGACCATCTGTTTAAGTGATATTAGTTTGTGGGATAAATATTGGCCAGGAGACAGGGAAGAACTCCCCTGCTCTTCTTCGAAATAGCACCATGGGATCTTTTACATCCACCTGAGAGGGCAGACAGAGCCTCGGTTTAAAATCTCATCTGAAAGATGGCACCTCTGACACTGTAGCACTCCTTCAGTGCTGCACTGAAGTGTTAGCTTAGATTATGTGCTCAAATTTCTGAAGTGGGACTTGAACTCAGAACCTTCGGATGCAGAGGCGAGAGTGCTACCACTGAACCATGGCTAACATTGAATTTGATAGGATTTCAGATAGTTGAGGTAAATCTATTTTTTTTTTAAATGCCTTCAGCTAGATGTGTCTCTGGGAAGTCTGTGTGAAGATCCATTGCTCTGTGGCATAGTTCACAACATCACAAGATGCTACTGCCTGAGAAAGGCCATTCAGCCCATTTATTCATCCATCCAGAAAGATCCTAACCACCCCCTCCCACAACTGTTGTGTCCAATTGTTTCTTAAATGATTTCAGAGTTATTATCTCCACTCGCTACTCTTTCTGGAAGTTTATTCCACATCTTCTTTACCCTTTCACTGAAGAAGAATTTCCTTATATCTGTCCTAAAAGTACCCTATTCTAGTTTGAACTTGTGTCCACCAGTCCTACATTCACATCCTAATTTAAATATTATGGGTTAATTTTTTCTGTATCATTAACAATCTTGTATACCTCTTTAAGATCACCTCTCAGAATCCTCCTTTGGAGCAAAATCCCATTGTTCCAGTCTTTTGTCATAACTCATATACCTGAAGTGGGATTAGCCTCCTGGCTCTTCCCGACACTGCCTCCAGTGCTTCAATGCCACTCTTGTTTTTTGTTGACCAGAGCTGGGCACAGTATTCAAGGTATGGTCTGACTAGAGAACTATATAGTTTGAGTAGACTAGGCCGATATTTGAGTAGACTAGGCCTATACCCTCTAGAGTTTAGAAGAATGAGATGTGATCTCATTGAAACATACAAAATTCTTACAGGGCTTGACATGGTAGATGCAGGGAGGATGTTTCCCCTGGCTGGGGAGTCTAGAACCAGGGGTCACAGTCTCAGAATAAGGGGTCGGCCATTTAGGGCTGAGATGAGGAGAAATTTCTTCACTCGGAGGGTGGTGAATCTTTGAAATTCTCCACCCCACAGGGCTGTGGAGGCTCAGTTGTTGAGTATATTCATTTTTGTCCACCCCAGTCCAACGCCGGCATCTCCGCATCATGAGTATATTCAAGACAGAGATCGATAGATTTTTGGGATATTAAGGGAATCAAGGGATATGGGGATAGGGCAGGAAAGTGGAGTTGAGGTAGAAGATCAGCCATGATCTTATTGAATGGTGGAGCGGGCTCGAGGGGCCGAATGGCCTACTCCTGCTCCTATTTCTTATGTTCTTATGATCATTTCCACCTCTGACGTATATTCTAGTATTGGCTATGTAATTTAACATCCTATTGGCTTTGTTGAATACTGGTCTGCATTGGTTGGAAATGTTTCGCATCAAATCTGCTAAGATTCATACATCTCTTTCAGCTTCATTTTTAGCTATTTCAGCACCATTCACAATGCTAGTTTTAGACCAAGATGGCAGTTGTAAATCAACCCCATAGTGTAAAATCTGTAAAAATGTCTGGTTGTTGCCTTGAAAAAAATGGCATGAAAGAAATGCCATGGCAAATATCACAACTTGAGCTGCTGAACTTTATTCCTGGCAAAGGCAGCCAAACACCATGACAAACTGAAAGTCACATCATCTATGTACAATAGCTTGAGGTAGAGTTTCCGCTTTGGGCGCAATCGGCAATCTGGACGCAAATTGCACTTGAAATTGTGCTGGTTCCAATCCAACTTATTTGCATAATCACAAATGTAAAATCTTCCATAAACCTGCAAAATCGGCCAGCGTATTTTTTCTTTCCTTGCAGTAAAATATATTCGCTATGGGGGAAAAAGTGGGTTGCTTTGCCCCGCTCACGCCCCGGCCGCAAACTTCAGTTGCGCCCCTGACCTACCGCCGGATGATATGTCCACTAGGGTCAGGGTGGCGTTTTTGCAGCCGCGGCGGCACAAGTTAAAGGGCAGGTGTCGGGCGGCCATTTTTTTTGGGCCGACTGCCAGCACCGGCCCCCTTCCCCTTTTTTCTTCGGGGTGCTGGCCGCGATCACTCAGCCCACTCAGGGAGGGAGGCCTGCAATACCGCTGCGCTACATGCCGACGCACATGGCGCTGTTGCACGTAGCAGCGTGATATTCAGTAATATCGCCCCAGGCGCTACCACTGAATTTACGGTGCAAGGGCGCTAACTCTTTCGGGGCGCTAAAAGTAGCGAAGTTACCGAATTTCTCCCCTATGTATTTAAGAGTGGTAACCTGGTGCAGTTTTATTAATACAGCTGAAAATGGGTTTAGTCCTTCACCTGTGAGTAAAAGCTGATAGTAAATCACTGAAAATTACGTCAAAAAATACTATCCTGAACTATTTACTAGTTTCATCGGAGTACACTAGTCGGCTTCACAGTAAATTATTTTTTTTTAATATTTAAGAACTTTTAGAATGTGCCTTTGTGCCTAAAAAAGAAAGCTTAATTTTAAGAGACTTCTCAAATCGGTGGAAACTCGCCATGCTCATTATTTCAATCTGGGGGAGCGGCCAGTTTTTTGGGCGGGGCCGGCTTCCAGCGCAATGTTTTTTAAACCAGCGTTTAAGATCGCGGCAATTCGAGTTACACTTGATGCAACTTGTACTTAAAGTTACTTGATCTATTGCGCTGGTTTGACCGATTTCCAGTGAATTGCGATGGTAAAACCCGCACAAACTAGCGGAATCTCTCGGCCCTTATCTTTGAGGTCTACCAAAAGACAGACCTGGCTGTTTCATCCAAAGGTGCTGGTGCATACCAGACTCTAAGGCCGCAATTTCCCCTACCTCGGTGGGTCCGGGGCGGGCGATGTCGGTGGCGGGTCCTGACCCCCACTGCTGGCTTCAGCCCGCTGTGTAAAATGATTTTACATTGATTGGGCTTGTTAAGCCCGCCCAGCGCGTTTGCCGGCCAATTGAAGGAATCGGGTCTGATGACGTAATTTGACATTCATCAGCTGGTTTCCTTAAATGAGCAAATTGATTTTGACAGTTGCACTGTGAGTGTTCTACAGCATTGAGATGCTGCAAACACTGACAAGCACTGCACAGAGGTGCACGGCTGCACCCAGGCTCTCCCATGACTCCCTCCATATGCTTATGGAGGGAGTCACAGCATGCAGGGAGGTTCTCTTCCCTTCCGATGGGCAAGAGACCTCCCCAGGAGACCAACGCAGCCTGGTTGCACATTGCACAGGAGGACACAAGCAGGGATGTCGTAAGGAGGACCAGGCTGCAGTGGCGCAAATCTTTTAATGATCTCAGTAGATCACGAAACATTACTGCAAAGCCACACTCAACCTCATCCTGCTGTGCCACTCATCACATCCCCATCACTCTGCCTTCCCTACCCTACTGCTGCACATCCTTACTCACACCAACATACCTTGCACCTCCACCCATCCCTCTCTATCTACATCATCACTTCCCCATCTCACTAGCCACCCCTCACACTCACCCTCATCCTAGTCCAATCATAACAACTAACAACACACAAGGGTAGCCACTTGTGCATTTTAGCCAATGTTTATGCAAAGTTTTTGTTAATGCTGATTGGAAAATCTAGACTCAGGTCTTAAAACAGTGGTTGCTGACTAAAATAACTATGAATTAATTGAACAGTTTATTAAGAAAATGTTAATGCTGGGAATTTAAAAAAAATGAAAAATGTATTCTTCTCCTGGTATTGATCTGATTACAGCCCTGACATATGGGATAAAAGTATTCTCTCTCTCTCTGAAAATTCTTTAAAAAGAAAAACATTGCAATGACAAGTGTTTCAATTAGTCCCCTGCTGACAGAAGACCAAAACACAAAACTGTCCACAGTTGGAATTAATTCAGCAATTTAATTCAGACAAGCCACTGAAGCAGATGGAGTGGGACCTGGTATGTCTACAGTTGTAGAACAGAAGGTGCTCCCTGAAAGCTTAAACGTTTGATTATTGAATGATATTTTCTACTTTCAATATAAATCCAAGTTTTCCTTTATGACAATATTTGTAAACAATATTTAAAAGTTTTCCCTTCAGAAAAGTGGATAGTTACATATATTTTGTGGAGTTGCTGTACAATGTTATCACACACTAGTTATGCAGGAAACATTGGTAATTGGAGTTTTAGGTATAGTTGTGCACCTGTTCACAACAAGGCGCTATTTGAGGAGGGAGCAGAATGAGCCAGATCTTGCTGGTGCGTGGCATTTCACTGCACGTGCTGTTCGACCCTCTCCTGCACCCTTCAGCTCAAAATGTTTTAGCGCCCTTGTTGGAAGTGCGAGCTGATAATGTCATGGTGAAGGCAATGGGGCATCTGGGACCATAATGAATGGTGGGACGAACAGTGTGCCTCCTTAACCAATGAGATTTAAGGATTGAGAAAGAAACAGAGGAACGACTGAGCGCAAATTAAAGTCAAATCAGGTACATAAAGAGAAATAAAGAGAGGGAAAGAAAGAATGGGTTAAGAGAGAGAGAAAAAAGGGACAGAAAGGAAAAGTAAGAATTTTTTTTTTTAATTTAAAATTTGACATTTTTAAAATCTCCAACAACAATTCACTACCTGAAGGAACGAGACTCAACAGTTTAAATTGTTCACTTTCTGGGCCAGAGAGGTTGATTGGCAGTCATTAACAATTACCATGTTGTTAAAAGGGTATTACGCTATTTAATTACTAGACTTAACTTTCTGTGGCGAGTTTAATGGGCAATTAATGTGCAAATTCAGCAAATTCTTAAAAATAATGTGGAGGCAAAGGGCGAGATGTTGTTTGCGTGAAGCAAACAGTGGAGCAGCATAAATCAACCAGTAATTGTTGGAGTTTAGCAATGACAGCTGTGCCAGCTTTCCTTTTTCAGAAGGGTTCGCTGTCCAGCAGGTAGGTCCAATGGGCACAGATCTCGATCTACAGAGACCATGAGGCCCACCATCTTCTCAGTAGACTCCTAACCGCTACTTTAAAGGGCTGAATTTGGAGACATGACCAGACTGTGTGTGGCAATGCACTTTTCGAGGGGTGGAGCTTTCGGGCTGGGCATTCGAGGAAATGCTTGATTTGGAGGCAGTGGAATAAGTTGTGTTGGGTGAGGTGCAGTTTGTCTACCAGATGTTGAAAGGCAAAATCTGGGTTCTGTTGAGGAGTTGGCCTAGCCTTGCTGATGCCTGTCCTGTGTCTGGTTCAGAAGTTCACCTGAGGATCAGTGGAAAGCAGTCAGAACAGGAAACCTAGCTGATTTTTAATTGTTGTGCCCCAACTACAGTACTTCCCTGGTTGAGATCAGCTAACTCAGCACAGACCAGGGGTCTTAACCTGGGACGTCCTGATCTATAAAGCTTAATATCAGACAGCCTGGTGTAATTACCCAGAAAATCATCTGCTGAGCCACCTTGATCCTTTAAACAAAAGCTGGTCCGGAGATACTATTATAGCATTTAAAAAGTTAACCCCATTGGACCTGATTTTCCACAGGAGTTCTTCCAATCTCCTGCTGTCATTTCCTTGGAACCCCTATGGAAATTCAAGGCCATTGTTTGAATGGCACAGAGGTCTGAGAGTGACTACTTGGAGAGCGTTTGATGCTGCGAGTGAGTAAAGGAGGAAACATGTTCCAGTCCTTGCCAGTGTAACCCCCTCACTTTAACAAATATAAATCAACAGAAAATAGGAACCAGAAAAATCATCGATTTAATCAAGTGAGTCACTTCATTTTGTAGTCAATACATTGCCTGCACCATAGTTACCTTCCTGAAATCTGGTGCTACCTTCCACTGACGCTCCTTACAAAGATGACCTGCCCCAATCAAAAATAATCTGCAACTCCAACACATTCATTCCACTAAGCAGACAGTTCTCCCCCCTCTTCACGGTCGTGTTAGGGTATCTGGTCCTTGTCCAACTAGCCATCCTTTATATGTGAGCCGTGACATTGAATCTAGGCAGATACTTCGCACATTTTGGCAATATTTTCAGACTACATCATTTGTAAAGTGTATTTAGAGCAAATAGTGACAGCAAAATAGTAATATATGAACCTTTTCTTTTCGTGATCAATATTAAATATCACTGGGGGCCAAATCCTGCTTAAGATCAATTTTCTCTGACAAACTTGAATGGATAGTAACACCACTTCAGTTACCAATCTGTGTTGGCATTGTTCAAATTCAAATGCTTATTTTTATCAATGACAGCAAGAAACTTCAAACACAGTTTAAATAAAGAAAAACAGTGTTTGTGAAATGACTGACAGCTGACAGGGTAAGTGTGCTCTGAATGTTTTGAAGGTGCCTAATCAAGTCGGCCAGCAGCCTTGCTGGACTTTCACCAGCAACTTCTGAGACCTGTTTCAATGCTATTATTAGCATTTGTAAAAATTCTAAGCCACTGGTCCTTAGTTGGCTTTTCGGGGTGAGGTGCCTGACCCCTGATTGGTTGCAACTTGCTGCTTGATTCCTAATTGGCTATGGTATCCTGCTAAATCCCTCTCCGCTCTCACAGTATCTCCACACGTTTTAAAAATGGGAAAAGAAAAGAGAGGGATAAAAACAGAAGAGTAGGAAATGGGAGTGGAAAAAGAAAAAGTGAGAAGTAAATGGAGGAAAGAGAAAATAAGTGAAACAACGAAGAGGGAAAGAAGTGGAAAGATAAAAGTGAAGAAAGAGAAACAGAAGTGAAAGAAGTGATAAAAAAACAGAAACGTGAGACAGAAGGAGAATGGACAACTGTAAGCTTTGTAGACTTACCGGTACCAGAATCCACAACTAGTTGGATATTGAGAAGACAGTTCCAAAAAGGTTTGAGAACAATTGCTCCAATGGATAAGATCATCAGAAGGCATTTGGATCTTCTGCTTAACATGAAAAATTATCCAGTG
The DNA here is from genome assembly GCA_030390025.1 of Squalus acanthias. Classification (NCBI taxonomy): domain Eukaryota; kingdom Metazoa; phylum Chordata; class Chondrichthyes; order Squaliformes; family Squalidae; genus Squalus; species Squalus acanthias. The sequence goes on along the minus strand of CM059433.1, from coordinate 21,074,479 downwards.
CAAAGGTAGCACAGATTACAGATATTTTCTGTCACAGAATATACTGAAAGTATAATCAGCATTTTTGATGTAACTTATCAAGAACAGATAGGAAAAAAATCTCGTTTTAAAATTTGGCCAATATTCATGAGTAAATCGATCATGGTTTAAATGGATAAAGAAAGAACTGAGCTATTCAGGAAAACATATAATCTTATAAAATAAGATGAATGATCAAAGATGGCTTTCAATGAAGCATTAAGGTAACCTAGTGTTGCTACAAATAAGGCGATAGTGGCTTGTGTGATGCACATAGCAATCCAAGGGGAGGTCTAAACTTTGTCACAATAGAATTTTAAGTAATGTAACAATATAAGAGTTAATTTCAAATTTCCTTTGAGTAATTGCACTGCCTCGTCCTTTTATTATGATGGATATCTGAAGATATCAAAAAGGACACAGCACATTATCATAGCTGCTAAGGAACAGACATCTCATTAAACCCTCTTCTCTCTTTCTCGCTGTTCATCTGTGACCTCACCTAGAAAGTAAAAGGCAACCTCACTCTTAACCATTTATTTGCCACTGTAACAACACTCCCTGAGTTGTAATATCACATGTCTGACACTGGATTCCACCTCGCAGTTATTCCAATACAAAAATCACGACTCCAAATTATCAGGAAAGGTTGAACAAGTTCATCTGTTCTCTTTGTAAAACAAAATAGCCATTGAGGTGATTCAATTAAAGTTTTCAAGATTATGAAGAGAATTAACAAATTAGGTCCCAAATATGGTTCAAATACCAGGCGATGCACGGTTAAAATTCATGTAAGAAGGGGAAATCGGGTTGTCTATTACAAATGTAAGAGGTTTGTCGAAAAAACTGACCAGGGAATGCAATTGGAGTGAAACGTAAAAATGGATTAAGGAGGCAACTGGATGCATTTCTGAAGAGAGAAGGGATGAGGGAGAAAGCAGGTCGGTATACCTGAGATCAATAAGAAGGGTCAGACTTGTTGGGTCTAATGGTCTTTCCCTGTTCTTTGAAATTCTTATGTAACGATGAGTAGCATTTTTTTTCTGTGCACTAAAAATGGGTAAATTGCAGGTTAGATATGATTTTGAGTAATAACACTGATGCTGGAGTGTGCTCATTTACTCTTGGGATTCATAGGCGTTTGACGGTGCTATAACAAAACGCACAACCGAACAGCCGATAATATTACCTTGCCAACAATGCAGCTATGGCACTTTTTAAACAGCTAACGATGCCCTTAATGAGCTGAAATCTGCAAAATGTTGATAATGCTGCTGTTTAGTACGTATACCTCTAAGTGCTTTTTGGTCTGATTGGCTTAGCTGAGCATGCGGGAAACCAATGGGTAGAATTAAAATGGAAATAGGGCAATTAAAATGGAAATTAGAAAGAAAAATAAATATAACAAGCCTCTGGGAGAAAGATGGGGTGAACTTTGGGAGGAGTACAGTGATATACAAAACAGCTTAAAAGAGATAATAGAGGCATAAAAAAGGCTATGGAGACAGCAGTAGAAGATTCCAACAAACATTCTTTCGGTATCATAATAAAAAGGAATAATTAGGGTAGAAATGGGAATTCTAAAAGATTAAAGTAGCAGTGAAGTTTAAGAGGTCACAGATGTCAAATTACAAAATTAATATTTTCCAGAGGTATTTGTGATGGAGAGGGAGATTTCTATTATCTCAAATCATAAAAAGTCTCTATATAGGGAGTGCAGCGAAGGTTCACCAGACTGATTCCTGGGATGGTAGGACTGTCGTATGAGGAGAGATTGGGTCGATTAGGCTGTATTCACTAGAGTTTAGAAGAATGAGAGGGGATCTCATTAAAACGTATAAAATTCTGACAGGGATAGACAGACTGGATGCAGGGAGGATGTTTCCCCTGGCTGGGGCATCTAGAACGAGGAGTCACAGTCTCAGGATACGGGGTAGGACATTTAGGACTGAGATGAGGAGAAATTTCTTCACTCAGAGGGTGGTGAACCTATGGAATTCTCTACCACAGAAGGCTGTGGAGGCCAAGTCACTGAATATATTTAAGAAGGAGATAGATAGATTTCTAGACACAAAAGGCATCAAGGGGTATGGGGAGAGAGTGGGAATATGGTATTGAGATAGAGGATCAACCATGACCATAGTGAATGGTGGAGCAGGCTCGAAGGGCCGAATGGCCTACTCCTGCTCCTATTTTTCTATGTTTCTATGTTTTGAATATCCAAGATTTTAGCAGTCACTTTAGATTGCGTTTGCTGCAGCAGTTTGTCTAGCTGGATTCTACAAGCATCACCAAGACATTCTTCTTATGTGATTATGCTTTGATTACAAAGTAAGTGAAAACCACTTAACACAGCCTGACTGCTTTGTCCTAAAGATAATCAACTCAAGGTAAAGGTGCCTATCCGATAGTGTCGGTAAAAATGGATTTTTAAATGGCACGTGCAAATGGATTTGTGCCTATCATCTGTTGGAGGTTCAGGAAACCATCGCTTTGGTTTTGTAGTTTTGTTCTGCCATGAAAGATTTCCTGTGTCCCAGTTTGAATCTCAAAGGGGACAGAAGACAGCCTGCTGTGTCTTTTTGTTTTTCCAGGCCTATCTGAGATAAGGGCGAACATCGGAAGACTTTGTGGGGTAAAGTAAACCTCACGTACACCAAGTTGGTTACGCTGGCCCAGGTTTCTTAAAAGAGTGAGCCAAGTGTTGCACGTTTTATTACTTTTGTATTCCAAGGAGGCTTAATTCAAATGTTATGTAATCAAGTGAAATCTACTGTGTTCACTCTCTGCTACTGTATCATATTTAATTACCCGGATTAGGGATTTCAACTTTACCCGACTGGTGGAAACTGGGTGGATAAGTAGTTAAAATCCACCGGGTGACTTACCTGCCAATGTACCACCCAGATCCCATGTTTCTGATTTTTACCGACACTTCCGGACAGGCAGCAAGCCAAAAGCCAACAGAATCCTTCTTGAATAACAACAGAAAACGCTGGAAAAACTCAGCAGGCCAGGCAGCATCCGTGGAGAGAGAAAGAGAGTTGACGTTTCAGGTCGATGACCTTTCATCAGAACTGGGAAGAGCTGGAAATCAAATAGATTTAAGGCAGGGTAAAGCTGGGAAAAGGAGGAGGGGATAAAGGAACAAAGGAGGAGATGAAGAGACATTAAGAGACATTAAGAGATATGCAAGGCTAGAGGTGGTGTTAATGTGACAGATTAAGGCTGAATGAAGTGTGAAATCTACTGGCAGAATGAAGGACAGCTGCCAGCTTCTAGGAGGAAAAAAAAGGTGGGGGGGACAAATAAAAGGGTGGATAAAATAAAATATAAATGTGATTGGAGCTGAGGTTATGATCTAAAATTGTTGAACTCGATATTGAGTCCAGAGGGCTGTAGCGTGCCTAAACGAAAGATGAGGTGCTGTTCCTCGAGCTTACGCTGAGCTTCCGTGGAACAGTGTATTAGGCCGAGGACGGTGAGGTCAGAGTGGGAGTGAAGCGGTGAATTAAAGTGACAGGCCACCGGGAGCTCGGGGTCCCCCTTACGGACTGAACGGAGGTGTTCCGCAAAGCGGTCACCCAATCTGCGTTTGGTCTCCCCAATGTAGAGGAGTCCACATCGTGAGCAGCGAATACAGTATACTAAATTGCAGGAAGTACAAGTAAATCGCTGTTTCACCTGGAAGGGGTGTTTGGGGCCCTGGACAGTGGGAAGAGGGGAGGTATAAGGGCATGTGTTGCATCTCCTGCGCGTGCACGGGAAGGTGCCGGGCGAAGGGGAAGGGGTGCTGGGGGTGGTAGAGGAGTGGACTAGGGTGTCGCGGAGGGAGCGGTCCCTGCGGAATGCTGAAAGGGGAGGTGAGGGGAAGATGTGTTTGGTGGTGGGATCACGCTGGAGGTGGCGGAAATGGCGGAGGATGATCCGTTGAATGTGGAGGCTGGTGGGGTGAAAGGTGAGGACAAGGGGAACCCTATCGTGGTTCCGGGAGGGAGGGGCAGGGGTGAGGGCAGATGTGCGGGAGATAGAACGGACACGGTCGAGGGCCGTGTCGACCACGGTAGAGGGGAATCCTCGGTTGAGGAAAAAGGAAGACATGTCGGAAGCACTGGTATGGAAGGTGGCATCATCAGAGCAGATGCGGCGGAGACGGAGAAACTGGGAGAATGGAATAGAGTCCTTACAGGAGGCGGGGTGGGAGGAAGTGTAGTCCAGGTAGCTGTGGGAGTCGGTGGGCTTGTAGTGAATGTTAGTCAATAACCTATCCCCAGAGATGGAGATGGAGAAGTCGAGGAAGGGAAGAGAAGAGTCGGAGATGGACCATGTGAAGGTGAGGGAAGGGTGGAAATTGGAAGCATAGTGAATGAAATGTTCTAGTTCAGGGCGAGAGCAGGAGACGGCACCGATACAGTCATCAATGTACCGGAAAAAGAGATGAGGGAGGGGACCCGAGTAGGACTGGAACAAAGAGTGTTCCACATATCCCACGAAAAGGCAGGCATAGCTAGGACCCATGCGGGTACCCATAGCAACACCTTTAATTTGGAGGAAATGGGTGGAGTCAAAGGAGAAGTTGTTCAATGTGAGAACAAGTTCAGCCAGGCGGAGGAGGGTGGTGGTGGATGGGGACTGGTTGGGCCTCTGTTCAAGGAAGAAGCGGAGCGCCCTCAGGCCATCCTGGTGGGGAATGGAGGTGTAGAGGGATTGTACGTCCATAGTGAAGAGGAGACGGTTGGGGCCGGGAAACTGGAAACTGTTAAAATGGCGGAGGGCATCGGAAGAGTCGCGGATGTAGGTGGGAAGAGACTGGACAAGGGGAGAAAAAATAGAGTCGAGATAGGAAGAGATAAGTTCCGTGGGGCAAGAACAGGCTGAAACGATGGGTCTACCGGGGCAGTCCTGTTTGTGGATCTTGGGAAGGAGGTAGAAGCGGGCTGTGCGGGGTTGGGGAACTATGAGGTTGGCGGCCGTGGGGGGAAGATCTCCAGAGGAGATGAGGTCAGTGACAGTCTTGGACACGGTGGCTTGATGTTCGGTAGTGGGGTCATGGTCCAGGTGGAGGTAGGAGGAGGTGTCAGAGAGTTGGCGTTCAACTTCCGCTAGGTAGAGGTCGGTTCGCCAAACAACAACAGCGCCACCCTTGTCAGCAGGTTTAATGACAATGTCAGGGTTGGATCGGAGAGAATGGAGTGCTGCAAGTTCAGAGGGAGGTAGGTTGGAGTGAGTGAGGGGAGCAGAGAAATTGAGCTGGCCGATGTCACGGCGGCAGTTAGCAATGAAAAGATCAAGAGAGGGTAAGAGGCCAGAGGGAGGGGTCCAGGTGGAACGAGAATTCTGAAAGCGGGAGAAAGGGTCAGCCGTGCGGGGGGAAGACTCCTGGCCAGAGAAGTGGGCACGGAGACGGAGGCGGCGGAAAAAGAGCTCAGCATCGTGCCGAGCTCGAAATTCATTGAGATGGGGGCGTAAGGGGATGAAGCTCAGGCCTTTGCTGAGGACTGATCGTTCGGAGTCAGAGAGGGGAAGGTCAGAGGGGATAGTGAAAACGCGGCAGGGGGTGAGATTGGGAGAAGGGGGGTCAGAGGAAAGTGAAGGGGAAGAAGGTTCCGGAGGGGCTTTAGTGTCCAAGAGTTGTTGAAGCTTGCGATCCTTGACATCGGAAAGGAAGAAGAAAAGTTTTTTGTTGAAGCGTCGGATGAGTCTAAGGATGAAATGGAACTGTGGACCCGGACAGCTTTGAGATAGAGTGCGTCGGTGCTGCTGAAGAGAGATGTCGAGAGTGTTCATGTGGCGCCGCATGGCATTGAGCGTGGATCTCAAGATGCGGCGAGAGCAGTAGTTCGAGGAACGATGAATATCTTGGAGATATTTGTAATCCTGGGTGGATCCGAAACACGAAGGGTGGAAGTTTATTTGGAATCCACGTGGGATAAGTCGGAACCGGAGACAGTTGCTGAGGAAAGTAATGTGGCTGTGAAACCGAGTCTTGGCAGATACCTGATCAAACACGAGAAGGGAAACTGAAATCAATGAAGATGAACAAGGTTGAAGAGCCAAACGGAAATCCCGTCGAAGAGAAGAGCAGAACTTCTTCAAGGTAGGCATTCCAAGAAGAGAGGTGGCAGTGAACCAAACACTAATACGATAGCAAAATACTGCAGATGCTGGAAATCCGAAATAACAACAGAAAACGCTGGAAAAACTCAGCAGGCCAGGCAGCATCCGTGGAGAGAGAAAGAGAGTTGACGTTTCAGGTCGATGACCTTTCATCAGAACTGGGAAGAGCTGGAAATCAAATAGATTTAAGGCAGGGTAAAGCTGGGAAAAGGAGGAGGGGATAAAGGAACAAAGGAGGAGATGAAGAGACATTAAGAGACATTAAGAGATATGCAAGGCTAGAGGTGGTGTTAATGTGACAGATTAAGGCTGAATGAAGTGTGAAATCTACTGGCAGAATGAAGGACAGCTGCCAGCTTCTAGGAGGAAAAAAAAGGTGGGGGGGACAAATAAAAGGGTGGATAAAATAAAATATAAATGTGATTGGAGCTGAGGTTATGATCTAAAATTGTTGAACTCGATATTGAGTCCAGAGGGCTGTAGCGTGCCTAAACGAAAGATGAGGTGCTGTTCCTCGAGCTTACGCTGAGCTTCCGTGGAACAGTGTATTAGGCCGAGGACGGTGAGGTCAGAGTGGGAGTGAAGCGGTGAATTAAAGTGACAGGCCACCGGGAGCTCGGGGTCCCCCTTACGGACTGAACGGAGGTGTTCCGCAAAGCGGTCACCCAATCTGCGTTTGGTCTCCCCAATGTAGAGGAGTCCACATCGTGAGCAGCGAATACAGTATACTAAATTGCAGGAAGTACAAGTAAATCGCTGTTTCACCTGGAAGGGGTGTTTGGGGCCCTGGACAGTGGGAAGAGGGGAGGTATAAGGGCATGTGTTGCATCTCCTGCGCGTGCACGGGAAGGTGCCGGGCGAAGGGGAAGGGGTGCTGGGGGTGGTAGAGGAGTGGACTAGGGTGTCGCGGAGGGAGCGGTCCCTGCGGAATGCTGAAAGGGGAGGTGAGGGGAAGATGTGTTTGGTGGTGGGATCACGCTGGAGGTGGCGGAAATGGCGGAGGATGATCCGTTGAATGTGGAGGCTGGTGGGGTGAAAGGTGAGGACAAGGGGAACCCTATCGTGGTTCCGGGAGGGAGGGGCAGGGGTGAGGGCAGATGTGCGGGAGATAGAACGGACACGGTCGAGGGCCGTGTCGACCACGGTAGAGGGGAATCCTCGGTTGAGGAAAAAGGAAGACATGTCGGAAGCACTGGTATGGAAGGTGGCATCATCAGAGCAGATGCGGCGGAGACGGAGAAACTGGGAGAATGGAATAGAGTCCTTACAGGAGGCGGGGTGGGAGGAAGTGTAGTCCAGGTAGCTGTGGGAGTCGGTGGGCTTGTAGTGAATGTTAGTCAATAACCTATCCCCAGAGATGGAGATGGAGAAGTCGAGGAAGGGAAGAGAAGAGTCGGAGATGGACCATGTGAAGGTGAGGGAAGGGTGGAAATTGGAAGCATAGTGAATGAAATGTTCTAGTTCAGGGCGAGAGCAGGAGACGGCACCGATACAGTCATCAATGTACCGGAAAAAGAGGTGAGGGAGGGGACCCGAGTAGGACTGGAACAAAGAGTGTTCCACATATCCCACGAAAAGGCAGGCATAGCTAGGACCCATGCGGGTACCCATAGCAACACCTTTAATTTGGAGGAAATGGGTGGAGTCAAAGGAGAAGTTGTTCAATGTGAGAACAAGTTCAGCCAGGCGGAGGAGGGTGGTGGTGGATGGGGACTGGTTGGGCCTCTGTTCAAGGAAGAAGCGGAGCGCCCTCAGGCCATCCTGGTGGGGAATGGAGGTGTAGAGGGATTGTACGTCCATAGTGAAGAGGAGACGGTTGGGGCCGGGAAACTGGAAACTGTTAAAATGGCGGAGGGCATCGGAAGAGTCGCGGATGTAGGTGGGAAGAGACTGGACAAGGGGAGAAAAAATAGAGTCGAGATAGGAAGAGATAAGTTCCGTGGGGCAAGAACAGGCTGAAACGATGGGTCTACCGGGGCAGTCCTGTTTGTGGATCTTGGGAAGGAGGTAGAAGCGGGCTGTGCGGGGTTGGGGAACTATGAGGTTGGCGGCCGTGGGGGGAAGATCTCCAGAGGAGATGAGGTCAGTGACAGTCTTGGACACGGTGGCTTGATGTTCGGTAGTGGGGTCATGGTCCAGGTGGAGGTAGGAGGAGGTGTCAGAATCCTTCTTGAAATGTGCGGGAGTATGGTCCAATACCGTCATCGGGCACCGACTGCAATTTTAACTCCAGCCTGAATGGGGAAGCCATGTGGCAAAGTTTAAGGCTTCCCTGCCCCAAACGCTGGTCCCCAAGTCCCCACACTTACCTAGGTGCCGGCCAACAGCCAAAGTCTGCCTGATTTCCTGCAGGTGAGCAGCTGTTTCCCACCCACTTCCTGCCTGGATTGGGTGGGAAGTCCGCGGGCGGCAGGTTCTATAACAGGCAGGCAATCTGCTGTGCCAGATTACCACTCCGAAGGTGAATACAAACATTTACGCAAGTGAGGTTCCTGTTTCCTGACGACAGATCAGCCTGTAGTCCTCCCAGGAAGAGACAAAGGCGGCAGAGGTTAGAAATTGAGAAAAGGAAAAGAGAAGAGAGATGAGTAAGAAAGGAGAGGAGAGAGAAGCATGAGAGGGCAGCCTGAGTGGATCAGAAAAAGGGAACCAAAGAAAAGGAGATGAAAATAAAAGGATAGCTGGAACCCCCAAGAGGAGAGCGGGGACAAACAAAAGTGAAGCAGAGAGAGAAAGAGAATGAAGCTGAAAGAGAGAGAGAACAAAGCTGAGAGAAAAAGTAGGAGGTAGGGCGAGAGCAAAAAGGAGAAAAGGGAGTAAGAACAAAGCAGAAAAGAAAGTGAGTAGAAAGAGAGAAAAAGAAAGACAGAAATAGAAAGGGAGAAGAGAGGGAGAAGCAGAAAATGGAATAGAAAGGTAGAAAGGAAGGTGAGAAGGACATATGAGGCAGGGAAGATAGAAAGGAGCACACAGAAGAGAAGGAGAGAACACAGAAGAGAAGGAGAGAACACAGAAGGGAAAGAGGAGAGAGAGATACAGAAGGAAAGGTAAAAAAGGAAATAGAGAAGGGAACAAGGTAAAGAGACACGATAGGGAAACCATTTTTCTAGACTTACGATCTATATCGTTAGTTACAGGGGTGTGCAAGTTTCTTGGTGGAGTCAACTGTAGAACATGTTGAGAATTATTACTTATTCTTTTTTGTCAAGAATGGCATTGTGTGAGTGAGCTGGAAGGAAATATGGGTTCAAAAATACAAAAATGTAATATATTTGCTCCAAAGAAAGTTAGGTGTCCCCAGCCTTGTCTCTGCTCAGAATTGCTTACCAACAACGGCAAAGATTGAAAAGCTCTTTGCAACAGTAATGACTTTATAACTATTGTGAATAGTTAAACAACAGTTGCATTTTCACAGCACTCCTTACATAGGGAGATGCCGCAGAGTGCTTTAAAAGGTGATGGAAATTGAGTGGACACCAAGCAGAGGAAAGGAAGAGGAAGGGCAAAATCACAGTGCTGCGGTTTTTGAAGGCAAGGAGGGAGGTAGTATGGCACAGGTGCTGAGGGAAGGACCATACAGAGGGCAAGTGCAAGGTGGCTGAATAGCGGAGAAAAAGGAGGGAGCAAGACAGAGGCCAATGTTGGAGGACTAGAGTGTGCACGCTTAGGCCTGGATATTACAGAGGTAGGGAGAGACAAGATCGTGGAGGGAATTCAATGTGAGGATGAGAATCTTAAAGTCAATTCTCTGGGGCAGAGGAGATGAATGAGGACTAGGATGATTGGGATGCAAGCTTAGTGCAGGTGAGGGCGTTTGCCTTAACATTCTGAATGCTTTGGTAGAACGGGAGGAGAGAGTTGGAGAAGTCCAGCCATGTGATAAAAGTGTGGATAATAGGTCGCACAAGAAGTTTTCGGCCACAGACACAAGTTTCCATTGCAAGTGGGTCTGTACTGTCAACGGAGTATTGGACAGTTGACAAAGAAGCTCCTTCACATAAACAGGACCAATAAGAACGACACAGAGCTTTCACATCTGATTGAGTGAAGCCAACCTCATTAAGTATAATTGGAGTCATTGAATGTACTGCTCCCCCAGGTCTCGTGAGTAACACTTCACCATCTTTCAATCTGTCCTTAGCTTTGAAACTTCAAATACAAATGTTTTAATTTCTGATAGACATTCTAAATCTTTAAAACGTCTCGCCTCATACACCATCACAGAGGCAAGAAGCTGCATTCACTGGAGGACTTGTTTTTCCACCAAAAAGCTATTGGAATCAAATTGCTTTTTCTCTGTTGATTTACATATAAATTTGCAAAAATCTGTGACTTCTTGAATTGTTAAAGCCCTTCTGTCATCTTTGGGAAGTTACTGTTGTAATAGGAACAGCTGAGGCGTCCAACAGTGATGCGTCTTTCTGACAGCGCTATGTATGTAGATGGGTTATGTAGTGCGATGTTGACGAGACTATGTGCTTACATCATCCTGCTGATCCACTTCCTCACTCAAGTTGACAGAAGCAACTGAGACCAAAGATAAAGGCGATAGAAAGAGTGGCTGACTTAGGTTCTTCAATCAGAGCTTTCAGCAAAAGTCACAGGACATTTATTTTCATTCGCACTGGGAGAAAACATATTGGAGAGAGGACTGTAGCAAAAGCAAAAGTATGGTTTACTGATTTTGCTAATTTTTATTTAATCATTTGGCCAGAAATTACAAGTATTACAGATTTTGATCAGTGCACAGTTGCCTTAAATGCCAAATCACCTTATTGAGATTTAATGGATCACACGAATATAAGGAAGCTAAGCACTGCACTGGGTTTCCAACGACGATGTTCGTCATTACCCCGCATAGGTGGGCTCTGCGCTTGGCCTGCTTATGGTTGCAAAAATATGGATTGTGCCAAGAAAACTGCGACAAATGTGAAAAACAGGCCTTTTGTCTGTACCTATATACCTTTACACCACATCTCTTTGAAGAGGTATGGGGGGGGGGGGCAATTTTTATATGCCTACCACCTGTGAAATATGGTGCAGTAGGCAAATTTAAAAAAAAAGAAACAAGTTTGCCCATTGACTACCCGAGGCCAGTCTGACTTGAATTTCAAGCAGGCCTTGAAATGGGTGCCCAGTGCTTCATATTTAAATCTGGATCCTACGCCTGTTGTAGGACCGCACTGATAGGCACCATGTACGCCCTGACCACTGGTAGCTGGCGGTACTTAAACAGACCAGTTCAGGCTGCTCCAAAAATGGGCCAAATTTTTTTAAATGTTTTTGGGCTAGGAGGGACAGGAGGAAGAGCATCATCACCCCAGAATGTTTAGCGGACAAAAATGGATTGCCAAACATTTTCTCCTTTAAAATGAACTGATTCTACTTCCCTCAATAGCTCTTTGCACTCCATGGGGTGAACTTTGAACTTGAGCGAGGTGTAAAACGGGCGGCTGCCCATGATACACCCCGCCCAATTGAGGTCAATGGAAAGGAAAATTGGGCAGGGTGTATAGCGGGCGGCCAATCCGCTATTGCCCATTTTAGGCTCCCCGCTAAAGTTGAAAGTGCAACCCCATTGTACAATATTGAGCCATGCAGACCTGGAAGTCCCCACGTTTGATTTCTGGTCTGTGCTGAGTTAACTGGTATCTGTTGGTGTAATGGTAAATGCACTACACTGGGTCTCCACGTTCCCAGATTGGGTCGGGGAACAAAAATCAGGTTGGATTCTTACCCCTGATAACTATTCGATGAAACTTGCTACAAAGTGCACATCTGGAGAATTTGGATGAGGTCAGCATCCAGCTCGGATATGATGCCTCCACAGACAAATACAATTCTGACACTCACCAGTTAAACTCACACAAGAAGAATAGTCGCTTGGAGCAGGGTATTAAAGGACCACTGATGCCCCGGAACTGTATTGCAGTAAGTGTTCGGGAGAGAAGCGAGAAAATTCAGACAAAAAAGCTCCAATGTGCACCATATGTGCCCTGCACCAAAATAAAAATCACCAGAGAAACTTCCTCTTGCATTCCTTTGTGGAGGAAGGGAAGCATTATCATCTGATGCCCTTTAAAATGAGTTGCAGTAGAAGTGATGATTCATCTTGTTGAGACAGTGATCAACTCAGCCATACAAACCAGGGGGATTCCAGGTTGGAGCCCTAAAAAGAAAGAAAGACTTGCATTTCTATAGCGCCTTTCACGACCACCGGACGTCTCGATGCGCTTCACAGCCAACGAAGTACTTTTGAAGTGTAGTCACTGTTGTAATGTGGGAAACGCGGCAGCCAATTTGCGCACAGCAAGCTCCCACAAACAGCAACGTGAAAATGACCAGATGATCTGTTTTTTGTTATGTTGGTTGAAGGATAAATATTGGCCAGGACACCGGGGATAACTCCCCTACTCTTCTTCGAAATAGTGCCATGCGATCTTTTACGTTCACCTGAGCGAGCAGACGGGGCCTCGGTTTAGCGTCTCATCCGAAAGACGTTAGTCTGTGCTGGGTTAGTCTATTACTGCCAGGCAGCAGTGGGGATACTACAATTCACCTCAGCATACCTGGATTTGGGAGGAGGGGAGAAATCAAAGATTTCCACACCTAATGACTCACCAGACACTGCTGGAAATGCATGAGCATGGACATCGGGTGATGACAGGATTGCATTTATTTATGATGCTTCCCACAGTTGCAGAGCTGCCAATATTAACTGTTCAGACGTAGACATGAAGAACGGCCACTTAGTTGAAATACCCAAGAGTAACCATACGCCTGCCAGAAATCAATGCCTTCAGTAGACAAGGGAAAAGACCAAAATCAGGTGCAACTATTGTCCAAATGCCTTTTGTTTTCTCCCAATTTATGTTCTTTAAACAGAGTTATTGCTTGTTCTGGAAACCGTATTGAATAAGGTTTTTGTACTAATGAAACAGGCAAGTGAGCTGAATTAACACGTGTAAATGAAAGGCTGGAACTGTTGAAGCATTCTGGGTTAATACCTGTATTGACTGAGGTTAATTGAGCTCCTACACAGAAACAAGTTCAGAAATTCTTCCAAGTTAGTTTGTCCCCCGCCCCCGCCAATGAGGTCAATGTTGCAACTCCTAAAAAAGAAAATGATTCTTCTGCACGTTTCCATTTTTCAAGAAAAGGTTCTTGATATTGAGCCTCCCTTCAGCAATTCAGTTAAATAATGAAACTCAGCAAATCGAAATCGCACGAGTTATAAAAAAATACTGATGATCAAGCAGCTTTTTAAAGCTTAACAAAAATGCAGTGAATTGACTTCACAGAAGAGAAAGACACAGTTAGTTCCAGTTGATGATGAGCCTGTAATTAGTTGCAACCTTAATGGACAAGTATAATGTTGAGAAACACTCTCTGATCCATCAGAATTAAATAGCGCTGCCATAGTCTCACATAGGTTATGCTCAGCAATAAACTTCTGAATCTTAAACACAAAGGAAAAAGGAAAAGAGTAATACTTGAGTGAATTATAAGTCAAAGAGGGATTTGAATTTACAGGTTGAGTTGACTCTGCTATTGCTCATTATTATTGCTCAGATAAAACACACTTCACTTGGTGTATACAACCATGTATACGTGTAATATTTATTAGTGTTGATTCAGAGAGATGCACAGCTTAGCAGCAGTTTCCAATATTTAGTAACAAAGGACTTTGCTATGGATTCTAATTCTGCCATATTATAATAATCTGTCTGTGGGATAACCAAAAATAGTTCTAAGCTGAGGGCGAATAAAGTGAATGTGGTATTTAAAATTGATTTATTCAGCTCATAAGAACTTCATATCTCACTCATGGATATTCTGACTTTTCCCTGTTGTGCCTACTCTATTATATCTGCTATGTCTCTAGCATATATTTATTTCATCGTTCCAGAGGGAGACATGGCAAGACCAAGTAATTTCAGTATAGAGAAAAAGAAATACCTGGATTTACAACAACAACTTGCATTTATATAGTGCCTTTAACGTAGTAAAACGTCCCAGAGCATTATCAAACAAAATTTGTCGCTGAGCCACGTAAGGAGATATTAGGACAGATGACCAGGGAGGAAGGTTTTAAGGAGCATCTTAAAGGAGGAGAGAGAGGTATAGAGGCGGAGAGATTGAGGGAGGAAATTCCAGAGCTTAGGACCTCGGCAACTGAAAGCACGGCCACCAATGGTGGAGTGATTTAAATAGGGGATGCGCAAGAGGCCGGAATTGGATGAGCGCAGAGATCTCGGAGGGTTGTACAGCTGGAGAAGGTTGTAGATAAAGGGAGGGGCGAGGCCATGGAGGGATTTGAAAACAAGGATGAGAATGTAAAAATTGATGCATTGCCGGACTGGGTGGCAATATAGGTCAGCAAAAACAGAGGTGAAGGGTGAACGGGACTTGGTGCGAGTTAGGATATGGGCAGCAGAGTTTTGGATGAGCTCAAGTTTATGTAGGGTGGAAGATGGGAGGCTGGCCACATGACTTCAGGATGTCCCAAAGCTCTTTACAGCCAATGAAGTGCTTTTGAAGTGTAGTCACTGTTGTAACGTAGGAAACACGGCAGCCAATTTGCGCACAGCAGGTCTCAGAAACAGAACTGAGATAATGATTAAATAATCTATTTTTAGTGATGTTGGTAGAGGTTTAAATGTTTGTCTGGACACCAGAACTCTCTTGCTCTTCGAATAGTGCCGTGGGATCTTTAACATCCACCTGAGAGGGCAAACAGCATTTTGGTCTAATGCTTCATCCAAAAGACGGCACCTCCAATAGTGTAGCATTCCCTCAGTACTGCACTGGAGTGTCAGCCTAGATTATGTATTCAAGTCTCTGGAGTGGGATTTGAACCCACAACTTTCTGACTCAGACACTGAGCCACAGCTGACACCTTAGACCAAGGACCGATATCAGGCACACCGTGGCAGTCATATAACTCTGTGGCCACAAACAACAGGAAAAGAGTGCACACAATATCCATCTGTCTTTTGGATGAGATATTAACCTGACATCCTGTCTGCCTGTGCTGGTAGACATTAAAGATCCCCACAGTTTTCTCCCTTCCTCTCCTCGAGACACTGGGAACTAATTCCTCGGGCACAGGCTGCTCTCCATTACCTTGCCCAGTGTCCACTCTTCATTGGTGAGCTCCAGTAAACCGCTCCATCTCTGGTGCAAGTTCAACTGTTTTAGATGTGGGGTGGTAAGGTGTGCGGACAATGACCACGCTTTGGGGACTCAGGTACCACCTTGTGTATAACTGTCATGATGCGGAGATGCCGGTGTTGGACTGGGGTGAATAAAAGTGAGAAGTCGCACAACACCAGGTTATAGTCCAACAGTTTTATTTGAAATCACAAGCTTTCGGAGCTGCTGTTCCGAAAGCTTGTGATTTCAAATAAAACTGTTGGACTATAACCTGGTGTTGTGCGACTTCTCACTTGTGTATAACTGTGGTACTGTTGAGGATGGCGTGCATCTGCTGAAAGGATGTTCATTTCATGCTGGTCTACCAGGAGGACTTGATAGCTCCACTTCCCTGTCCCTGAAGTTACTGAATGGCGAAAGCATGCACGATGCCTACCTAAGACTCTTGGCATTTTTGACTTTATTATAATATATATTATCTCCCTACTTTACAGTTTCTATTTTGATTTGTTTTTCTATTTGCAATATGTTAGGGTACATGTTAGGAGCATAAATTGTTAAACGCTGAGCATTGGGGAACCGAGTCTAAATGGAACATTGTGACCCAGATAACAGAAACCACAAAGTGTGTAGATAAGCGTAGGTAAGCCAAGGAGACAACCTCTCTGAATAGAGGATGTAGGCAGCTTCTACAGCTCAGGTGGCAGACAGTAACTGCTGCAGGTATTGAGGACAACAGCCAAAGCGATGTCTGCGGTTTTTCCGAAGTAAATGTGTACGTGCGAAATAACATGTTTCTTCTTGCGGCTTGTGAGCATAAAAAGTAGCTGTTGCTTGCTGTAGAATCAGAATTCTCTCGACCTTGCTGGAAGAGAGACTTCTCCCTGTGTGCACTTGAATAAAGCGATCGTTGTACCGTACCGAAGTCTCCGCTGAGTGCTTATCAACCGCAACACAATATTTGCCACTTGTGCATTTGCAAATAATAACTGGTGAGCTTGGAGTGTATACAGGCAGACTATTCAACTATGGAGGCATCGCAGCGGAACTTAATCCCTTCCTCACCTTACATCCACACAAATGCTTTTCATCCAGAGTCACTCTTTTGTTCTGTAGCCCAGGGGTGCTGAGGCCAACCACAGCACTTGTCATGTCACCCTGCTTGAGACAGCGAACTCAGCGCAGAGGACCACTTGGTTCGAAGATCTTGGTATGTGGTCTTATGGAGGCAGTTCAGAGACGATTCACGAGGTTAATTCCAGAAATGAGGGGGTTGACTTATGAGGAAAGGTTGAGCAGGCTGGGCCTATACTCATTGGAGTTTAGAAGAATGAGAGGGGACCTTGTTGAAACATATAAGATACTGAGGGGGCTCGACAAGGTAGATGCAGAGAGGATGTTTCCCCTCGTGGGGAAATCTAGAACGCGGGGGCACAGTTTTAAAATAAAGGGTCGCCCTTTTAGAACTGAGATGAGGAGGAATTTCTTCTCTCAGAGGGTCGTAAATCTGTGGAATTCTCTGCCCCAGAGAGCCGTGATGGCTGGGTCATTAAATACATTTAAGGTGGAGACAGACAAATTTTTGCAAGATAAGGGAGTGAAGGGTTATGGGGAGCGGGCGGGGAAGTGGCTTTGAGCCCAAGATCAGCCATGATCTTATTGAATGGCGGAGCAGGCTCGAGAGGCCAAGTGGCCTATTCCTGCTCCTATTTCTTATGTTCTTATGTTAGTGCACGAAGGTCCAAACAGCTGGTCTTTATAGTTCACTTAGTTGGGCCACACATAACCAATTTAAAAACAGAACAGGGAGTGACCTTGCTGATTTAAAAACTAATTCTGTGTAATTAAATTCATGTAAAAGACCCAGCTGAGTTACAAATGGACTTAGAATTTTTCCACCAATGAGGAAGTAACCTTCAACAAAAGACCTTTGCAAAATGTCAGATCCACAACAAATAAACCAAGTTCCCTGCTTCTCAACTGTCAGCATTTGTACCGACATCAGCATCTCCAGGCTTCTGTCCGCTTGCCAATAAGATGCTGATGAATATCACATGGCTTCCACTCTGGCTTAGGGTCAGGGCACCTGACAGCTCAGTATCAAAAAACAATGGTAACGATAGTTATCATAGATCATCAACGCTGCCTCAGCCAACGTGTTCAGCAGTTTGCAAACTAGTGGACTTTAACCTGATCCCTACACCAAGCCAGACATGGATGTCAGTGTAAATACAGCACTAGATATCTGCAATTATTTCAGAATGTCACTTTTTGATCATTATTCCATAGAAAGGATTTGAAAAAACGTGTTACTTTTAATTTTGGGATTTTTAAGCAAGGTCTATTCTCACAAGTTTTTTTTTTAAAAACGCACCTGAACAAAAGATGGTTAATATGCTATATGAAATTTGTTTTCTGCAGAAACTAAACAATAAGCAATTGGTTAGCTTGTCTTGGTAATAGAAAAACACCTCGCACCCATTATACTGAGAAGTCCTTTGTTCCCTAGCCATCAGTAAACATATGGGAGACAAAAAGACACAGGGAGACAAGTTTTTTGGAACGGGGAAACTGAGGGCAGTCAGGCTGTAAAGGCTTTCACTAAGGTGAAGGGAATAGAAATGCGGGAGGAAAATTACAAGCCATCTTGTTTAAGTAAGGCAACCCACTGATGTCAGCTAGTGTGATATGTTTGATTTTGTATTATTACAAGCAGATAAATTGCACAGATTGCTTTGAGTTCGGTCATAATTGCTCTTCTGTATGTTCACTTATTGGTGAAATAAAGCAACTTAATGATACATTTCTGGCCTCATCTCACCAAGTATTTGCTTGCTCCACCTTCAGAGCCATTGAAGAAGTAAACATGCAACAGACACTAATCTCACAAGGGGATGCAATTATTAACCCCTGGGCTGTCCTTTAGGTACAGAGCAGTTTGAGTCAAGTCCCATAAAAGTAACACACTCAGACCACTATGGAGGCAACTGATGCCAGCCACTGAACCTGAGAAAGTATCTGCAACCGACCCCAACTTGTAACACATAAGCTCTATTTACAGTTGGTGCTGCTCCAGTTTGCATGTTTAATATATAACAAATAAGTGATGGATATTGAGTATACTTGCAACTTAAATTACAACAAGCTGTGATCCCACTGCACTCCTGGTGTAACTATTTACTTTCACATGCCACAGGCAAGGCTATTGTGTTAGAATATGGGCTTATGAGGGTATTTTGAGGGACCAGATTCTGTGCCGAGAAAAAATGAAACACGAATGGCAAAATTACTGAGTGAAAGGAAACTTTCACTTTAGACAGATTTTTGAGCAACAGGGGAGTCAAGGGTTATGGGGAGTGGGCAGGAAACTAGAGTTGAGGCCAAAATCGGATCAGCCATGATCTCATTAAATGGCGGAGCAGGCTCGAGGGGCCGAATGGCCTGCTCCTGCTCCTATTTCTTATGTTCTTATGTTCTTGTGTTTAAGGCTGCTGGAATTTTGGTGGCTAGGGAACAGAAGACCAAAGTGGTGGGGACCAAAGAAGCTTTAAGAAGCATGAACATTTGATGTACAAGACGTTAGTGCAATAGTTACTGCAAAATAAACCGTGCACGACTGCAGTTTCAAAACATAGTGATGGCATCTTAGGTAAATTCACTGATCTTGCTCTCTCAGTGGGGAGCCATCCTACCATCCCTCTCCCTGGCCACTGTCTGAGGCTGAACCAGGCTGTTCACAACCTTGACCCTGAGATCAGCTTCCGACCTGATATCCGCTTCATCACCAAGACCGCTTACTGCCTCAGCTCATCTTGCTGCTGAAACCCTCAATGATGACTTTGTTACCTCGAGACTCAACTATTCCAATGCTCTCCTGGCCGGCCTCCCATCTTCCACCCTTCATAAACTTGAGCTCATCCAAAACTCTGCTGCCCATATCTTAAATCGCACCAAGTCTCGTTCACCCATCACCCTTGTGCTCGCTGACCTACATTGGCTCCCAGTCCGAGAATGCCTCGATTTTAAAATTCTCATCCTTGTTTTCAAATCCCTCCATGGACTTGCCCCTCTCTATCTCTGTAACCTCCTCCAGCCCTACAACCCTCCAAGATCTCGGCGTTCCTCCAATTCTGCCCTCTTGAGCATCCCCTATTTAAATCGCTCCACCAATGGTGGCCGTGCTTTCAGCTGCCTAGGCCCTAAGCTCTGGAATTCCCTCCTTGCCTCGCTACCTCTCTCTCCTCCTTTAAGACACTCCTTACAACCTAACTCCTTGACTAAGCTTTTGGTCACGTGTCCTAATTTTGTTTGATAACGCTCCTGTGAAGCGCCTTGTGGCATTTTATTACGTTAATGGCGCTATATAAATGCAAGTTGTTGTAGTTATGTGGATCAGTAAACCTGCTGTATAGCGTTGCAACTTTCTCTCTGACCTGTGCTCCCTTTGGGTTTGGTTGCTCATTGGGACCATTAGGTCAGTGAATTTTCCCTCAAGTCCAAATTGAGAGACTATGAATAAACTGAGTTTCTCTAATTAAAATCAATTTGGATAAAAGTTTGAAGATGGTTGAGCGCACCCACTGCCACTTTGGATAAGGCCAAATTGGTCTGTATACAATGAACCCAGAGATTCCTGAGGATAATGGCATTCAAAACAATAGTTCATTGTTCAGTCTTTGGACTGCGCTGCACAAACTAATCTCACTTGGGGTGGGGGGAGGGGAGGGTTGGGCACTTTAGTCATACTCAGACTCCCTGAAATAAATGTGGAATAAAATCAGCCATGGTTCCCACCAATGTTCCCTCCTTAGCTACGCATGTGCGCGGCCATGCAGTAATCTGAAAGATACCGTGCAGGCCGCTTAATAGCTTTTCTATTTGAAATACCGGGCACGCGCAGAAATTTAAAGGGACCGCGCATTGAAATAAACAAGCTGCGCACAGCAAAGACAATTTAGAGGGAACATTGGTTGTCACTCCTCTTGGCTATCCAAAGTTGAAAATTTCAGAGAAGGATGTAATTCTTTGGTTTAGAAAGTGGGCTATGTCTTACTCACAGATCTCAAATGGTCTACTTGGCTTAACGCCACTAAGAGATACTGAAGAGTGATCCAAGGTGAGTCTTCCTCCAGTTTCCCCTCCCTTTGTGGGGAAAGACCGGGCCTCTGTTCAACAAGACTGTGATGGGTATTGTGTTTTCTGAAGGGTTGTAGACAGGAATGCATGTTCTATTATTCTGTAAATTGCACCACTAACAGTCAGGTTGTTTAGGGGTGTACCAATATGGGAGGGAGGAGGTAATTTTTTTTAAAGGTGCTAGTTACTGTTGGGCACTTCAAGGTATTATGGACTGGAAACAATCAAAGTAAAAAGATGTATTATTATGTAATGCACTTGATTAGATTTGGATACTCGACGTTGCCCTATGTTTAAATTAATCTTTACATTCATTATTCACCATTTCATTCATTATGGTCTAATTTATTTCCTAATTTATTTTACAACCACACTGGCAAATACCTACTGCTGTAGACAACAACTTAATTAAAATTCTGCCTCAGTGATAAGGCACTGACCAGTGAAATGTAGCAACACTCTGGGCTAAAAATTCAATTGCCCCCGAAAACGAGCGCGGGGATCACGACCGTTCAAAGTAATGCAGGCAGCACGCAAACTTCATGCTGCCTGCTAATTATAATGATTGTGGCATACAGGCCAGTGCTGAACGCGTTGCTGCGTGGCTGCACACCTCAGCAGGGGACCCAAGTTTGTGCAAGGCTAGCACCAATTAAAGCTAGCCTGCACTTCTTAAAGGCAGCCTGCACCTCTTAAAGGGGAGATGCATCCTGGCTGCAGCGGGTAATGGAAGTTATTGTAGAGGAGTGTGTGACCTACAGGAAGAGTAAAGATGGCACAACATGGCAGAGAGAGGGCTCCCAGATTTTCCGATGCAGCACTCGAGGTCCTGGTGCAGGAAGTGGACAGGAGGAGACATGTCCTATATCCACAGGGGGCCAGGAGGCCCTCCAGACAAACTGTTAGAAGGCAAGGGGAGCAGATAGCCATCATGGTCAATGCCAGCAGTGTAGCCCCGAGGACCTGGATGCAGTTCCACAAGAAGTTTAATGACCTCACACGAGTGGTCAAGGTCAGTGAATTCATCTTCAAATGCCATATCCTTACAAGTGAACTACTAGGCTCAGACACTGCTCAATTCACCACTCCCCCCCTCTCTCCTTCACTCACCTGCCAACAATCTCTATCAATCACGACTCATACCTCACATTCATAGCTTCACCTCACCCTCACACATTTAGCACTGCTGCAAGCCTCACAGCCACATCTCACAGCTTTCACACACTGTCAGCTATTCAACCATGGCAGGCACATCACCCAAACACAGTGCATCACACTCACTGTCACACTTCCCTCTCTCTTGCAGGACAAGGTGGATACAAACTACTGCACCCATGTCTGGGAGCAAGTGGTCTCAGCAGAAGCCTTGAAATAACCTGCCACACCACTCCCTGGACATTTCAGCAACTTCAGGTAAGATAATAAACCACCAAACTCTTCTACAAACTCACCAAGAGCTAATAGAAATCAATCAACCTGAAAACAAGTGATAATCCCTTTAAATAGCGCATCTGTGGGGTCCTTCCTGCTGCTGAACGCATGTTCAGCTGTGCGTGTTTAAGAGACGGCGTTAGCTGGTGTGCTGAGGTTGAAAATAACATCGCTGGTGTCAAATCAGTGTTGCACGCTGATTGACGTCATGATCTGTGCACTCTGCTTACTTCCAATGCACGCTCCCAGCGCCCGCGCTAATGACCAACCCAAAATGGCGCCAGCACGGCTCATACCAGAAGTGTGCACGCACGCCGCAGACGCCATTTTGGACCTGAATTGGCACCCGCAGCGCCAAAAAAACGCCTGCTACGGAGGTGAATTTACCAGACTCTGTATCTTAGTATGTTTATCAATGACCTCTTCTTTCTGCAATCAGAAAATCAGGCATTCGGGACAGATTTATGTTGCTTACAATTAAAATATATATACATTTATGCACCATCAGGTTAAAGTTTAATTTGGTCATGTTCCAAATTCAAAGGAATAAATTAGTTAAATCAGATCGCATATTATTAACCACAGGACCACTGAATCCATTGAACCTAATAATCCATCGCAACATGTCTAGACAAGAGAATTAGCTTAGCAAATTTGAGCCCTTTGTATATCACATGGATAGTACACTACATATCAGGCGATGGATTCCCTGTTTTTGGGAACAACCGGTTAAAGGTCATTTGCTCAGAAATGGATTAATTTCCTGCACATTATAAAAGTGCGGGAGAAGATAGCAATGCTTCAGAGACAACCACATTACACTATGATTATCATTACTATTCTATTGTTTGAGCAGATTTGGCACAATCTCTCCCTAATACCGTACAATGGAGTTGGTCCAATCATACTCTGACCAACCAATTGTGCATGAAGCCACCGTTAACGATGAGGTAATGATTTCAGGTCATAGACACTTAGAATCGAACCAATTTGTTGGCAATTGAATTTAGTGGGCTAGATTTTGTGAATGGAGACGTGCTGGAGGTGGGACTGCGGCTTGTCGGGTCTCAGTCCCGCCTCCATCATGTTCTGGCCAACCAGAGGGATTTCCCCCTGATTGACCTTGTTAAGCCCACCCTACGGGCTCAGCAGGCCAATCAGGAGGAAGTCACTGACGGAGCATGTCAACGTCTGACGTGGCATCTGTCAAGACTTCTTGAAAGAAGAAATGTCAGCGTTTGACAGCTCTGTGAAGCTATCAAACGCTGACATTCTGTGTAGTTTGATGAGTCCTTGTGTTCAGGACTCATCAAACCTTTCAACTTTGTAGAAAACAGATGACTGTTGGTTCAGAGGATCCAACAGCCAGTCTGTGAAATCTACAACGAAGATGTCGGGACTCCAGAACCACCGCGGCTGAAGGCTGTAGGCAGAAACAAAGGTAAGTGAACATTTTCTAACACTTAACACTCACCTTACATACTTACCACTCCACACTTGCACCCATCACTCACCTCTACATCTCACTTTCAGGCCCCGCAGACCCCCGCAGACCTCCTACTCGACTCCTCCAATCTGGCGGGGTTCTCCGAGGTCGGGAAGCCTTCACATTTACCACAGGACCACTGAATCCATTGAACCTAATAATCCATCGCAACATGTCTAGACAAGAGAATTAGCTTAGCAAATTTGAGCCCTTTGTATATCACATGGATAGTACATATCAGGCGATGGATTCCCTGTTTTAGGGAACAACTGGTAAAATGGGACTAATCCTTTTTTCTGCCTGTTAACTACCTGTTAACAGGCAGTTAAAAGGATTTAATCCCTTTCCCGCCTCGAGGAGACGGGACCCGAAGCAGCACATCTTCCCGCCTCCTGGCAAAAGGGCACGGAGGCGGGATGGGGGCGGGTTTGCCATCCGGCCCCCACTTTCTGCAACTTTACCGGCAGTCCCGCCTCCATACCCGCCTCCTCGGGGCTGACAAAATCCAGCCCAGTGTGTTTGCTTTCCATGACGTTTGATGAGTGGCTTTGATGAGATATAGGCAAAGTTGCACTTGCCATTGAAATTTTAGAGGTTTCTTTGATGTTATATTCATTGTACATGTAAGCTCAAAGGACCCAATCATAGGAGGGTTTGGTTTCCGGGAAGATTAATTCAGGCACTGGAGACAAAATTAAAAAGATTGGAATTTTGTAAAATTTGTTCTTTATACGAAATAGAAGGGGAGAACATAACTCTGGATGAAAAAGTATTGCTTGTGGCTGTCCCTTTTCAGTCATACAAAAGGGGCATTGTGCAAGAATTGCAGGATTATATGCAAATTAAGAAGAGTGCACATTCATGTGCTGGAACTTCCCCTTACACAGCATTATCATATCTATTTCTATTAAAAATTAACTCTACTAACTGTTTTCCCTTGCAACTTCTTTTGCTTGAAAGATCAAGATGATTTAGGCTGGAGGTTTCTTCACCATCCTGTGCACAAATGCCATTTTATGAATGAACCAGATACACTTGCAGATAGGCAAAAGGTACAATTCCAGTTGATGAAGCACACCCACCGAATGACATGACAGACTTGCTTTATCTGCACTGAAATCCAATTAAATGTTTTTTTTGTAGATCAATAATGTTTAAAATTCGTACAACAAAAGGTCCCTGCCTTCACATGAATGGCTAAAGCAGGATTCAGCACAATTTAGATTAGGAGTGGTTTGGATTTGGAAGATCCAAATTTCAACTCTGTTTTTAAGGGTGTGAGGCTCAGTTAAAGAGGTGCTATATCTTGGCCTGGATTTTGCGGTTGTAATTACAGCGAAACTGTCAGCGTCGCCGTCATTACCCTGTGAAACTGACAGCAACTTCTGGTGTCCACACGTGCGCAGTTAAACGCGGAAATCCGGAAGTTGATGTCAGTGATTCCCTGCTCCTCCACAGGTTGAGCAGCTGAAGATCCCACAGACAGCAATCATCACAGAATCAGTGATTTGACGTGAACTTACCTTTTACGCTGTAATACCTGTTAAAAAAAAAACTGAAAAAGTTAAGCCTTATTAAATGGGTTCTTAACAGCGTACTAAGTCATAATCACTCTCTGGCCCTGAAAAACTAGTTTATATTTGTGGAATGTCAAATTTTTCTATTATGATAGAATAAAAATTACTTTTTTTTTGAAAGTTTGTTTATATTTCAGCTTCTACCTTAATCCCAAGTGTATGTCCCAATCTTTATTTTATTCTTTGTAAAATGATGAAAAATTCAATTATAATCTGTGCATTTTACTCCCTGGTGTGCTGTCTGTGAGAATTCTTCAATGCTTGAGAACATCACTGTTGTTGGACGCTGGAGATCCCCATGAATCAAATTAACATCGGGAAAGGTGAAATCAACATCACAGAGATCACTAGATTTTTGTTGGCAGCTTTCTTCGAGGTCAATATTTCTGCTTAACATAGATGAAGCTTTTGAAGCACAGACAATAGCCACCATTCTGACATCTGAACATGAACCTAATGGAGGCATTACTGCCAAGAGGCTGCCTATCCCACTCATGAGACTATCAAAGAAATCATAGACACATTGAGCTTCTGTACTGGGCTAACATGGACTGGATAATAGGAAGTGATAGGAATCCCCCTGTGTACAAGTGTCCAAGCATTTTGTTTACTAAGCTACATATTCATACCTCTCAATTGTCTTGTTTTAATCAAGATACCCCACATTAAATAGCACTGCTGAGAAAAGCGCCAGTGGTGTGTAAGATTTCCAAGCTAGCAAAATCTGCTTAGCTACCTCTATTCGGATGAGACGTTAAACCGAGGCCCTGTCTGCTCTCTCAGGTGCACATAAAAGATCCCATGGCACTATTTCGAAGAAGAGCAGGGGAATTCTCCCCAGTGTCCTGGCCAATATTTATCCCTCAACCAACATGACTAAAAAACAGATTACCTGGCCATCATCACATTGCTGTTTGTGGGAGCTTGCTGTGCGCAGATTGGCTGCTGCGTTTCCTACAGTACAACAGTGACTGCACTGCAGAAGTACTTAATTGGCTGTAAAGCACTTTGGGACATCCTGAGGTCGTGCAGGGCGCTATATAAATGCAAGTCTTTCTTTTTATAGAAACTGCATTCTCTCCCAGGTGGTGAACCAAACTTCACCCTTCAAATGCATGACAGATTGAGAGGTATATATATATTTATTGATTAAAATTAAATTTCCCTTTGTCATCATGTCTAGGGCGCTGTATAACACAGCACTTTCTTCATTTCCATTTGTGGCGATCTCAAATTTATATTGGGCCCGAAAGAAGACAACATCTTATCAGAAATTCCGGGGAATTGCTGACAAGGCTGTGATGATCCTAGGTCAGTCCCCTCCAGCAGGAATAAGGAATAAGGCGGGTTCTGAGCGGGTGCGGAGGGTGGCGGGAATTGAGTGCGCAAAACCCGGAAGAAAAGCCAGCGGATCGGATTCTCCAATTTAGGGACCCTGTACCTGTGGGAACCCAGCCAGAGAGGCGAATGCGAGTGCCTGCTCATTCTGGCTATGGTCGTCGCAGGGGAAGTTGAGATAAGTCAGCGCCCTGGCAAACAACCCATCCGTGACCTGCTGTATACATGTATGTGCAGTGGACTGAGAGACCCTCGGCGTGTCTTCGGTGGCGCACGGGAAGGAGCCACAGGTAAAGAAATTGAGGGTGGCCGTGACTTTGACAGCGACGAGCAATGCATGGCCACCAGGCCCAGCAGGGAGCAGCTCTTCTCGAAGGAGGCTGCAGATGTCTGCAACCACCTGCCGTGTCACTGTGAGCCTGCGGAAGCACTGCTCCTCAGATGGTTCAAGGAAGCAGAGCCTCTGTTGGCAGTGCCTGCTGCAACCTCGGCCCCCCCTGTCGGTCTCCTGTCTGCTGTGCTGCACCTCTCTCCTCCCATGTGGTGTCTGTTGGAAAGGCTCCAAACTTCTCCCCAAAAAAACCCCTCTGTACTGACAAGAACTGTCTGATTAAACCTTTGCCAGAGAGAACTGACAATGCAGCTGTAAGCATTGAGCCTTTATTGAGATCGGACAATCTGAAGGTTAAAGTGCAGCTCAAACCAGGCTCCTTTTCACGAGTTTCCCGGGAAACTAGTGCTGGGGGCATTAAACACAAAAGGAATGTTAAAATTATTTGAAAAGCCCCTCATTTCCATGTAATTTTCATGTTAAATGGTGCGTTAATTGCCGACCCGCCCGCGCTAATGATCGCGCTAGCAGGTTACCCGCCTGCAGCCAACACGCTTCAGTTACACTCGGAAGTGTTGGGGCTGGGTTGCAGTTGCGCTTCACTTTTCTTCTATTTTTATTACCCACCTGACCCCAACCCACCCATTCTTGGGGGTTAAAATCCCCCAGTGTGTCTAATAGATGGTTAAATCTTCTTTCATAAAAGTGGGCAAAGGCAATAGATCAGTGATGTTCGAAACTGAGCCCTGGAATTGAGAAGAATGAAATGGTATAGAATCTAATGCAACACGGTTTCCCATAGTCATTCACAGATGGTGTGAGAACAGGATCCCAGGGATAGACCTCTCCTCAATGCTGACAGTAGATGGCAAATCTCCTCTGCTTGCTATTTCACATCATCTGAGTTAATAGGCATCCATGAAGGCTTAATGACTGAGGGACAAAGGGATAAAAATTGGGTAGCGCCCCCTTTGGGGCGTTACCTTCACCGGGGCGCTACTTTTAGCGCCCCCAAAAAATTAATGCCCCCATGGCCGATTTTCCCAAGTAGCGCCCCGAGAGGGAAATGAGCCCGGCACTCAAGAGGAGTGCCGGGCTCACGAAGAGCAGCCGGCACCCTGCGGGGAGGCTTCATGAGGGCCGGGGACAGCAACGGGGGCAGGTGCTGGCAGGCGGCCAGCAACAAAAATGGCCGCCCGCCACCTCCCCTTTTACTAGCGCCACCCCGGCCGCAGGTAGGCCCCCCGACCCCAGTGGACATAGCGTCCGGCGGTAAGTCGGGGGGGGGGCACCACCCAATATTACAGCCGGGGTGCGAGCAGTGTGCTGCGCACGGCGATGATGTCATCGCCGGCGGCGCAGTGCCGCATGGCGTTAACGGCTAGCGCCACCGCTAACCTCCCGCTGAAATTCGAGGGAAGCATTAGCGGCGCCGCGCCCAGGCGCTAGTTGATTTGCGCCCTGTTAGCGCCCTCTTAGGGTGCTAACAGGAGGCGCAAATCAACCGAATTTAGCCCCCAAAAGTTCTTATGTGCCACTCCTTGGGATGCATACAGCTAAATTGTACCGTCCCAGCTCATGAATTTTTGTTCATTAACTTTCATGAACAGAGAATCATGGTCCAGTAGATGGACAATTTTGTCAAGCGCACTCCCAGCACGCATCAAGATCAGAATCTTCACCGTTTCTTAACCGACTCTTGAGCATTCACTCTCTTCCTCTCTCTCACCGGAACTACCCGAGGCGGAATGCCAAAGCTCCATTTTGGGAGTGTGAATATTTTTGCAATAGAATTACATAGAACCAGATAGAGTCTACAGCACAGAAACAGGCCATTCGGCCCAACTGGTCTATGTCAGCATTATGCTCCACACGAGCCTCCTCCCACCCCTCTTCATCTCACCCTATCAGCACAGATGAGACTCAGCACGAGAGACACAAGTGAGTCTCCAGGAATTATGCAGTTTCTAAACTGAAGACTTTTGTTGGTCAGTATGCAGCAATTAAATTAATTCCAGCTCCATCTTTCATGTATTGAATGATGGCCCTCTGAATCAGTTGGAAAGCAAAAATCTGCAGGGATTCTCTCTGCCATAATATAAAATACCTGTCAAATGACTCATAACTAATTCCTCTTTTAAGTCTAGTTTCATGTCTTCAGATACTTGGAAAAATATTTGTTATAGTTCAAAAGTTCACTCTCTAACACGCTATAGTAGAATTTAAATAATACAGTGCAATACCTGTCAGCTTTGGTTCAGTGGGTAGCACATTCACCTCTGAGTCAGATATTTGTGAGTTCAAGTTCCACTCCAGAGAATTGAGCACATAATCTAGGCTGACACTTCAATGCAGTACCGAGGGAGTGTTGCACTGTCAGAGGTGTCGACTTTTGGATGCAACGTTAAACCGAGGCCCCGTCTGCCCTCTCAGGTGGATGTGAAAGATTCCACAACGCTATGTGAAGAAGAGCAGGCTGTTCTCCCCAGTGTCCTGGCTGATATTTAACCCTCAACTGACATCACCAAAATAGATTATCTGGTTATCTATCATCTTGCTGTTTGTGGGATCTTGCTGTGCACCAATTGGCTGCTGCGTTTCCTACATTACAACAGTGACTACGCTTCCAAAGTACTTAATCGATTAACTTCCTAAGGTTGTGAAAAGTGCTTTATTTCTTTTCTTTAAAATTCTAGAACCTAATAATTATAATGGGAAGTATATTGTTGTTATTAACCATCTAGGATAGCTGGACTTGATATTATAGGTATGGTCTAGGTATCCAGTAACATTTATGTAGTCCAGTGGAGAATTTACAATTGGACTGGCCCACATAGCAGGGATGGCTCATCATCAAATCAGAAAGTCATTTTATCTTGTGTTGTTAAGACTCCTGTACGCATTGGAGAACAGGGTCCCAACTTCTGTAAAAGCTCCAAATGCGTCTGTGTATATAGAATGAAATATATTTAATAATTATTGACAACAATAATGAAATTCAGTAATTGCAACAGCACTTCGCCTGCTGTCTCACTCTCTCTCTTCCCTTTCTCCCCTGACAAATCTCTTCCTGGAGGGAACAAAACTCCACCTCCCACAGCGTATTCCCTCTGGACTGTTACAGTAAGAGTGATGATACTGAGGAATCAGTGGGTTTCACGGAAACCTCTCTAGAAGATGCCTTTGTCTCCAAGGGGTTGGCTATATTTCCCCTTCATTAAACGATCAATATTAATCCAAAATCCGAGCTGTGGTATGTTGGCCTTTCTGTAACTCCTGTTGATCCCAATGATGAATAGCCATCTGTCCAGACGACTCTCAGCGAGCAGTCCAAGGCCACAGCTGCATTAGTCATAACTGCTGCACCACTGTCGAGCAAAAGGTTTGTTCAATAAAAGTCCGGCTCAGTTCATTTCCCGAAATCAACTTGCTGAGACAGTAACAGATATTAATTTAAATTAGGGACGAACTTCCTTGCAGTGCTTGAATTTTTGGAAATGGGAATTCCTGTATTATATATTTTTTAGGACTTTAGGTAGTTAGGACGAATCTGTTTTAAAAATCTTCTTTCAGAAAAGACAGGAGAATGCGGAAGGGGCCGATGGAGACCATGGGGGTACAATTGATCTTGTGTGGTAGCGCAAAAAGGGCACTTCAGTAAAAACGCAGGGTGTTAAATAGATGCAACACCTGCCCTTTTACCTCCTCCCTTCCCACTGTCCAGGGCCCCAAACAATCCTTCCAGGTGAAACAGCGATTTTCTTGCAATTTAGTATACTGTGTTCGCTGCTCACGATGCGGTCTCCTCTACATTGGGGAGACCAAATGCAGGTTGGGTGACTGCTTTGCAGAACACCTCCGTTCAGTCCGTAAGCATGACCCCGAGCTTCCGGTCGCCTGTCACTTTAATTCTCCACTCCACTCCCACTCAGACTTCTCGGTCTTCGGCCTCCTCCACTGTTCCAATGAAGCTCAACGTAAGCTCAAGGAACAACACCTCATCTTTGGATTAGGCACTTTACAGCCTTCTGTACTCAACATCGAGTTCAACAATTTCAGACCATAACCTCTGCCCCTATTTTTTCAGATGGCAGCTGTTGATAATTCTGCCATTTCCATTTACACCTCTTCTAGACTGATCTTTTGTTTCTTTATCTGTCCCATTACCATCTCCTTTTGCTTTGTACAATCATACCTTTTGTCATTTAATCACTCCTGCCTTCCATCCTATCACAGACCTTCCCTTTTGTTCTTTCCTCCCCTCCCCCCTTTCCCTGCCCCTGCACTTGCTTACAATCTTTTACATCTCTAACTTTTTCCAGTTCTGACGAAAGGTCATTGACCTGAAACGTTAACTCTGTTCTCTCTCCACAGATACTGACTGACCTGCTAAGTGTTTCCAGCATTTTCTGTTTTTATTTATGTTAAACAGACTGCTCATTCACTACCGCCCAAGACTAATTTCACCATGCGATAGCAAAATTTCACCATCATGGTCTCCATTGACCGATATCACAGGCAGTTAAGTGGCTGTAATCCTCTTCCCGCCTCCAGGAGTCGGGACCCTGCGCAAATCGGGGACCCGACTCCCAGGAAGATTGGTTGGAGGTGGGTTGGGAGCGGGTTCAGGACCCGTTCCCATTCTTTTTGATTTCCCCAGCAGTCCCACCTCCAGACCCGCCTCCTCAGGGCTGGTAAAATCCAGCCCTCGGTGTCTAACACATGGCAGATCTGACCCTCAAGCTTCATCTTGTCCGTGAAGCCCCTACCAGTGTCTTGCTCAGTGTGTTTAAGTGCAAGGCTGATTTAGATTACAGTTCAGCTCTTTACATTCTTTGAGCTTGGAGGATTGTACAAGGCAATTTCCCGGATTGGTGGACTTAGACCAATCAGGAGCCAACATTTTGCATCAGGATATGGGGATTTCATTTTTGTGTGTGTGGAGTTTAATTTTTTTATTTGGGAAGCTTTATAATTTGTGGATGGGACCTTTTCTACAAAATCATATGCACCCGTTTATTGGTTGTGACGTGTATCTAGTCCCAGCTCCAAAAGAGTGGACATTCCTGGCCTGAGTAACTTCAAGTATAGACAGCCAGATGCCAATGATAAGTTCATCTTTGATTTTTGACTGTCTATAATTGAGATTATTCTGGCTGTGGCCTAAGGGTTTTGTTCATTTTCAATTTCACTTACTTAAGCAGCCCTATATTTTACAGTTATTTAATAGCTTACTTCAGAATTTTTGTCACTTCTAAAGATATTGCCGAAAGAGCACTAAAGTGTCAAGTTTTTACTTTTTAATGACTTCTTTTTATCTTTTAAAACAAATAATTCTGTAACGAGCAGTGTAAAAACCCATTTTTGATGTCTCTCCAATTCATTGGTGCAGATGTAGAGCAAATCCTGAGGAAGGATATTTTTATTGATGTGTCACAACTGATGTCTTTCCTTCTTGATGTATTTTATCCTTGTGAAACTGGCAGGAAGATAAGAACATAAGAACATAAGAACATAAGAAATAGGAGCAGGAATAGGCCACTTGGCCCCTCGAGCCTGCTCCGCCAATCAATAAGATCATGGCTGATCTTGGGCTCAAAGCCACATCCCTGCCCGCTCCCCATAACCCTTCACTCCCTTATCTTGCAAAAATCTGTCTATCTCCACCTTAAATGTATTTAATGACCCAGCCTCCACGGCTTTCTGGGGCAGAGAATTCCACAGATTTACACCCCTCTGAGAGAAGAAATTCCTCCTCATCTCAGTTCTAAAAGGGCGACCCTTTATTCTGAAACTGTGCCCCCGAGTTCTAGATTTCCTTATGAGGGGAAACATCCTCTCTGCATCTACCTTGTCGAGCCCCCTCAGTATCTTATATGTTTCAATAAGATCACCTCTCATTCTTCTAAATTCCAATGTGTATAGGCCCAACCTGCTCAACCTTTCTTCATAAGTCAACCCCCTCATCTCTGGAATTAACCTAGTGAATCGTCTCTGAACTGCCTCCAATGCAAGTATATCCTTCCTTAAATAAGGAGACCAAAACTGTACGCAGTACTCAAGGTGTGGTCTCACCAATACCCTGTACAGTTGTAGCAGGACTTCCCTGCTTTTATACTCCAACCCCCTTGCAATAAAGGCCAACATTCCATTTGCCTTTTTGATTACTTGCTGTACCTACATGCTAACTTTTTGTGTTTCATGCACAAGGACCCCCAGGTCCCTCTGAACTGTAGCATTTTGTAATCTCTCTCCATTTAAATAATAATTTGCTTGATGATGATTGAAGATGATGATTTGTGGACTGACTTCCTCACTCTCTACCACTTCCACGAGGGAACAATGTGCAATAAAGATTGAAAGGGAAATGCAGCAGTTTAGATACATCCAGCAAAAGCCTTTCTCCTTTTGGTATGTTTCTGTTGCCTAACCACAAAGAGAGTATTCATTTTGGCCATACTGTACCTAAGCAATTCAAGCCTCCTTTTCTTGAAATATTCATTCCCGGGATTTGGGCATCGCTGGCAAGGCCAGCATTTATTGCCCATCCCGAGTTGCCCTTGAGAAGGTGGTGGTGAGTCTTCAACCTTCCGTGGAATCTGACAAAAGTAATATAGTGGGAACTGACATCCAATGGAAAACGGTGATCAATATTAGTTACAGGAAGGAGCATCCTGCAGTTGGCATAGATTTGAAAGAAAGCACAGCATAAACTTAATATTTCTAACTGAATATCAAGCCAGAAACTGGTACTCAGAAATGTTTCTTATAGGATCAGCAGGAATATGATTAATGCTGGCATTGGGTAAAGAAGCGAAGGCAGTCATATGGGGACACCAGATACCTCCTGTGCCCTATATATCACTTAAAGAGACAAACATTAGTTGTAATTTGCCCTCACTGATTTATGTGGCACATTTATGGAATTTGGAGGGTACTGAATGAAGAAAGTAATTATTCAGTACTAACAGCAGCAGTATATATCTCCCGATTATGGTGCAAGTATAAATGTTCAGTGAACTGCAGAAAGAAAACATAATTTTATGAGTTTCTAAAAGCTTACTTCCCATATTCTCATATATGATGAGAAATCTGCTCCAAATGAACAATAACCTGATAAATCATGCTTTTTCCATGGATTTTTGGGGGGATAATTTTCCATAAGTGAATCTCAGCAACCATTTCATTAGATTCCACCTTGGATGAGTTCTATATTTTTTTCCAGAGTTTTTGGCAGAATGGTCTGAAATTGAGACTCCGGTTTAATATGTACAGCAGGAAAAAGGTTGAAGAAAACTGTAAAATTAAATTGAGGGCAATTCTGTATCTAAGTAGTTACATCTCTCTGTTGAAAGTCAAAGCTTTGGGAGTAGTAAAAACACAGAAAAGAGCTTGTTGTGAGGAGAAAAAGGCAGTCGTCAGAGAGTGCAGCCAAACCACTGAAGAAAAGTGACTCTTTTAAGAATAAAAGCAAGAAGAGAGAGGAACTAGAAAAAGAGAAACAGAGAGACAAATTTGCTAAATGTAAGTTGACAAATAAATTCAAAATGACATTTTTTAAATCCAATTATACATGACCTTGTTGAATTTCCTGATAGTATACATAGAATTTACAGCACAGAAACAGGCCATTTGTCCTAACCGGTCCATGCCGGTGTTTATGCTCCACACGAGCCTGCTCCCACCCTACTTCATCTCACCCTATCTGCACATCCTTCTATTCCTTCCTCCCTTATGTACACCTTGAATCAAAATGTATTAACACTTTGGTGAATTCTCATGACAATAAAGGTACTTTTTTGTTGTCTACAAGAACACACTAAAAATTAACTGGGAACCTTTGTGAGGAACGTAATTCACAGATGGAGTTGTCTAACCTGCTGGTGTGAGCAAAAAGCCCATCTGTATTGCTTGCCCAGTTAAATAGACTGCACAACATTAAATGCACTAGCTTCCCCAAAGCCCAGAGTGTCAGCATATGTCCAAAGACACCTATACTGAGTAACTCAGCATGTACATGCCTGTGCAATGCAGTGTTGCCTTATGTTTTACACATAGCGGAATATCTAGTGTACACGGCCAGCAGAAGCTGGTTACGTCAATGCTATATCTACTTGTACATTGTCTACCAAATGAAGGAGTTGGATGCATTAGTACGTTGATATGTAAATGGTGGCTCTGATGCACATGAGAATGTATAATAAATCATGGGGGCCCTTAGTTGCAATAGAACAAGTACGATGGTACAGTTTTAGAAAAGTTACAAATATAAGATGCATGAACAGTAAAAAAATAACTTTCAAATGGCTGAACAGCATTCTAAATTTAGGCTTTGAATGTAGTGTCAGCTGTGGCTCAGTGGGTAGCACACTCACTTCCTGAGTTAGAAGGTTGTGGGTTCAAGTCTGACTCCAGGGACTTGAGCACATAAAGCTAGGCTGACACTCCAGTGCAGTGCTGAGGGAGTGCTGCACTGTCAGAGGTGCTGTCTTTCGGATGAGACATTAAACCACGGCCCCGTCTGCTCTCTCAGGTGGATGGCACTATTTCAAAGAAGAGCAGAGGAGTTATCCCCGGTGTCCTGGCCAATATTTATCCCTCAATCAACATAACAGAAACAGGTTATCTGGTCTTTATTACATTGCTGTTTGTGGGAGCTTGCTGTGTGCAAATTGGCTGCCACGTTTCCTACATTACAACAGTGACTACACTTCAAAAGTACCTCATTGGCTGTAAAGCTCTTTGAGACGTCCGGTGGTTGTAAAAGGCACTATATAAATGCAAGTCTTTCTTTCTAAGTATGGTTATTGCCATTAACATCTAGAGATAGAACTAATGGGCCTCTTATTCAGAGAGTAACCCAGCTCTGAATAGGGCAAATGCAAATCTATTAATAATGACAGCAAAAGGTTGTGGGCCACAACTACCCAGAGAAGAGATCTTTTGGCTACCCTTAGTAGAATTCAAAATTGGGTCCAAGATTTTCACTGCAGAATAACCATATCAGATCTGCTGCATTTCTTTACTCTTCACCACTGTTGATAGTATACATTTTTTTTAGCACCACATAACTACATTGGTGACCTTGTTTCACAACCTGCGCAGCCTGAAAGAAAGCCAGCACAGGCATGATGGGCCGAATGGCTCCTTCTGTGCTGTAAAATTTTATGATTTTATCTGGATGGCCAATATGCATCCTGTTGTGGTCTGCATGATGCCCAAAGCTGGTTACAAAGCCACCATCAAATCACCATCTTGTGTGGTTCTCATGGTGGTGAAGCAGTCAGAGCTACACTGGATTTAATGACTTGATATCGGGATTTTGCATGTAATTATACTGCTATAAATATGGTGCAAAAATCCAGTACAATAAGATCATAAGTAGTGCCCTGTTAGTGCTGCAATATCAAGGTAGCAGGGCATCTAACGGTGTCTGCCATTAGTTAGACTTGCCCCTGCACCCTTCAGCTCAAAATTGTTTTGCCCACTAAGTTGCTGAAAGTGCGAGCTGATAACGGCACACCGAGGGAAACAGGGCATCTGGAACCTGATTGAACAGGCCAAACAACAGTGCATCGCCTTAACCAGTCAGATTAAAGGATTGAGTAATAAACAGAGGAAGGACTGAGAAGGGAGGGCGAATTAGAGTGGGTGAATTCAATGTCAAATCAGGTACAGAATGAGAAATAAAGAGAGGAAAAGAAAGGTTGGATTGTGAGAGAGAAAAAAAAGAGACAGAAAGGAAAAGTAAAAAAAAAATTAGAATTTAAAATTTGACATTTTTAAAATCTCTTAAAACATTTCACAACCTGAAGGAATGAGACTTCACATTTATAATAGTTAAAAATATTTGGTGCCAAAGAGGTTGATTGGCAGTCATTAACACTTATCACGTTGTTGAAAGGGTACTTATGTTACTAATTACTAGCCCTAAATATCTGCGGTGGGTTTAGTTCATATCTACCGCGCAAATACAGCAACTTCACAACATTCAATGCAGTTCAATGGTGAGCCAGACAGCGAGATGCTGTTCTGGCAAAGCTAACGATGGAGTGGACAGCAACTTTCGGATATTCGCATTTAACCGTGGATCGGCCCCTTGCCTGAAGTTGCTGTGCCATTTACGCATAAATAGGTGAGCACCATTAACCTCACCGTTATTTTGACAGAAAATTGCTGGGTAAAAGATCTAAATCTGTCTACTCTTTGTTGTACTGCAATTTAAAGAGAAAACATATTTTGGTTCCAGTCAACTGCAATGACAGGTAGGGTTGTGTTCTAAACATTTTAATTAAGAGGGTAATGACTGTGCTGCCTGGAGTTTCCCTTTAAGTGTCTATTTGACAAAAAAATAATTAAGGAGAGAAATGTGAAGCACTGCAAAATGTACTTTCGGATAAATCAACAACTCTGTCAGAGCAAATTAACGATTGAATCAAAAGCTCCAGGTGTTTAAACTGCAGCACTTATCACAACAGAGAATGAGGCATATCTGTCAGAAAAGTAGTACATCTGGGCTTCACATCGAGCCAGTCTCCTATTAATGTATGATGGAACCCTACAGTTCCTCATCTGTTCACAAAGAACATGAAGGAATGCGGCACAGCCTTCTTGCCTAAAGGTCTGATGTTTGCTGGTAATATTTTCATGTGAGAAATAAGGAGAGCTTAGCCAATGGGTATTAAGGAAAACTATAAATATTTAAAATAAGCACAAAATCCAAGTCATTTCCAGTTACATGGAATATAATCCTGAAGTGCCTTTTGCAAGTCAACCAAACTCAAAAGAGCAAAGCAGCTGACTGGTTTAGCCAGTCTGACACATGCAATTTCTAAGGCGCTGTCATTAGCCCAGAATACTTTCTGTCAGATCAAAGTGCTGGATAAAAGTACAAATTACCTCAGCTGAATGAGGTAGTCGTATGGAACTAATCTTTCTATTTGAATGTTCTTAAATATGACTACTGTTTGAAAGCACTGTTTGAAAATGTGTCTTGGTGCACTAGCAATGATATCTGTCAGATTCCATGTTGTCAGCATGCATGGGATTTCTCTTGTAGCTTAACGATTAGCGTGTAATGGGAGAAAAATGCAAAAGAAGGGGGAAATAAAACCTATTACCCAAGGTAAATAGCCACACGGAGAATTAAATAACACTGTAGTAAGTAATTAGCTGTAGTGTATAACCTGGAAATAACAACAACATTAGATATGCACAGCCAAGTGTAAAAAGAAGGTGCCATTTAAGGTTGTCGAATACTCCAGAAAAGAAAGACAAATTAAAGGATGACTACAGCGCCTCACAGACACTGCACTTTTCAGGAATGGATGATATCAAAGACCTGATAGGAGCAGAAACCATTACTTTCTTACAAGAAACTGGAAAAAGCTATTTTTTTCTTTATTGAATTCTGGTCTGGATTTATATTTATTCCCTGCCTTATACCAGATACACTAGAAAATCATAATTATTTAGCACACCGTTGTCATGAGCTCCGAGCCATGTTAAAATCCAATGGGATGCCCAATGGTATAGCGTCTAACCAGAAAGCATTTTAATAAAAGTGGTAAATAGCCACTGATAACATATAGTTTTTTTTAGTGCTGCATTCAAAAGCGATAGAGAGATGGTCCATTGTTAATCAATGTGAATTAATACAAAGAATGAATTTGAAAATAAAAAGTTATCAAAAAAAAGTGACCAAATGCAACTAAAGCATTGTATTTTTCATTGTTATTCCCATTTAATGTATAGGAGGAAAACAATTTGTCATGCTAGTAGCTATTAAAGAACACAGCACTGCATGATAGTTCTGTTTCTACTATGGGCAATGTTTTTAGAGGTAGATGTGAATAGAAATAATGATCAAATGGAAAAGAATCTCATGTCTGTAAAATGTCACTGTATTCCATTGGCTGACTGTAACTTGAATCTTCCGTGCTACCTTTCAGTGAAGTCCTGCACAGGACAACTGAACCCTTAATGACAACAGTCAATGTCATATTACACGTACTAATAATGGGTGCGGTTTTCATCACGATACAGAATCCTGATAGAATAACTCTTTAAAACACCATGGGGTAAAAATTCACTTGGTTGCGCCACCCGTTAGCGCCTTAAGAGGGCGCTAATGGGGCGCAAAGCCGCTAACGCCCGGGCGCAGCGATGTTTGCGCCGCTCGAGAACTTAACTTGAGATTGTGCGGCGGCGCTAAAACTTACCGCTGCGACCACCTGCGTGCGCAGATTGTGACGTCATTCCATGGTGCAACGCCCTTGGGGCGCCCCGTAGCGGAAATTGAGTGGCGCCCCCTGCCTTACCGCCTGGCGCTTCCAACGACCAGAAGACTGGAACGCTATCAATCGCTGTGGGGCTGGGGGGGGGGCGCTATTTAAAGGGGGCCTCTTCCTGTCTTTTATTGTTGGTGGCATTTTTGAACTACGCATTCTGAGAGAGAGAGGGAGAGACTTCTGGAGAGATTCAACGTTGTGTGCAGGAGTTTTTGGGTACTGAGCAGCACTTTGCAGGTTCATTTTGATTTGCCATTCCTTGTATCGATTTAGCAGAGTCCGTGGGAGCTGCACTCTGAGCTCTTTGCCTGGTGCTCTCCATTGTTCTTTCCAGCACATTTGATGTGCAAGTCTCTCCAGGCCGAGATTCAAGGCAGCAATGAACAGGATGTGGATGGAAAGCAAGATTAACCATCCCCTTTAAGAACTGGCCCGTGCCATTGTGTGTGTGTTCCATTGCTGACTGACATTACATGAGCTTCGCCAGCGCTCCGAGTTAGCGCCTCACTGCTCGGCCTTTGCGCCTTAAGAGAGGTGTGCAGCGCCTGCTTTAGCGCTCCACTCACCTCCCGGGGCGGTAAAAGTGAAGTTTCCCGTCAGTGCCGATAATTAGCGCCAGGCGCTAATATTTGCGTCCGGACGATATTTGCGCCCCAAATGGGGCGCGACCTAATTTCTACCCCCATATCTCACTGATGCACCAGATTATTTTGCAGTCAGTGTCAAGTGCACACTATTACTGTACTATGATTTTTTTAAATTAACAGTTGTCAGCTATAAGGTCCAGCTCCTACTATATGCAAAATTGCAGCATTGGTAACAATAGGTCAGAAATTATTTTTGGTGATATTGGCAGATGAATGTTTAATGTTCATATGGCATTCCAATGTCTGCTGCTGCAAAGGAGATAGTAACCCATTTAAAATACCAGTGGAAGGTCACACAAACATTTTAAGTGTTTGCCCATCAATATTCCCAACAATAATTTCTGATCTTGTATTTCAGAATATTAACCATCATCCAGGTAAAATGCTTTGCATGTATAACCTAATCTGATATTAATAGTTTCCGTAAATACAAAACGAAACAGTCTAATTATTGTAGG
Organism: Squalus acanthias; assembly: GCA_030390025.1. Classification (NCBI taxonomy): domain Eukaryota; kingdom Metazoa; phylum Chordata; class Chondrichthyes; order Squaliformes; family Squalidae; genus Squalus; species Squalus acanthias. Next base: position 21,034,494 of record CM059433.1, on the reverse strand, counting down.
TTTTATATTGATATAATTATATAAAGCACAATGCTACACTCCAAACATAGTTTTGGAACTCCATAGTGTCGGTTACACATTCGCTACGTCACCTTATTTGTTTGTCACAATGCAGTGTATCTGAATAGCACCAGTGAATCTACTTCCGGTGTGCTTCCCAACAGTAAAAATAACAGCAACAAACAGATACAGAAGAAAATAAGACCGACCTCTGAAATATCACCGTCCCCTTCCAGTTGTAATGAGAAACATTCCATAAAGCAGATTTTTAACGTGTGTTAAGAGGATGTAACAAAAAGATCAGACTCCGATAACTTTATAAACTACTCAAACATTACTGTCCTGATGTATGACAGCATCTGATCATCTCTCAACATTCTTGCTTTACTATCTACTCTCACTTTAAGTAGAACTCTCACACCTCCTCCATTGTGAGAACTGCCTTCAATAAGCTTGGTTACTTCATCCAAACACTTGCATAGTAGTATTACAACAACAACAACAACTTGTATTTATATAGCGCCTTTAACGTAAAACATCCCAAGGCACTTCACAGGAGTATTATAAGACAAAAAATTTGACACCGAGCCACATAAGGAGAAATTAGGGCAGGTGACCAAAAGCTTGGTCAAAGAGGTAGGTTTTAAGGAGCGTCTTAAAGGAGGAAAGAGAGGTAGCAAGGCGGAGAAGTTTAGGGAGGGAATTCCAGAGTTTAGGGCCTCGGCAACAGAAGGCATGGCCACCAATGGTTGAGCGATTATAATCAGGGATGCTCAAGAGGGCAGAATTAGAGTAGCGCAGATATCTCGGGGTGGGGGGAGGGACGTTGTGTGGCTGGAGGAGATTAGAGATAGGGAGGGGCGAGGCCATGGAGGGATTTGAAAACAAGGGTGAGAATTTTGAAATTGAGGCACTGCTTAACTGGGAGCCAATGTAGGTCAGTGAGCACAGGGGTGATGGGTGAACGGGAGTTGGTGTGAGTTAGGACACGGGCAGCCGAGTTTTGGATCACCTCAAATTTACGTAGGGTAGAATATGGGAGGCCAGCCAGGAGTGTGTTGGAATAGTAAAGTCTAGAGGTAACAAAGGCATGGATGAGGGTTTCAGCAGCACATGAGCTGAGGCAAGGGCGGAGACGGGCGACGTTACGGAGGTGGAAATATGTGGTCTTAGTTATGCTGTGGATATGTGGTCGGAAGCTCATTTCAGGGTCAAATATGACACCAAGATTGCGAACAGTGTGGCTCAGCCTCAGACAGATGTTGGGGAGAGGGATGGAGTCAGTGTCTAGGGAACGGAGTTTGTGGCGGGGACCGAAAACAATGGCTTCGATCTTCCCAATATTTAATTGGAGAAAATTTCTGCTCATCCAGAACTGGATGTCGGACAAGCAGTCTGACAATTTAGAGACCATGGAGAGGTCGAGAGAAGTGGTGGTGAGGTAGAGTTGAGTGTCGTCAGCGTACATTAGTGACTAACTTATATTTATGGCCCCTAGTTCTGATCTCGTCCGCAAGTGGAAACACCTTCTCTAAGTCTACCCTATCAAACCCTTACATAATCTTGAAGACCTCTATCATGTCACCCCTCAGTCTTCCCTTTTGTAGAGAAAGGTGCCCCAGCCTGTTCATTCTTTCCTTATAAGTATAACCTCTCAGTTCTGGTATCATCCTAGTAAATATTTTTTTCACCTTCTCCAGTGCCTCTACATCCTTTTTATACTATTGAGACCAGAACTGTTCACAGTACTCCAAGTGTGGTCAACAAGTTTAACATAACTTCTCTGCTTTTCAATTCTATCCCTCTAGAAATGAACCCCAGCGCTTTGCATTTTTTATAAGAAAATAAAAACATAAGAAATAGGAGCAGAAGTAAGGCCATACGGCCCCTCGAGCCTGCTCCGCCATTCAATAAGATCATGGCTGATCTTCAATCTCAACTCCACTTTCCCGCCCAATCCCCATATTCCTTCATTCCCCCAGAGTCCAAAAGTCTATCTATCTCAGCCTTGAATATATTCAATGACTCAACATCCACAGCTCTCTGGGGTAGAGAGTTCCCAAGATTCACAACCCTCTATGTGAAGAAATTCCTCCTCATCTCAGTCTTAAATGGCCGACCCCTTATCCTGAGACTATGCCCCCTAGTACTGGACTCTCCAGCCAAGGGAAACAACCTCTCAGCATCTACCCTGTCAAGCCCTCCAAGAATCTTATATGTTTCAATGAGATCACCTCTAATTCTTCTAAACTCCAGAGAGTATAGGCCCAATCTACTCAATAACCTGTGTCACGACTTTTAGTGATTTGTGTCTTCAGCAATTCTTAACTCTCCGTAAAGCCCAATCTACCCAAGGTATGAACACTGCTTCCATGTATGAGAAGACTCTTCCCAAACCACTCTTCCACTCCTGCACAAAATACAAGAGAAAGTCTGTAGTCTGATAAGTTATTCCTTTCTCCTCTTTAGCTCCATCAGGTACAAACCTTTTAGATCTTATTCTTCTGTAATATTATGGTTAGTGCTGAGTTACATAGAACTTTCCTCCTTCCTTCTCTTGTCCCTGGAGGTGAAGGTATACTATACTACAGTCTGTTCTCCTTCCTGTGTCCTCATTGTGTTGAAATTAAGTCTCATCACACTGTCTCATATTCTAACTTTCTATCTTTCCCAGAACCTCAAAAATGTCAAACTCCTTACTTGCCTCAAACTTCCCTTCCTCCTACTATCTTCAGACTTCTAAAATCAACAAATTTTTTCTTTTACTTTGTTGTGGCTGCCGCGAAACATGAATTAACACCGAGTCCATGTGTGGAACACAAAGCTTTTAATTACATCTGCCTGGTAAAATGGCTGCTAACAAACTGATCTCAAAACTCTGAGGCCACGCCCACTCCTTTTCTCCTGCCTTAAAGGCAGCATGCGCTTAAAGGCAAGGTGCCCGATTTATTGTCCACGGACGGAAAGGTGGATTGCGTCCGTTTAGGTGGCGATCCGCCACAACTTCATGTTTCTCTCGAGCTTTTCAACCTTTGTGTTGTCCTGTACAAGAGGTTTTTTTTTCAATTAAAAAAACAACTCAGTCCACTGGCTCTAGAAAGATCTCAGGCAGCTTGGAATACTACAACGTCAATCAGAAATTACGGACATGAATTTAACTGTTTTATTTTATAACTACTCCCCATACCTTTGAGAATGCATATCCTTGCCTTAAGATTAGGTAAACGTTCAGCAATGTGCCTGAGAAATGAACAACAAACCGTATCCAACAACTGGTTTGAGCGACTGGACTCAACTTGTGCCCCCATAAGACCGCATTCCCTTCCTTAAAAAGAGCATCACATTGGACCTCATTTTAAGTTTAAAATAGCACGAGAATTTATTTTACAAAAGATGACATATAATATAGCTATATATTTAGAGTAACATCATTCTACTTCATTTCTCAAATGGGTAAAATAAAAAAGATGGTACACCTTAGTTACCTAGATAGGCTCAAAGAGCTGGGTCTGTATACTTTAGAAAAGGGATACTCATGGGTGATTTGAGGTTTATAATAATAATGGACTAGATTGAGTTCACGTGGACCAATTATTTCAACTGGATAGGTTAGGAAGAACTGGGGTCACACTTACAAGTTACCTAATGGCAGAACTAGGTTGGAGGTTAGGCGGTTCTTCTTTACCCAGAGAATGCTGGAGCCGTGGAACAGGTTGCCGACTCGTGCGAGGAATGCTGATTTGCTGTATTCCTTCAAGAGAGAGTTGGAGTATCTAGCCGGAATGGACATCACCTCATACAAGAGGTAGGTACGCTGTAATATAAATTAAGGTCTATGTGATCTCCTGGACTAGTTTTGATTGCCTTAAGGTGTCAGAGAGGAATGTTCCAGATTTCTTTTCCCTTATTGGCATGGGTTTTTTGTCTGGTTTTACAGCTCTCCCAGGAGATTGCATGGCTCTGGGTGAGTAGAGTGTGTCTGTATCATGATGTATAGGGCAACACAACTGTATGGGACTGGCTAGATGGACTAGTGTTTCATCTTTCAGATGAGACGTTAAACCAAAGCACCCTCTCGTGTGAACGTAAAACATCCCGTGGCACTATTTTGAAGAAGAGCAGGGGAGGTGTCCGGGCCAATATTTAACAACCAAAATCACAAAAAAAAATGATCTCGTTGTTCATTTCACTGCTGTTTGGAGTTTGCTGTGCGTAAGTTAGCTGCCACGTTTTCTCCTACATTTCAATAGTGACTACACTTCAAAAGTACTTTATCGGCTGAAAAGTGCTTTGGGACATCCTGTGGTTGTGAAAGGTGCTATATAAGTGCAAGTTCTTTCTTTCTTCAGTGGGTCTATTCCTTTGTGAGGAGCTCATGGACTTCCTTGAGACTAAGGTTGAGACCATCTGTTCAGCTGCCTCTGTCGCTTCCCTCTCTTCCCCTAGCCCACTAGGCCAAACTTCCTCTAAGGTTCCCCCCTGCCCTAGCTCTGAACTCACAACTTCACCTAGTTTCTCTCCTAACTCCCCTCATGCCTTTACAAACTCATCTTGTCCATGAGACCCACCTCCTGCTCCCTCGACCCTATTTCCACCAAACTGCTGACCACCCAACTTCCCTTCCTGGCCCACATGTTAGTTGATATTGTTAACGCTTATGTCTCCTCAGGTACTATCCCCCTCCCCTTCAAATCTGCCATCGTCACCCCTCTCCTCAAAAAAACAGCCCTTGACACCTCTGTCCTTGCAAATTACAACCCCATCTCCAACCTCCCTTTCCTTTCCAAAGTCCTTGAACATGCTGTCGTCTCCCAAATTCGTGCCCATCTTTCCCGGAACTCCATGTTTGATTCCCTCAAATTAGGTTTCCGTCCCTGACACAGTACCAAAACGGTTCGGATCAAAGTCACAAATAACATCCTATGTGACTGTGACCATGGTAAACTACCCCTCCTCGTCCTTTTAGACCTGTCTGCAGCCTTTGAAATGGTTGACCACTCCTCCAATTCTGGCCTCTTGCGTATCCCTGATTTTAATTGCTTCAACCTTGGTGGCCATGCCTTCAGCTGCCTAGGCCCTAAGCTCCAGAATTCCCTCCCTAAACCTCTCCTCCTCTCTACCCCTCTCGCCTCCTTTAAGACGCTCCCTAAAACTCTTTGGCCAAGCTATTGGTCACCTGACCTAATATCTCCTTATGTGACACGGTGTTAACTTTTGTTTGAAAGCGCTCCTGTGAAGCGCCTTGGAACATTTTGGGCGGGATTTTGCCAATGGGGAGTTTTTGGTGGCGGGACTCCCACTTGTCGGGTTTTAGTCCCGCCTCCATCAACTTCTGGCCAACCCATGCTATTTTCCCTTGATTGACCTTGTTAAGCCCGCCTAGCGGGCTTAGCAGGCCAAATAAGGGGAAGCCGGTTACAGAGAATGTCAATGTATGATGTTTCATCTGCCAAAAATTTTCGACAGATGAATTGTCATCGTTTGACAGCTCTGTGAAGCTGTCAAACACTGACATTCTCTGTAGTTTGATGAGTTCTTGAATTCAAGACTCATCAAACCTCTTTATTTAGCAGAAATTAGATGGTTGCTGCATTGGAGAATGCAACGGCCACCTGTCATCTCTGCCGTGGAGGTGCGAGACTCTCCACATACCCAACTCTTGAAGCCTGCAGGAAGAAACAAAGGTAAGTAAACTTTTACTAACACTTTCCACTTACCTCACATACTCACCTCTCCACACTTGCACCCATCACTTACCTTCACAGTGCACTTTTGTACCCCTCCGACCCCCGCAGACCCACTGCTCACCTCGGTGATCCTGGCGGGGTTCCCAGCCTTCGGGAAGCCCACACTTGTGTGGGTAAAATGGGGATAATCCTCTTATCTGCCTGTTAACTATCTGTTAACAGGCAGATAAGTGGCACTAATCTCCTTCCCGCCTCCAAGGAGATGGGACCCGGCAGGGGTCGGCTACCTGCCTCCTGGCAAGATGGCACGGAGGCGGGTTGGGCACCCGCCCCCAGATTCTGCCATTTTCCCGGCAGTCCCGCCTCCATTCCCGCCTCCCCAGGGCTGGCAAGATCGCGCCCTTTAATACGATAAAGGCGCTATATAAATGCAAGTTGTTTTTGTTTTTATAAAGGGCCGATGAGCCACAGCCACCCCACCAGATTGCTGCCCAGGAGGGGAAGCTGAAAATCTACCCCAATCTTTCCTTCAGGGGAAAGTTTTGTTCGGACGAGTCTCAACTCCTGGAATTCCTACCTTCAGCCAATTACAAAGGAGCACAGAGCAGTCAGTGAGGAGAGATGCATGTGGCCTCGACCAAATCACCTTCCTGGCAGAGGAAGCAAGAGCAGCGGAATGATACAATGGCAGCGGGCGTGAAGAGGACATACATGAATGACAAGGGCAGAGAACAATCTCTTGCCAAAGCTGCAGTCAGTGGCTGCTCCGCTCCCTCAGAAGGTTAACTAAATTAGGAATAAAGTGTATGATCCAAACAGCCTTTGCTCATTATATGTTTTATCATGTCCTTGTTGAAATGTTTCTGCTAATAATTTCATTCAGGACAACCCCACCAACACCCAAATAAATACAGAATGTGAATAGCCAAAAAACTACCGTGAATTCAAAACAAAACACCACTACATATATATCTTTACAGGGTTGTAATTCAGTTAAGTATATCAGAATTACTGAGCTATTCAAGAGAATCTTTGAGCTACTTAAACATTAATGTCAGACACATCAGGAATGGCAGTAAGATGTGCCCTTTAGCAACCTCAGTTCTCTGTGCAGTGTTTGTGTCTGCATTAAAGTCCTTATGTAATGACACAATTTTATCACAATTCTCCCCAAGAGACATTTGCTTCTTCAAAGATAGCAAAATGCTGCCAACTCTTCTGCCTGGCATAAAAATAATTAACGGAAACCTGACAACATTTGTAAATGAAAAATATACGCGATGCACACAATCAAACGCACGCTGAGTTATTCTGGCCTCTCACATGTCCAGGCGCTAGGGGAGCTATGCAGCGGGGACATACCAGCCAGCATCAGGCGAGTATCCCCTGCTGCTGTAAGACACATAGATATCACAAAAGAAGTACGCTTAATAGCCAGTCTATTGTCAAGTCAGAAATCCCCATAAGGATTGCAATAGTTATTATTTGACAAATAACTGGACTGGACATTGACCTATCACAGAGTCAGGGTTCAAATTTCCAAAAACAGTTTACACAATGGCACATTATGAAACACATAAGTGGCAAGATTCCTGCTGTTTGCTATTTACCAGCAAAACGTCAAATGAATGTATAACAAACACATTTACAATTTGTTATGCGTAGCAAACAGCAACAAAAGGTCACCATATCTCTGCTAGTTCACCAGGTTAAACACCAGAGTTTACATTATGCACAGTCGAGAAGAATACTGCAATGGTTTTTATTTTATCGAGGACATTAATTAAAGCAAGGCGCAGATTCACTCTCAGCAACCTGTCAGCCTTTCCCTAAAAGTTACTTAAATCGTGTTTAAACGAGGAAAAGAAAATGGTGCTGTATAAAATATCCGCACAAACTACAATGAGCAACAGTGGTACAGTTGAAGTTAACAAGTGACCAACAAGTGCAGCAACATGACTTGATTTATTTTGTCATTCAGAGCGATATGGAACCATACGAAGGTCAGCCTCACTGAGGCGAGGAAAATGATGGTCTGAACATTAGTTTGATCTTATCATGGACGAACCGTGTTAAGGATCACAAAGCTCAGGACATTTCCAAAAACTGAGGTCAGCTTTTGCCAGAGCTGCTGTCAGGCTGCAGCACGAGTCTAAAACATTCGGCCCACTGGAGCTATTTGCACGCGGTCTCGCTGCGCTGTCAACGACTGCACACTGCTCAAAGCACAGATTTCCGCCTCGGAGGAATTGCATTGCAAGTGATGTCTGAACTGTGGACCGATCTGCTGCTACGAATTCCCAACAATCAATTTGGCAAACTAGTGTGCCAGTAATGTTCGAGGAATTAATGTCAGGAGTGACACAGCTGCTCACGGCAATTAGTTAAGCAAGGAAAACAGCCACAGATGTCTACCTCAGTGGCTGGCATGTTGCTAACTTAGGATGAACCTGCAACTTGGTTTGATAAATGTTGCCGATAAAAATAGAAACCATGGTGGTACTATCTTCTCAACTATGCATAATGTAAACCGCGCTGTTTGAACCCGGTGAAGTGACAGAACTGCCCTCAGAGACATGTGTACTAAATGACCTTTTGTTGCTGCTGCTGTATTTACACAGCAGGACAACAAAACAGTTTTCGATGCAAGCGGCAACCAGGTGACCCAGCAGGTTGCTGCAGTCCAGCCGATTAGGTGCGAGAGTCACCCCCTGCTGCTCAGGCCATTCTTCAGAAGCAGAAAGCAAGGGAGTGAGTGACCTCCCGACACAAGTGGAGAGAGAGAGAGAGCAGGCACCAGTCATGAAAGCTGTCGTCGCCCCCTGCACCAGGCAGAGCGACTGAGCTGCAATTTCCTTTAAAGGGAGGTCGTCATTTGGAGAGTTCTGATCTACAAGCCAAGAATTCCTGCTTGTGAAAAAATGCGTATCTGAGATGCCAATAGATATGGGCGCTGTGATCTTTCGAATGCCGCTGTGTTTAAAAGGTTTCCGGCGTCTTTTTGAAATGTTTTATATGAAACAAAATCTTCTGTAGTTTTTTTTAACTCTTGTTTTTCCTCTCTCGCTTTTTCTCCTCTCTTTTTTCTCCTAAAAGCACCCAGTCATTCTGCAGTCCCAGCTGCCCTCCAGTACCATGCTTCATGTGTGAACCTAAACAGTGAGTGTCATCAAGCAATTCAACTGTAATGGGCATCGCAGCAGGCTTCAATCCTGTCATCAACATAGCATATCATCACACCAGACCAATTGCAACAAATGGCCTCGCCCCTCCCTACTTCTGTGACCTCCTCCTGCCCTCCAACCCTCCAAGAACTCTATGTTGCTCCAATTCTGGCGTTTTGTGCATCCTCGGTTTCCTTTGGCCCTCCATTGGCAGCCATACCTTCAGCCGTCTAGCCCCTAAGCTCTGGCATTCCCTCCCTAAACCTCTGCACTTCTCCACCTCTCTCCCCCTCCTTTAAGACGCTCCTTAAAACCCACCTCTTTGACGAAGCTTTTGGTCACCTGCCCTAATATATCCTTCTGTGGCCCGGTGTAAAATTTTGTCTGATTATACTCCTGTGATGCACCATGGGACATTTTACTACGTTAAAGGCGCTGTATAAATGCAAGTTGCTGTTGTTGTTGGTGCCATCATGGCTGGGATCAGCAAACTCAGCACACAGTGAAATTGAACTAGGATTTCCCTAGTCAGTCAAGCTCAGTTACATACTGAGCTGCCCATCTATCCATAAGCCATCAGGGAAGTTCAAAGTTTGCACTTTTGAAAAGACAATCTCAAATTCCTTTATATTGATATCTCCTTTAAATTCCCTAAGGATGCAGTGCTGGAAAAAAAAATCAGTCAAACAGTTGGATGTTGATGCTATATTAATTTTATAACACAAATTTATAAAAGGTGAGCAATAAAAATTGTATTAGCTTTATACAGAATATACCATTCGAGCTGGTCATTAAGCAGCGCACTGAGGCAGCTTGACTGAGTTCCCCTTCTCTCCATCTGGGGCAACATTCAGGGTTCTGTTAGCATAAATGGGCAGTGAAACAATTCTCTTGAACCTAACTTATTCTTACTGAGGATCTCAACATTGTGGAATTGTGGAGCTCGTAGCCTCCCTCACTTGCATTCCTCCGTGTCTTTTAAAAGCCAAACTCATTCACTATTTTTGCTTTTTCGTCTGTTCTACTTTTTCGACCCAGGTGACGTCCTGCGCTGGGCCCTTCACTTAGGTTTTCCAGTGAAAGTAATTTCTATCGCTACAAATTATACATTTGTTCAGCTGCACTGGGATACAATCCATCATTTCCCATGTCATTTGCAATCTATTACTGTCAATAGGCCACAGAACTGAGCACATTCATATTTTCCCAACAGTATTAAACCAACTACTACATCCACATGTTTGACCAGCTAGGTTCTGGAGGTGTCTCTTTAAAAAAAAAACCTGAAATTGCAAGAAATGCTCAACTCTTAAGATTTTCATCTTTGGATGTTTTCATTGAACTAAAATAAAAATTGCATTGTGATCATGTTAAATCTGATTTGATTTTCTCTGCATATAGGTTCGATTCTGTGAGCATTTGTGGTATTTTTACAGTTCTTAAAAGGTGATATTTTAAACTAATCAAGATAAATAGTACTAGTGGATCCCCCTCAGCATTGTCACAGTATGTCAGATGACACGCTGTTCTTTAGAGACAAGAGTATTGCACAACGTATCATTCTACGGCTAAGATGGAGCTGTGTCCCTTTAAACCCAGAAAGTCTCCTTGTTAAGCGAGTAAATTGTTCTTTGGCGAGGGAACCTTGCAGATTATCAAGCGCTTGTAAATTTCAGGTTCCATGTCAATGACTGGCTTTCCCATTTAAAAAAAATTATTTTCCCATCTGTAAGAAAATATGATGTACAGTGTATGACAGATGCAAACTAGACACAGGACTTTTTTGCTTTACATATATGAATCGGCCCGACAGGGCATACACAACTGATTTGATTTCAAACTCTAATCCATACAATAGGATAATTTAACGGTTGATGGTACATTCCAGTTATGCTTTCACTCAATAGAAAACCTTCCCAAGTCACTCAAGTCTGTGACATTCCTGAGCTATGGGCCTTTCATATTCGCACTATCGCTGAGCCATCATATATCTTCAAGAATGCTGCATAAAAAAATTATTACATTCACTGCAATAATGGGGGAACATACTGGAGAGAGGGCTACATTATTTCCTTTTAAGTTCAAACTGCTGCTTTTATAGCGGAGTATTCAGGCAAACTACATTGCAGAAAAGCCATGAATATCCCTGTGCAGAATTGTAACTAAAAGTCAGCCATGTCAGAGTCAGGGGTAATTCTGAACAGTGCCAGATGGTGCTTCAATGTTTTTTTTGCAATTTGTTTAAAATTAGTTTTGACTGAACTTGAATTTTCACAGGACTGATGAATTGCTAATTCGGTGCACTTATGTTTGCAAGGTGCTTCAGCAGATGACAGTGCGCCTTTAAAAACAAAAACAGCAAATAAACCCAAATGTATTTGTGTTCATGTAGGCGAGGGGAATGTCACCTGCTGCCTAATGAGTTCAAATGTATATGGTACAGACAACACAAGGTGAGGATTCTCTTTGTAACAAATTTTTAAAAATGTGTTATATTTGTTATGTAATTCATGTTCTCAATAGAAACTCCTAATTTCTTCTTACAATCATAGGATCATACAACACAGAAGGTGGCCATTGTGCCTGTGCCAGCTCTTTGAAAGAGCTATCCAATTAGTCCCACTCTCCTGCCCTTTCCCTGTAGCCCTACAAATTCTCCCCCTTCAAGTATATATCCAATTCCCTTTTGAAAGTTAGTATTCCTTTGCTCTTGCAAGGTTCTGGGCTCCTGCTTTGAATAATTTATTCATTGTCAAATAATGAAACTCAGAACTGCATTTGTCTGTAGTTCCTCTCCACTCTTTGTACCCATTTCCAATTTGATCAACATGTCAGGGAGAAGATCAAGTTTCTTTTGCTCTGATGTGGTTCATGTTCTTCACAAACAGCCTGTTGTGATGTTACTTGTAACACTGCCATCTGGTAAATTCTTTTCCTCACTTCTATCCCTCACACCACTACTTTTAAGTCACTTTACTTATGTGACACAGTCCCGTTAATACCAGTGGAGACAGACCGCTCCTCCCTTATTAAAATTCATTCTCGGGATATAGGTGTCGCTAGCAAAGTCAACATTTATTGCCCACCCCCAGTTGCCCTTCAGGAGGTGATGGCGATGGGCCGCTGCAGTCTGTGTGGTGAAGGTGCTCCCACACTGCTGTTAGGTAGTGAGTTCCAGGATTTTGACCCAATGATGATGAAGGACTGGCAACATATGTCCATGTTGGAATGGTGTGTGACTTGGAGGTGGTGGTGTTCCCATGCACCTGCTGCCTTTGTCTTTCTAGGTGGTGGAGGTTGTGGGTTTGGGAGGTGCTGTCAAATAAACTTTGGTGAGTTGCTGCACCTATAGATATTACATACTGCAACCACTGTGTTTTGGTGGTGGAGGGAGGGGCTGCTTAAGCTGATGGATGGGATGCCAATCAAGTGAATGCTTTGCCCTTGATGGTGTTGATCTTATTGAGTGTTGCTGCAGATGTACCCATCCAGCTAAGGGGAGAGTATTCCATCACACTCCTGACTTGTGCCTTGGAGGTGGCAGAAAAGCTTTGGAGAGCCAGGAGGTGGGCCATGCACCGTGGAATACCCAGCCTTAGAACTGCTCTAGGAGCCACGGTATTTATGTGACTGGTCCTGATGAGTTTCTGGACAGTGGTGCCCCAAGATGTTCATGGTGGAGGATTCGATGATGGAAATGCCATTCAATGTCAAGGGGAGGTATAATGGCTCTCTCTTGTTGGAGATGGTAATTCCTGACACTTGGTGAACATGGACTGCTTCATTATCTAAGTATTTGTGAATGGAGCTAAACACTGTGCATTCATCAACCAGCAACCCTGCTTCTGACCTTATAATGGAGAGAGTCTTGATGAAGTAGCTGAAGATGGTTGAGTGTAGGACACTGCCCTGAGGAACTCCTGAAGAGATGTCCTGGGGCTGAGATGATTGGCCTGAAAACTACCTTCCTTTGTGCTAGGTATGACTCCAGCCACTGGAGAGTTTTCCCTCTGATCCCCATTGACGACAGTTTGACTAGGAATCATTGATGTCGCACTCAGTCAAATGCTGCCTTGATGTCAAGGGCTGTCACTCTTCCCTCACCTCTGGAATTCAGCTCTTTTGTCCATGTTTGGACCAAGACTGTAATGAGGTCTGGAGCTGAGTGGTTCTGGCGGAACCGAAACTGAGCAAAGTGATTCCCTTTGCGGATTGTGGGGAAGACTGTGGTTTGCCTTTTCATATTGTGATTGTGGGAATACCAGGGCTTGGGATTCCCGAAGATCGGAGGGATGCCAAAGGCTGGGGAGGCCCAAGGACTCCTTGCGGGGCTGGGGGCAGCACTCCTGGTCCTCCTGGCTCATGAGGAGTTCAAAGAGAGGGAAAGTTTTAAAACTTACCTGGGCTTCTTCTGTCCAGCTGGCTCCTCCGTCAATGTTTCTGCCGGGCAGCAGACAGCGCAGGACTTCCCCTGCGTGTACTTAAGACGTCATGATGTGGAGATGCCGGCGTTGGACTGGGGTGGACAAAAATGAGAAGTCGCACAACACCAGGTTATAGTCCAACAGATTTATTTAAAATTACAAGCTTTCGGAGCTGTCGCCCCTTCCTCAGGTAGAGTAGCTGTGAGAGAATCTCCCAGAATTCACAATATAAACACAGAAAAAATGTATTCAAATCTTTCCCTACATCAAAGACACACTAAAATCATAGAGCAGAAACTGATAGCCAAGTTCCGCACTCATGAGGATGGCCTCAATCGCGATATCGGGTTCATGTCACGATACAGAACGTGACTTGACATCATGGCCGGTCTTTCCAGCCTTTTTAAAAAAAAAACTAACACAAGAACCAAAGTCAACTGCAGAGGATATGCAGCCAGCAGGTGTTTTGACACGTTGGACCCCCTGGGACACATCTCATTATCTTGGCTGTGCTCTTAGTGTGTCTTTGATGTAGGGAAAGATTTGAATACATTTTTCTGTGTTTATATTGTGAATTCTGGGAGATTCTCTCACAGCTACTCTACCTGAGGAAGGGGCGACAGCTCCGAAAGCTTGTAATTTTAAATAAATCTGTTGGACTATAACCTGGTGTTGTGCGACTTCTCATTTTTGTACTTAAGACGACGTTGTGGCGCTGATTACATCATCAGACCGTGACTTTTGAATTGTAAGTAGGTCCCCGCCTGCTTTTAGCGGGAGTCTCGTCCAGGGCCTCAATTGCCGCCGTAAATATTATGGCTGCCGACAACATGGCGGGTTGGAGACGGGATCTCGATTTTTTAAGTTTTAAACCCTCACCCGACCCTTTCCTGCCTGTTGGGGGCAGGGGCGGGGGGGCGAGGTGAAAGGGTTGAGGTTAAAATTGAGGCCTATGTCATCTCTGAGAAGCATGGAAATTCAAATCCACGCTGAATTTATTTTACCCAAAACTCCAGGCTGACCATAGATAATTTGATGCAGTGAGTATAGTAAACCCTCCCTCCACTGCAATCTTATGCCAATCGCAGTATATCCAGTGCATTCTGTATTATTTGCTTACATTAATGTCAGTCAGCAATAGATGACTCTGAAAAAAATAATTCTTTTTTAAGTTTGAGCTGCATAGCTAAATTCCCCTCCATTGTGTGCTGGCTTTTTACGGCTTTCAAGGTTTGTGCTACAAATTTATCATAAATTGCTCAATCCTTCTCCCTCTTGAACAACTCCAATCAGTCCCTGTGAGTGTGGGAAACATTATGCAGCAGCACATTTGGCAGAACTTTTCACAGAGACTTAAGAACGATCTCTGAGAAATGCAAGAAGTATCAATCTCCCACCGATTTGCTTTGGCAAGCACTGATGAGGACACAATGGATTTAAGTAACTGACAGCTCGTGTGGCTGGCTATCTGCTGGTATGCATTTCTGCAAAGATTCACCCTCTCACATTCCTCCTGCTCACTTGGAGAAGCAGTCAAGATCACTGGTACAGCTTAAATAGCAATCTATGATGTGATCCTGCCCACTGTAAGTGGTCCCTAAATTGTCAGACTGCTTGTCCGACATACAGTTCTGGATGAGCAGAAATTTTCTCCAATTAAATATTGGGAAGACCGAAGCCATTGTTTTCGGTCCCCGCCACAAACTCTGTTCCCTAGCCACTGACTCCATCCCTCTCCCTAACTTCTGTCTGAGGCTGAACCACACTGTTCGCAATCTTGGTGTCATATTTGACCCTGAAATGAGCTTCCGACCACATATCCGCAGCATACCAAAGACCGCCTATTTCCACCTCCGTAACATCGCCCATCTCCGCCCTTGCCTCAGCTCATCCACTGCTGAAACCCTCATCCATGCCTTTGTTACCTCTAGACTTGACTATTCCAATGCACTCCTGGCTGGCCTCCCACATTCTACCCTACGTAAACTTGCGATTATCCAAACCTCGGCTGTCCATGTCCAAACTCGCACCAAGTCCCATTCGCCCATCACCCCTGTGCTCGCTGACCTACATTGGCTCCCGGTTAAGCAGCGCCTCGATTTCAAAATTATCATCCTTGTTTTCAAATCCCTCTATGGCCTCGCCCCTCCCTATCTCTGTAATCTCCTTCAGCCCCACAAATCCCCCCCCCCCGCACCCTGAGATATCTGCGCTCCTCTAATTCTGCCCTCTTGAGCATCCCTGATTATAATCGCTCAACCATTGGTGGCCGTGCCTTCTGTTGCCAAGGCCCTAAGCTCTGGAATTCCCTGCCTAAACTTCTCCGCCTCGCTACCTCTCTTTCGTCCTTTAAGACGCTCCTTAAAACCTACCTCTTTGACCAAGCTTTTGGTCACCTGCCCTAATTTATCCCGATGTGGATCTGTGTCAAATTTTTTGTATTATAATTCTCCTGTGAAGCGCCTTGGGACCTTTTACTACGTTAAAGGCGCTATATAATTACAAGTTGTTGTTGTTGTTGTCCCCCTTGGAATTGGCTACGACCATTATAAGAAAGAGAGAACAGACCAGCCATTGTAAAATAAGTCTGATCCATCAAATTCCAAAGAGTGTTCAACTCAAACTATGGTCCCGATTTTTCTAGAAATTTTCAGCATAAGTATGGCGTTAGAGTGCAGTGCATTGTGTTTTGCCAAGGAAGTTTGTGCATAACCGATTTACATCGGCTTTATGCTGAAACAACGTTACGCGTGAATTTCCGGAATTGCCGGAACCCTGTGCCGCTCATTTACATAGCCCCGCCTCCGCGCTGCCCGGCGTCGCCTGATATCGGCGTAACTGAGATCTCTGGAGTTTGATGGCAATCATCCTTGCAATATTTAAAAATATTTTTCTTACTGAGACCCGCACAATATGTCACCAAAGTGTACCCGCAAATTGTTTGCAACCACTCCCCAACGCAGTCAGAAGGATTAAGCAGTTGGAGTGGCCTTCCCACTGGGCCTAGCCCTGTTCTGCACAATAATGGGAGGGGAAGAGGAGCAGAAGAGGCAAGAGGCTGTAAGAGTGAGGCGCCGTGGCAGATGGCAGCAGCCCACTATATTTCTACCGACTGATGAGCCTGCATTTGCGCTTGTTTTGATTCTTGACTCCCTTTGTGTTGCGCCACAGAAGATCAACTAAGTCATGTAATATAGCTTCAGTTTCAGAAGGATGCCACAGCTGTACCGCCCGCTCACAGGGCTGTCGAGCAGGAGGAAGCAGCGCTCTGTGGATGAATGTTGATGCACCTTCCAAATCATTGCAAAGAAGGTTTTAGGCTTAGTGGCTGAGCTGTACAGTTCAGAAAGGTCCCTGGTTCAATCTCCAATCTGCGCTGTGTTAGCTGAACTTAAATAGGATGATAGTATGAGATGATTAAACTGACCTCCGTGCCCTCGACTGCTCTCCAGCAGCCCCCTTTCTGGTTGTCTGCAGATGCTGATGACAGTTGAGGACAGAATTGGATCCCGCTGTGTTTGAAGAGCCTGCCAACAGTTATTCTCAAGGCTCATGCGAGGAGTGGAGGACAGAATCTCAGGAGCAAATAGAAGAAAACAATTGGAAAAATATTGAAAAAGCTGAGAGGATATGTTGGACTTCCTGAGTTCTTTTTACTCTTAAGTTTAGAAAAGTCAGCGGAACACTAGCTGCAGTTATAATGTAGCTGGTGTGCAGAATTAATGGTGCGGCATCGCTTGCTGCTGACAGTAAAGTCCATATTTGTCTGAAATCAGCAATGCTATATTGCACATATAATTGCAGTGTAGCATGAAAAGTGGTGCAGATCAATGCAAAATGTGCTGTATAATTGGGGACTAAATCCCATTATTGTTAAAAGGGACTAGATGATAAAGTAGGACACATTAACTTTTCACCACTGAAACCAGACTTCATATTCAACCCATATGTACGTACAGGGTACAAATGGTGCATTTGCTCAGTCCCAAAATTAAAAAAAAAGAAAGAATCATGCTTTAATCTTATACCCTCCAATTACTTCTTTTTCCATAAAAAGCTATCCAGCTCTAACTTGAATTTGTTCACACCATTTACTTCTAATGTCACCCTGGGCAATCTGCTCCACGCAGTCATTTCCCTACGTGTGAAGTATTTAAATCAAAATAGCTGATGTTGCTCCTTCTAAGCTTCAATCCGTGACCCTGGTTACAGAATTTGCGGTTATTTCAAACCAAAACTGATGGAGCCAAAGTCTCCTCTCGCCTTTGGATTTAAGGGTCTGATGTAAACTGAGCTTGGACAGTGCCATCTTGGTGCCCAATGTGTGTGAGTCCGTGGGCAAATACAATCCATGGTTCTGCACTAGTTGGTAATCTCACTCAGACAGGTCACAAGTACAACAACAACAACAACAACTTGTATTTATATAGCGTGTTTCCCAAGCAATTTTTTGGGGGGGGCCATGCGTCCCCTTTAACGGGCTGCGCGGCCCATTCAAAATCCACACGTGCGGTTTTTCCATTTAAAAGCCTGTGAGCTGGCTGCGTGGGAGCTCCAGACCGCGGTGCGGTCGGACGGCCACGCAGCTTAACGGGAGCATTGGTCCCAAGGCACTTCACAGGAGCGTTATAAGAACAGCCGATATATGAAACTGAATTCTCACACTGTTGATGCTGAGGCTGTAGTAGAAGGTGCTTTTTGAAGATTGTATGAAGAAATACTGTGGATTAGTGGGAGCTTTGCTCTGCATCCAACTTGCATTATACCTGACCCAAAGTGTGTGATGCTATCACTGAATGTGAAACTAGATAAAATCTTCCATTCCTCCCTACCTCATTGTCAATGCCATTCATTAACAAGTAGAAGGCATATCGTTAGGTTTGAGACAGCGCGGTTGCCAATTTTATTTGCAGCTATGCACTTGAGAATAAGACCATATCCTTTGTACATGTAAGTTTGATCAGGGAGCACCACTGGGATCTGAACCCAGGACCTCAGTAGTACAAGAATGGCCTGCAAAGTATCTCAAATATGTCACATTCCTGCTGGAATCTTTAATCTTCACTATATGTGTTAATTTCAGAAATCCAAGATTTGAATTTTCCAAATGTTTCGGAGACCTAATTGTTCTAGTTTCTGTAAATACCTTTGGTTGGGTTTGATTTCTTGAGCATTCGTACAGAGATCCAGTTTTTGAGGATTTCATCACACAAATGTATTTTCCCACTAGAAACACTTGGCGATATATTCTTCTCATCCCACCCCCTCATTTTAATTTGCAACTATATATTCATTTGGCTTCACCTTGCTTAAAAGGTGGCTGGAACAGTGTGAATGCAGCAAGCGAGGCCTGAGATGTGCCACCAGTACTTAACTCAACCCTTGTGGATTATAGTAGGGCATAGTCACTGTTGACATTTTTAAACCAGAAAATAGGCATGCTTTATTCTAGCCTCTCTCCTGGTTGCCCTCCATAGTAGAGAAAACCTCTCCTCCCAGCCCCAGAAAGCAAGAACCATAATGACTCATTGAACATATAGCCATTTAAGTCTATGCATATCCCTCAACCTGTCGAAAACAAAATATTTATCCAGGTCTTCTTCAAAAGAATTAGCAAAGCATATATGAATTGCTTTTGCTCTGACTCCGTTCCACATGTCTCTTACTCTAAAGAAAAAAGAATTTTGTCTGATTCTCAAGCTGGAATTTTGCCTACCTGGGTGGGTCCAGTACGGGCGGTGTCCGTGGGGGGTCGTGACCCCACTGTTGGCTCCATCCCGCTGTTGAAAATGAACTTACCTTAATGGGAGCCTATTAAGTGCGTTACCCGGCCCAATGAGATGGAGCGGGTCTGGTGACGTCAACGATGACGTGTTTTCAGCCAGGATCTTTAAAGGGACCATGGCCACATTACATTTGAGGTTTTATCTAACATAGTGCTGTCAGTGCACTACAGCATTGGAGTGCTGCAAACACTGACAATTTCTGCACAGAGGCACAGGGCTGCACCCAGGTTCTCCGATGACTCTCTCCATATGCTTATGGAGGAAGTCAGAGCACGCAGGGAGGTCCTCTTCCCTTCTGATGGGCGGAAGAGACCTCCCCAGGAAACTAAGACAGCTGGTTGCAGATTGCAGAGGAGGTCACAAGCAGGGATGTGGTCAGGAGCACCTGGACGCAGTGCCGCTAACGTTTCAATTATCTCATTAGATCAGGAAACGTTAGTACAAAGCCACACTCAACTGCATCCTGCTGTGCCTCTCATCACATCCCCATCACTCTGCCTTCCCTACCCTACTCCCGCACATCCTTACTCACACCATCTTACCTCGCACCTCCACCCATCCCTCTCTATCTACATTATCACTTCCCCATCTCACTAGCCACCCCTCACACTCACCCTCATCCTAGTGCAATCATACCAACTAACAACACATAAGGGTAGCCACTTGGGTGTACAATCCAATGTTTATGTAAAGTTTCTGTTAATGTGGTGTCAAACATAAAAATCTTTATTTTCAACACTTTCTCGTCTTGGACAGATTTGTGTGCACCTTTGGAAGTGGCTTAGTGAGTTGCAGTGAATGGTGAGACATAACGGTACCCCCCGTAATGATGATGAGTGGGAAAGGAATGGCTTGGTCATTGTAGGGATGCTTTATGGTGTTGGTGTGGGGTGGTGCCAACCTGGCGCATCATGTGGCAGCCATATGGGTGTACAGCGTGAGGTTAACTAAATCTGGCCATGGTGAGGCCATCCCTGTCCTCCCGGGCAGCAATGTGCTCAGGTGCTGATGCCCTGCGTCCTGTTCAGCATCAGGTGATTGCGGAGAAGGTTGGTGTTGTTGTTGGTGCTGCTGGTGTGCCTGGTGATGCTGGTGTTGGGGCTAATCATGGTGGGATTTTGAGGACCAAGGTGAGACAGTATAAAGGGCACCCATGTTGATGGAATAGATGGCAGGTGAAGTAGAGATGACAGAAGCATTCTGTCAATGGTGAGAGAGTTCTTCCAATGAAGTGAGACTGAATGGAGACTTTGCTGGAAACACTTGCTGGAAACAACAGATTCTGCCTGAGGAAAGTGATTATCTGTCAGGTGGGAGCTTTTACTATACATTTGATGTGTAATCAATTGGAGCAATGTTACCTGCCACTTATCAGGCTTAGGCTGATAAGTGGCAGGTAACATTCGTGCCACACAAGTGCCAGGCAATTACTATTTCCAACAAGTGAGCGTCTAACCACTGCCCCTTGACATTCAATGGCATTACCATCGCCGAATCCCCCACCATCAATATCCTGGTGGTCACCATTGACCAGAAACTTAACTGGACCAGCCACATAAATACTGTGGCAACAAGAGCAGGTCAGAGGCTGGGTATTCTGTGGCGAGTGTCTCACCTCCTGACTTTCTACCATCTACAAGGCACAAGTCAGGAGTGTGATGGAATACTCTCTACTTGTCTGGATGAGTGCAGCTGCAACAACACTCAAGAAGCTCAACACCATCCAGGATAAAGCAGCCCGCTTGATTGGCATCCCATCCACCACCTTAAACATTCACTCCCTCCACCACCAGCGTACCGTGGCTGCAGTGTGTACCATCTACAAGATGCACTGCAGCAACTCGCCAAGGCTTCTTTGGCAGTACCTCCCAAACCTGCGACCTCTACCACCTGGAAGGACAAGGGCAGCAGGTGTGTGGGAACACCACCCCCTCCAAGTTCACCTCCAAGTCACACACCATCCTGACTTGAAAGTATATCGCCGTTCCTTCATGGTCGCTGGGTCAAAATTCTGGAATTCCCTCCCTAACAGCACTGTGGGAGTACCTTCACCACACGGACTGCAGTGGTTCAAGAAGGCGGCTCACAACCACCTTCTCAAGGGTAACTAGGGATGGGCAAGAAATGCTGGCCTTGCCAGCGACGCCCACATCCCATGAACGAATATTTTTAAAAATGGCCACGGCACTCCCACCTCAGGTTGACAGACGTGCTTCCCGAGCAGCGTGAATCCCCTGGCCATGCAGGGAAATTTAAAAAGCAAGTGAGAAAAAGGCTCTTAAGTTCCTGTAAACTACCTGCTAATGATTTCAATTGGGTCGCCCGCCACTGCCGGTCGGGTTCGCTCCGCGATGACAGACGCGCCTGGGGGAAAGGCACATGGGGGCAGGATGACAGCGGGTTCCCGACCCACTGTCAAAAATAACAACTTTCCCATCCGACCCGCCAACAATCGCGCCCGCTACCACTCCGGAAAATTCCAGCCTTAGTCTCACTCAAGTTGATTTAATTTTCCAACTGCACCCTTTTCCTTTTTCCATTCAGCTCAAGTCAAATAGCGTGCTTTTTCTTTATTCTCGTAATGTGGGCATCGCTGGCAAGGCCCACATTTATTGCCCATCCCTAGTTGCCCTGAGAACTGAATGGCTTGCGGGGGCACTTGAGAGGGCAATTAAGAGTCAACCACATTGGCGTGGGATTGGAGTCACATATAGGCCAAACTGGGTAAGGACGGCAGGTTTCCTTCCCTAAAGGACATTAGTGAGCCAGTTGAGTTTTTATGACAATCCGATAGCCTTATGGTCATTTTTACTGATGCTAGGGTTTTATTTCCAGATTTTACAAAATGAATTCAAATTCTCAAACTGCCATTGTGGGATTTGAACACACTTGCATCTAAATCTGAGAGGCTGTTATCAACCAAGTTAATCAAATATTAGGTTGTCCTGAGGGCCTTGGCAGACTTTAAACATTTGTGTGATTCACACACTGGAGGCCAAAGCACCAGTATGGAGCATCAAAATCTTGCAACAAAATAACTCACTTATTTTCTTCTTTCCAACAAGCATTTAAGGAGCATTATCATAGTGTGAGGTAATTGTCAGGCAGGCTCTCTTTCTGGAGCAGTCAAATCTAAAATGCACAATCTGCATTTGTTAAAACAGGTTTTCTGTGGAAAACGGACTAAGTGTTACCATTTATTGGGGTATTCATGGAGTCAAATGATGTCTGACTTAAGGAAAAGCTTCTTAACATTGTAAGAGGGCTACATTTTGCGTTGGATGCTGATAGGACGTTACCACCAGCATAAAATCCATTTCCACCGATTTCAATTCTAAGGTAATAGCAATGCACAAATAATTAAATGCCTGCCTGGCAGACTCAGGTAGTTTTTTTCAACTTTCATTTCCTCGCTCTTCTTCTCAATATCTCCCTGAGTCATAAGTTTCTCTCTCTTTGCAACTATTTGTTAACTTCTCTTTGGATTTCCCTATTTCAATTTCCTTTTGTCACTCGAAGCAATTTACTAGACCTTGTAAGTAAGCTCCCCTTTAAGGTCTGACAGATCCGGGAACCTACCCGCCCTCCGTGCTGTCAGACCCATGCCCTCGCCTTCCCCTCAGTGCTGACAGACACCAATAATCCTCCAGTGAACCAAACCCTACGTTCCACCCCCTCCCCACTTCTGCCAAGTCCCAGGTTTCTCCTCCTCAATAATACCAGAGCACCCTGCATGACAAACTCCAGATGCTTTCACCTGCCAGTTCTCTCTTTGCTCCCCTATCATACTAAAAGCTGACCCTTGTCCCTCTTTCATTTCAGGTGCTGAAAGTCTGGAGATACCTCTGCCATTTCAGGAAGAGCAGGCCAGCCTCTGGGAAGATGCAGTATAACTCGATCCAACCCTGGAAAGCACCAGCTCAGGTACTGGCACCACACACACTTTAGAGGCCAGGCGAGAGGTGGGGGTCTTCATCTGGTAAATCACTGGGCAAAATGTGCAGGAGCTAGGGCAGGGGAATAGGTTGCCACAGGTGCCAGCTCACCAGAGGGCGAGATCCCATACTCGCTTTGCTGCAGAGGACTCAAATTTAGACTTGAAGGGCCCAGGCTACCGAAGAAGGCTGATGGACATATACTATGAAATGCTCAGTGAACTGGGCAGCCTGCCAGCGAGATTCAGCACAATGGCTCAGAACATGGAGGAGTTCATCTCCAACTTGTGTCAAGGCTTTGTACAGAGCATGGAGACCATTCTGTGCAACATAGACCAAGTGGTCAGCTCTATTAACACAACAGTGACGCCCACTATGATTGGGTTTCTACTGTCAGCTTCCATGGCACGTAACATTTCGCGATACGGAGATGCCGGTGTTGGACTGGGGTGGACAAAATTGAGAGGTCGCACAACACCAGGTTATAGTCCAACAGTTTTATTTGAAATCACAAGCTTTCGGAGTTACTACTCCTTCGTCGGGTAACATTTCTGCCACGGAAGCTCAGAGACTGTTATCTTGGTTTTAGGGGCCAGTGCTGACAGGGTCTTCATGAGCGTCACATCACTCTCACACTCTGTTCTAGCACAGAGCTGGGGAGTGCTGAGGCGCAGTCCCAGGAAAGTGACCTTGGTTCATGGGCGTGGCACCTGCTGCTGTCCTCTCAGGTTGGCAGTATGCCTGCTCCTTCGCCATCCACTCCGCCAGTGCCCTTGTTGAGGCCTCAAAGCCAATTGGGCCAGACTGCCCTGGCTCACACCAAGATGCTGCAGTCTGCAACTGATGCCTCAAGGCCCAGAGCTGCTCTAGGTCATCAAACATGGCCATCTAAAGTATCCTGAATGGAAGCTCAGCAACTTTCCACATCCCAAGCTGTAACCACTGGGGAAACAGTTTGTAGGTGCACCGGGATAAGTAAACAAGTACAGAAGATAGGCACGGTGTCCTTGACAGCTACAGGCAGTGCTGTCCATGCTCTGCTGCGAGGATCGAGTTGTGGATGCAGCAGGTGACATCACTCAGTGACAGCCTCCTCGGTGAAGCGAAGGCGCCTGAGACACTGCTTCTCGGTGAAGTTTATGTAGAAGTGCTCCCTGAATATCCACCGTGGATATGTCCTCCTGGGCAGTGCCCTCCTCCTCCCTCTTCTCCCAGGTGCTCCTGCTCTCTGCTGCCTTCCTTGTTGCTCCCTCTTGTTTTCAGCCCCAAAGGCAGCCCTACCACACCACCCATGACTGCAGTAAATCTGTTCAGTAGGAGCCAGAAACAGTCCACTACCAGCATTAGCCTTCAGCTTGTTATTAGCATTCAGTTTCCTAAGTCAGAGGGCAGTATTGGAAGAGCGCAGATATCTCAGACGGCTGTACAGCTGGAGGAGGTTACAGAGATAGGGAGGGGTGAGGCCATGGAGGGATTTGAAAACAAGGAGGAGGAAAAGAAAAGAAAAAGAAAGACTTGCATTTATATAGTGCCTTTCACAACCTCAGGACATCCCAGAGTGCTTTACAACCAATGAAGTACTTTTGAAGCAACAACAGAAAACGCTGGAAAAACTCAGCAGGCCAGGCAACATCCGTGGAGAGAGAAACAGAGTTAACGTTTCAGGTCGAAACCCTTCGTCTGACGAAGGGTTTCGACCTGAAACGTTAACTCTGTTTCTCTCTCCACGGATGTTGCCTGGCCTGCTGAGTTTTTCCAGCGTTTTCTGTTGTTGTTTCAATTTTCCAGCATCTGCAGTATTTTGCTAAAGTACTTTTGAAGTGTAGTTTGCAGCTCCCACAAACAGCAATGTGATAATGACCAGATAATCTGATTTTAGGTGTTGTTTGAGGGACGATTGGCCAGGACACCGGGGACAACTCCCCTGCTCTTCTTCGAAATAGTGCCATGGGATCTTTTGCATCCACCTGAGGGGCCTCGGTTTAACGTCTGATCCAAAAGACAGCACTTCCGACAGTGGAGCACTCCCTCAGTACTGCACTGGAGTGTCAGCCTGGATTTTAGGCTCAAGAATCGCGAGTGGGGCTTGAACGCACAGCCTTCTGCGAGAGTCCTACCACTGAGCCAAGGCTGACACCTTGGCACTGGAGATGGCCCAATCACACACAGAACAAAACTTCACATTCTTGTATTTCTTCACAGACCTGTGGAGATCAGGCAAGAGAGGGTTGTAATCCAGAACCTGGGACAGCAGCTAAAACGTACAAGCTCTATTCTAACAGTAAGCAAAGCAGAAAATTGTTCTATCAAGTGTGCATAGGTCATCAATTCCCTTCGCTTCTCCTCAAATACACAATCATGTTGAGAATTATGGATAAGTGACAATTGATTCAAAACAGCTGCAAAATCAACCAAGTTGTTCGAATAAAATTGCAAAAGTAATTCAACTGTTGGCTGTGCCTTCAGCTGCCTAAGCCCTGTAAGGAAGAGAAGTCCTTTTGACACAATTTTCAAGCTGGACATTAAAACCTGCTGAACTGTGGCAAAACAGTGAAACCAGACAGTGCTAGCATGAAGGAACAAAGACATCGTGTAGCTAAAGGAGACGTCTGTATAAACAATGAGGAATTAGGCCTTGATGAGGTAACACAGAACTCTATGGACCTCTTCAATAAACAATCCTTATCAGAAAGTTTGCCAGCTAGACGGTTGAGATTTGCATGAGCTATCCAGCCAATCAAGTGTTGCTGTGGTCTTCACATGATGGAACTTTACTGAAAAGGAGGTTTAAGATCATGCGGGCTTTAACTTTAAGTTTTAAACAAAAACCGCGATATATTGTTGGTTATCATGATCTAAGGCTATCATCGATAGGTCAATGAGGCCTTGGCGATGTAACATCCTGTCCACCATTGAAAGGAAAAGATATAAAAGAAGCTGTTAAGGTAACTTTGTTACTGCAGTAAAGGTGTCGGAAGGAGAGCTGCAGTCACCAAGAAACAAACCCTACTGATCGTCAGAAGGAGAGAGCTGCAATCAATAGGTGCTGGCCACTTCGGGGTGATTGTATGATGATTTACTTAGAACATATTTGGGCATTTTATTGCTAGAACATCTTTATTGCTAAGAGTAGAGTAAGAAGGGCATTGTATGGCCATTTAAATCTATAAGCGTTTTTCTTTTCTTTTCTCTCTTCTTTTCCTTTAATAAACGACCTTATTTAACTTAAGAGTTTTTGGGTGATTCATTTAATTATTTCCCCTGTAATTCGCGGGTCAAAACAAACTACAAGCCTGAGAATAGGACAGCGAGGCTTACAGCCCTAAGCTCTGGAACTCCCTCCCTGAACCTCTCCACCTCGCTTTCCTCCTTTAAGACGCTCCTTAAAACCTACCTCTTTGACCAAGCTTTTGGTGTCAATTTTTTGTCTTATTATACTCCTGTGAAGTGCCTTGGGATGTTTTACTACATTAAAGGCACCATATAAATACAAGGCTACGGACCAAGAGCTGGAAAGTGGGATTAGGCTGGAGAGCTCTTTTTCGGCCGGCACAGACACAGTGGGCCAAATGGCCTCCTGCTGTGCCATAAATTTCTATCCTGATGGATGTCTCAAGTGACCAATGGCATCTGTGTGGGGGTGGGGGGTCTTGGAGGTCATGTGATGAAACCTCTTGGAATATATCCAACCAGAGTTGGTAACCCTAACCACAAAAGGAATTACTGGAATAATTGTCAACCTCGTTGCTTCACAGACATAATTAGTCTAATTATATGTTATGGATCGTAGATTGCTAATACGAAGTGGTACATTTTCTGCTAGTCATAGCCAGCAGCAGGTCTGAGGCTCGGTTGTGATGGGATTTTCAGATAGTCAGCGAACGCTAAAGATAATTAAAAACATTTCTTCGGGGGACAATTGGGACGAAATGAGTGGTGTAACAATGGAAGGCAGGCAATAAACTGCAAAAAATATGCTGTAAAAATTGCCTTTTGCTCAAAGTATCCCAATTGCTTTGATGAATGTCTAACTGCAACGGGATGTCTGCTGTCTCACATCGGCATCCTTTCACTGAGGGAACTGCAGAGATGGCACGAGCTCAGTCATTTCCATCTCCACAATTAGCCCACCACAACTCTCACCTCACAACTTCACGAAACAATCTGCCCAATTTTAAAGAACTTATAGAATCATAGAATGGTTACAGCATGAAAGGAGGCCATTCGGCCCGTCGAGCCCATGCCGGCTCTCTGCAAGAGCACTTCAGCTAGGCCCACTCCCCCGCCCTTTCCCCGTAGCCCTGCAATTTTTTTTCCTTCAGGTACTTATCCAATTCCCTTTTGAAAGCCGCGATTGAGTCTGCCTCCACTGCCCTTTCAGGCAGTGCATTCCAGATCCTAACCACTCGCTGCGTAAACTTTGAGCAAGTTTCAGAACAAATGATTTTTGCCATTCAATTACCCAAAGATGAAAAAGCCAAATTGTCATTGCCACCGAATTAATATTAAACTAAATCAATCGAAAGCATTTTTCTTCATTTAACACTTTCGAACTGTTACAATACGCAGCTAACATTTCTGAAATAGACTTAATGGTGGGAATTTTAACCCCCCACGACAGGCAAGAGAAGGGCCGGTGGCTTAAAAATTCAAGCCGTCTCCAACTTCTGGTTTTAATGAAGAGGCGGGTTGGGGGGGTGGGGGGCGATTAACCTGCTCTCCAGAGGCGGGACCATCATTTAAATATTTTAATGATGCTGCACTGCCTAAAATTTGAGGAGAGTTTTAAATTTAACTGATGTGGGCCGGGTTTCACAGGGCTTCGGAAAGCCGGCATCTAAAGAGAGGCAAGAAGCACTGGAGCCATCACGTAAGTGCCTTTCCAGCACCGCTCGTGAGTCAGGAGGAGCAGCAGTGCTTCCCCCACACGCCCTCAGCCCACCAAGCTAAATTGCTTTCCTCCCCATGAGCGGACCCCTCTCGTCGCGATCGGTCCGCCCCCCCCCCGCCCCCGCGCGATTGCCTCCCCCCCCCCACCCCCGCCGATCTCCTCCCAGACCCAAAATGTCCTCATCGCCCTCCCCCACCTCCGATCTACTGATGACCCTCAATTTTAAAAGGAAGGAAAAATTGAGGAAGGTAAGGAGTTCCACAGTTTTGTGGTTGGAGGAGATGTCGGAGATAGAGTAGCAGATGGTGCAACGAGTCTTCATTTCAGCGCACTGTGGATACAGGGAGGAGGATGAGTGTGTGGGATAGTGCATTAGGAGCTCAGGAGAAACACTGACTGCAGTAATACAATACGGATAAAATAAAGAGAAGAAAGGGAAAGGGAATTCTATTGGAAAGTATATACAGTGCAAAGTACTTATTGCTAACAGGCTTTAACACAATAATTGAATTTTTAAAAAATCTCTCCTGTTTGAAGAAATGCTGTTATCCCTCGTCATTAAAGGTTCCTGCTGTAGCGGGTTACAAAAAGACCATCACAATTATTTAGTGTTCAGGCTGTTCAGCTACTTAATGGCTGAAAACTTTGAAGTGGCATCCAGAAATAAAATGCCCATCTCACAGATTGCATGCTACATGCTCATTAATGAATCTGTTACTAAGTTCTGGTAAGCTCACACAACTGCAACAGAAAGCGAGAAGATGGAGGCTAGAGGTGAGAAGTTAACAAGCTTTTTATTGTTTCTTGGACACAAGTGCAAGTGAGGTTTTGGAAGAGCTTCTCCAGAGATGACACAGTACAACAAGTGTGAGGAGCTCATGGACTTCTTTGTCACTAAGATTGAGACCATCCGTTCAGCTGCCTCTGCCGCTTCTCTCCCTTCCCCTAGCCCACCGGGCCAAACCTCCGCTAAAGTTCTCCCCTGCCCTAGCCCTAAACTCACATCTTTCTCTAGTTTCTCTCTGATCTCCCCTCATGCCCTCTCCGAATTCAGCTTGTCCATGAGACCCACTTCCTGCTCACTTGAACCTATTCCCACTCAACTGCTGACCACCCAACTTCCTTTCCTGGCTCCCAAGTTAGCTGATATTGTTAACGGTTCTCACTCCTCAGGTACTGTCCCCCAATCCTTCAAATCTGCCGTTATCACCCCCTTGTCAAAAATACAACCCGTGACCCCTCCGTCCTTGCAAACTACCATCCCATCTCCAACCTCTCTTTCCTCTCCAAAGTCCTTGAATTTGCAAATCCATGCCCATCTTTCCCAGAACTCCATGTTTGAATCCCTCAAATCAGCTTTCTACCCTGCCACAGTACTGAAATGGCTCTTATCTAAGTCACAAATGGCATCCTATGTGACTGTGACCGTAGTAAACTGTCCCTCCTCATCCTTCTCGACCAGTTTGCAGCCAATGACACGACTGAACACACCATTCTCCTCCAAAGGCTCTCCACCGTCA
This sequence comes from Squalus acanthias, assembly GCA_030390025.1. Classification (NCBI taxonomy): domain Eukaryota; kingdom Metazoa; phylum Chordata; class Chondrichthyes; order Squaliformes; family Squalidae; genus Squalus; species Squalus acanthias. The sequence goes on along the minus strand of CM059433.1, from coordinate 21,005,087 downwards.
TCCAGCTGAGTGGGACTGCACTCGCCTGGTTCCATTCTTATCTATCCAGTCGTAGCCAGAGAATCACCTACAATGGCTTCTCTTCCCACTCCCGCACCTTTACCTCTGGTGTCCCTAAGGATCTATTCTTGGCCCCCTCCTATTTCTCATCTACATTCTGCCCCTCAACGACATCATCCGAAAACACAGGGGCGATTTTCTCAGCCCCGAGGAGGCGGGTATGGAGGCGGGACTGCCGGGAAAATGGCAGAATTTGGGGGCGGGTGGCAAACCCGCCCCCAACCCGCCTCCATGCCATCTTCCCAGGAGGCAGGTTGCCGTCCTGCGCCGGGCCCCGTCTCCTTGGAGGCAGGAAGGGATTAAAGCCTATTAACTGCCTGTTAACAGGTAGTTAACAGGCAGAAAATAGGATTATCCCGTTTTTGCCCTCACAAGTGTGGGCTTCCTGACGGCACCAAAACCCGCCAGGGTCACCGAGGCGAGTAGTGGGTCTGCGGGGGTCGGGGTGCAAAAGTGTGGTGTGAAGGTAAGTGATGGGTGCAAGAGTGTAGAGGTGAGTATCTGAGGTAAGTCCTAAGTGTTTTTAAAAGTGTACTTACCTTTGTTTCTCCCTGCAGGCTTTAGTTGGTTTCTACATGGAGAGTCTCGCACCTCTGTGTTGCAGATGAGAGATGTCCGTTGCATTCTTAGATGCAACAAACATCTCAATTCTGTAAAAAGAAGGTTGATGAGGTCTTGTATGCAAGAACTCATCAAACGACAGAGAATGTCAGTGTTTGACAGCTTCACAGAACTGTCAAACGATGACAATTCATCTGTCAAAATGTTTTGACAGATGACACGTCATATGTTGACGTGCTCTGCAACCGGCTTCCCCTTAATCGGCCTGCTAAACCCGCTGGGCAGGCTTAACAAGGTCAATCAAGGGAAAATTGCGTGGGTTGGCCACAACTCGATGGAGGCGGGACTGAAACCCGACAAGCAACAGTCCCGCCTCCATTCAGAAAATCGCCCCCACAGAGTCAGTTTCCACATGTACGCTGATGACACCCAGCTCCACCTCACTACCACTTTTCTCAACCCCTCCACAGTCTTTAAATTGTCTGACATCCAGTACTGAATGAGCAGTAATTTCCTCCAACTAAATATTGGGAAGACTGAAGCCATTGTCTTCGGTCCCCGCCAGAAACTTGAATATTACAACAACTTCACCAACTCCATCCCTGGCAACTGTCTGAGGCTAAACCAGACCATTCGCAAACTTGGTGTCATATTTGACCTCAAGTTGAGCTTCCAACCACATATCCTCACCAATACTAAGACGCATATTTCCACCTCCGCATCATCGCCCGACTCCGCCCCTGCCTAAGCACATCCGCTGCTTAAACCTTCATCCATGCCTTTGTTAGCTCTATACTTGACTATTCCAACAGACCCTTGGCTGGTCTCCCATCTTCCACACTCCATAAATATAAGGTAATCTAAAACTCTGCTGCCCATGTCCTAACTTGTACCAAGTCCCGTTCACCCATCACCCCTGTGCTTGCTGACCTACATTGGCTCCCGGTTAAGCAATGCTTTGATTTTAAAATTCTCATCCTTGTTTTCAAATGCCTCCATCACCTCACCCCTCCCTATTTCCGTAATCTCCTCCAGTCCTACCACCTTCTGAGATATCTGCGCTCCTCCAATTCTGGCTTCTTGAGCATCTCCGATTTTAATCGCCCTACCATTGGCGGCCATGCCTTCAGCTGCCTAGGCCCTAAGCTCTGGAATTCCCTCCCTAAACCTCTCCATCTCTCTACCTCTCTTTCCTCCTTTAAGACGCTCCTTAAAACCTACCTCTTTGACCAAGCTTTTGCTCATCTGCCCTTATAACTCCTTGGGCCGAAAATTGATCCCGGGACGCGAGAGTACGCACTGCGTACTCTCGCGTATTCCCACTCCAATTGCCGGTTTTCTGCATGCCCTGCGCATGCGCTGAAAACCGGCAATTGCTCTTCTGAAAAGGGGGCGGGTCCTGGGTGCATCGCGTGCGCGCTACAGGCTGCGCGCACGCTGTGCACTTCATGCTTTGGATGCGCAGGTAAGTAGGGAAGATTTTGGAAATGTAAAAAGGAGGAGTCAGACCCGCTTTTAAGAAGGTAAGTAGTGAATTAAGTATTTTTTTGAATTTTTTTTTACAGGTATATCTTTTTTAGAGACTTTAAAGACAGGTAAGTTTATTTTTATAACTTTTTAAAAGATTTTAAATTTTTTCAAAAATTTAATTTTTTATTTAAAATGGTTAATTTAATTAACTATACTTATTTTATTAATGCGATGGTTTTTTTTTTAATTTAATTGAGGTTTAGCTGTTATTTTGGGGGGGTGTAAGATTCATAGATTTCACAGCCATGCTGTGAGACTTATGAATGGAAGATGGTGTGCTGCCATTGGCTCTAACTGAGTCACGTGATCCCACAGCTCGCACGAATTCACTACGCCGCTGGGATACGCAAGCCCAGCACAGCTGATGTCTGGAACATCAAGTTCGTGCGAGCTGGATCTGAAAAAGCACAAGCGAGGTGAGAGATCGCGGGGAAGGCTTACCCCCGCGGGAACAGAGCGAGATCAATTTCTGGGCCCTTATGTGGCTCAGTGACGAATTTCGTTTGATAATGCTCCTGTGAAGTGCCTTGGGACATTTTACTACGTTAAAGGTGCTATATAAATACATGTTATTGTTGTTGTAGTATTCAAGTTTTGGATTGCTTTGTGGAGCATCAAGTGTGGTTGTCATAATTCCAATCCCAGAACTGACATTCCTCTACTTATCTATTTTTCCATGATATTTTCAAGAAGTACAAGAAAGATAGAGCCAGAGTTTACTGTCAAAATAACAGTGAGGCTAATAGCGTTCACTGCTATATACGCACAATTCGGATAGCAACTTCAGACGAATGCACAAGTGCAGTTAAATATGAAAATCCAGAAGTTGCTTCTCCTCCGTAAACTGCGCGAAAAGGGCATCTCGCCATCTGGCTCCCCATTCAAAGTATTGAACGGAGTGAAGTTCCTGTCCTGACGTCGTAGATACGGCTTGCACTTGCCACAAAAAATTAGGACTTGTCCATTTCAGTCTAAGTTCCCTTTTTAATGGCATGATAAGTCTTAATTACTGCCAAACAACATCTCTGGGACTGAAAATTAACTTTTACAAGTGTGTAGTCTCATTCCTTCAGATTTTAATTGTTGGAGATTTTCTTTCTGTCTCTTTTTTCTCTCTCTCTCTTAATCCAATCTTTCTTTCCCTCTTTTTATTTTGCTTTCTTTAGCTGATTTGACATTGAATCCACTATTCTAACTGGTTCAGGCTCTGCACTGTGCAATCCTCAATCTGATTGGTTAAGGAGACACGCAGTTGCTCGCCCTGTTCACACAGGTCCCAGATGCCCTGTAGAGGGTGCAGCACCATTTCTGTCAGGTACCAACAGCAACTTGCAGCAAGAAATATCAAGGGCAAGTCTAATGAACGGCAGGTGGCATTTCTTCGACGGCTACAGTAAATTCTGGCTCACTGACTCTTAGGGGGTGATTTTGCCAATGGGGACGTGATGGAGGCGGGACTGCTGCTTGTCGGGTTTTAGTCCCGCCTCCATTGACGTCCGGCCAACCTACGCTATTTTCCCTTGATTGACCTTGTTAATCCCGCCCAGCAGGCTAAGCAGGCCAATTAAGGGAAAGCCGGTTACTGGTGACGTCAGCGAGTGACGTTTCATCTGTCAAGAGCTTTTGACAGATGAATTGTCATTGTTTGACAGCTCTGTGAAGCTGTCAAACACTTACAATCTGTCTTCTAAATTGAGACCTGGGACACAGGCTCAATTTGAGATCTCTCCTGAGCAGAAAGCAGAAGGCTGATGCATTTGAGAATGCAGCGGCCATTCTGCTTTCTCTGCCAGTGAGATGAGGGACTCCCAAGACCTGAAGGGTTGAAGCCTGGAGGAAGAAGCAAAGGTAAGTAAAGCTTTTAAAACACTTAAGACTCACCTCACACACTTACCTCTCCACACTTGCACTCATCACTCACCTGCACACCGGACATCTCGGCCCCTCCGACCTCCGCAGGCGAGGTTCGGATCCGTCGGGAAGCCCACACTTTAGGGCTCAAAATAAGGATTATCCAAAAAACTGCCTGTTAACTACCTGTTAACAGGCAGTTAATTGGCACTAATCCCCTTCCCACCTCGAGGACGCGGCTCCCAGCGCGGGTTGGGTATCCGCCTCATGGGAAGATGGCACGGAGGCGGGTTGGGGGCGGGATGGGTACCCGCCCCCAGATTCTGCCATTTTCCCGGCAGTCCCACCTCCAAACCCGCCTCCCCAGGACTGGCAAAATCGTCCCCATATTTTCTATTAATTGGCTTTCTCAACAATTGATTATTTCTAACATATCTTGTCATATCTTTACAATCTAAGTGAATATGGGAGGGTAACACATTTGTGAGACTGAACAGCAGAATTGAAAGAAGATAAAGATTTGTTAGCTGATGTCCTATATACACCTAAATGATAGTACCTACTTAAAGATGAGAAAGATTTACAAAAATACCCAACATAATATTGTTACCAGGTCCCATAACAACTATGAAGAAGCAGACAGGAATTGTACTGGATTACTGCAGGAACCTTGCACTTCTGGAGCACACCTGAACTTCGTGAGCAAAGTGTCAATCAGCATGTGCCTCTGTTATGTTTTCAGTGATGAAAGAGCTCAACAGCCTGAACACAAAGGACTTGTGAAAGCTTCTTTGTAACCTGGTAACCACTCCAGTGCTGAGTGGTAGCAGCATTTCTTCAAGCAATTAGTTGGGGGCAGTTGATTTTTATTCAATAATAGTGTTAAAATTTAAAAGTAGGAAATACGTTGTACTGTAAAGACTTTTCAATAGATTGCTCTTTGCCTTTAATAATTAGTGCTCCAATATAAGTTTTTGTCAAAAAAAACCTCAATATTTTTACTTCTGTATTGATTCATACATAGGGTATTTTATAGGTTAATGAACTGTATTCATAAATTATTTGCTTCATTTGTGAGAAATGTTGGAACATAGGAAAATAGTGCTTTTTTTTCTTCAATTTTAAGTTTATTTCTTTTAAGGTAGTTCATAGTTAAGGTAGTTCGGGAGAGCGAGAATCCGAGAGTTTAGATTTGAGGTAAGAGTTTTTAAATTAAAAGTATGGCAGGGGACCTCAGTCCCGTGCGTTGCACGGCCTGCAGCATGTGGGAATTTCCAGACGCTTCTTGCAGTCAGGATGACCACATGTGCAGTAAGTGCCAACGGTTTGGCCAACTTGAGATCCGGTTTTCGGAGCTCGAGCATCAGCTGGAGGCACTGCGGTGTATCCGCGAGGCTGAGAGTTACATGGATAGCATGTTTTTAGATGTGGTCACCCCTTAGCTTAAGAAAGTGCAGTCAGAGAGGGAATGGGTGACCACCAGTCAGAAGAAGGGGGGCAGGCAGGTAGTCAGGAAAGCCCCAGAGTGCATCTCACTCAACCACCGTTTTTCTGTGTTAGAAAATGGTGAAAGTGACGGTTCCTCTGGGGAGTGCAGCCAGAGCCAAGTTCACGGCACTGTGGGTGGCTCAGCTGCACAAGGGGGGAGGAGTAAGAGTGGAAGGGCAATAGTGGTAGGAGACTCAATAGTGAGGGGTGCAGACAGGCGTTTTTGCGGCTGCAGATGTGACTCCAGGATGGTACGTTGCCTCCCTGGTGCCAGGGTCAAGGATGTCACTGAACGGCTGCAGGGCATTCTGAAGGGGGAGGGCGAACAGTCAGAGGTCGTGGTTCACATTGGTACCAACGACATAGGTAGAAAGAGGGATGAGGTCCTGCAACAAGAATTTAGGGAGCTAGGTAGCAGATTAAAAAGCAGGACCTCAAAGGTTGTAATCTCTGGATTACTCCCGGTGCCACGTGCTAGTGAGTATAGGAATAGGAGGATAGAGCAGATGAATGCGTGGCTAAAGAGTTGGTGCAGGAGGGAGGGCTTTAGTTTCCTGGATCACTGGGTCTGCTTCTGGGGAAGGTGGGACCTGCACAAGTCGGACGGGTTGCACCTGAACCGGAACGGGACCAACATCCTTGCGGGGAGGTTTGCTAGTACTGTTGGGGGGTGGTTAAACTAACTTGGCAGGGGGATGGGATACGGAGTGGAGCTATAGTAGGGGGTGATGCACAGCCAAATATAGAGGAAAAACAAGTCAGCCTGGAAGGCAGAGCAAATATGTAACGGCACAAGGGAGTATGGCAAGGCTGGATGGCATTTATTTTAATGCAAGGAGTCTTGCGAGTAAGGCAGATGAATTGAAGGTGTTGATGAACACATGGGAGTATGATATTGTTGCTGTCACAGCGACATGGTTGAGGGAGGGGCAGGACTGGCAGCTCAATATTCCGGGGTATAGAATCTTCAGGTGAGACAGAGGGGGGTGTAAAAGAGGAGGGGGGTGTCGCAATATTAATCAAGGAGTCAATTACTGCTGTAAGGAGGGATGATATCTTAGCAGGTTCCTCTAATGAGGCCATATGGGTAGAACTTAAAAACAAAAAGGGGGCAAGCACTTTGCTGGGAGTGCACTATAAGCCCCCAAACAGTCAGCGGGAGATAGAGGAACAGATATGTGGGCAAATCTCAGAGAAGTGTAGAAATAATAGGGTAATAATAGTAGGGGATTTCAACTTCCCCAATATTAACTGGGATAGTCAGAGTGTGAAAGGCTTAGAGGGTGTGGAATTCTTAAAGTGCATCCAGGAGAGCTTTTTGAGCCAGCATGTAGAAAGTCCTACAAGAGAGGGGGCGGTACTGGACCTAATTCTAGGGAATGTAGCCGGGCAAGTGGTAGAAGTGTCAGTAGGAGAGCATTTTGGTGACAGTGACCATAATTCGGTGAGATTTAAGGTAGTCATGGAAAAGGACAAAAATGGACCGGAAATAAAGGTTCTAAATTGGGGGAAGGCCGATTTTAATATGATAAGGCAGGATCTGGCCAAAGTGGACTGGGATCAGCTACTTGTAGGAAAATCCACATCAGAGCAGTGGGAGTCATTCAGAAAGGAAATAGAGAGAGTACAGCACCAACATGCTCCCGTAAAGGTCAAGGGTGGGACCAACAAATCCAGGGAACCCTGGATGTCAAGGGATATACAAGAATGGTTTAGGAAAAAAAGGGAGGCTTTTGGCAGATACAAAGGACTAAAAACAGTGGAAGCCCTAGAGGAGTATAGAAGGTGCAGGGGGGTACTTAAAAAAGAAATTAGGAGAGCAAAAAGGGGGCATGAAAAAACACTAGCGGGCAAAATAAAGGAAAATCCCAAGGTGTTTTACAAGTATATTTAGGGCAAGAGGATAACCAGGGAAAGAGTAGGGCCCATTCGGGACCAAAGTGGCAATCTGTGTGTAGAGCCGAAAGATGTAGGTGAGGTTTTAAATGAATATTTTGCATCTGTGTTCACTATGGAGAAGGACGATGTAGGCATAGAAATCAGGCAGGGGGATTGTGATATACTTGAACAAATTAGCATTGAGAGGGAGGAGGTACTAGCGGTTTTAGCAGGCTTAAAAGTGGATAAATCCCCAGGCCCAGACGAGATGTATCCCAGGCTGCTGTGTGAGGCAAGGGAGGAGATTGCAAGGGCTCTGACACAAATTTTCAGAACCTCTCTGGCCACAGGGGAGGTGCCAGAGGACTGGAGGACAGCTAACATAGTACCATTATTCAAGAATCGTAGTAGGGATAAACCAGGGAATTACAGGCCAGTGAGCCTAACATCAGTGGTAGGGTAATTATTGGAAAAAATTCTGAGGGACAGAATTAGTCTCCACTTGGAGAGGCAAGGATTAATCAAGGATAGTCAGCATGGCTTTGTCAGGGGGAGATCATGTCTAACCAATTTGATTGAATTTTTCGAGGGGGTGACTAGGTGTGTGGATGAGGGCAGTGCAGTTGATGTAGTCTGCATGGACTTCAGTAAGGCTTTTGACAAAGTCCCGCATGGAAGACTGGTCAAGAAGGTAAGAGCCCATGGGATCCAGGGCAATTTGACACATTGGATCCAAAATTGGCTTAGTGGCAGGAGGCAGAGGGTGATGGTCGAAGGTTGTTTTTGTGACTGGAAGCCTGTGTCCAGTGGTGTACCGCAGGGATCGGTGCTGGGTCCCTTGCTGTTTGTAGTGTACATTAATGATTTAGATATGAATGTAGGAATTATGATCAGTAAGTTCGCAGATGACACGAAAATTGGTGGAGTGGTAAATAGCGAGGAGGGAAGCCTCAGGCTACAGGACGATATAGACGGGTTGGTCAGATGGGCAGAACAGTGGCAAATGGAATTTAACCCTGAAAAGTGTGAGGTGATGCATTTTGGGAGGACTAACAAGGCAAGGGAATACACAATGAATGGTAGGACCCTAGGAAAGGACAGAGGATCAGAGGGACCTTGGTGTGCATGTACATAGATCCCTGAAGGCAGCAGGACAGGTAGATAAGGTGGTTAAGAAGGCATATGGGATACTTGCCTTCATTAGCCGAGGTATAGAACATAAGAGCAGGGAGGTTATGATGGAGCTGTACAAAACGCTAGTTAGGCCACAGCTGGAATACTGTGTGCAGTTCTGGTCGCCACACTATAGGAAGGATGTGATTGCATTAGAGAGGGTGCAGAGGAGATTCACCAGGATGTTACCTGGACTGGAGCGTTTCAGCTATGAAGAGAGACTGGACAGGCTGGGGTTGTTTTCCTTAGAGCAGAGAAGGCTGAGGGGGGACCTGATTGAGGTGTGCAAAATTATGAGGGGCATAGATAGGGTAGATAGAAAGGAACTTTTCCCCTTAGTAGAGGGGTCAATAACCAGGGGGCATAGTTTCAAGGTAAGGGGCAGGAGGTTTAGAGGGGATTTGAGGAAAAACTTTTTCACCCAGAGGGTGGTTGGAATCTGGAACTCACTGCCTGAAAGATGGTAGAGGCAGGAACCCTCACAACATTCAAGAAGCATTTAGATGAGCACTTGAAATGCCATAGCATACAAGGCTATGGACCAAGTGCTGGAAAATGGGATTAGAATAGATAGGGCTTGATGGCCAGTGCAGACACGATGGGCCGAAGGGCCTCTTTCTGTGCTGTATAACTCTATGACTCTATAGGAACAGGAGTAGGCCATTTAGTCCCTCGAGCCTGAACCGTCATTCAATGGCTGATCTGTGGTCTAACTCCACATACCCGTCTTTGCCCCATATCCCTTAATAGCTTTGGTTAACAAAAATCTAACAATCTCAGATTTAAAATCAACAATTGATCTAGCATCAACTGCTGTTTGAGGAAGAGAGCTCCAAACATCTACCGCCCTTTTTGCGTAGAAGTGTTTCCTAATTTCACTCCTGGAAGGTCTGGCTCTAACATTTAGGTTATCTCCCCCTAGTCCTAGACTCCCCAACCAGCAGAAATTGTTTCTCTCTATCTACCCTATCAGTTCCCCTTAATATCATAAAAAATTCGATCAAATCACTCCTTAACCTTCTAAATTCTAGGGAATGCAACCCTAATTTGTGTAATCTCTCCTCGTAACTTAACTCTTGAAGTCCGGGTATCATTCTAGTAAACCTACGTTGCACTCCCTCCACGGCCAATATATCCTTCCTAATGTGTGGTGCCCAGAACTACTCATAGTGCTCCAGGTGTGGTCTAACCAGGGTTTTGTATAGCTGCAGCATAACTTCTACCCCCTTGTATTCTAGTCCTCTATATATAAAGGCCAGCATTCTATTAGCCTTTTTGATTATTTTCTGTACCTGTCCATGACATTTTAATGATCTATGTACATGGACTCCCAAGTCTCTTTGGACCTCCACTGTTTCTAGCTTTTCACCATTTAGAAAGAACTTTGATCGGTCCTTTTTAGATCCAAAGTGGATGACCTCACACTTGCCTATATTGAAATCCATTTGCCACAGTTTTGCCCATTTATTAATATCTCTTTGTAATTTTATGCTTTCATCTACACTGGTTACGATGCCGCCTATCTTTGCATCATTGGTAAACTTGGACATATGGCTCTCTATCCCATCATTTAAGTCGTTAAAAAATACAGTGAATAGTTGAGGCCCCAACACAGATCCCTGTAAGACACCACTCATCACATCCTACATCCTGCCAATTAGAGGACCTGCCCATTAGCTCTGCTCTCTATCTCCTGCCACTCAGCCAATTTCCTAACCAGGTCAATAATTGGCCTTCAATTCCATGAGTTTCAACTTTAGCTAACAGTCTCTTATGAGGGACTTTATCAAATGTCTTCTGGAAGTCCATATAAATAACATTTGAGTCACCTCTTCAAAAAATTCAATCAGGCATGACCTACCCATTACAAATCCATGCTCTCTCTGATCAGCTGAAAATTTTCAAGGTATTCAGTCACTCTATCCTTAATTATAGAGTCTAGTAATTGACTGACAACAGATGTTAGACTAACTGGTCTATAATTCCATGGTTTCCCTCTCTCACCTTTCTTAAATAGCAGAGTGACATGCTCAATTTTTCAATCTAAAAGAACTGCACCTGAATCGAGAGAACTTTGGAAGATTATAGTTGGAGCATCTGCAATGTTCTCATCTACTTCCTTTAAAATCCTGGGCTGGATACCTTCTGGTCCTGGGGATTTGTCACTCTTTAGTGCCATTACTTTCTTTATTACTGTTATTTTGCTTACGTTAATTTTGTTGAGTCCCCGTCCCTGATTCAATGTTAGTTTCCTTGGATTGTCCGGCATGCTATCCTCTTCCTCTACTGTAAATACTGACACAAAGTAATTATTCAACAGGTTTGCCATTTCCTTATTTTCATTTACAATATCACCGTTATCCGTTTTCAAGGGGCCCACATTACCTCTGACTCTACCCTGTCTTTCCTAATAAATTTGTAAAAAAAAATTGGTGATGATTTTGATAACCCTTGCAAGTTTCTTTACTTATTCCCTTTTTATAGCTGTTACTATTTGTTTGGTCAACTTTTGTTGTTTTTTGCATCTCTCCCCAGTCACCAGGATCTGTACGATTTTTTGGATTTTTGTACGCTTTTTCTTTTAGTATTATGTTGTCCCTTACCTCTTTCATCGTCCATGGCTTTTTTTTTTGGCAAGTAGAGCTCTTGCCCTAAGGGGTATAAACTGCTTCTGGTATGGACAGTTAGTCCTACTCTTACAAAACAGCCACCTGGTACACTGCCGATTCCATAACACAGATTCAGAAACCCAAGTCATATATGGCCACAAAAGGTAGTGTCTTTTGCAATTTGTTTTTAATTTGTTGGGTGAGTTTAGTCATGAAAGCTGTCCATTACTGAGAGGTTGGTAGTGCCTCTGCTTCTTCATGGATGAATATTCTAACCACACACTTTTTATTTCACTGTCAGTAAGCGGAGGAATCAGGATGACAAGATGAATAGCATGATATATTGTAATTGAAACTAGAAAATCTGCTGTAAACTACTAAAAGTCAATAACAACATACATTATATTAATAGTTAGTGAAAGTCATCAGGTACAAATTCATTAGGTACAATATTCAACTTCAGGTAGTTTATGTGTAGACCAAATTTTAATTTTAATATATAACAAAGGGATTTGAAAGGATAAGACAAGGCCATTGTGCCCATTGAAGCTCATCTTCTAATACTCGGAACCGTCCCAGCTGAGATTTCAATTACCTTCTGAGCTCTCCGAATGCTTTTATCTCTACTCCCTACTTGGCAAATGATTCCAAACACATATCACCCTTTGAATGAAACAATTATTTCTACTTGACAATTAAAATTTACATTTTATATTTAAATTGATGACCTCTAAAGTAATAATCTTGGTTTACTTTATCCATATCATTTAATATACATCCTCTGCCCCACCCCCACTTAACAATCGGGACTATAGAATTTAGGCTTCTCTAATCTTTACCTCACAGCTCATATCCTTAACATTTGTGATAATTCCTATTGCTCATCATTGCACCCTGCCCAGTGCTTGTTGTAGTGGTTTGGACCCTCTACCAATTCTCTTCATTCATGTTAATAGTGCATTGCAGTTTACATGAGCAGTCACGTGTTTCTTATCATAAGATTTACAACCATTTATGTGCCATGAATGGAAGCAAAGTGCCACAGGATTAACAATTATGCCCTTTTAACCAATAGACATATCATTCAGGCTAAAACGCTAAGCTGAATTAATTTACAAAAAATAGGATTAGGATTATAGAAGAACAAAAAAGTACAGCAAGATACTGACAGTATGAACAAAGATTGAACCAGTCCATACGAGTTTACAATATCTTCTTCAGAGCATAATCCTTGCACCGTCCAATGGTCGACATACATGGATGAGGCAAATGTTCTTGTCGTCTGCAAGGAGCTCAGACATTACCTTTAGAAACTGTTCAAATGGAATTGAAGAAAAGGGACAGCCAGCTTTATCCTTCACACGTGGACTGTTCCTTTGAAGAAGCCCACAGTCCTTTCTTAACAAGCTAGTAATTGTAATATTAATTAATTCTATTTCTATGTGGGTGGAATGCAAATAGCAGCTCCATCGCTGTTTGGAGAACTATTTATCAGTTCAGCCTTTTGGAATTTTCATCCCTTATAATAGTTGTGACAAACACAGGCAACAAGTTTCTGATAGCTTACAGCAGCAAAGCTGCATATGTTATTACTTTAAAAACACTGAGGTATTAACCAAAAAACCGTGACCTGCGCACATCCTGTTCACACGAAGTGACATTGACAGCGAGCTGCATCGAGTTACATCCGAGTCTACAGCACAAAAATAGGCAATTCGGCCCACTGGTCTATGTCGACGTTTATGCTTCACACAAGCTTACTCTCACTTCTCTTGATCAAACCCTATCAGCATATCCTTCTATTCCTTCCTCCCTCATGTGTTTATCTAGCTTCCCCTTAAATGCATCTATACAGTTTGCCTCAACTATTCCTTGTGGTAGCAAGTTCCACATTCTACCACTCTTTGGGTAAAGAAGTTTCTCTTGAATTCCCTATTGGATTTATTAGTGACCATCTTATATTCATGGCCTCTAGTTTTGGTCTCCCCCAGAAGTGGAAACATTTTCTCCATGTCTACCCTATAAAAATGAGAAGTCGCACAACACCAGGTTATAGTCCAACAGATTTATTTAATTTTACAAGCTTTCGGAGCTGTCGCTCCTTCCTCAGGTAAGTTAGCAGTGAGAGATATAAAACCTATAAAACCCTTTCATTATCTTAAAGACCTCTATTTGCTCACCCTCAGCATTCTCTTTTCTAGAGAAAAGAGCCCCAGGCTGTTCAGTCTTTCCTGATAAGTATAACCTCTCAGTTCTGGTATCATCCTTGTAAATATTTTTTGCACCTTCTACAATGCCTCTATATCCTTTTTATTATATGGAGACCATAACCATGCACAATACTCCAAGTGTGGTCTAACCAAGGTTCTATACAAGCTTAAGATGACTTCCCTGCTTTTCAATTCTATCCCTCTAGAAATAAACCCAGTGCTTGGTTTGCTTGTTTTGTTCCCTTATTAACCTGCATTGCTACTTTTAGTGATTTGTGTACCTGTACCCCTAAATCCCCATTTAGTCTTTTATTATCCAAGCAGAATGTGGCCTCCTTATTCTTCCTACCAAAATGCAGCCCCTCACACTTATCTAGATTGAAATTAATTTGCCAGGATTAATTTGCCCATTCTGCAAGTTTATTACTGGCCCGGATTTTGTGGTAAAAATAATGGTGAAGCTACCAGTGCTCACTGTTATTAAAGAGTAAATCGGACAGCAGCTTCCGGTGACCCCACATGTGCAGTTAAACGTGGAAATCAGGAAGTTGCGGTCCCAGTTGCCCTGCTCCTTCAGAAGCTTCGCTACACCGGTATCTCACTGAGAGACTCAACATTGAAACACATGGAATAGCGTGAAGTTGCTGTACTTACCCATTAGATACCTACTAAACTCATCAGAAAAACTTGCGGCTTGTCCATTCTAGTGTAAGTGGATTTTTAATGGCGTGATAAGACTTAATTACTGCCAAACAACAGAAATGTGGAGTTTCATTCCTTCAGATTTTAATTATTGTTGGAGAGTTTTAAAACATTTTTTTTTCTCTGTCTCTTTTATCTCTTCTCTTAATCTCACCTTTCTTTCCCTCTCTTTATTTTGCTTTCTGTATATGATTTGGCATTGAATTAAATATTCTAATTTACACTTCCTGGTTCAAACTCTGCACTGCTCATGAAGAATTCTTCAATCTGATTGGTGAAGGAGACACAAAGGTCCCATATCCCCTGTAGAGGGCGCTGTGTTGAAATGGCTTTCCAATCACTGCAATTTCCAGTGCAAAAGCCCACAGAAGATCTGTTGGTGAGTGTAATGAAAAGCTGGCACTGTTCATTCACTGTTGACCGCTAAATCAGGGCTAATGTCTTCTTGTATTTTGTCGCATTCTTCCTTTGTATTAACTATACCCTCAATTTGGTGTTGTCCGCAAATTTAGAAATTGTACTTCTGATTCCCGAGTCCAAATCATTTATCTAAATGGCGAACAGTGGTCCCAGCACCGATCCTTGTGGAACACTACTTTCCACCTATTGCTAGCCTGAGTAGCTGCCCTTAACCACTACACACTGTTTTCTGTTTTGTAGCCAGCTTGCTATCCATTCTGCTACCCGTCCCCTAGTTCCACATACTCTGACCTTTGTCATGAGTCTACTATGCGGTACCTTATCGAAGGCCTTTTGAAAATCCAAATATATTACATCTACTACATTACCCTTATCTACTCTTTCTGTTACTTCTTCAAAGAATTAAATAAGGTTGGTCAAGCATGACCTTCCCTTTTGAAATCTGTGCTGACTGCTGTTCATTATATTTTCTGTTTCCAGCTGTTTTTCTATTACATCTTTGAGTAAGGATTCCATTATCTTTCTTACCACCAACGTTAAGCTAATTAGCCTAGAGTTCCCTGGACTTGTTCTATCTCCTGTTTTAAATATAGGAATAACATTACCTTTCCACTAGTCCTCTGGCACTATTCCCTTTTCTAATGATTTTTTATATATATGTAATAGTGCCTTTGCTATCTCTTCCCTAACTTCTTTCAATATGTGCGGATGCAATCCATCCGGACCAGGGGTTTTATCATCTCCTGTTCTCTAGATAGTACCTTCTCTCACCTCCCCACATAAAAAAAACACCAGAAATCTGTTCAGGACGCTGCCAACAGAAACCCAGTTTAAATTTAAAAGCCTTAGTCTTAGATTAAAAGAAAGAAAAATATATAATTAATAAATATTAATGGTTTGAAGAAAGATGGACTTCTGCTCGAGTCACACATGCACATCCGTTCTGCAGCTTGATGGCAAAAAACATGGGGGGAAAAATTCGGATGATTTGCGCCTCCCGGGACGCAAAGCAACTAGCGCCCGGGCTTGGCGCCCATGAAATTCAGCCGGTGGTTAGCGGCAGCTGCAGCTGGTAGCGCCCGCGCCTTTGGCGATGATGTCATTGCAGTGCGCAACGCCCCGCTCGCGCCCCGGCCGCAAACTTGGCTTGCGCCCCCTGACCTACCACCGGACACTATGTCCGACAGGGTCAGGGTGGCGTTTTTGCGGCCGGGGCGATGATAATTAAAGGTAAGGTGCCGGGCAGCCATTTTTTTTGGGCCGCCTGCCAGCACCTGCCCCCTCTGGCCTCCTGCTGCGGGGTGCCGGCCGCGATCGGTCAGCCCAGTACTCTTCTTGAGTGCCAGGCTCTTTTGCCGGCACCCCGCTCCCCGGTGGTCCAGCAAGGCCCCTCCCCTTTAATCAGGGGAGGGAGGCCTGTAGTACCGTGGCGCTATGTGCTGACACACATGGTGTGCTGCACGTAGCGCCACGATATTCAATGGGAGCGCCCCAAGAGAGAGGGGGAGCGCTTCAGTAGTGCCCCGCCTCCTGCTTGGGGCACTACTATTGAATTTCGGGCGTGGGGTTGCTAACTTTTTCGGGGCGCTAAAAGTAGCGCCCTGGCGAAGTTATCACCCCAAAGGGAGCGCGAGCCAATTTCCCCCCCCCATGAAGTGTAGCATGTAGGAATTTTCGTTAAACCATAAACTTTAAACCCCGTAGAAACTAGCCAACACAGCTGTGGACATAATCATTGCAGGCTCTATCATAAAGTAAAATATTATTTTAGAAGTAACTTGCTTTGTGTTCTTGCTGGTGTCTGATGATAAATAGACCTCATGAGCGCTGATGCATTAAATACATGGCGAATCCATACACTCGACCTTACCTTTCATTCCATTATGCAAAGTGGAGATATGAAGCACAGGTATGTAAATATGAGTTGTTTTATTATTAAGACTTCTATTATTATGCAGAAACCCTCGTGTTTTTTTTCCTCTGTTGGAAGAGCATTTTTCAGTAGAGTTTCTGCATAATAATTGCTTCATTACCTGTTCAAGTTGTTACACAAAGAGAATGAAATCAACTTGAAGGCAGCTTGCCAAGCCATTCATCTTTGTTGCATGTTATGACCCAAGCAAAAATGTAATTGCATTTTCACCAGTCAGAACCAAATGTAGCTGTTGTCATGCACTGCATTGGAAATAAATGGTGCAATGCACTTACTTTGTTTCAGTTGTCAAGTCTAGAAATTCAGTCACGGTTTTGATTTTTATCTGTAATTTTCTTCTCTCTTGAAGGTGTTAACTTATGCTGGGATACAACGCCAGGCAACCTTCGAATACCTTTCCAACGAGCCATTTTTCACGAAGCAGCTTAAATGGTGATTGCTGGCAGGCCATTCAGCCATGAGGGGCATCTGGGGTCCAACGCACCTCCTGAGCATTTTGTAAACTAGGTTTGACATTGCACTCATTATACACAACATGAGGTATTGAACTGAAGTGGTGCAAGACCACTGCCTCCAGCGAGTCTCACTGTGTTTTTGACCTGGAAATGAGTCAGGCCCTGACTCCGGATTTACACGGCGAGTTTAACGTTGGTGCCAAGCTGAAATCATGTCACACCAATGCTAAATGCGTGGTGTAAATGCACTCTAATTGAGACATAAGGGAGAGCTCTAAGAGATGCTCAGAACTGTACTAGAATAACTCCCGGAGACATCGAAGTGTTTTAGGAGGACTCAAATCTGAAATATTTTTACAATAAATCTGCTCTTTCAAAGCCTCGTTTATAGCAACTAAATTAGTACCGCTTCCTACAATTAACTACACCAATTAGCGAGAATTGCAGTTTATTTTACAAAAAGATGTATTC
This sequence comes from Squalus acanthias, assembly GCA_030390025.1. Lineage (NCBI taxonomy): Eukaryota > Metazoa > Chordata > Chondrichthyes > Squaliformes > Squalidae > Squalus > Squalus acanthias. The sequence goes on along the minus strand of CM059433.1, from coordinate 20,987,746 downwards.
TTTATGTTGCTTTTTTAAAAAAAAAGTGATTATCAATCTAATTTTTGCGTGAATGCGTATCTATTTAAATGAACAAGAAAATATTGTATTCCCACCCCAATTTCCTTGACATTTCTCCTGAAGGCGGTGATTCATACCACGCTATGGTTCCAAACTGCATTGGCCCACTTATGTATTAAAATATTTGGCAGATTATCACTGGTAGAAGCACAACATTACCAATTCTACCACTGCCAACAGCAAAATACAATTGATGAAATGTTAATGTATCAGTTAAAGCGGGATGAAATTGAATTAAATGTTAAAAGTGCTTCCATTCCATTTACTACCTAAAAGCCCATTCCCTCATACGCATGACAGCTTACATGTTTTCTTGCAATTTAAGAACCATCACAAATTACTACTACAGTAAACTACCAATAAACTGCCCCTTGACCTCCATCCATTATCAGGCCTGTCACTTGTTCTTCCTAGTAGATTATTTAACTTTGTGCTGCTGCTTTTCCAGATGGAGGTTCAGAGCATTTACTTTAAAGTATCATCATTTCTATTATGTCATTATTCGTGGAATTGTTACAGCATAGAAAAAGAAAAAGAAATGGAAATACCAAGTATTAAAATGTTCCAAATTACCATTTTGCCCAAACTGACCGCCAATGAGCATAACAGCTCAGTTAGCAGGCCGTGGAGAAGGAACCCTATTGTTCTCAACATTGGCATAAGTATAGTCGATGATCAGGGACCCGGGTTTACAGTGACTGAATACAGCCGCTTCTATACTGGTGCCTGTTTAGATTGGATTCTGGCAGATCTGTGAGTTGGCACTCCCGGCATCGATCCTGCCAAACCAGCTCCCTTTTCCCAGTGGCAAAATGGAGGGATTTTCTCCCCCCGGATGTAAAACAACAACAAGCATTTGCATTTAATAAGTGTCTTTAATTTAAAAGGAGCATTAGCCAGATTCTGCTTTTATTACATGGGAATCTGAGATTTCTACTGATATTTTGAGGATATATTAAGAAACGATTAATATGAGCAGATGTGGGATGAACTTCTAAATGTATCATCCTGTGTTTCAGCATTGTGTCCATTGGGGTGAATGGGAGGCGACAGCATTTAAAACTTGACTTGAATTATTTGCACAATCTAATCAAAATGATTTGCTGTGACATCAGACTTCGATCATGGCCCATCCAGAATAGGTTAGGGCACACCGATTTCCAATCCTAGCTATGCCACTGCTTTTAGCCCTGAGGAACGCTACCGTAGCACCCGCCACCGCCATTTTCATTGTCGTGTCATTGATATTTGAAAAAAGTAGCCATGGAAGCAAAGCTGTCTTTTGATGGACAGCCAATTGAATGGCCTTCTGGGCGGAAACCACTATTATCGAATTTAGACTATTGTCTTGCAAAGAGGGCAGAACTGGACTGTTGCACAAAGTGGAGGTCCTTGATCTCCACGTCAGAACTGCAGTGATCGCACATGTCCATTTGCATTTCAAACATATCTGAACTCAAAAGTCACCGGTTGCTGAGAGGGCCACTGAGAACAATATTTCAGGGAATCTTGTTTTGGGAACTCATGATGGAATAATAGTTGGAGGTAGAAAGGAACTAATCCCCTTAATAATGGGAATAAACAGGTGCATCTGAGGTGAAAACTCAAAATTCCTCCCATTCATGGCATACCGAGGTATGGAAATGATATTCTGGGTCACACGGCATCAGTACCACCAAAGCAGCATTGCCCTGCAATAAATATATGAGCTTTTTAGTATTAAAGTTGGATAAGCAGTTATAGCCACATCCCTTGTCAACAACGTCAACAACTTGCATTTGTACTACCATTCCCATCAAGCCAGGGGACCAACCCTGGTTCAATAAGGAGTGTAGAAGAGCATGCCAGGAGCAGCACCAGCTGTACCTAAAAATGAGGTGCCAACCTGGGGAAGCTGCAACACTGGACTACATGCATGCTAAAAAGCGGAAGCAGCATGCTCTAGACAGGGCTAAGCGATCCCACAATCAACGGATCAGATCAAAGCTCTGCAGTCCTGCCACACCCAGTCGTAAATGGTGGTGGACCAGTAAACAACTAACGGGAGGAGGAGGCTCCATGAATAACCCCATCCTCAATGATTGTGGAGCCCAGCACGTGAGTGCAAAAGACAAGGCTGAAGTGTTTGCAACCATCGTCAGCCAGAAGTGCTGAGTGGATGGTCCACATCGGCCTCCTCCTGAGTTCCCCACCATCACAGAAGCCAGTCTTCAGCCAATTCGATTCACTCCACATGATATCAAGAAACAGCTGAGCGTACTGGATACAGCAAAGGCTACGGGCCCAGACAACATCACAGCTGTCATGCTGAAGACTTGTGCTCCAGAACTAGCCGCGCATCTAGCCAAGCTGTTCCAATACAGCTACAACACTGGCATCCATCCGACAATGTGGAAAACTGCCCAGGTAGGTCCTGTCCACAAAAAGCAGGACAAATCCAATCCGGTCAACTACTGCCCAATCAGTCTACTCTCAATCATCAGCAAAGTGATGGAAGATGTCGTCGACAGTGCTATCAAGCAGCACTTAGTCACCAATAACCTGCTCACTGATGCCCAGTTTGGGTTCCGTCAGGACCACTCAGCTCCAGACCTCATTACAGCCTTGGTCCAAAAATGGACAAAGGAGCTGAATTCCAGAGGTGAGGAGAGAGTGACTGCCCTTGACCAAGTGTGGCATCAAGGAGCCCTAGTAAAATTGAAGTCAATGGGAATCGGGGGGAAAACTCTCCACTGGCTGGAGTCATACCTAGCACAAAGGAAGATGATTGTGGTGGTTCGAGGTCAATCATCACAGCCCCAGAACATCGCTGCAGGAGTTCCTCAGGGCAGTGTCCTCGGCCCAACCATGTTTAGCTGCTTCATCAATGACCTTCCCTCCAACATAAGGTCAGAAATGGGGCTGTTCGTTGATGATTGCACGGTGTTCAGTGCCATTCGCAACTCCTCAGATAATGAAGCAGTCCATGCCCGCATGCAACAAGACCTGGATGACATTCAGGCTTGGGCTGATAAGTGGCAGGTAACATTCGCATCACACAAGTGCCAGGCAATGACTATCTCCAACAAGCAAGAGTCTAACCACTGCCCCTTGACATTCAATGGCATTACTATCGCCAAATCCACACCATCAACATCCTGGGGGTCATCATTGACCAGAAGCTTAATTGGACCAACAAGAGCAGGTCAGAGGCTAGGTATTCTGGGGCGAGTGTCTCACCTCCTGACCCCCGCAAAGCCTTTCCACCATCTACAAGGCACAAGTAAGGAGTGTGATGGAATACTCTCCACTTGCCTGGATGAGCGCAGCTCCAACAACACTCAAGAAGCTCGACACCATCCAGGACAAAACAGCCCACTTGATTTTCACCCCATCCACCACCTTAAACATTCACTCCCTCCACCACCAGCGTACCATGGCTGCAGTGTGTACCATCTACAAGATGGACTGCAGCAACTCGCCAAGGCTTCTTTGGCAGCACCTCCCAAACCTGCGACCTCTACCACCTAGAAGGACAAGGGCAGCAGGCGCATGGGAACACCATCACTTCCAATCTCCCCTCCAAGTCACACACCATCCTGACTTGGAAGTATATCGCTGTTCCTTCATCATCGCTGGGTCAAAATCCTGGAACTCCCTCCCTAACAGCACAATGGGAGTACCTTCACCATACGGACTGCAGCGGTTCAAGAAGGTGGCTCACCACCACCTTCTCAAGGGCAATTAGGGATGGGCAATAAATGATGGCCTTGCCAGCGATGCCCACATCCCATGAATGAATAAATAATAAAATATATATAGTGCCATTAACGCAGTAAAGCATCCCAAGGTGCTTCACAAGAGCATAGATAGATGAATTAATGGCACAAATAGAGATGAATGAGTTTGATCTAGTAGCCATTACTGAGACATGCTTGCAGGATGACCAAAGTTGGGAACTAAATATTCTAAGGTACTTGACTTATAGAAAAGATAGGCAAAATGGAAAAGAAGGTGGGGTAGCCTGACAATAAAGGATGAGATAAAGGCAGTAATGAGAAAGGATCTTAGCCCAGAAAATCAGGATGCAGAACCAGTATGGGTGGAGCTAAGAAATAGCAGAGAGCAGAAAACACTGGTGGGAGTAGTTTACAGGCCCCCTAACAGAGTATAAATCAGGAAATTAGAAGAGCATGTAACAAGGGTAATGCAGTAATCCTGGGGGATTTTAATCTTGATATTGACTGGGCAAACCAAATTGGCAAAAGAACGAGTTCATGAAATGCATTTGAGACAGTTTTCTAGAACACTATATCGAGGAACCAACTAGGGAACAGACTATTTTAGATCTAGTACTGTGTAATGAAACAGGGTTAATTAGTAATCTGATAGTAAAGGATCCCCTAGGGAAGCGTGATCATAATATAATAGAACGTCATATTAAGTTTGAGAGTGATGTGATTAAGTCCAAAACTAGGGTCTTAAATTTAAATAAAGCCAATTACGAAGGTATGAGAGGCAAGTTGGCTGAGGTAGATTGAGAAATTAGATTAAAAGATATGATGGTAGGTAAGCAATAGCAAACATTTAAAGAAGTAATTCCTAATTCTCAACAAATATACATTCCCTTGAGGAATAAAAACTCCACTGGAAAAGTGATACAACCATGGCTGATTAGAGAAGTTAAGGATAGCATTAGATTAAAAGAAGAGGTTTACAATGTTGCCAAAAAGAGTAGTAAGCCTGAAGATTGGAGGGGTTTTAAAAATCAGCAAAGGATGACCAAGAAAGTGAAAAAGAGGGAGAAAATGGAATGTGTCTAAACTTATAAGAAATATAAAAACAGATTGTAAGAGCTTTTACAAAGAGCTTTTGTAAAAAGGAAGAGATCAGAGAAAGTAAACATGGATCCCTTAGAAGCAGAGACAGGGGAAATTGTAATGAGAGTAAGGAAATGGCAGAGATATTAAACAAATATTTTGTGTTTGTCTTCACAGTAGAAGACACAAAGAGCATAGCAGAAATTGTGGGGAACCAAGGGTCTAATGAGAGTGAGGAACTTTAAGAAATTAATATTAGTAAAGAAAAAGTACTGTAGAAATGAATGGGACTAAAAGCTGACAAATCCACAGGACTTGTTGCCCCACATCCTAGGGTTTTAAAAGAGGTGGCTGCAGAGAAAGTGGATGCATTGGTTTTGATCTTCCAGAATTTCCTCGATCCTAGAACGGTCCCCGTGGATTGGAAGGTAGCAAATGTAACCCCATTGTTCAAGAAAGGAGGGAGAGAGAAAACAGGGAACTGCAGGCCAGTTAGGCTGACATCAGTAGTAGGGAAAATGCTAGAATCTATGATGAAGGATGTGGTAACAGGGCACTAGAAAAATCACAATATGATTAGACAGAGTCAACATGGTTTTTTGAAAGGGAAATCGTGTTTGACAAATCTATTAGAGTTTTTTGAGGTTGTAACTAGCAGTGTAGATAAGGGAGAACCAGCGGATATAGTACATTTGGATTTCAGAAGGCATTCGATAAGCTGCCGCACAAGAGGTTGTTACACAAAATTAGGGCTCATGGAATCGGAGGTAATATATTAGCATGGATTGAGGATTGGTTAACAGACAGAAAACAGAGAGTAGGAATTAACGGGTAATTTTCAGGATGGCAGGGTGTAACTAGTGGAGTGCCGCAAGGATTAGTGCTTGGCCTCAGCTATTTACAATCTATATCAATGACTTAGATGAGGGGACCAAGTTTGCTGATGATACAAAGCTAGGTGGGAAAGTAAGCTGTGAGGAGGACGTAAAGCGGCTGCAAAGGCATATAGACCAGTTAAGTGATTGGGAAAGAAGGTGGCAGATGGAGTATAATGTGGGGAAGTGTGAAATTATCCACTTTGAAAGGAAGAATGGAACAGCAGAATATTTTTTAAAAGGTGAGAGACTAGTAAATGTTGGTATTCAGAGGGATTTGGGTGTTCTTGTACACAAATCACAGAACATTAACATGCAGGTACAGCAAGCAATTAGGAAGGCAAATGGTATATTAGCCTTTATTGCAAGGGGATTGTAGTATAAGAGTAAGGAAGTCTTGCTGCTATTATATAGGGCCTTGGTGAGACCACACCTGGAGTACTGTTTACAGTTTTGATCTCCTTACCTAAGGAAGGATATACTTGCCTTAGAGGGAGTGCAACAAAGGTTCACTAGACTGATTCCTGGGATAAGAGGGCTGTCCTTTGAGAAGAGATTGAATAGAATAGCTTACATTTTCTGGAGTTTAGAAGAATGAGAAGCATTGAAACGTATAAAATTCTTAGAGGGCTTGACAGGGGAGATGCTGAGAGGCTGTTTCCCCTCAGTGGATGCTCAGTCGTTGAGTATACTTAAGACTGAAATCAATAGATTTTTGGACACGATGGGAATCAAGGGATATGGGGATAGTGCAGGAAGGTGGAGTTAATGTCAAACTTCAGCCATGATCTTATTGAATGGTGGAGCAGGCTCCAGGGGCCGTATGGCCTACTCCTGCTCCTAATTCTTATGTTCTTATCTTCTTATTTTCTTATGTTATCAAAAAAAATTTGACACCGTGCCACATAAGGTGATATTAGGACTGGAGAACTGGGTCAAAGAGGTAGGTTTTAATGAGTATCTTAAGGGAGGAGAGCAAGGTAGAGAGTCAGAGAGTTTATGGGAGGGAATTCCAATGCTTAGGACCTAGACAGCTGAAGGCATGGCCACCAATTGGAGCGATTAAAATCGGGGATGCTCAAGAGGCCAGATTTGAAGGAGTACAGAGATCTTGGAGGGTTGTAGGGCTGGAGGAGGTTACAGAGTTTGGGAGGGGTGAGGCCTTGGAGGGATTTAAAAACAAGGAGGAGAATTTTAAAGTCGCGGCGTTGCCGAACCGGGAGCCAATGTAGGTCAGCGAGCACAGGTGTGATGGGTGAACGGGACTTGGTGCAAGTTAGGATACGAGCAGCAGAGTTTTGGATGAGTTCAAGTTTACAGAGGGTAGAATGTGGGAGGCCAGCCAGGAGTGCGTTGGAATAGTCAAGTCTAGAGGTAAGAAAGGCATGGATGAGGGTCTCAGCAGCAGATAAGCTGAGGCAGGGGCAGGCACAGGCGATGTTACGGAGGTGGAAGTAGGCGGTCTTCGTGATGGAGCAGATGTGTGGTCAGAAGCTCATCTCAGGATCAAATAGGACGCCAAGGTTGCGAATGGTCTGGTTCAGCCTGAGACAGTGACCAGGGAGAGGAATGGAGTTGGCGACTAGGGTACGGAGTTTGTGGCGGGGAACAAAGCCAATGGCTGCAGTCTTCCTAATATTTAGTAGGAAGAAATTTCTGCTCATCCAGTACTGGATGTCAGACCAGCAGCATGACAAATCACAGAATCATAGAAAGTTACAGCACGGAAGGAGGCCATTTCAGCCCATCGTGTCTGCGCCGGCCAACATAGAGCTATCCAGCCTAATCCCACTTCCCAGCTCTTGGTCCGTAGCCCTGCAGGTTACAGCATCCCAAGTGCACATCCAAGTACTTTTTAAATGTGGTTAGGGTTCCTGCCTCTACCACCCTTTCAGGCAGTGAGTTCCAGACTCCCACAACCCTCTGGGTGAAGAAATTTCCCCTCAAATCACCTCTAAACCTTCCACCAATTACTTTAAATCTGTGCCCCCTGGTTTTTGACCCCTCTGCTAAGGGAAACAGGTCCTTTCTATCCATTTTATCTAGGCCCCTCATAATTTTCTACACCTCAATAAGGTCTCCCCTCAGCCTCCTCTGTTCCAAGGAAAATAAACCCAGCCTATCCAGTCTTTCCTCATAGCTAAGATTCTCTATTCCCGGCAACATCCTTGTAAATCTCCTCTGTACCCTCTCTTTCCTGTAATGCGGTGACCAGAACTGCACGCAGTACTCTAGCTGAGGCCTAACTAGTGTTTCATACAGTTGAAGCATAACCCCCCTGCTCTTGTATTCTATGCCACGGCTAATAAAGGCAAGCATTCCGTATGCCTTCTTAACCACCTTATCTACCTGGCCTGCTACCTTCAGGGATCTGTGGACATGCACTCCAATGTCCCTTTGTTTCACTACACTACTCAGTGTCGTACCATTTAATGTGTATTCCCTTTCCTTGTTAGCCCTCCCCAAATGCATTACCTCACACTTCTCCGGATTGAATTCCATTTGCCACTGTTCTGCCCACCTGACCAATTTATTGATACCTTCCTGCAGTCTACAGCTTCCTTCTTCATTATCAACCACACAGCCGATTTTAGTAGCATCTGCAAACTTCTTAATCATACCCCCTATATTCAAGTCTAGATCAGAGATAGTGGAGGTGTTGAGAGAGGTGGTGGTGAGGTAGAGCTGGGTGACATCAGCATACATGTGGAATCTGACAGCAGATTTGAAGGGGAGGGGGACAGTACCTGAGGAGAGGGCACCATTAACAATATCAGCTAACATGGGTGCCAGGAAGGGAAGTCAGGTGGTCAACAGTTTGGTGCAAATAGGGTCAAGGGAGCAGGTCTCGTGGTCAAGCTGAGCTTGGAGAGTGCATGAGGCGAGATAGTCACGTGCATATACTGCCCTGAAACCAAGTCAGGACAGCAAGCACATCTGAAATGTACCAGATTACATGTTATTCAATTTCCTACAATGCAATCCCAGCATCAAATAACCATGTGAAACCAATCTACCATTGAAGTGATCAATATCTTGATTTGCTGTCAGCATTTAGACTTACTCTACAGGGATTTCAGATTTCTGGAACACAGCAACTAGGTATTTATAACTCTTCATGAATCAAATCCGGACAATTTTTTTCAATAAACAGACAATTGCTGGAGGGAAGCTAAAAACATTAACACAAATGTCGAAGATTTCTGTAGAATCCATTTGAGTATGGCTCTTTATTGACATCAAATTTGTCTCATTGTTTTTTCATTAAACTTCCTTTCTTTTCGGCCCTCCTTTCTTCGAGTGCTGTGCACTACTCCCTGATTATTTTCCAACTGAAGAAGCTGAGCAGGATTTTGCCCAGAATATTCCGAAACCAGCTGCCGAGAGGTGCAGGCAATTAGCCTGAGGGATTCACTTGCTAATTATCCTTTCCTGCGGGAATATGCTTCGCTTCCACTTAGCATGTTCCCAAAGTGGCAATGTTGAAATCTGGAGCTTGAATGTAGAATTCCAAGGTGCAAACGCTAATCTGAACAATGAGTCATGGTTTGTTGCCGTGCAGTCAACTTTCACTCATTCTAATATCAGCTGAACTCCTTGGTTGTGTTATTGCCTTGGAGTGCGCTGCCAGTTATTATTCTATATGTTTATACACAAACTGCACAGCTGCGAATACTTGGGTTGACAGGTAGTTAATAATACAATTCACCAGGTGTAAAACAGTTTATTAATTGCACTCTCATCAGTTTCAGTTTAGTTTCAATTGCAAAGAGGCAGTTTGAAAGGAATCAGTTGAACAGTTCATTTTAGTTGCTGTAATTAAAGAGCAGCAAGGGCCCTCGATGGCTTGGCAAGTTTATCCAATGAGAAACTGTGCTGTGAAGACCAGCAAGCTCCCAGGTTCAATCCTCGATCAGCCGACTTCACCTAGGATGGCAGAAGGGGCGCTGAAATTGGCCTCCACATCGCGGGGGAAATCAGCCAGTATTCCAGGTCACTATTCAGCTGGAGGTGTGTGTTTGTGTGTGTGTGAATACGTGCAGTATATATACACTCGTGGGGAAATCTAGAACTCGGGGGCATAGTTTCAGAATAAAGGGTTGCTCTTTTAGAACTGAGATGAGGAGGAATTTCTTCTCTCAGAGGGTCGTAAATCTATGGAATTCTCTGCCCCAGAGAACCGTGGCGGCTGGGTCATTAAATACATTTAAGGTGGAGATAGATAGATTTTTGCAAGATAAGGGAGTGAAGGGTTATGTGGAGCGGGCTGGGAAGTGGCTTTGAGCCCAAGATCAGCCATGATCTTATTGAATGGTGGAGCAGGCTCGAGGGGCCAAGTGGCCTATTCCTGCTCCTGTTTCTTATGTTCTTAAATACACACATGCACATACATAGATGTTAATTTAGGGTAGAACTGTGCACATCTCTAGTCAGATAGCCTACTGCCATTCACTGCTCGCGGGTGAATGTTAGCCAGCTGGCTGAGAGACAGGAGGACCCTCAGCACACGTAGAAGCAGACCCCAGTAAGAAGTCAATGGCTTCAGAAGAGGAAGAAGAAAATTGTCAAAAGAAAAGTTGTGGCCAAAGAGACAAAAACACTTTGAAGGTTGTCTTTGTCAATTCTGCCAGACATTGCTTTCACACTGATTCAAAGGCATATACAAGTACATAAAAAATGATATAAAGTGGAAACACTAATATAGGAGGTATTGGCCTTAATTATGCATTTATTCACATATATTTAAGTGGATAAGTGGTCTGGCCTAATTAGTTGATCGCAGTAAGGGCAATTGGGGATGCTACATTTATTGGCTGCGAAGAAAATCAGCCAGGATTCCTGTCACTGTTATCAGGGGCTCTTCATAGAAAGTGCATGTGTGCGGATGTTGGGCTCTGACAGTATCTGGCTCTTTTCTGCTAATAGCTTACTGTCACTCAAGCATGAAGAATGGATTATTTGGAAAAGGTGGACTGCTGAATCATAGCATAGCCCCATCCATTGCATTTAAAAAAGGATAAAGCAGGAAGAGGAAAAAGTTCTTTTGTGTGCTCACTGTGTTTCAATGGTAAATAGCAATGTTTTATATACACTGGTTGCTCTCCATCATATTGTGTCCCTCTTGCAGTACATAATAGGAAGAGGGCAACAATACATCATCCCTCTCACAGTTTCTCCATTGTCCCCTTTTCACAACATGGTTACCTTTGATGGGAATATAGCTGCCAGAAGCAACCCTTTACAATAAGAACCTGACACTGTTGCTAGGGTCAATGAAAGCCTCTTGGAGTGGACCTTTCACTCCCCACCTCCGCTCAAAAGTGGCAGCAACAGTAAAACTGAACAGCTCGCTCCGACAGCAGTTTGGGTCTAGCCATGTAAAGGCTCAACTTTCTCCTCACCTGTACAGGCCAGGAATGCGGGAGAAGTCTGCGGCCGGAGTCAAAAAGTCGCAAACATTCATTAGCATTTGTTTAAGATTTGTTAGCAAGATGGAACTGTATTTTCCTTGTTGCTAAATTCACCCTGTAGGATAATTCCACACCAACAAAAACTGGCACAATTACTGAATCCCTTCCAAATAAATAATACATAAAAGGGGCGTTAAAATATTTTATGGGGGAAAGGGTTAATACACAATCATCTCGTTCACGTTCTCTTCCTCCCAGTACTTTAGTAGGACAGGTAATAATGCGCAAATTACTGTTGACAACTTTTGAACCATCAGGCTCCAACCCTCACGTGTGCCCCAGATCAGGTATCCCGACCACTACTTTCCCATTGTCAGGCAGTGCCTACCTTTCTGTCCTGGCCTTTAAGCATTTAAGCATTTGTTTTCAGTTTGTTAAAATTCAAGGAGAGAACATTCTGGCTGAGGCTGTGGTACTTCCTAATGTGCACTGCCAACATGCACCAGACGTGCACTATTAGTGACTTTGCTCACTTCTACAGTCTTTAATAAACATACATTTTCCAGAAAAAAAATTACCTCATAAAACAATGGAAGTTCATCTTTAATGCAGTTTTCAACTTTTTACGTGAAAATCATTAAACTCTCAAAAATGGTTCAGGAGAGATGGATTTTAACTAAACATAAGCAATGAGAAGCACTGATTTGGTTAAAAACATCCATTCCCTATTAATTAAAGTACACTTGTAATATTTTTCTACAAATACATCACTCGCCTGCAATGAAAGCTTTGAGAATTCAATATCCATTTTCTTTCAAAGCCTTTTGGAAAAAGCAAAGAGACTCCCAGATCCTCACAGGATGAGGGGAAACACCTTTCCTCTCATTCAACTCCGGTTGATGCAAAAAATGCATGCACATGCACAGACCGCATTAGAACATAAGAACATAAGAAATAGGAGCAGGAGAAGGCCATTTGGCCCCTCGAGCCTGCACCGCCATTCAATAAGATCATGGCTGATCTGATCTTGGCCTCAACTCCACTTCCCTGCCCATTCCCCATAACCCTCGACTCTCTTATCGTTCAAAAATCTGTCTATCTCCACCTTAAATATATTCAATGACCCAGCCTCCACAGCTCTCTGGGGTAGAGAATTCCACAGATTCACAACCCTCTGAGAGAAGAAATTCCTCCTCATCTCCGTTTTAAATCTAGATTCCCCCACGAGGGGAAACATCCTCTCTGCATCTACCTTGTCAAGCCCCATCAGCATCTTATATGTTTCAATAAGATCCCCTCTCATTCTTCTAAACTCCAATGTGTAGAGGCCCAACCTGCTCAACCTTTCTTCATAAGACAACCCCTTCATCTCAGGAATCAACCTAGTGAACCTTCTCTGAACTTCCTCCAATGCAATTATATACCTCCTTAAATAAGGAGACCAAAATTGTACGCAGTACTCCAGGTGTGGTCTCACCAATACCCTGAACAGTTGTAGCAAGACTCCCCTACTTTTATACTCCATCCCCCTTGCAATTCTTGGGAATTCTATGAACCATACATGCTCAAAATACACAGGCATGATTGAACGTTCTCTCAACTGTTGCGCGGTAAAACGAATGGCCCTAAATTTGCAGTCGAGGCTTCCCGCGGGGAAATGCCTCCGATCCGCAAATAAAATGCCCGCGTACCTGGTGGTCCGGGAGGTACGGAGACTCGCGGTCCTGGGCCTCTCCGGGTACCCGCGGGTAGAGGCCAACGTATCTCGGGGCGCAGGTGGTTCACAAGCGCCCCTGGGATCACGTGGGCCGGTCCAACGAGTGAAAGAAAGGGATCCCCACTCATGCTTATGGGGATTCTGTATTTATGGAAACCCCATAAGTATGAATAGGAATACCCCAAAAAATACCTCTATACTTCAAATAATTTTTTTTTTAAATCACATATTTAGAATTAATTAAAATGGCATTTAATTAAATATTTAAAACAAAAATTTAATTTTTTGAAAAATAAATGTACATGTTTTAAAGGGGCTTAAAATAAACTTACCTTATTTAACAAGTTTTTAAATGTATAAATTATTGATAAAATTTTATTTTTCTGTTTTTTAAAACTCTTACGCTGGTAAAATCAAGTCTTATGCCTGCTTTTACCAGGCGTAAAAATTTCATGGGCATTCGCTGGGCAGAAGTTGGTAAATAGCGCAACTCTCCGTCTGCGGATGCCCTTCACCCGGGGATGCGGATGATCTGTCAAATTCTTGAAAATTCTTGACAGATCACAAGTTCCAGGTTTTAGCGCATGCGCATTGCATGCCTAAACCTGGAACTTGCGCGGCCCTTACGGGCGCGTGTGCACCTCATACGCACCCGTAGGGGCCGCAAATTACAGCCCAATCAGCCAAAGCCCAGCCCGGCTGAGGCTGTCGAGTTAAAACATTATGGAAGATATCAAACGACACAAAGGACAATTCATAATTATGTTATTGTGAAATATGTGATCTTTTAAAATTTATTTTGTTTAAACCCTTATTTTGGATATTATAACTTTCAGTTACTGAAAATAAAATGGCAGCAGGAATAAATTTTCAGAAGGCATTTTTTAGCAGTTTATGGGTGGCCAGATTGCACAATCTCAGGGCACTATAGTTTCACTATGAAATAGTAGGTATTGTATGTCACACAGTGTGACACCTTTAACATTGAAAATACACATCACTGCACCACCTACAGGAGCAATAGGTACTACAGGTGCTCGTAACAAGTTTTTAATGAAACTTGCACCCCATGTCATAAAATTATTTAGGAAATAAAAACAGAAAATGTTGGAAATGCATAGAAAATCAGTGAACATCTGAAACAGATGGGCTAAAATGTCATCAATACTCTATAATATGCAATGTTCTTCTTAAAAATACAATCCCTACTCAGTAATTCTTTGCTCTCCTCTCCTGAAAGCATTTTTATCCTTGTTTGGGTTCTAGTTCTATGGGTGCCAGGTGTGTACAGAGGTGTACAGACATGTATGAGGAGCCACTGGATAGCCATCTGGAGCATAAATCCTGTCTTATATTCCCCTCCCTAACCTAGGGGCAGGGCCAATTTTAGCACCCCTATCACCACCCTGGTATATTTAGTCTTCTGATTAAGAGTCACACGCCAAATATTAATGTATTTCTTTCTCTTTCATATGCTGATCAAATCTGCTGTGTATTTGCAGCATTTTCTGTATGTCGAACATATTTGGGAACGATAGTGTCAGTTGGATAACCCTCAGGCTCTGAAGCAGATTATTTATTTTTAATTATCTACTTTCACAGCTTCTGACCAGACATACAAGCTTCTAATGTGAATCCCCTGGTAATGTCAACCAGAGCAAGATTCTGAAATGTATCTGAAGCAATTTTCCAATGAAATTGCTCCTTCCAGTCCTTGACCCTTTGTGTGCTGGAAGACCTGATTTGTTTTTTAAGTATGCATCTCTTTGCTTTTGCAAATTGGGATTTAAAAAAAAAAATACTCTTTTGTCCCAGTAAAGATGCTAGAGTTTTATTTATCCTCAACAAGTGCTAACTCCCTTAAAAAATCCAAGTCCATGCAAGACTTGAATACTGATCCCAAATCTGGACAGGAGGCAAGATAAAGATTGCTATTGATCCAAAATACATCAAATTACTGGCCATGGTCAACGGTCCTCTGAACTTTCCTCTCTTCTTCCTCTGAAACTGCAGCTGTTCTGTCCTACATTCTCTTCCTCCTCTCCACATGTTTGTTATGTTGAAATGAAGACTCACTGCACAGTCTCAATGTTGTTATTAATTTCTGTTCAAAACATCAAACTGTGGATCCCTTTAGGTCCCTTCAGTCTTCTCTTCCTCCTACAATCTACAAATTGAGCTTTGTGCCACTACTGCTTGATTTATCTCATGTTCTCTCCTGTTGTCAACCTTGCTGGAGTCTTGCACTATGAAGCTTTTACGCTTGCTTTGATTTCTTAACAAAACTTATACTGGTGCTTCCCTGTTTCAAATGATCAATGCAAACCTGTTGAAAAACCTGGCACTTCATGCAGGCGTTTTGATTTCTGGGTCCTTTTGAAAAAAAATTGTCTTGCGTAATTGATTTTATTTTCAGGATTAACTGACTGCATCTTAGTCAACCCATCACAAAAGTGCCAGTAAACTCTACTGACACTAGCTGAGGCTTCAATTGTTCAGAGAAACTGTTTTCAAGATGATTTATTTGCATAAGGCTATAGAGAATAGAGTTTGTGTGACACACAGGTCATGCAATTGGCTGGAAGTTGACAAGCAGATCACTTGAAAAGGAACGATCTTAACCAATGCTCAGCAAGCATTATTTAAACTTTTGAAGTTATTTACCGCAGGTGATTTTTGTTTTTCTTTCCAGAGATTCTCCATGAGTAAGATTTGAGCAGCAGCTTCCTCGCAGAGAGCTGAGAGGGGAAATCATCCATCGTCATCCCTGGCCACTGCCACTCAGAGTTAGAACAGAATGGATTATGTGTATGCCGAGGTGCATGGTTTCCTAGCCCCTGAGGTTGAATGAGTTGCACGCCTGTGTGCTCTGAGCAGCTGGTTTCAGAAGTCTGACACATTCATCATTCATATGGCTGCAGGCGAAAAAACAAAGCTAACTAGGTTATCTTCTGAACTAGAGACAACTGAACCATGAAAAGTGTTTCAGAACATCTCCTCGTGCACAGTCCCATTACCGAACAAACAGCATGAGAGGGCAGCCCCGTTTCTCACCCCAGGCAGCTCTTCAGTAGAATAATACAGATTCTATATTATTGTCCTCTGTGGCAAATTCAAAATTACTACAAGAAAACTAACATCTTTTTTATTCATTCCTGGGATGTGGGCATCGCTGACAAGGCCAGCATTTGTTGCCCATCACTAATTGCCCTCGAGAAGGTGTTGGTGAGCTGCCTTCTTGAACCGCTGCAGTCTGTGCAGTGAATGTACTCCCATAGTGCTGTTAGGGAGGGAGTTCCAGGATTTTGACTCAGTGACGATGAAGGAACGGTGATATACTTCCAAGTCAGGATGGTGTGTGACTTGGAGGGGAACCTGGAGGTGATGGTGTTCCCACGCGCCTGCTGCCCTTGTCCTTCTAGGTGGAAGAGGTCGTGGGTTTGGGAGGTGCTGCCAAAGAAGCCTTGGCGAGTTGCTGCAGTGCATCTTGTAGCTGATACACACTGCAGCCATGGTGCCTTGGTGGTGGGGGGAGTGAATATTTAAGGTGGTGGATGGGGTGAAAATCAAGCGGTCTGCTTTGTCCTGGATGGTGTTGAGCTTCTTGAGTGTTGTTGGAGCTGCACTCATCCAGGCAAATGGAGAGTATTCCATCACACTCCTGACTTTTGCCTTGATGGTGGAAAGTCTTTGGAGAGTCAGGAGGTGAGACACTCGCCGCAGAATACCTAGCCTCTGACCAGCTCTTGTAGCCACAGTATTTATGTGGCTGGTCCAATTAAGTTTCTGGTCAATGGTGACCCCCAGGATGTTGCTGGTGGGTGATTTGGTGATGGTAATGTGTTAAATGTCAAGGGGCGGTAGTTAGACTCTCTTTTGTTGGAGATGGTTATTGCCTGGCACTTGTGTGGCGCGAATGTTACCTGCCACTTATCAACCCAAGCCTGAATGTCATCCAGGTCTTCCTGCGTGCGGGCATGGACTGCTTCATTATCTGAGGAGTTGCGAATGGAACTGAACACTGCACTCATCAGTGAACATCCCCACTTCTGACCTTATGATGGAGGGAAGGTCATTGATGAAGCAGCTGAAGATGGTTGGGCCTAAGACACAGCCCTGAGGAACTCCTGCAGCGATGCCCTGGGGCTGAGATGATTGGCCTCCAACAATCACAACCATCTTCCATTGTGCTAGGTATGACTCCAGCCATTGGAGAGTTTTCCCCTTGATTCCCATTGACTTCAATTTTACTGGGGCTCCTTGATGCCAGACTCGGTCAAATGCTGCCTTGATGTCAAGGCAGTCATTCTCACATCACCTCTGGAATTCAACTCTTTTGTCCATGTTTGAACCAAGGCTGTAATGAGGTCTGGAGCCAAGTGATCCGAGCAGAACCCAAACTGAGCATCGGTGAGCAGGTCATTGGTGAGTAAGTGCCGCTTGATATTGCTGTCGACGACACCTTCCATCACTTTGCTGATGATTGAGAGTAGACTGATGGGGCGATAACTGGCCGGATTGGATTTGTCCTGCTTTTTGTGGACACGATATACCTGGGCAATTTTCCACATTGTCGGGTAGATGCCAGTTTTGTAGCTGTACTGGAATAGCTTGAGTAGAGGTGTGGCTAGTTCTTCCTCTCACAAGAAACATTCAAAAGGCCAGTTTACAAACATTCTAATAACTAATGGAAACTGCTCCCACCACCGCCCCCCCCACTTTATTGCAGCATATTGAGAAGCCAACATCAAGTGAAAGGGCAGGGTGTTGTAGGTGTGATTCCCTATGATACTGTGTTGCTGTGGAGCAGCACCAAGCTGAGGTCAGGTACATCCTTGTAGGGGAGGAGGGAACAATCAGGAGGAGAGTGACATCTGGCTGCTGTTACATTGCCATTTTAGCTGGCTTAGAACGCCACTGGCAGAGACGGAGGCAGATGGTACATGGCCATGGTGTGGGAGGAAAAGAGCTGAGAGAAAAGGGATCTGATAGCCTCATACAAAAAAAATTAACTGCTATAGAGTTTAAAACCCCCAGGCAATTTCAGAATGGCCAAGAACCATGATGCCCTTGATCCTGATTCCCACAACAGCTAATTCTAACAGTCAACAAGCAGTTGTTGGCACAGCCAAATTAAGTTTTTTTTTTAGTTTACTTGCAAAAATATAGATTTGCAGGGGGAAGTATTTTTAATTTGCTGCATCTTCGAAAGGCTGCACACAGCTATCCTGAAGAGCCAAAAACCAGGTGTGGTCAAGAAGAGTGCACTAAGGCTACCAATAGTGCATAAACTTGTAAAGATTGTACATGGTTTATGATAATAAAGGAAGATTTAACTAAACAGTCTCCAAGTACTCTTCCATAATTTCACCCTCCTGCCCCGTGCATGCAATCAGTGGTGTAGTATCAACTTTACAAGTGGGAATACTGTACGTCATCGGAACATAGGAACTGGAGTAGGCCAAGCAACCCTGTGAACTTGTTCTGCCATTCTATTATATCATGGCTTCTGTACCTCAACTCCATTTGCCCGCCATTACCCCATATCCCTTGATACCCTTAGTTAGCAAAAACATATCGATAGGCAGGGAAGATTTAGATGTTTGGCACATTATTTGGTGTATTTTAGTATTTTGGAGTATACTTTTTCTAATATATGCATAAGGTTGTAGATGAGCTGCAATTTCCTCCAGTTAAACATTATGAATTCTGAAGCTATTATCTCTTCAGCCCACACCACAAACTCTGTACCCTCGACAATGATACCAACCCTTCCTTTGGCCTTTATCACAGGCTGAACCAAATTTTTGGCAGTCTCAGCATCCCATTCAACCCTAGTTGAGCTTCCAGCTGCATATATACTTCATCGCAAAGGCGGCCTACTCCCACCAAATGGCCTTCGCCTGTGCTGTAAACTTCTGTAGTTCAATGTATCTATCGAGCTTTTTAAATTCGAGGTCAGATCTGAGGAAAGAAGCATAACAGTGCTGGTCTCCCACACTTACTTTTAAGCTGTGCTGTACCATCACCCTCTAAACCAGCAGCCAAAGGATATGTAGTGCGGTGTGGCCTTGAGAAGTTGCCCACTGCACATGTGCAATGGTATCATGTCATCAATGTGTAATGTCGCAATGTGTACAAAATGGGGTCATATCCTCGATGATGTCTTGAAATTATGTTATCGAGAGGCTGTGCCTACAACATTGCCACTGATCTGGTTCTTTTTCTAGGGACAGCCAATAAGACCAAGGAAAAAAATGGGTCTTCTTGGCTAGCAATCTAACAAATTCTGTCCGTTATAACTTCGTCTGATCAAATCTGTTCATCAGGCTCCATAATTGACCTCATCAGTGATCTAAACAAAGACACTCTAACTAGTAATCCAATGGCCCAGAGATGTAGCTCAGTAACTGATTTTCCCCATGGACAGCTGCTTCGCATTGGTTCAATACTTTTTAGCATCCCAAATCTCTCATTTTCTGCCCCTGCTAATGGGCACTCTCAAATGTTACCTACACCTTTACTGTTTCCTGTTCCTATATGTATTATAACAAGCATGCAATGGAGTCATGCAAAGCTGAAGGTTTCAGGTTCAACGGCTGTGCTGAGTTAGCTGTTCTCAGCCAGGGCAGCAGTGGTCAATCTGTGCACTACAATCGGCTTCTTCACCACTGGACTGAGCAGCAGGAAATTACCTGCTGCTGATGTCTATTTGGCGATCCATGCTAGAAAGTGCAAGTGTGGTCATCTGGGAAAAACAAGAATGGACTCGGCGATTATTTTCCCCATGATTGAAAGTTTTTTTTTATCTTCCGCTCAGGGTTTGCTTAACTGCTGAGATCGATTCCCCACACAAACTCCAATGGCCAGCATGTTTCATGTTATTTGCCTGTTGGAATCCATATTGAAGGATTATCGGGTGCACCATAATCGCTGCAACTTTATTGAGAAAGGATTTGCATTTGATCACTGAGAAATATCTTCTCCAAGATTCCCATATTATACAGGGTTTTTGATCCCAAATATGGGAGATGGGAATTAAAGAAAAAAATATGGAATGCAAGAATTGAAAAAGGGAATCAACAGGATTTCCGTCTGATGTGCTTCCTCCCTTCCCTATTCCACTTGACCTGACTACGCATATGCCTGCTCTCTTCTGATTATGAGAGATGATGAGGTAAATCAGGAAGTAGTGGTTAGGTGAAGCCAGGCTAGGGTTTTTAAAAGTTTGTAAATAGTAAGAGTGAGAGAAGACTGAGGAAAGTAAGGAGGATGGATTCAGATAGGAGACAGTGTGATAAGTCTTCATTTCAATAAGTGAGACTACAGGAAGGTGGAAAAGCATGTCAGACAACATACTCTGAGCTCAAGAGCAACAAGAGAGGAAAGGTCATAACAGCAATAACCGTAGCAGTATTAATAAGATAAAAAGAGAGGTTAGATGTTAAAAGGTGAGATAAAAATAGCCCATCATAAGAAGCTTTTTCTGGCATCATGTCTTGGATAGATTTGGACTTCTCAAGTTAGACTTTACAGAGAGAAGAGTTGTTGAGCCAAAAAGGAGTGAGAAAAACAAACTTCTTAGAGGGAGTGTTAGAGAGTTCCACTTGAGATCAATGGTGAACGTGATGCTAAGAATATCAATGAAGAAGGGCAGCGTGCAGCCATGGAAATATATAGGATGGTAGACAGGCACTGATCATTCTAAATTTAACAAAACATTTAACCGAAAATAGGGTCTACAAATTTTGAATCTAGATGTCATTTTGTTATGCCATTAGTATATAATAAATGAGATTGCAATATCTGGGAAAGCAGATCACCTTCACAACCAATTATTTTCTTTCACTATGTTTTCCATTTACCTGTATCTGGCTGTGACACCCTGTCAGGCCAAAACCTAAAGAAATACAGTAATAAAGATTTATTATGTGGCCTGTAACCTACACATTTATCAAGATTAATTACGTCTGTATTCCCCTTTCTTTTATCATTTTCCTTAACTGTATTACCATTTTGGAACGCTGCAAAATGCTGAAAATCCCTGTAGTAGAAAGTACTTTATTAGTGGCACTATCATCTGATCTTTCTTTCTTAAACCTGTGGAAAGATTAAAAGCTCTTTGAAAGCTTTAGACAATTTATTTATACCTCAGCACTACAGTTGCAAACCAGATACACCAGCACAGAGACCATAAGCACAGGCTAACAGTGTGAAGAGGCATTAATGTCATGTGAGTTCATGTTATATTAATCCATCTTTAATCAAAGCAAAACTCCAGAGAATAAGAAATTTTGTATCTCTACTAATTTCCACCAGTGGTCTTCTTAAATTGTTTAAAATATAAGGTTATGTATGGAAAAGATGAAACTGAAAGCACAGCTTTTGAACATAAGCTTTAGTGTGGCATCTCCACAAGAATAAGGCTCTTTCAGTATGCTGAATAATTCAAAGCATAAGGACGATGCGGTGAAAAGTGTCCATATTATCACACTCAAATTATTGTAATTAATTTAACATTCTATGAGCTACAATGGAGGCAGAAAGAGACCTATATTGTGTTAAATAATAGAATCTCTAATTATTCTGAGGAAAAAGTCACTGCATCTTTGTTTGACTGCAACGACTGACCAGCATGTTGCAGAGCTAGTGATGCTGAGCTCTACTTGCGATTTTCCAATCGATCTCTGGTCAGGCAAGCAGAGCTGAGTTAAAAAATGTAGCTGATTGTTCTGGAGAGTATACCATGACCATAACATTTAATCATGAAATATATTGGCCCGGATTTTACGGGACCTATGACCGCGTACACTGTGTGCCCGCAGGTTCCGGGTTTCCGCGTGCGATGCGCATGCGCGAAAACCAGGAACTTGCGATCTGTCAAGTTTCAGCTGGACAGATCGTCCACATGCACAGGAAATAGACATTCGCTGGCGGAGAGTTGGGCTATTTGCCCAACTACTGCCCAGCGAATGCTCACAAAACTCTTATGCCTGGTAAAAGCAGGCGTAAGGCCTTCTTTTGCCAGCGTAAGGGTTTAAAAAGTAATGATTTAAACATTCTAAAACCTTTAAAATTAGTTTAGGTTATTTTTGGCCCCTTTAAAAATGTTTACATTTATTTTTCAAACAATTACATTTTTGTTTTAAATGTTTAATTAAATTGTATTTGAATTAATTTTAAACATGTGGTGCTTTATTTTTATTTAGGTTGTGTGAAAATGTATTTTTTATGTCATTCCTATTCATGCTTATGGGGAGTCCGTACGTAAATGGAATCCCCATAAGCATAATGGGAATCCCCCTTTATGTTTGGTTGGGCCTACCCATGCGATCCCAAGGATGCTTGCGAACCACCTGCGCCCCTGGGATACGTGGGCCTTTACACAGGCATACGCCTGCAGGCCCAGGACCGCAAGAGTGTGAAGATACGGAGGCACCAGGTAGGTGCATACTTTTCTTGCGGTTTGGAGGCATTCGCCCGCGGGAAGCCTCCGACTGCAATTTCAGGGCCAAGATGTTCTCTTCACATCAGTTTTGTTATACTACAGCCAATGTGAAGCCAAAGCAGTGTGAGACACAAGGTGTTCTCAAAGCATATTGCATTTTGCAAAGACTGTCAGTTTGGTGATTTCACTGACACAAAAACTATAGTACACCCCTTTTAAACAGACACATACACTGCCCAAAACAACCAGAAATGCTTAACATGTTATAAACAGTGCCTTTGTAATTGACTCCTATGGTACTGGCAAATGGTTAGTGCTATTTGCCCAATATAGGCCCGTGATAAGCATGGACAATATAAATGGTGGGGACTGTATAACTGAGCAATGAATAATGAGCAGAAGTATCCAAGACAAATATCAAGAAGAGCTTACTCACTGTGAGGGCTGGGAGCACCGACAAATTTTAAGACAAGTGGCGCTTAATGGGACATTGGTTTGTTTTAAGAAGCCATTGCACTACAGTGTGGTAGAACTCAGATTGGTGCCCGTGGATCAATGCACGGTCTGCTGGAAGGTGAGTGCTTTGTGGCTTTTCTTCTTTCATGCGTTGCATTCTTGGGCTGGGTGGCACAGTTATCAGACCGGGTAGGTTTTTCAGCTCTGGCACGCGAGTTTGAATCTAATCCAAATTGATAGAATGGAAGTTTCTTCTGCTTGGCAGCTGTCTCAGTGAAATTTGTTTGGTCAGTCCCCATGTGGGGGCCACAGCACAAAACTGTCCACAACTCCGCATAATTAGCACAAAAATTTCAATCTCATCTATATAGAGCTACAATTCAGTCCGTTATTATGAGCTACCTGATTTAATTTCTACCAACGTTGATATGAGAAGCAGATCCCAAGAACAGCTGGTGCAGGGAATGGAAACATCACACTGGTGCATTTGGTAGCTTTTGTGACAGGGGGAGAGGGAAACTAACTTGTCTGAGGTTTCAAGGCACATTGTTGGGTAGTAAGAGCTTTACCATGGATCTATACGTCTTAATGTTTATATATCCAGGATGATAAAATGCCAACATCACTCAGGTGATTCATCAGTGTGCACCAGCCCTCCCTTCCCTAGCAGGGCTTCATGCTGACCAAGTTCTTCAATATGAACACACAAGGAGTGTGTTTGTGTAGTAACTGAATATTAGCTTGTGAAAACACCAGAAAATCCTTATTACCAGGATAGGCCAGCTCATGCAGTGTTCTCCAGAGCATTCCCACATATTTGCTTGAATTTCCTTAATTGTCCTATACCCAGAACCAGTTGAGTTTTATCTCCAACTGAAACAAACCAAACCACAGAATGCAGTGCTGATGCACGAAAACAAATTTTTCTAATTCAGATTGATCTCAACAGATAATGCTCCACACAGATGCACAATCACACCTGGAATATGAGTTGGTGTGGAGCAGGGGTATGCTATGTGTCCTCAAAATGTTTTTTTTTTTAAACAGGGATGTTTGTGAAGAAGCCTGTTTCTCTCTCCATGGATGTTGCCTGGCCTGCTGAGTTTTTTCAGCGTTTTCTGTTGTTATTCCAGTTTCACTATTGGGGACTGAGTTCTTTATGATCTGGAAAATAAGTTGTAATACCAAGACCATTCTGAGGAAAAATTGGGGTAAATTTTCACGTTCACTGCACGTGCAGTAATCTGGCAGAGCAGATCGCACACCCTTTATAGAACCCGACCAATTGTCATTCGTTTTGAAATGAATGGAATGAAAATCGGACGGGTCCTCCAAAGGGCGGCCGATCCGCTTATGCAGATTACCACCCAGGTGGTGAAGACAAAAATCTACCCCACTAACTGCTGCAAATTATCCCTGCAGGGATGGAATCCCTTCTACCGTAGAACCATAAAGATTTTCAGCACAGAAGGAGGCCATTCAGCTCAAAAATCGTTACTAGAGCAGTCCAAAACTAATCCCACTACGCTGCTTTCTCTCCACTTTGTCACTACCATGATGGCTGCTTGGTCACTCGCGTTCTCTGTTCTTTCTACAGAAGCAGCGGGTACTGAAAATAGATCCATCAAAACAAAACATGAAATGCTAGAAATGAACAGGAAAAAAAGATAGGTTAATGTTTGGGTGAAAACCTTCCTCAGAATCCATTCTGATTTTCTGGTTGGTTCCAGATTATCAACATTTCCCAATTTCTCCCCCACTCAAGACTCTGATGCTTGTTGGGGAGTGGTTCCAAGGGCACAGGTACTGTTCCTGTGACACGTTCAAGTGACCATTTTTCATGCATGAACACTGTGAGTATCAAGAGGCTATCTGCTCCAAGGAGGACATCACAGCACAGTCTGGTCTTGTCCTCGGCCAAATTCCCTACCCAAGCATATTCCATCGGAGGTCACTAAATAGTGATGAGGTGTGGGAATTCTGGATGGTGTTAACTCCTGCCATCCCAGTGTTGCTGAGGCTAATTATAGCACTCCAACTACTGCCCTTCTCTGCTAATTCACAGACTGGGGAACCAACCTTAGGACATTCTAGCCTTTATGGCTCTGCAACACACCACATGGTCTATTTATCCACAAAGTCTTTAGTTTTAGCTCAAAAACAAATGGTCACTCTGGTTTATTGTCATAAATTGATATTTTAAAAATAGTAGTGCCAGGTAAAAAAAAGCACTGTGAAAAGTTTACCTTGAATGATTTCACAGATTATCATATTCCATTTTCCTCTTGACAAGATGACATAAAAAGTTAATGTAACTAGTTGCTTATTTCATACCATTTACAGCAGTCAGATTCTAGCGCGAATCTGGAAGACAATATACTTTCAGTTCTGTGCTTCCATTAGTAAAATGCATTACCATTTTAGACTCTCTACAGAAAATTATACCCTAATTCCCTGCACAGGAAAATTATACTTAATGTGGTGATACAATCACTAATTTTACTATTGTTGGATTGCATTAATCAAAACAATGCAGATTAGAAATTTATACCTGTGAATAAAAAGATATTTCTGAAAATGTGCTACACATCCCATTATCTCTCATGTATACGATTAAATATGCTGTTATTATCCCATCATGCTTATATTCTAGGACAAGGTGCCTTTGTGTTATGTTTTCAGTCGGTTAGCAGGTGCATCACAGATATTTTCCACAATCTTGAACAATATTTTAAACAATCCTCCAGCCCTTGCTTACCAGCTTGGGCTGGGTGCGATCACTCATGTTTATTTACCTTGACCCCCAATCCCATTCACCACTGACACCCAAAACAGCATCTTGACATAAGAACATAAGAAACATAAGAAATAGGAGTAGGAGTAGGCCATTTGGCTCCTCGAGCCTGCTCCGCCATTCAATATGATCATGACTGATCTTCTACCTCAACTCCACTTTCCTGCACTATCCCCATATCCCTTGATTCCCTTAATATCCAAAATTCTATCTATCTCTATCTTGAATATACTCAACGACTGAGCCTCCACAGCCCTCTGGGGTAGAGAATTCCAAAGATTCACCACCCTCTGAGTGAAGAAATT
The DNA here is from genome assembly GCA_030390025.1 of Squalus acanthias. NCBI lineage: Eukaryota > Metazoa > Chordata > Chondrichthyes > Squaliformes > Squalidae > Squalus > Squalus acanthias. The sequence continues at coordinate 20,961,881 of CM059433.1, read as the reverse complement.
TCTCCTCATCTCAGTCCTAAATGGTCGACCCCTTATTCTGAGACTGTGACCCCTGGTTCTAGACACCCCAGCCAGGAGAAATATCCTCCCTGCATTTACCCTGTCAAGCCCTGTAAGAATGTTAAATGTTTCAATGAGATCACCTCTCATTCTTCTGAACTCTAGAGAATATAGGCCTAGTCTACTCAATCTCTCCTCATAGGACAATCCCCTCATCCCAGGAATCAGTCTGGTGAACCTTTGTTGCACTCGCTCTATGGCAAGTATATCTTTCCTTCGGTAAGGAGACCAAAACTGTACACAATACTCCAGGTGTGGTCTCACCAAGGCCCTATATAATTGCAGTAAGAAGTCTTTACTCTTATATTCAAATCCTCTTGTAATAAAGGCCAACATACCATTTGCTTTCCTAATTGCTTGCTGTACCTGCATGTTAACTTTCAGTGATTCGTGTACAAGGACACCCAGGTCCCTCTGAACACCAACATTTCCCAATCTCTCACCATGTAAAAAATACTCTGCTTTTCTATTTTTCCTACCAAAGTGGATAACTTCACATTTCTCCACAATATGTTCCATTTGCCATGTTCTTGCCCACTCACTTAGCTTGTCTATATCCCCTTGAAGCCTCTTTGCATCCTCCTCACAACTTACATTCCCACCCAGCTTTGTATCATCAACAACTTGGATATATTACATTTGGTCCCCTCATCCAAATCATTGATGTAGATTGTGAATAGCTGAGGCCCAAGCGCTGATCTTTGCGGTACCCCACTAGTTACAGTCTGCCAACCTGAAAATGACCCGTTTATTCCTACTCTTTGTTTTCTGTCCGTTAACCAATCCTCAATCCATGTGAGTATATTACCCCCAATCCCATGAGCCCTAGTTTTGTTTAATAACCTCTTGTGTGGCACCTTATCGAATGCCTTCTGAAAATCCAAATACACCACATCCACTGGTTCCCCCTTATCTATTCTGCTAGTTACAACCTCAAAAAACTGTAACAGATTCGTCAAACATGATTTCCCTTTCATAAATCTGTGTTGACTCTGCCAAATCCTATTATTATTTTCTAAGTGCCCTGTTACCACGTCCTTAATAATAGATTCTAGCATTTTCCCTACTACTGATGTCAGGCTAACTGGGCTGTAGTCCCCATTTTCTCTCTCCCTCCTTTCTTAAATAGTGGGGTTACATTTGCTACCTTCCAATCCGCGGGAACCATACTAGAATCTATGGAACTTTGGAAAATGACAACCAATGCATCCACGATCTCTATAGCCACCTCTTTCAAAACCCTAGGATGTAGGCCATCAGGTCCAGGGGATTTATTGGCTTTCAGTTCCATTAATTTCTCCAGTACTATTTTTTTACTAATAATAATTTCTTTCAGTTCCTCATTCTCACTAGACCCTTAGTTCTCCACTATTTCCGGGAATTTCCTCACTGTCCTTAAAACTCCTTGTAATACTCCAAACCCTGTAATAATATAGCTCTTTCCTCCTTTAAGATGCTCCTTAAAACCAACCTCATTGACCAAGCTTTTGGTCACCTGCCCTAACTTATCCTTATGTAGATTGGTGTCAATTTTTTTTGTCTTAAAATACTCCTGTGCAGCGCCTTGGGACGTTTTACTACGTTAAAGGCGCTATATAAATACAAGTTGTTGTTGTTGTTCAGGTCCTGCAGGATAAAACTGTACCACTCCATGTCACGTGGCACCACATTCATCTTCAACTGGACTGGGAAAACTCTGACATCAAACAAACTAACCACCATGACAGACCACACTAGTTTTAAAAGAAATGTATTGTTTGATAACAGCTACCTCTCAGTGAATTTAAGTAACTAATCTAATCTCAGGGGTTCTTACAAACCACTTATGCAGTTAATTACATCATGTGAACCCTTTGATTGGAATACTAACTTGTAATTCTCAGAGGTATCCATTACTCTCTACACAATCATCTCACTGTAATTCTATCAAACCAAAGGCAGTAACTTCATTGTAGATTTAAGTCCAACTGCCAAGATCAAAGACAAAGCTGTTCTAGGAAGTCATGATGCGGAGATGCCGGTGTTGGACTGGGGTGGACAAAAGTGAGAAGTCGCACAACACCAGGTTATAGTCCAACAGCTTTATTTGAAATCACAAGCTTTCGGAGCGCTGCTCCTTCGTCAGGTGAAGTGTTCTAGGAGTGTTCTAGGAAGTGTCAGCTGTGGCTCAGCTGGTAGCACTCTCACCTTCCTGAGTCAGAAGGGTGTGGGTACAAGTCCCACTTTCAGGGACTTGAACACAAAAATCTAGGCTGACACTCCAGTGCAGTACTGAGGGACATTAAACTGAGGCCCCGTCTGCCCTCTCCAAAGCAGCGATTGTGCACTTTGAAGCTTGTACTTACTATAGAAATGAATTGATAGGAAGAGCTGGCGCCAAGAAGGAGATATTGTGTGCGTTAAATAAAAGTTGAAGTTGTCTGATAAGTAAAGCTTAACCGATGCGTACGGCTAAAAACACTCAGTCATGTTGCTGGCAGTACAATTAAAAATATCCATCAAGAAATGGAATAAAGGTTAACGTAAAAGATCTCACGGCGTTATTTCCAAGAAGAGCAGGGGAGTATGTCCTGGCCAATATTTATCCCTCAATCAACATCACAAAAACAGATAATCTGGACATGGCTGTTTTTGGGATCCTGCTGTGCACAAATTGGTTCCTGCGTTTCCTACATTACAACAGTGACTACACTTCAAAAGTACTTCATTGGCTGTACAACGCTTTGGGACGTCCTGAGGTTGTGAAAGGCGCAATGTAAATCCAAGTTTTTCTTTCTTTTTAGTTCACATTTAACTCAAGAATCTGATAAATCAAAATATAATTTTCATTTTTATTTACGCAACTGTCAGCCGTGGCTCAGTGGTACCACTCCCGCCTCGGCGTCAATAGGTTATGGGTTCTAGCCCCACTCCAAGCACTTGAGCACAAAGTCTAGGTTGATTCTCCAGTGCAGTACTGAGGAGCACTGAGCACTGTCGGAGGTGCCCTCTTTCAGATGAGATGTTAAAACGAGGACCCCTTCTGCCCTCTCAGGTAGACGTAAAAGATCCCATGGCACGATTTCGAAGAAGAGCAGGGGACATCTCCCAGTGTCCTGGCCAATATTTACCCCTCAGTCAACGCCTAAAATGGATTATCCAGTCATTATCATGTTGCTGTTTGTGGAACCTTGCTGTGCGCAAATTGGCTCCCACGTTTTCTACATTACAACACTTCAAAAGTACTTAAATGGCTGTGAACGTCCTGAGGTCATGAAAGGCACTATATCCCATGCAAGTCTTTTTCTTTTATTTGTAGATAACCAATATCCCTGGTGGCGAACACATGCACATGGCCTGGTCTCAGGGTCTTCCACCAGGAAATGTGTGAGAATAGCCAAGATGACGAGGTACTTATCTGCATTTCCCTTCCACTGTGTGGTATTGACCTCTCCAAAGCAGCCATTGTGCACTTTGAAGCTTGTACTTACTATAGAAATGAACTGATAGGAAAGAGCTGGCGGCAAGAAGGAGATATTGTGTGCGTTAAATAAAAGTTGAAGTTATCTGATAAGTAAAGCTTAACCGATGCGTACGGCTAAAAGCATTCAGTCATGTTGCTGGCAGTACAATTAAAAATATCCATCAAGAAATGGAATAAAGTAATAGTAAAGCTGAGCCGCAAGAAAATGAATGTGGCATTTTTTGATGATAGCACTGTCAGATACAACCAAGGCATGGCCTTGCTGTTCAAATTATTCACTGTAATATTATCACAGAGTCAGAATAATTCTTATCTACAGAGATGCGCTTATTTTAAAGAAAGAAAATGCTGATTTGGGCACAGAAAGGAAAATAGCCAAAAGCAAACAACTACTCTCCCAAAATCAGTCTTTTTCCAGCATCAAATCTGCCGCAATGAACACGATCCATTTAATTAACAGCCTAAGTGTTTGCAATACAATTCAGATTATATTTGGTACTTTTCAATAAAATCTTAGAGATATTTTGGCTCTACTGTACTGGAGGAAAAAATACAAGGAGAAACAGTGTAGCCCACAGGAAAGTCCACTCGTCATTTGAGAGTACTGCAGTGAGTCAGTTTATCCATAACTGAATGAATTTTAACCTTTCTACATTACACAGAAACAATTCCCAGTATGCATTAAAAAAATCCAGTTCTATCCCAACCAATACTGAAAATCCTAATTGTACTTTTGTCTCCGGATCATCAGCCGAGACCATAAAAGCTGCTCATCAGTTTAATAACAGTTGCCCGAAGCCAGACTTGTCCAATATGTCAACTGAGCTGGTCTGATTTTTCCGCGACAGAATGTGCTGCGGGTTGTTTAGCACGCTGTTCAATTACCAAGGTTCAGTCCACAGAAAGCATTCTTCTTTTAAAAGCAGGCCCCCATGAAGTCTGGGTTTAACGGGTGAAATTGGATGTGAGCTGGACTTTTAGATGGCGGGTTCCCTCTCCTTCTCTGCAATTATAACCTGTTCCTGCTCAGCTAAATTCCCAATATAGATACACCTGAATTGGTGCTTGCAAGCGAAGGAGTGATGCTGTGAGATTCTGGGCTGATGTGCCCTATTTGGCCTTTCGCAGCTTCCAGCGACACATCTGGAGAACAGAAGGAGGAACATACTCATCAAGTCAACCCTTAAAATATAATACAGAAGAATAAGTCACATAGTGTTATGCTTCACTGTATCTTTTGGTGCTAGTGAATAAGTAGGCTGTGAAGCAAGAGGTGTGATATATTATTACATGGAATTTACGGCACAGAAAGATGTCACTCAGCTCAACAGGTCTATACCGGTATTTATACTCCACATGAGCCTCCTCCCACCTTACTTCACTTAACCTCAACAACATGTCCTTCTATTCCTTTCTGCCTCATGTACTTATTTAGCTTTCCCTTAAATGCATCTATGCTATTCGCCTCAAACATTCCAATGTAGTAACGAGTTCCACATATATAAACCAGGTTTCTTACATTATTGGATATTTTTGGACTGAGGAACTAGGTGAAGGGTGAATGCCCATAGTGAAGGACACTACCAAGACTAAAACAGATCAAGACATAGAGAAGATGTTTCCACTTGCGGATGAGATCAGAATGAGGGGCCATAAATATAAGATGCACTAATAAATCCAATAGGGAATTCAGGAGAAACTTCTTTACCCAGAGAGTGGTTAGAATGTGCCACTCACTACCACATGAGTAGTTGAGGCAAAAAGCATAGATGCATTTAAGGGGAAGCTAGATAAGTACATGAGGGAGGAATGAACATTAAGAACATAAGAAATAGGAGCAAGAGTAAGCCATATGGACCCTCGAGCCTGCTCTGCCATTCAATAAGATCATGTCTGATCTTCTACATCAACTCCACTTTCCCGCCCTATCCCCATATCCCTTGATTCCCTTCGTGCTCAAAAATCTTTCAATCTCAGTCTTGAATATACTCATCGTCTGAGCATCCACAGCCCTCTGGGGTAGAGAATTCCAAAGATTAACAACCCTCTGAGTGAAGAAATTTCTCCTCATCTCAGTCCTAAATGGCTGACTCCTTATCCTGAGATTATGACCCCTAGTTCTGGACTCTCCAGCCAGGGGAAACAGCCTCTCAGCATCTACCCTGTCCAGCCCTCTAAGAATTTACACGTTTCAATGAGATCACCTCTCATTCTTCGAAACTCCAGAGAACATAGGCCCATTCTCTGCAATTTCTGCTCAAGGACAGCCCTTTCATCCCAGGAATCAATCTAGTGAACCTTTGTTGCATCCACTCTAAGACAAGTATATCCGTCCTTGGGTAAGCAGGTCAAAACTGTACAGTATTTCAGATGTGGTATCTATATATCTATAGCCCTATATAATTCCGCAAGACTTCCTTACTCTTATACACCAATCTCCTTGCAATAAAGCCTAACATACCATCTGCCTTCCTAATTTTGTGCTGTACCTGCATGCTAACTTTCTGTGATTCATGTACAAAGACCCCTAAATCCCTCTGAATCCCAACATTTGCTAGTCTCTCACCTTTTAAAAAATATACTGCTTTTCCATTCTTCCTACCAAAGTGGATAATTTCACACTTCCCCACATTATACTCCATCTGCCATCTTCTTGCCTAATCACTTAACTGGTCTATATCGCTTTGCAACCTCTTTACATCCTCCTCACAGCTTACTTTCCCACCTAGCTTTGTACCGTCAGCAAACTTGGATATATTACACTGTGTCCCCTCAACTAAGTCATTGATATAGATTGTAAATAGCTGAGGCCCAAGCACTGATCCTTGCGGCACCCCACTAGATACAGCCTGCCAACCCTGAAAATGACCCGTTTATTCCTGCTCTCCTATAGAAGGATATGTTGATGGAGTTAGATGAATAAGGCTGGGAGGAGGCTCGTGTGGACCGGCATGGATCTATTGGGCTGAATGGCCTTTTTCTGTGCGGCTAATACTTTGTAGTGCCTGAAGGAAGTAGGGATATTGATTTGTTAAGAGAGATATGAGCATTAACTTTCCAGTCTCAGTGCTGAAGAACTGACTCTCAGCAAACTCCAAGCAGGAAGCATGTCTGCTATTCAAAGATTGCTCTCTGAATGGCAGGGAAGGAAATTCGGGGCTGCTGCAGGATTTAAAGGCCTGCAGCAGCAGCTTAAAGCAAGCAGCATTTTTAAACACATTTAGGGGGAGAAATTGGGCACCTTAGCGCCTCCCATTAGCACCTCTGGGGGGCGATAACGGGCCGCTAAGCACTTACCGACCGGCTGCCGTGAGAAGATGGACTCGTGCTATATTCGGCGGGACGTTTGCGGCGGCGGTAGGGCGCTGCGCCCCGATCTCTTTCGCCCGGAGATCGTGACGTCATCGCCATGCGCATCGCCCCAGTAGTGCCCCGGACCCGAACTTCGGTTCCGCCCCCGGGCGACAACACCGACAGCTGCAGGAGGCGTTCATCGGGAGGCCGCGCGCTTCGGGGGGCGATACTTAAAGGCGAGGTGGCCGAGGTAAGTGAAAATAATTGTGAAATGCTCTTTCTGTTTGTTTTTCATTTTTCTTCGCCAGCGATCGATCGGCCCGGCACTCTGCTGCAGTGCATCGGGCTGATCGGGCCGGATTGCAGCTGCTGTCGAGGACCAGGTAAGTTTTGCCCTTGCAGAGCCTGCAACGATGGCCCTTCCTTTTAAGGGAGGGAAGGAGTCTTCCAACGTGGCAGTGCTGCACGGCCCAGTGTGCAGCGCTGCTCACCTGCTGCCCCGCCTTCTGCCTGCTGCGCTCCAGGAAGGAAGTGGAGCATATGATTTAGCGTTTGATTTAGTGCCCCACTTCCTTCCTGGAGCGCAAACCCCGAACTTTTCAAAAGTTGAAAAACATTAGCGGCTGGAGCTAATTTTTTCAACTTTTAAAATTTATCGCCCCAATCGGGGCGACACCCAATTTCTCCCCCTTAATTTCAAGTGGAGAATAATGGCGAGTAAAAGTGCCGCAGCCCCAAGATTTACTAGTGTTTCTGTAAGTGCTGCCAGAGCAAGTGCAGCAGAGGAAGGGGTCGCTGTTTGATAACCCAGGACACCAATCCACCCAGGCAAGCATCACAGAATGTTTGACAGGAAATGGCCATGCATGTCAGTGGAAAGTGTAACACTCAGGGGAGCTAGCAGCTCGTGTAGATGAAGTGTGCAGACCTCATCAAGACAGGACTAAGCACCATGACCTTATTTTAATTAGTTATCCTAAATATGCATGGCACACATATTAACTCCCTCGCACACAATCTTTATAGAATTACGATAGAAGTACTTTGAAGGAATACTAAGGCCATTATGCACCAGCAACCTATGCTTGTAAGTGATCCTTCATGCCACATCCTTAAAGTGAATTATGCAAAATAAATTGAATGTAAAAACACAAGGCATGGAGAATCCACATGTAATTGCACCCAATATGTGTTACACAACGACACTTGCATATCATTGTGTGTTTCCACTGATGATTTGAACATCTCGCCTTTATTTCTCTATTCGCGGGAGGACCTGTATCTTATGGGCCTTGAGTGATTTTGTGGGGGCTACCCTCCTGACCACTGACCAAGAAGGCATGGATGGAGTACTAAATGATAAATTGGCAGGCCTCTCCCCATCCCCATCCCCATCTCAGGTTTAGCACAATTGTTAGCATGCTTTTGCTTCTCACCCTATTCATTCACCGGCACCAAAGCATACTGTGAATCCCCAAACCACATGACTCATTCTGCTATGAGTTATATTTCAAGGGTTGTCTTGATGACAGCTTTGTAACCTATGCTCCCCCTTCCCTTCTCCAGATGTGCTACTGGAAGTGTGCAAGGGCCAAATGGGCAAGACCTGCCCAGCAACTCACAGCATCAATTTCTCCTACCCTTGGGCAAAAGATTTGCTTTGGTGGGGTCCAAATTCAGACCAAGACTTCTCACACCCAATCTCCCTAAGAAGTGCACTGGCCAAATTGAAACCCAGTGACTTCCAAGTGTCCAGGGCACCCGTTTGCAACAGGCATTAGGCACCTTGAATATGCAAATCAAGGCTTTAGGAGCCCCTACTCGAAATTTGTCATCAACTGGGTGGAGCATGCACCGCGGGCTGGCGTCTTCGAGTGCACGTTCAAGGCACAAGACCCATTTCACACCGGTTTCCTGTGCTACACCAAATTCCCCCCCCTCCCCTCTCATAATGTTCCAAATGAGGGGATCATGAGAGCTGCGTACTTCTGCAGTGTTATATCCATAAAGACATGGCTGAACAATGTGCATGTCGTAATTGGCATGAGATTAAAGAGTTAATTGATTGGGCAGCTCAGTACCGACACATAGTAAAAATGTAATTAGGTAACCTGAGAACAGGATGATTTGCCCAAGAAACTGGGGTCACTGGAGGTCGATGTGCAGCTTGACAGAAAACTACAGTAACTTAAAAACTTATGCGTAGAGCAGCGGTTCCCAACCTTTTCCTTTATGCGGACCACTACATCGTCATCAAAAGCTTCTGCGGACCACTAGCCATTTAAATTTTTTTTAACATAGCCTATGGCTGACGGGAGTCAATGAAATCATGTTAATTTGCTTGCACGCCCCCTCTCCCAGCATAACACCCACCATCTCCTTAGCCGCTGGCAATATCAACTCCTCCCCAATTGTGTGCGGCTTCCCTGTCTTTGCTATGAGCCTAGCTACCCGGTACGAAGCCTCCACCGCCTTAGCATTATCACTGCCTTTAGATGTGCATTCCAGAATTGTCTTGCTACGTTGAAATTCTTTGAGCTGGTTGTAAAAAAATCCAATTGGCTTGGACACGTATTCCCCATGCTTAGTCTCAAGATGACGGTGAAGATTAGCGGGCTTTAGGCTTTCATTCGACAGAACATCATAGCACACGACACATACTGGTAACGGTTCGTTCTCAGTTCCAGTGTAAGTAAATCCCAGTTTTAAGTATTCACTGCTGTATTTTCTCCTCACTTTCCGCTTACTTTTGTTGTGCTGAGTTTCATTTGCTGATGTCTCACTGTCATTTTGACCATAGTAGAGAGTTCGCTTACGCGTGCCAGATAAAAGCCACCGATCCATTTTTTGATTCCCGCGCTCTAACCGTCGAATTTTCTAAGAGCGTCGGTTCACATTGACGTCACGCAAAAGCGCCACACTATTAAAATTCAGAGAATCACAAGGATGTTTGTGAAGCATATTACATTGCGAATAATAATGTAATATCGAATATGATACATACGAGGTACACATGATGATATTATTATTACAGTATCATAATTATTTTTTTTCGCGGACCACCTGCAGTACCCTCGCGGACACCACAGGTTGGGATACGCTGGCGTAGAGCAAACAACCATGCTGAGCTACACTGGGCAAATGCAGAATCAATTTAAACAGGGAAAAAAATATCATTTACGGTCACTTGCATACAATGGGGTAGCTCTTGACATTGTGGGAGAGTGTAAAATGGGTGATAACGAATTGGCAGCTCATTTTACATCTCTCTCCTGATTTTTATTTCCATTGAAGTCAATAGAAGTAAAAATCGGGAGAGATGTAAAACAGGCTGCCTGTTCACTATCACCCATTTTACACTATCCCACAACATCAAAATCTACCCCAATCAGTTCAGCTGATGTGTAGATATTTACAATGCAAGTACACAATGTAATGTCATTTTCTGATCTAGCGTCCACTTATATTCCGAGGTTTGCTATTCATGGTGTGTTCCGGCTGGAAAATAGCACATTATTGCTTAGATCAGTTGTAGTTTAGCTCTACCAGGGAAAATTGATTCGGCATGGCAAGTTAGTCAAATACTACTCGCATGCGAAGTAACAATACAATTGAAGGAATGGGTGAGGACTGGTCGAAGGTTCTGTAATCCATTATTATCACTTAAGAAAGGCAACATCTTGTTATAGTTGTGTAGCAATAAAATGTGTTTCCTTGGCAATAGAAGCTTACAACATTCTTTTTTGGTCTCACCATTTTTTGCTAGTTATCCCAAAAGCTGGGCACTTGATGAGTAAAAACAAATAGCCAGGTTGAATCTATAACAAGACATATTCCTGAACATAGGAACAAGAGTAGGCCATTTAGCCCCTCGAGCCTGTTTCGCCATTCAATGAGATCATGGATGATCTGTGATGTAACTCCATAGACCCGCCTTTGCCCCATATCCCTTAATACCTTTGGTAACCAAAAATCTATCAATCTCAGATTTAAAATTAACAATTGATCTAGCATCAATTGCCATTTGCGGAAGAGAGTTCCAAATTCTACCACCCTTTGCGTGTAGAAGTGTTTCCTAATTTCATCCTGAAAGGCCTGGCTCTAATTTTTAGGCTATGCCCCCTAGTCCTAGAATCCTCAACCAGCGGAAATAATTTCTCTCTATCTACCCTATCTGTTCCCTTAATATCTTGAAAACTTCGATCAGATCACCCCTTAACCTTTTAAATTCCAGGTAATACAACCCTAGTTTGTATAATCTCACCTTATCCGGGTATCAATCTGGTAAACCTACGTTGCACTCCCTCCAAGGCCAATATATCCTTTTAAATATAGAATCATAGAATGGTTACAGCACGGAAGAAGGCCATTCGGCCCATCGAGCCCGTGCCAACACTTAGCTAGTCCCATTGCCCCGCCCTTTCCCCGTAGCCTTGCAAATTATTTTCCTTCAGATATTTATCCATCTCCCTTTTGAAAGATAAGATTGAGTCTGCCTCCACCACCCTTTCAGGCAGTGCATTCCAGATCTTAACCACTCGCTGCGTAAAAATGTGTTTCCTTATGTCGCCTTTGATTCTTTTGCCAATCACCTTAAATCTGTGGAGTGGAATTGGCCTTTGGCAATAGCACAAAGTGGTCGATAGTGAATTGGCAGCCTGTTTTACACCCCACCTGATTTATTTTTAAGAATGTCGGGCGGAGTGTAAAACGGGCTGCCAATTCGCTATCGCCTGTTTTGCGCAATTGCTGAAGACCAATTTATTTCCCCTAAAAGCCAAAAGAAAAAAGGGCTGCAAAACCTTATCACGTCAACAGCTCCCCATACTTTTAGTTTCAATTACAGTATGTGCATATATCAGCTGCAATCGGATGACTAATCTGATCAGTGATTTGGATCGTGCAAATAAACCCGAGCACACCAAATTCATAGCCAGATCCAAAGTGGCTATCAAAATAAAAACCTCAGTTTTTTTTTTATTCGTTCCTGGGATGTGGGCGTCGCTGGCAAAGCCAGCATTTGTTGCCCATCCCTAATTGCCCTTGAGAATGTGGTGGTGAGCCGCCTTCTTGAACCACTGCAGTCCGTGTGGTGAAGGTACTCCCACAGTGCTGTTAGGGAGGGAGTTCCAGGATTTTGACCCAGCGACGATGAAGGATCGGCGATATATTTCCAAGTCAGGATGGTGTGTATCTTGGAGGGGAACTTGGAGGTGGTGGTGTTCCCATGCACCTGCTGCCCTTGTCCTTCTTGGTGATAGAGTTCGCGGGTTTGGGAGGTGCTACCGAAGAAGCCGTGGCGAGTTACTGCAGTGCATCTTGTAGATGGTACACACTGCAGCCACGGTGCGCCGGTAGTGCAGGAAGTGAATGTTTAAGGTAGTGGATGGGGTGCCAATCAAGCGGGCTGCTTTGTCTTGGATGGTGTCAAGCTTCTTGAGTGTTGTTGGAACTGCACTCAGAGAGTATTCCATCACACTCCTTACTTGTGCCTTGTAGATGGTAGAAAGGCGTTCGGGAGTCAGGAGGTGAGACCTCACCACAGAATACCCAGCCTCTGAGATGCTCTTGTAGCCACAGTATTTATGTGGCTGGTCCAGTTAAGTTTCTGGTCAATGGTGACCCCCAGGATGTTGATGGTGGGAGATTCGGCGATGGTAATGCCGTTGAATGTCAAGTGGCGGTGGTTAGACTATCGCTTGTTGGTGATAGTCATTGCCTGGCACTTGTGTGACGCAACTGTTACTTTCCACTTATCAGCCCAAGCCTAAATGTCGGCCATGTCTTGCTGCATTCGGGCATGGACTGCTTCATTATCTGAGGAGTTTTGAATGGAACTGAACACTGTGCAATCATCAACGAACATCCCCATTTCTGACCTTATGTTGGAAGGAACATCATTGATGAAGCAGCTGAAGATAGTTGGGCCTAGGACACTGCCCTGAGGAACTCCTGCAGCGATGCCCTGGGGCTGAGATGATTGTCCTCCAACAACCACAACCCTCTTCCTTTGTGCTAGGTATGACTCCAGCCAGTGGAGAGTTTTCACCTCGATTCCCATTGACTTCAATTTTACTCGGGCTCCGTGAGGCCACACTCGGTCAAATACTGCCTTGATGTCAAGGGCACTCACACTCACATCACCTCTGGAATTCAGCTCATTTGTCCATGTTTGGACCAAGGCTGTAATGAGGTCTGGAGCTGAGTGGTCCTGCCGGAACCCAAACTGAGCATCGGAGAGCAGGTTATTGGTAAGTGCCGCTTGATAGCACAGTTGATGACACTTTCCATCACTTTGCTGATGATTGAGAGTAGACTGATGGGACAGTAATTGGCCGGATTGAATTTGTCCTATTTTTTGTGGACAGGACATACCTGGGCAGTTTTCCACATTGTCGGGTAGATGTCAGTGTTGTAGCTGAACTGGAACAGCTTGGCTAGAGGCGCGGCTAGTTCTGGAGCACAAGTCTTCAGCATGGCAGCCAGGATGTTATCGGGGCCCATAGCCTTTGCTGTATCCAGTGCACTCAGCCATTTCTTGATATCACGTGGAGTGAATCGAATTGGCTCAAGACTCGCTTCTGTGATGATGGGGACCTCAGGAAGGGGCCAATATGGATCATCCACTCGGCACTTCTGGCTGAAGATGGTTGCAAATGCTTCAGCCTTGTCTTTTGCAGTCGCTTGATGGGCTCTGGCATCATTGAAGTTGGGGATATTCATCGAGCCTCCTCCTCCTGTTAGTTGTTTAATTGCCCACCACCATTCACGACTGGATGTGGCCTTCTAGAGTTGAGACAGGTTGGTGGTAGGTTGTTCAAGTCGGCTTGGATCGGCATGTCTTTGCTGGAGTAGCGGTTGTATTCTCTGGAGACTGCATGTTCGTGGCGTAGGTGTGATGGTGCGATGTTTGCAAGCACGGGCAGCCAAGGTGTTGGTGTTTGGTGACGATTGGACCGTCACCGAAGGCCTTCAGCGATCTCCCCTCAGCCTTGATGACCGATGGCGAAATCCTTGCAAGAACTGTGACATATGGAATGGAATCCTTATAGAGGACTCCACAGTACAACCTGAAGGATCAAACCTTCCTCGCAAACAGTGAACAATCATCAACTGTCTCAGAATCGGTCCTGGTAGATGCTGCCACCTTCTCCATTGATGGAAGATTAAGGCATCCTCATCATAGAAACATAGAATCATAGAAGATAGGAGCAGGAGTAGGCCATTCGGCCCCTCGAGTCTGCTCCGCCATTTAATGAGATCATGGCTGATCATCCAAATTCAGTACCCTGTCCCTGCTTTCTCCCCATATCCCTTGATCCCTTTAGCCTTAAGAAATATATCTAACTCCTTCTTGAATATATTTAATGAATTGGCCTCAACTGCCTTCTGTGGTAGAGAATTCCACAGGTTCACCACTCTCTGGGTGAAGAAATGCCTCCTCATCCCACTCCTAAATGGCTTACCCCTTATCCTTAGACTGTGACCCCTGGTTCTGGACTCCCCGGCCATCGGGAACATCCTTCCTGCATCTAGTCTGTCTAGTCCTGTTAGAATTTTATAAGTTTCAATGAGATCCCCTCTCATTCTTCTAAACTCTAGCGAATACAAGCCCAATCGTCCCAATCTCTCTTCATACGTCATTCCTGCCATCCCAGGTATCAGTCTGGTGAATCTCCATGGCAAGAACATCCTTCCTCAGATAAGGCGACCAAAACTGCACACAATACTCAAGGTGTGGTCTCACCAAGGCCCTGTACAACTGCAGCAAGACATCCTTGCTCCTGTACTCGAATCCTCTCGCTATGAAGGCCAACATACCATTTGCCTTCTTAACCGCCTGCTGCACCTGCATGCTTACCTTCAACGACTGGTGCACAAGGACTCCCAGGTCTCGTTGCACTTCCCCTTTTCCCAATCTATTGCCGTTCAGATAATAATCTGCCTTCCTGTTTTTGCCACCAAAGTGGATAACCTCGCATTTATCCACATTATACTGCATCAGCCATGCATCTGCCCAATCACCCAACTTGTCCAAATCATATTGGAGTTTCTCTGCATCCTCCTCACAACACACACGCCCACCCAGCTTTGTGTCGTCTGCAAACTTGGAGATATTACATCTAGTTCCCTCGTCTAGATCATTAATATATATTGTGAATAACTGGGATCCTAGCACCGATCCCTGCGGTACCCCACTAGTCACTGCCTGCCACTCGGAAAAAGACCCGTTTATTCCAACTCTTTGCTTCCTGTCTGCCAACCAGTTCTCTATCCAAGTCAGTACCTTACCCCCAATCCCATGTGCTTTAACTTTGCACGCCAATCTCTTATGCGGGACCTTATCGAAAGCCTTCTGAAAGTCCAAATACACCACATCCACTGGTTCTCCCTTATTTATTCTACCAGTTACATCCTCAAAAAATTCCAGTAGATTAGTCAAGCATGATTTACCTTTTGTAAATCCATGTTGACTTTGTCCGATCCTGTCACAGTTTTCCAAGTGCTCTGCTATTACATCTTTTATAATGGACTCTAGCATTTTCCCCACTACCGATGTCAGGCTTACCGGTCTATAATTCCCCGTTTTTTCTCTCCCACCTTTTTTAAATAGTGGGGTTACATTAGCTACCCTCCAATCCATGGGAACTGTTCCAGATTCCATCGAATGTTGGAAGATGACCAGCAATGCATCTACTATTTCTAAGGCCATTTCCTTAAGTACCCTAGGATGTAGATTATCAAGCCCTGGGGATTTATCGGCCTTCAATCCCGTCAATTTCCCAAACAGCATTTCCCTACAAATACTGATTTCATTCAGTTCTTCCCTCTCATTAGACCCTATGTTCCCCGACATCTCTGCAACTGTGGAGCTCCTAATAAGACCCTAGAGCACATTATTGAGCACTGCCCTCAGAGGAAATTTGCAGGCTGCCTACAAGATATCCACGCTGTTACAAAGGAAGCTTTGGCCTGGATATCTGACTTAGATATTGACATTTGATTTGCTTTGCTACTGCCATACGAAAGAAGAAGACTGGACGTGGCAGGACTGCAGAGCTTTGATCTGATCCGTTGATTATGGGATTGCTTAACCCTGTCTATAGCTTGCTGCTTCCGATGTTTAGCATGCATGTAGTCCTGTGTTGCAGCTTCCCCAGGTTGGCACTACATTTTTAGGTATGCCTGGTGCTGCTCCTGGGATGCTCTTCTACACTCCTCATTGAATCAGGGTTGTAACCTGGCTTGATGGTAATGGTAGAATGAGGGATATGCCAGGCCATAAGATTACAGATTGTGGTGGAATACAATTCTGCTGCTGCTGATGGCCCACAGTGCCCCAGGGATGTCCAGTTTTGAGCTGCTAGATCTGCTCTGAATCTGTCCCATTTAGCATGGTGGTAGTGCCACACCACACGATGGAGGGTGTTCTCAGTGTGGAAGATGGGATTTCATCTCCACAAGGACTGTGTGGTGGTCACTGCTACCAATGCTGTCATGGACAGATGCATCTGCGACAGGTAGATTGGTGAGGACGAGGTCAAGTAGGTTTTTTCCTCGTGTCGGTTCTCTCACCACCTGTCGCAGGCCCAGACTGGCAGTTATGTCCTTCAGGACTCGGCCAGTAGTGGTGCTACCGAGCCACTCTTGGTGATGGACATTGAAGTCCACCACCCAGAGTACATTCTGTGCCCTGATACTCTCAGTGCTTCTTCCAAGTGGCGTTCAACATGGAGGAATACTGATTCTTCAGCTGAGGGAGGGCGGTAGGTGGTAATCAGCAGGAGGTTTCCTTGCCCATGCGCCATGAGACTACATGGGATCCAGAGTCAATGTTGAGGACTCCCAGGGCCACTCCCTCCCGACTGTATGCCATGGTGCCAATGGGACAGGACATACCCAGGGATGGTGATGGAGAAATCTGCGACATTGGCTGAAAGGTATGATTCTCTGAGTATGACTATGTCAGGCTGTTGCTTTTGTTCTTTCATCCCCTCCCCCCCTTTCCCAGCCCCTACACTTGCTTAAAAATCTGTTCCATTTCCTGCTTTTTTCCAGTTCTGACAAAAGGTCATCGACCTGAAACGTTAACTCTGTTTCTCTCTTCACAGATGCTGCCTAGCCTGCTGAGTATCTCCAGCATTTTCTGTTTTTATTTCAGGCTGTTGCTTGATTAGCCTGTGGGACAGCTCTCCCAATTTTGACACAATTCCCCAGATGTTAGTGAGGAGGACATTGCAGGGTTGATTGTGCTGGGTGTGCCATTGTCGTGTCTGAGGTCGATGCCGGGTGGTCCGTATGGTTTTATTCTTATTATTGTTTTTCATCGTGGTTGTGTACAACTGAGTGACTTGCCAGGCCATTTCAGAGGGCAGTTAAGAGTCAACCACATTGCTGTGGGTCTGGAGTCACATACAGTCCAGAACAGCAGATTTTCTTCCCTGAAGGACACTAGTGAACCAGATGGGTTTTATATGATAATCTGATAGTTTTATGGTCACCATTACTGATACTAGCTTTTTATTCCAGATTTGTTTAATTAACTGAATTTAAATTCCCCAGCTGCTGTGGTGAGATTTGAACTCACATCTCTGGATCATTAGTCCAAGTCTACTGGATTACTGGTCAAGCAACTTAACCACTATGCTACCATTCCTGGCAGCATAATGGTTGATTCAGTTCTGGATTCCTGTTAAGAAAACAAGAGGCAACTGAATTCAGATTAGTTTGGAGGTTGGGCTCTGATTTGTACTCAACCCTAATACTAACACAAATAATGGGTGGAGCGAGGTGCAGAGCTGAAGGCATAAACAGGAGAGCAAATAATGGCAGAAATGTTCAATGTTACTTTTGACATTTGTCCAATTTTTTAAAAATTCGTTCCTGGGATGTGGGCATCGCTGGCAAGGCCAGCATTTATTGCCCATCCCTAATTTCCCTTGAGAAGGTGGTGGTGAGCCGCCTTCTTGAACCGCTGCAGTCTGTGTGGTGAAGGTACTCCCACAGTGCTGTTAGGGAGGGAGTTCCAGGAATTTGACCCAGCATCGATGAAGGAACGGCGATATACTTCCAAGTCAGGATGGTGTGTGACTTGGAGGTGATGGTGTCCCCATGCGCCTGCTGCCCTTATCCTTCTAGGTGGAAGAGGTCGCGGGTTTGGAAGGTGCTGCCGAAGAAGCCTTGGCGAGTTGCTGCAGTGCATCTTGTAGATGGTACACACTGCAGCCACGGTGCGCCAGTGGTGGAGGGAGTGAATGTTTAAGGTGGTGGGTGGGGGGCCAATCAAGCGGGCTTGCTTTGTCCTGAATGATGTTGAGCTTCTTGAGTGTTGTTGAAGCTGCAAGTGGAGAGTATTCCATCACACTCCTGACTTGTGCCTTGTAGATGGTGGAAAGGCTTTGGGAAATCAGGAGGTGAGACACTCGCCGCAGAATACCCATATTATCCATACTTGATAGACAGACAGATTTAATTTTCAGTACTATTGAAAAGTAAGTGTTAATTAACAAACAGTAATCTTAAAATATTAGTATAATAATCAAAATAGTGGCTACAATGATTAATCTGGTGGTCGACAATTGGCCTATGGTTTGTCATACAGATTGGGATTAGCAGTTGAAAGTTGCACTTTCTTCATAATAAATGACAGAAAGTAACTTAAAGGATTCATGATATTTGTCAATCTTGTCTTCTAAAATTGTGACCCTGTACAACTTGACTGCAAAGAACCAGTTTATTTATTTATAAGTAACTTAACTGTAGAAGACGACTATCTGTGTCACATCAATTCTAAATAAGTGGAAGTGACTAAGTGTGAACTACAAGTTATACATGAGGCTGAATAAGCAATAAATCAGTAGAGGTTGCATCCTTCAAACCAAGTGCTGCTGGAAGAACTGAAAATGTAATTTAGCTGTCATATTAGTTTAATCATTTCTCAAGAAGTATTAAAGATGCTTGGAAGCAGTACAGTGATGATTCACTTTAGAGCCACATTGATGGGCTATAAATGTTGATTGTGCCACACTATCACTTACACAATGTGGAAAATGTTTACTTTCAGTACCGCATTAGATTACCTGAATGAAAAAGAATCAATTAACAGCAAACAATCTTGAGGATTAGCTGTGGGACAATAACCTGACAAACAGCAGTCAATTAGACTTCAATGAGAAGTCGCACAACACCAGGTTATAGTCCAACAGATTTATTTAATTTTACAAGCTTTCGGAGCAGTTCGCTCCTTCGTCAGGTAAGT
Source organism: Squalus acanthias (assembly GCA_030390025.1). Classification (NCBI taxonomy): domain Eukaryota; kingdom Metazoa; phylum Chordata; class Chondrichthyes; order Squaliformes; family Squalidae; genus Squalus; species Squalus acanthias. The sequence goes on along the minus strand of CM059433.1, from coordinate 20,942,805 downwards.
TAGCAGTGAGAGAATCTCCCAGAATTCACAATTTAAACACAGACAAAATCTATTCACATCTTTCCCTACATCAAAGAGCACAGCCAAGACAATGAGATGTGTCCCAGGGGGTCCAAAGTGTCAAACCACCTGCTGGCTGCATATCCTGTCAATTTGTGTAGGTTCTTGTGTTAGTCTTTTTAAAAAAAAAGCCAGGGGCATTCAGCCTCGGATCTGCGGGTAAGCGTTCTCCAAGGCGGCCTTCGAGATACACGACAGCGCAAAATCATAGAGCAGAAACTGATAGCCAAGTTCCGCACTCATGAGGATGGCCTCAATCGCGATATCGGGTTCATGTCACGATACAGAACGTGACTTGACATCATGGCCGGTCTTCCCAGGTGTTTTTTTTTAATTTTTTTTTTTTTTAAAAGACTAACACAAGAACCTACACAAATTGACAGGATATGCAGCCAGCAGGTGGTTTGACACGTTGGACCCCCTGGGACACATCTCATTGTCTTGGCTGTGCTCTTTGATGTAGGGAAAGATGTGAATAGATTTTGTCTGTGTTTAAATTGTGAATTCTGGGAGATTCTCTCACTGCTAACTTACCTGACGAAGGAGCGAACTGCTCCGAAAGCTTGTAAAATTAAATAAATCTGTTGGACTATAACCTGGTGTTGTGCGACTTCTCATTTTTGTCCACCCCAGTCCAACGCCGGCATCTCCACAATTAGACTTCAGACATGGAAGATCCTGTCTGACCAATCTATTTGACTCCTTTGAGGAGGGGACATCCCAGTTGGTCTGTGAAAAGACTTACAATGTGGTGTAGATATACTTCCACAGAGCATGGAATGGACTGCCACAAAGATCCACTTTGGGGGACCCAGTGATTACACTTAACAATTTAGATTCAGAAATCCAAATTACGAAATGCTCAGACAATACAAGTTTGGAGAGGTGCACAGCTGAATCTGTTGAGTCAGTTAAAATCTGTAAGTGGGCAGCAGTGGCAGACAAAATTTAATAAGGATAAGCGTAAGGTAATGCAGATTGGAAGAAATAATGTACAATGTTCACACCATATGATGGTGTCAAAGTAGCTAAGGCTGGAGTTGAAAGAGATGTAAGGATGTTAGTAGACTGGGTGTAGAACCTGTCCAGTCACTGTGGATCAGTGAACAAAGCAAGTAGAACGTCAAATTATATTATTAAATCAGTACAACAACACCAACAACTTGTGTTTATATAGGGCCTTTAAAGTAGTAAAACATCCCAAGGTGCTTCACTGGAGTATTATAAGACAAAAAATTTGACACTGAGCCACCAAAGGAGAAATTAGGGCAGGTGACCAAAAGCTTGGTCAAAGAGGTAGGATACAGTAGAATACAATTCAGAGAATGTCCTGCTGACAGTGTACATGGTTCTGGTCAGACCGCACTTTGAACATTGTGTCCAGTTTTTCTCAGTGAGAAACAAGTGAGATATTTAAGCCCCGCAGGGGATGCAGAGAAAAACCACGAGACTGATCCCTAGCATCAGAGGCTTGAGCTATGAGGAAAGATTTGATATACTTGGGCTCTTCAGCTTTGAAAGGTAAACATGGACTGGAGCATAAGGGAGCATCGGTTCAAACTGGTGTAAGAAAAATTTAGGACTGATATCCAGAGATGAGTTCTTCACACAAAGTGTGATCAACACAAGGAATGTCCTTCTGGGTAGACGAGCGGAGATAAAAACTTTGGAGTTGTTTAAGAGATGGTTGAATGCTATGATGGGGGGACTGTTGGTTTTTCTAGATGGTTAAGATGGGACAAATAGCCAGCCTCCTCTTTATTTATCTTGTCATCAGGCCCATTATCAGCTGCAGATGTAGTCACAAGGATGAGCTATGTTCCTGAGTTCTTCCTGGAAGCTTCAACAACAATAGCTGCCCTGATACTCATCCAAGTAACCTCGGAGAATCTTTATTAGCCATCATGTTGTTTCAGTTTAATGAGCAAGGAAAATTATTTTACATTTTTACAGATCTGTGCACTGCTAATTAACATTTAATGATCCTATTAGGAAACTGTGATTGCATCATCATAATACATATTTCACAGTCGAAGCAGGAGGAAAGTGTGTGTGGGGCAGGCGTCATACTTTGAGTAAAACATTTAAAAAGCCCTCTTCCCCTGAAATGGATCCCCTGAAAATAAAAATCACTTCCCCTGATGAGATTTTCCTAAACAGCAGATTTAGAGATCTGCCACTTTTGCCTTTCCTAACTTGCCAAGGAGAAGAATGCTGGCATAAGCTTTGGGAATGTCACTGACTCACCCCGTGAGGAACGCTGCAGATCAGCATTCATCCCTACTCTGATTGGAGTGCTGTACAAACCTGGCAATGTTCATTAATAGCGCGTATAAAATAGTACTCACCCTCGGCCTATATTGGCTAAGACATGCCCTTATTCAAGTGCCAAATTCCCGATGCAGTTTCGCCTGATAACGAGGAAGGCTAGAAATGGCAGTTCTCCACTTACTGGAAAAATTATGCTAAAACTGGGAATATCTCCGATAAAGAAAGAACATTTAAAATGTTTTTTTTCCCCACAATACCCATCACAAGTCCTGGATTATGCACCCTAGTTTTCTGAACGAGAATTGACAGTGCTGCTGAAACCTTGATTTCTACAGGGACTTGCAGACTGTTGAGAATTTGCACTGACGTGAAAAAGCTTGTTAGGCAGTGTTAGAGTGTGAGATACTTCATAGGTCTCTGGTGACCAACAAGATGGAATCTAGAGATATAAATTCCTGGAGCCATACACATCATAGTGCTCACTATGTCCCAGAAGGGAATGAGAAAAATGGATAAATTACTGATAAAAAGAATGGAAATCATTCAGAAAAATAAGAGACAGAGAAGAGAAATCGTAGAAGAAAAGAAAGTGATGAAATGAAACCGTGTTAGTCTCTCAGAAAAATAGTTAAGTGTACAGTAAGGGTAATTTGAGACATGACATGCAGCATGCTTGGGAGGAACAGGTGACTTTGGACCTACAGTTCCAAAAGCTCTCCACCACTGGGGTTTTCTTCACGTCATGCCTGGGTCTATCATGGACTTATTGATAGAGATTGACTGCTGTCATTAGTCAACAACTCCATTATCATTGTATCATGCAACTACCAGGAAGTAGAAGGCAAACTAGGCAGAAAGTGGTCTTTTTTCAGCTAGCAATTCCTATGTTCCTATGAAAGCAGTACAATGGTATACCCACTGGTTCTTCCAGATCATGATGGATGGGGCTGTGGTTCAATGCATCATGGGTCCAGAATGTTTATGCATTTTGCACACCGACTCTGCCATTGATTCAGTAGCTTCTCAAGGACCAATATCCCTATGTAAGAAATTGAGAAATATATAGTGACTGTGCAGTGTACTCATATCAACACTCTGCATTGCTCTTTCCAAGTTGTGCTTCCCATTTCTCTCTTGACTTTCTGATCACTGACATCTCCAGCCAATCAGCCCCCAGGTGCATGACTTCCATCGTCACTGAGATGTTGTGTGCTATCTGGGACAGTGAGAGTTATCAGTATAGGTGTCCCCCATTTTGGTCATGTGTCCCTGATTTTTGCAGGCTCTGTCCCCGATTGGCTGGTTGAGAGATCTAATTCCCACGCAGGGAAATCTTCATGCTGACAGTGGTACTAGCCCCTCCACACTTTGCTTCTCATGTAATCATCTACAGCAACTGAACAGTGTGATTGCAGAACAAGTAAAATTGGAGTAAAATTTAGAACAGGGATTTTCAGGTCAGTTCTGAAAAGGTTGAATCCATTCACTGACAGGGTTTTCAATCTTACCAACTCTCTACTAACCAATAAACCTTTAAACTAACTTATAAATGTAAACTGACCTCATTTTACTTCACTCTCAGTTCTCTTCCTCATCCTTCATGAAGACGCCTCACAAGATCAAAACTGCTTTACTATATGGGTACAGATTCTGTTTCTCATGCCCACAGCATTGTTACACGCCCTCTGAGCACTAACTTCAGGTAGGGGTGAGGAGGAAATTGGGAAAGAACAGCACCAGAAGAGAGAATCAGAACAGACTGTTACCATGACATGAGGAGGGAAGGGGAGCTCAAGAATGAAAGTGGGGGGAGGAGAAGAGACAAGAGCATCATGAACTGGTGGGGAAGGTGGAAAAAAGATTTCCAATGTGATCTAGGAAGGTTGGGGTGGTGAAGAAAAATAGTGCCAGTATGAACTGATGAAGGGTAAAAGATGCTGGCATGCAACGTTCCCGCTAAGCTGCGTGTGGTCTGGAGGCCCCGCGCAGGCCGCTCGCCGGCTTTTCAATGGGAGAAACCACACACGCGCAAAATTTTGAATGGGCCGCGCAGCCAGCTAAAGGGACTGCACACCAAAAAAAAAAAAATTGAGGGAACATTCCTGGCATCTATCACCTGGGGCAGGAGGTAGAGGAGAAAACAAGTGTCACTGTGAACTGGTGTGGAGAAGGAGGAGGAGAACTGGTGAGAGAAAAAATAATGTAAGGGAGGGAAAGGGGAGAAGACTGCCAGCATGACTGGTGAGAGAGACGAAGAGTGCTACCTTGAACTGGGGAGGGAGAAGTGGACTTCCAACATGAACTGGGGCAGGGGAAGAAGAGTGCCGGCATGAAGTGGAGCGGGAAGGACAACAGGAAGAGTGCTGGCATTGATTGGGAAGATGGGGAGAAAAACACTGGGGAAGAGGAGTGCCTCTATCATTGTGACAATCTTGTAAAGAAGTTGGAAACAATTTATCAGATTTCAGCAGCAGAAAATATCCACAGTAGCTCACAACATAATTCCAAAAATGTTTCCACAATGTTCTGGTATACCAGATGGAATTTTGGATTTATCTGTTTAAGTTAGGATAAGCCTGTGCAGCACCAAATTTTCAGTGCAACTAGATGTCATCAACACTATATTCAGGGCTATTGATCTGTTGTCAGCTTTTTTAGAATCCGAGCTTGTACTAGTTTTCCCGATTGGCACGTATGCCAACCTTCAGAAGTTTGCATTAAAAAAAAATTATCTCGAAATCCTGAAGCGTCGCTAAGTCTACTGTTCTCCAAATACGCCTCCCATATTAACCAGTGCATGTTCCGCAAAACCCAGAGTGATAATTACATACAAATCAATGTGTCAGTGTTAAAAGTGTTGGGGCTCACCATCAGCTCATCACTTAAACTCACCTTGTATCACCTCAGGGGGGCAACACCTCCTCTTCTGAGACCAGAAGTTATTGCTGGCGATAATAGTGGTTGAGTGCTTAACATGCTCATATAAGGTTGCTTTGTCTGGTATTTTAACACAGACCCATTAACCCATTTCATTTAAACAGGTTGATGCTGTCCTGAAAATAGCAGATAGAAGAATGTCACCCTCTGTTATCTCCAACAATAAGATCTAGCTTTTGACAGTTTCTAAAAGCAGGAGTGGTGGATGGCAAAAGATGACCAATGGTCCACAACTTTAAGCGAGTTTTCTTACAAGTAACATTTTAAGAAGATTACTGAACTTTTATTAAAAATGTAACTACTCAGCAAATGTTCAAAAAGCCTTAGAAAGAGAACAACAACAACTTGTATTTATATAGCGCCTTTAACGTAGTAAAACGTCCCAAGGCACTTCACAGGAGTATTATAAGACAAAATAAATTTGACACCGAGCCACATAAGGAGAAATTAGGGCAGGTGACCAAAAGCTTGGTCAAAGAGGTAGGTTTTAAGGAGCGTCTTAAAGGAGGAAAGAGTTAGAGAGGTTTTGGCAGGGAATTCCAGAGCTTAGGGCCTAGGCAACAGAAGGCATAGCCACCAATGGTTGAGCGATTATAATCAGGGATGCTCAAGAGGGCAGAATTAGAGGAGCGCAGATATCTTGGGGGGTTGTGGGGCTGATGAAGATTAAAGAGATAGGGAGGGGCGAGGCCATGGAGGGATCTGAAAACAAGGATGAGAATTTTGAAATCGAGGCGCTGCTTAACCGGGAGCCAATGTAGGTCAGCGGGACTTGGTGCGAGTTAGGACACAGGCAGCCGAGTTTTGGATGACCTCAAGTTTACGTAGGGTGGAATGTGGGAGGCCAGCCAGGAGTGCATTGGAATATTCAAGTCTAGAGGTAACAAAGGCGTGGATGAGGGTTTCAGCAGCGGATGAGCCGAGGCAAGGGCGGAGACGGGCGATGTTACGGAGGTGGAAATAGGCGGTCTTAGTTATGGTACGGATATGTGGTCGGAAGCTCATTTCAGGGTCAAATATGACACCAAGGTTGCGATAAGGTAAGTTAGTACACAACCCCACCTGAAACATTTGTCTCTTTATATTTCCAATGTTGTGTTTTTCCAGCATTTCCCATTTTTGTTTCAGATTTGCAGCATTTGTGATTCTTCTTATTTCTATCTAGCAATTCGAATACCCGCAAGTCAAAAGGCTGTTCTTTCTGGAAGCCTGTCTTATTATTACTGTGAACATATGTTAGGATTTTTCCCATAGTGGCACTTTATTGGCACGAAGAAATGTGTTTAACTTAGTTAAGAAATGTGCTTCAGTAAAATTAATAAAAGATTTTGGGATTACACCAGTTCACAAAAGCTGCAATCAATTACAAAACTGCCAACATTTCTCATCAACGCTTTGTCAGTAGAATTATTTCTACTTGTGATTAATACTTAGTTCCATGGGGTGGGATGGACATGAAGCAGTCCATGCCCGCATACAAAAAGACTTGGATGACGTTCAGGCTTGGGCTGATAAGTGGCAGGTAACATTCGCGCCACAGAAGTGCCAGGCAGTGACTATCTCCAACAAGCGAGAATCCAACCACCTCCCCTTGACATTCAACGGCATTACCATCGCCGAATCCCCCACCATCAACATCCTGGGGGGTCATCATTGACCAGAGACTTAACTGGACCAGCCACATAAATACAGTGGCAACAAGAGCAGGTCAGAGGCTAGGTATTCTGTGGCGAGTGTCTCACCTCCTGACTCCCCAAAGCCTTTCCACTATCTACAAGGCACAAGTAAGGAGTGTGATGGAATACTCTCCACTTGCCTGGATGAGTGCAGCTCCAACAACACTCAAGAAGCTCGACACCATCCAGGACAAAGCAACCCGTTTGATTGGCACCCCATCCAACACCTTAAACATTCACTCCCTCCACCACCGGTGTACCGTGGCTGCAGTGTGTACCATCTACAAGATGCACTGCAGCAACTCGCCAAGGTTTCTTCGGCAGCACCTCCCAAACCCACGAACTCTTCCACCTAGAAGGACAAGGGCAGCAGGCACATGGGAACACCACCAACTCCAAGTTCCCCTCCAAGTCACACACCATCCTGACTTAGAAGTATATCGCCGTTCCTTCATCATCACTGGGTCAAAATCCTGGAACACCCTCCCTATCAGCACTGTGGGAGTACCTTCACCACACGGACTGCAGCGGTTCAAGAAGGGGACTCACCGCCATCTTCTCGAGGGCAAATAGGGATGGGCAATAAATGCTGACCTTGCCAGCGATGCCCACATCCCATAAAAACGAATTTTTAAAAATAACATATGTTCGAGTCCCGCTCTGCTCAGTTACAAGATCAGAGCAAATATCAAGCCGAAGTATGCGGTGTATTCCAGCAGGGAGGAGGGGAAAATATCAGAGGGCAGAGTCACTTGCATCTTCTGGCAGCCAGCTGTAGGGAGCAACTGGTGGTCACCTGGGCAACTCCTGCACCACTCGGCTGCAGAGACATTGGGGAGGTGGCAAAGGACGGAATGAATGATTGAACAAAGAGGAAAATTACTTCCAACAATCCACTCATTAATAGTAAAAAAAAAAGCACTGTGTTATTTTGAGATCACTGTGGCTGTAATCAGTTAATGCTGTGGCATTGCGGAAGTTATGTAACTAAAAACTGAAAGTCACAGTTGTAATTGTGAGCAAGTTGTGCCTGTCCAATCTTGCACAGGTGCAATTGTACCAGTATCGCTACCAGCACTCTCTAGCTGCCCCACCATGTAAATAGGGGCAAATTCAGAACACAAGCTGCCTCACCATTCTACAAAACTGCTTCCGCTCTATGTAATTCTGGAATATAATGCACCATTAACGATAACACAAACAGAATTTGATGCAAGAGACAAGAATTTTGTGTTCAGAAACACGGAGCAATACCAGTAACAAATGCACAAGCACATCCATTACTAATATTGGCCACGCACTTTCAGCCCACTTATCTGTTTAGTGTTCCTTTATCCCTGTGTGTGGAGGGAGGGGAATTGACTCATGAATAACAATAGCGTATTATTCATTGCACGATTTCTTCTTAGATGTTTGTTTAGTTGAGAAATTCTTCAAACATTAAATGCAATGACAATTATTTTCTGGTTCACCCAGGGAAAGGGATTTGCCAGGACTGTGGAAGCACTGACCCACCCTCACGCCAATCAGCACACACTGTCTCTATAGCCATGCTGCTAGCTTCTCACCATTGCTCTTGTTGGGACAAAGATAAAAATAAAATGTAGGCCCACAACCCATAATTATATTTTGTATTGCGCCGAGGGGGAATTTTGCTCCATATTTTAAAAGACAACCAATTAACATACTAATAAGTGCCAGTTAACTCCTCAACTTAGAACATACGAGTTTTAGGAATAGGAAAAGGTGATTAATGCCAATGTGTCTGTGCCTATTGACAGCTCTCAAACCCACCTGCCTGCCTTCTCATCAGATCACTCAATCTTTGTTCTCTGCAGGGAAGATTCCTTTGAGCACTATAAGTAGCAACATCATAAGCACATTCATGAATTTGTAAAACTTTCAAAAGGGTCTAACATTTGACAAAAAGAGCAACCATAAAATCTTCCTCCACAGATGCCTTTTGAACCCAAGTAAAATATTTGATTTAATGACTTTCTGTGGTAAAACATTATTCATAAGAACATAAGAAATAAGAGCTGGAGTAGGCCATTTGGCCCTTCGAGCCTGCTCCGCCATTCAATAAGATCATGGCTGATCTTCTACATCAACTCCACCTTCCCGCACATTCCTCATATCCCTTAATTTCCTTAGTTCCCAAAAATTTATCAACCTCTGTCTTGAATATACTCAATGACTGTGCATCCACAGCTCTCTGGGGTAGAGAATTCCAAAGATTCACAACCCTTTGAGTGAAGAAATTTCTCCTCATCTCCGTCCTAAATGGCTGACCCCTTATTCTGAGACTGTGACCCTGTGTTCTGGATTCCAGCTAAATATATGTCAAAATATTCCACTCGACTCTCCTCTTTCTCTTAATTTTCAACTTGTCCTTCTTGATATTTGAACTCTTCACCATATTAAACCATTTGTTTGGATCAATTTGTCAATCCCTGCAAAATCCTGCAGAGTTCAATTAGCTCACCTCAAAATCTGGTCTGTCCGTGAAGAACAGGCCCCAATTCCTTAACCTTTCTTTACACTTAATACCTGGACTCGTCTAGGTGGCGTTTCCTGGTACCTTCTTAAAGATAGGTATTCTGTGATTGTTGTACCATATTTAGTTTGTTTGGTTGTAAGCTGTATTTGGCATAAAGATTCTTGTATCAAAACAGACACATTACATTGCAATAAAGCTTCTGGCTCTAGTTAATCCAACTAAATACACAGCTCAGAGCTCAGAGCTGGAATAGCACAGTGCACTCTGGTAGAACAAAGCTACAGGAACCAACCACCGACATACATCGTGATTTTATGACACGGATTGTGAGCAATCAGTCCACCAACTTGCTATCTGACTTGCCAGTTAGGCTGGCAAACACTAACTAAACAGAATTTATTCATGAGGCACAGTTAAATGTGAAATGGTCTGATAGTCATAAATACATTGATCATAATGACTTAACAGCCAACAATTTGTTTCAAAATACTCCCTCCTTAGTCATTTTAGTTCTCTCCCCTCTTTGCTCCTGTCCTCTTCTGAAAGCACTGATGCTTGTTGTTGTACTGTTCCACAAACACCAGCAGCCCTCTGGTACCTCCCCCAGCTGTCTATTCTTTAGTATGAGTCCGGCTAGTTAGCCTAACTGATTATGATGTGCACCACAGCTGCACTTAGTCGTAGATTCAACCGATGTCCACACACGCAGGTACTTTCCAGCCGACTTTATTGGACAGTGATCAGGATTATTCCTATCCCTAGAATGATTTATGACACGCACTGTGAAAATTGTCCATCCATTCGCTATCTGACTGCCGAATAAATGTAATTGTGCGAGACTGCGTGAAACATTGGGCCTGCTGAGGCCAATTTTAGCTGCTCTATCCTGGGTGCGATAGCAAACTCAACAAAGATCTGAGATTAATCCTTTCACTTTCCTAGTCTGTATCGCTCAGTACCAGATCAGGCATTAAATTTACACAGTAAGTCAGAGCTGTCCAACCTTTTGAGTGGGCTGCATGTGATTACACAGAAATGTTAATACACATGCACAAACATATGACAAATAATCAAACCCCCAATTAAAAAAAATCTAATCCTCACACACATAACATTTGCAAAGAATCCAAGAACTTCGATATACAAATAAAAGGGCCATACACAAAACATTTCTCGCCACCCTTTCGCCTTTTTCTTTACCAGTGGAGCGCTGGTAAATTCTGCTTTCTGATTGGTGAAAAAGGCTGCTTCCTGATTGGTCTAAATCCACCAGCTTCAAGGTCCAGGAAGTTTTAAGAGCTAAAGCAGAGCAAATTGGGTTTGTGCACAAGCGTCCAAAGGTGACAAGAAAAACAGGCAGGGCTTTGCAAGACAGATAGAAGCAGCCAGATAAAAGACTTGGCCCGTGCAGCACCACTCTAGGTAATCAGAGTGGAAGCCTTCCATTATATTGTTCTTTTAAAATATGATTTTTTAAGATTGTGGACAGATGCAAGGCAGAGCTGATTTCTGCTAAATTTACTACCATTACATTTGAGATGCTGACATTTTTTAAATGAATATTGAGGGAGATGAGGAGAATTTTTGTTATGCAGTGAGTTGTTATGATTTGGAATGCAATACCTGGAACGGGTGGTGGAAGCAGATTCATTAGTAACTTTCAAAAGAGAATTGGATATATGCTTGAAAAGGAAAAAAAATCAGGGCTATGGGATAGGAGCAGGGGATAGCTCTTTCAAAGAGCCAGCAGAGGCACAATGGGCTGATGGCCGCCTTTTGTGCTGTACTATTCAATGAATTAATATCCATACGTCAAGATTATTTGAGAGACAATTTATTATAACTTTGCTGTTTCCAACCCTATTGACTATATAACATTTCCAATTTTCACAATGTTGTTGTAAGATAGTCCTTCACTGCATATTTGATTTTGTTTCAAATAAGACGCCAGGGTCTTGATACAAAGTTAATTAGAAGAGTCAATCAATGAATTCCCTCAGCCCTTATCCAGCTTGATTAAAGCCTTGTTGTGAATATTTTAAATGGATTTCAGGCTGACAATGACCAATCTGAATAGTAATTAAATATTCAAAGATTATTGATTTATGAATTAAAATTCCCTCTCCCTTCCTTCAAGACTTAGCCTACAATTTGTCACGTCTCAAGAGCAAAATTGCAGTCACATAAGTGAGTGCCAAATCGCATATAGTAAAGTAGTTACAATCCTGTATTTATTTGGTAGTTCTGTTTTAAATAAAACCTGCCTAACCCTGCAGAAAAGATGACCAAAGGTACACGCAGCAAAGTAAATAATATGATTGCAGAACTCCTGAATTTCTCTTTTGGTGTTTATTTGCCCCCTCGCCTCCTTCTCAAAACTCGGCAGCAGCTGTGTCTGGAACTTGACCCAAATGGTCATTCTTAATGTGCGAGCCTGAACAGCAAGTGGCGGAAAGTTACCTTGATCTTGGTGGGTATCCCAGCTTGATCCTGTCTTTACCCAATGTTATTCGGGGGGAATTTTAACCTAAAAACAGGTGGGTTTGGAGCGTGGGGGTAGTTACATTGTTGAAAAATCAGATTCCCGGCCTGAACCCGCCTACTTCCAGTTTTAACGGAGGTGGGGACGGGGGGACGGGATGGGGACGGGCAGCCAACCCGCTGCCAGGAGGCGGGACGTCAATTTAAATATTATAATGAGGCTGGAAGCCTCTTTTTTAACCTCCATTTTGTTTTTAACTGCAGCTGGACGGGTTTTACACACTTCATAAAACCCGGCAGTTACAGCAAGGCGGGGACTGCTGCATCCAGGAGGTAAGTGCTTTTATACCTACCTCCTGAATCCAGGATCACTGCCTAACCCACCCCTCGCGATCGGAGAATCCCCCATGAGGCCTCCAATCACCTTCCCGGATCACTCCCCCCGCCCCACCGATGATCTTGAGGCCGGCCACGATCCTCTGGTGGCCGGCCCCGATCTTCCTTCCCCCCACCCCCGCCCCCCATCAGCATCAGGCCGGCCAAATCCTCCAATAGCCGGCCCCGATGTGATCTTCCCTCCCCCCCACTCCACCCCACATCCCCCACTGATGATCTTGAAGCCGGCCCCAATCCTCTGGTGGCCGGCCTCGATCGTACTCTTCTCCCCACCCCTGGTCCCACACCGGCCTCGATCATACTCTTCTCCCCACCCCTGGTCCCAAGCCAGCCTCAATTTAAAACAGAAATAGACAGTTTCCTAGAAGTAAAGGGAATTAAGGGTTACGGGGAGCCGGCAGGAATTTGGACATGAGTCTAGGTTCGGATCGGTCATGGCCCTGTGGGTAGCGTAGCGGGCCCAGGGGCCGTGTAGCCTGATCCTGCTCCTATTTCGTGTGTCCAATTCTGTTAGGTTCAGGAGATGGTTCTGTGATAGTAGATTGGCGGTTAGGATCAGATCAGTCATGATCTTATTGAATGGTGGAGCAGGCTCAAGGGGCCAATTGGCCTACTCCTGCTCCTATTTCTTATGTTCTTATGTTCTTATGTTCTCTTCTCCCCACCCCTGGTCCCACACCGGCTTCGATCTTCTCTTCTTCCCCCCTCCATCCTCCGGAGGCCGACACCGGCCCCCACCTGATCCCTCCATCCCTCCTCTATGCCGCAGGCCTATCTGCCTGCAGCCAGCTAGCCTCTCCGTCTGGCTGGCTGGCGGCGGAAAACAGAGGCTTCATATGCAAAGCAGGCCCTGCCGTTAAAGTCGGCAAGGCCCGCGGGAAACCCGTTCGTCTGGGTTTCCCACCGCATTGGAGCCCCCCCCACCCCCAACCCGCCTTCCCTATGAAAATCCAGCCCATTGTGTTTGTGTTTTCCAGCAGGTACGATTGGATAGCGACCAAAAGCTTGAACCCTGACTGCTTTACTTTCCCTTCTTTTACCTCAAGGACACTTCTTCCCCACCCCCCACCCCTCCCCCTACCCGCGACACTGCTAACCTGGCTGAGATCAGCAAACGCAGTGTGGAACAGGGATCAAATTTGGAACCTTATTGGCCTTTATGGCTCAGTTCCACTCTGGGCAACACCATCACAGGTGCATCAAGGAGTTCTCATGAAAAATATTTAATTCAAATTGAAGACCTTTATAAACAGTGGAATCTCATAATGACTGGTTTGGTAGTCTAATGATGTCATATTTCAATATTAATTGCAAAAATTAAGATAAAAAACAGATTCACCAAAAAATGTTCATTGACTTAATGGCTTATTGAGTAAAGGGACTGTTCAGTGTGACACTCATACCATACAGACATAAGAACATAAGAAATAGGAGCAGGAGTAGGCCATATGGCCCCTCGAGCCTGCTCCGCCATTCAATGAGATCATGGCTAATCTTCGACCTCAACTCCACCTTCCCACCCAATCCCCATATCCCTTGATTTCCTTGATGAACCAAACAATTCAATTCCACAATGTACTGAGTGTGCCGATCAGGACGATGGTAGATGTACTACAGTTGGCCTCAATGCACTTGGACTGGGATAGGGAGAAGAAACATGCTCGGTCACCCCTCCTGATAACTATCTGCTGGACAACGTGCGTGTTTAGATGTGGCATGTGAAAAAGATAGGCTTTTCTGTGATATCCCATGATTCAATAGTCTGTTCACACTTGGTATCTAGCAGAGACTTTCACTGGTGGAAACAGTTAACTTTTCAGATCACTGATTGCTGCAGGCTGTTTGAAAATTACCAGAGACAACGACCATTTACATCAGAGTCAATTTGTCTTTTCCCACAGTTCACACTGATTTACATATTCTTTTGCATTGTCTACTTTATTTACATAGTATGTACAGCAACATTCCTTCTGGACTCAACATCGAGTTCAACAATTTCAGACCATAACCTCTGCCCCTATCCTTTTTTTATTCCGTTTATTTTTTTTTCTCTCTCCCACATGGCAGCTGTCTTACATTCTGCCATTGCCATTTGCACATCATCTAGAGCCATCTTTTGTTTCTTAACTTGTCCCATTACCATCTCCTTTTGCCTTGCACCATCTCTTAATCTCTCTTAATGTTTCTTTATCTCTCCTGCCTTCCATCCTATCACAGACCTTCCCTTTTGTTCTTTCCTCCCCTCCCCCCTTTCCCTGCCCCGACACTTGCTTAAAAACCTGTTCCATCTCCAGCTTTTTCCAGTTCTGACGAAGGGTCATCGACCTGAAACGTTGACTCTGTTTCTCTCTCCACAGATGCTGCCTGACCTGCTGAGTATTCCTAGCATTTTCTGTTCTTATTTCAGATTTCCAGCATCCGCAGTATTTTGCTTTTGTAATATTCCTTAATTGTTTGATGCATTGACTCATCTGGCACAGTTGTACATATGTGGATCTGTTGCACCTTTCGATGACCATGGCGATCTAGGAGGGATGTTTACCTGCCTTATTTCAGCTTGGGTTATTCTTGCCTGTAGCACACTGTTTGCCTGACCACCCTTTCATTTTAGACTGCCCTACTTGAATGGGAAGAAGGGGTATTGCGATGGGGTTGAGCCTCAGGACGGGGCGAAGACTTGGCGGCATTTCTCTAGTCTTAAGTAGAAATTAATCTGATTGACATATATATCAGTAAATGTTACCCATACGTTTGTTTGGGGAAGTTAGGCTTTGGCACAGCTTTTCTTCTCTATTATAAGATAAAAACAGAAAATGCTGGAGAAACTCAGCAGGTCAGGCAGCATCTGTGAAGAGAGAAACAGAGTTAACGTTTCAGGTCGATGACCTTTCGTCAGAACTGGACGGAACGCGGAATGAGAGGCCGACCAGGAGAGCATTGGAATAGTTGAGGCTGGAGGTAATAAAAGCATGAATGAGGGTTTCAGCGCGGAACGCGGCAACCGCCATTTTAGGCAAGTCGGCAGCCACTGCCATTGCTTGTGCGCGCTCCAGTCATGGAAATTAGTCAGATTTTGACATCAATCAGCGTGCAACGCTGAATTGGCGCATGATCTGGTAGTTTGGACATCGCCGCTCCTTTTAACGCCATCTCCAAAGCACGCACAGCAGAATGTGTGTGCAGCTGTATGACGGACTCCCTAACAGCGCTTCTAAAAGGGTCACATGCAACCTTCAGATCAGTTTAGATTTTTGCTTTTGTACTGGCTTCTTTACATTTTATTGGCATAGTGGCTTGGTGTAAGACATTTAAAAGTGTGCAGGGAGTGCTGCTGGACGTTTGCAAGGCTTTGGCTCTTCAAGGAAGGCCTCTGAGAACACCACTTGCTCCCAAGTCCTGGGAGCTCCAGTTGCAGTCCCCCTTGGGCTGCAGCATCACATGGAGATGGAGCAGAGGCGGCAAAGGGGACAAGCTGCTCGCAGAGGGAGAAGGAGGAGGAAGAGGAGGAGGAGGAAGAAGCAGAAGGGGAGGAAGGGGAAGGAAGGAAGCAACCCAGACAGCCCCTTTCTGGCCGGGATATTTGGGATGGAATCATCTGCCTGCGGTACCAGTTAACAGAACCCCAATTACCCTTTCAACGTTTGTCCCACACCTTACTTTCCCTCCGTTACTGACCATCACAGCGTCCTCTTGGCCACAATGCTGATATAAAAGCCACCACAAAGCAAACATTCCAATCCAACTTTATCCATCTATCCATCCAATATTACATCAAAATATCAACTAATCGCCCTTGTGTATTCCCTCAGTGACTGTCTTGGGTGTGTTTTTGCCTATCCAGACAGTGTTTCTTCTTCTTCACTCTCCTCTCCCATTTCTTGTTCAACCACTGGCTGGGCAGGCTGGATTTTTTGGGTGTCTGAAATGAGGAAGGCACAAGGCCAGGGTTGTGGTGAGGGGAGGGGGGAAAGCAAGAGGTGCACGCTTACACTATGTGCAGCTTGTAAATCAGAAGATATTGTGGGATGAGGGGGAAGTGGGATGTGAGAAGGCTGGATAACGCATGAGGATACCGGCATCTTGTATCCTTTCAGCCCTGCCGCTGGCCAAGGGCTCAGCCATGCCCCTGCCAGGAATGGCCAGCACCGTCTCCTCCAAGGGGGTGCGTGAAGCTCAGAATGTGAGGTGTGTCTCATGTTTGGTACGGATTGTTGGTAGGTGAGTGATGGGAGGTTCGTGCATTGAGCAGTGTGTGAGGCTCGTGGTGCAGTTGGTAGGAGAGGGCGTTTGAAGATGCATTCACTGACCTTGACCACTCGTCTGAGGTCATGCCATTTCTTTGGGCACTGGAGCCAGGTCGTGGGGGCGACACTACTGGCAGTGACCGCCTTGCCGATCTGGTCCCAAATCATTCTTTCTGGAGGGCCTCTTGGCCCCTGTGAGTAGAGGACCTCTCTTCGAGTGTTGACCCCCTGCACAAAGACCTCGTGTGCTGCGTCCAAGACCCTGGGTGCCCTTTCCCTGGCCTGTTGAGCCATTTGGGTTAGTGCTGAAGCACTTTTACCATTTGTCATCAGCAGAAGGCAGCTCACCTTTAAGAGGCGCAGGCTAGCTTTAAGCAAAGCAAGCCTTGCTCGAACCTCAGAGAACCTCGACCCCCTGCTGAGTGCACAGCCTATCAGCAATGCATTAGCAGGCAGCACGAAGTTGATGTGCTGCTTGTGCTCCTGAATGGGCATGGGCATATCACGCATTGCGGTGCCCGCACCCGTTTTTGTAGCAGTATGGAATTTCACCCCCAACATCTGTGATATCAGCAGCCTAAGATACTCACAAGTTAATAAGAACATGGTTTTCATCTTTGTATGTGGTCCTTGAAGCTACAGGCTATTCACCTATGTAGTCCTACACAAAGGCAAAAACTTGGACACCCCTGGGATTACAGTACCCATCAATACAGCACCAAATCTATGTTTAACAGGACATCAGCCTGAAAAGAAAGGAAGAAAGACTTGCATTTCTATAGCGCCTTTCATGTCCACCGGACGTCCCAAAACACTTTACAGCCAATGAAATACTTTTTGGAGTGTAGTCACTGTTGTAATGTAGGAACCACAGCAGCCAAATTGCGCACAGCAAGCTCCCACGAACAGCAATGTAATAATGAATACATAATCTGTTTCTGTGATGTTGATTGAGGGATAAATATTGGCCAGGACACAGGGTTAGCTCCCCTGCTCTTCTTCGAAATAGTGCCATGGGATCTTTTACATACACCTGAAAGAGCAGATGGGGCCTCGGTTTAACATCTCATCCGAAAGACGGCACCTCCGACAGTGCAGCACTCCCTCAGCACTGCACTGGCGTGTCAGCCTAGATTTTTTGTGCTCAAGTCTCTGGAGTGGGACTTGAACCCACAACCTTCTGACTCAGAGGCGAGTGTGCTACCCACTGAGCTACGGCTGACACTAAAACTGACACTGACAAATAAAAGGTGCTAAAGGAACCATTTCCTCAAACTCTTCCTCACATTACAATATGTGATATTCATAGGAACATCAGAATGTACAGATCTAGAAAAGATCATGGTAATGCACATGGTCAGTTGCAAAGTCCAAATGCCATACTATATCCCATTTCTCACACCCCTTAATCGCTTCTCAGAAGCAAGCACTGCATTCTTATTATTTTGCAGTTTATACATATTATTATTACTCATTCATGATGATGATGACGCTTTTCATATCTGCTCCTTGAAATGTTGCTGTACCAATGATGTAAAGGGTTATTTCACTCTTTTGGAAACCCTACCAGCACCTTGCTTTCAACGAAGCAAACAAAAGCAAGATTAATATCTCAGCACTTTTCACTGGAAATGTCAATTGTCAAGCATAATATGTGTGGCTTCTGCTCAAGGTATTCTGTGCACTCTTCTCAAACATATTGCAAATCGGTGCTTATGAGGTGCTAGCTGAATTATTTATGCCAACATTTTTTCTTGCAAAATATCAGGAAATAATTTTGTCATGAAACATTCAAGAGTTGAACAGCTGAAGGATGCTTATCCTAATGAATTAATATCTCTGTGTATATTTCCAAATGTATTCATTTTAAATATTTTTCCATTACGGAGAACAGAAAACCAAACACTTAAAAATCAAGCATTTTACAAATTTAAATTATGGGAGCAAGAGGCTTTGTAATAACATATTTATAACTTTTCTTAGCAGGAGCTTGTGCGAGCTGCCAACGCCACATGCCACTTCTTAGCCAAGAAGCAGAATGAGCGTTTTCTCCCAGGCTTCTGAGAGTGCTGCTTTATAACCAGTCACTTGCAGATATTGAAGCCAAGTCTTTCTCCATAGAAAGAGGAGGTAGAGTCACCCGAGGACCTTATAGTACATCACCTTGTGGGCAAGGATGATCTCCACTTGGAACTTCACTACAACGCCACGCGTGAGATTGGCTAATCTGTGCGGGGACTTCAGCCAGGAACCAAAGTCAACAACTATAACAACATCTTGCATTTATATAGAACCTTTAATGTAGTAAAACTTCTCAAGGCGCTTCACAGGAGCTTTATCAGACAAGAACTGACACCAAGCCAACGAAGGAGACATTAGGACCGGTGACCAAACGCTCGGTCAAAGAGGTAAGTTTAAAGCAGAGTCTTAAAGGAGAGAGAGGTAGAGCAGCAAAGAAGTTTGCTGAGTGAATGCCAGAGCCTAGGGCCTAGACGGCTGAAGGCACAGCCGCCAATGGTGGATAGAAGGAGGTAGGGGATGCAAAAGAGGCCTGAGCTGGAGGAACGCAGAGTTCTTGGAGGGTTGCAGTACTGCAGGAGGTGACTGAGATAGGTGGTTTGAGGAATTTGAACATGAGGGTGAGAATTTTAAAACTGAGGAGTGGGTGGACTGGGAGCTAATGTAGGTCAATGAGCACAGGGGTGATGGGTGAACATGACTTAGTGCAAGTTAGGATATGGCAGCAGAGTTTTAGATGAGTTCAAGTTCATGGAGGGTGAAAAATGAGAGGCCGACCAGGAGAGCATTGGAATAGTTGAGTCTGGGGGTAATAAAAGCATGAATGAGGGTTTCAGCATCAAATGGGCTGAGGCAGGGGCAGAGGCAGGAGATATTACGGGGGTGGAAGTAGGCGATCTTTGTGATGGAGAAGTTATGGGGTCAGAAGCTCAGCTCAGGGTCAAATAGGACGCCGAGGGTTGCAAACTGCCTGGTTCAGCCTGAGACAATGGCCAGGCAGGGGAATCTAATCGGTGGCTATGGAGTGGAGTTTGCATCCTCACACGTCCTGTTGCAACATGTTTAAGATCTAATGCACAGCACCATTGTGCCACCCTGAAATGAAATTTGAGATTTATATAGATTAATGGAGTAGATAGAAAGGGCAGACTCCTGAGTTAATTGCAATACTCACACAGGCTTTTCTACTGGCCGGTTTCAATCTCAAAAGCTTCTTAATGCTACAATAAACTTAAATTTCTAAAAAAAATCAATTAAAAATATTTTTTTAAAAGATCAGACCTCTATTATAGAGAAACATGCAAATCCTGTGCGTCATAGACTTAAGTTCTTTTCAACCAAACTCTCTGATAGATGCACGTTCTTGAGCTTTCATTTTAAAAGTGGCTATAAGCTCTATAATATGGATTACTGGATGTATTGTAAACTCTGGCATTCAAAAGCTAAAAACAGCCTTACATAACAATTAACATGGACAAAGGAGCTGAATTCCAGAAGTGAGGTTAGAGTGACTGCCCTTGACATCAAGGCAGCATTTGACCGAGTGTGGCATCAAGGAGCCCCAGTATAACTGCAGTCAATGGGAATCAGGGGGAAAATGTTCCACTGGCTGGAGACATACCTAGCACAAAGGAAGATGGTTGTGGTGATTGAAGGTCAATCATCGCAGCCCCAGGACATCGCTGCGTGAGTTCCTCAGGGCAGTATCCTAGGCCCAACCATTTCAGCTGCTTCATCAATGACCTTCCTTCCAATATAAGGTCAGAAATGGGGATGTTCGCCTGATGACTGCGCAGTGTTCAGCGCCATTCACAACTCCTCAGATAATGAAGCAGTCCATGCCCGCATGCAACAAGACCTGGACGACGTTCAGGCTTGGGCTGATAAGTGGCAGGTAACATTCGCGCCACAGAAGTACCAGGCAATGACTATCTCCAACAAGCGAGTGTCTAACCACCTCCCCTTGGCATTCAACAGCATAACCATCGCCGAATCCCACCATCAACATCCTGGAGGTCACCATTGACCAGAAACTTAACTGGACCAGCCACTTAAATACTGTGGCAACAAGAGCAGGTCAGAGGCTTGGTATTCTGCGGCGAGTGTCTCACCTCCTGACTTCCCAAAGCCTTTCCACCATCTACAAGGCCCAAGTAAGGAGTGTGATGGAATACTCTCCACTTGCCTTATTGAGTGCAGCTGCAACAACACTCAAGAAGCTCGACACCTATCCAGGACAAAGCAGCCCATTTGATTGGCACCTCATCCACCACCTTAAACATTCACTCCCTCCACCACCGGTGTACTGTGGCTGCAGTCTGTACCATCTACAAGATGCACTGCAGCAACTCGCCAAGGCCTCTTCGGCAGCATCTCCCAAACCTGCGACCTCTTCCACCTAGAAGGACAAGGGCAGCAGGCGCATGGGAAGACCACCACCTCCAAGTTCCCCTCCAAGATACACACTATCCTGACTTAGAAGTATATTGCCGATCCTTCATCGTCGCTGGGTCAAAATCCTGGAACTCCCTGCCTAACAGCATTGTGGGAGTACCTTCACCACATGGACTGCAGCGGTTCAAGAAGGCGGCTCACCGCCACCTTCTCAAGTGCAACTAGGGATGGGCAATAAATGCTGGCCTTGCCAGCGATGCCCAGATCCCATAAGCGAATAAAAAAAAATGTGTCTACAGTAAAGTTCAATACTTATAAAATAAAGAAAATCAAATACAATTATCTTCTAACTTTTAACAGATATAAAGAAACATTTTTTGTCAGACAGAAACAAATTTTTGTCTGATTACATAGCTATGAAGTGCCCTTGGGATGTTTTACTACATTAAAAATGCTATGCAATTGGAAGTTGTTATATTTGATATTTTATCATATATACATGGTGCAGGCTACGTGCACCATCAACATTAGAAGGGAATTTTAACCTAAAATAATGGGTGGGTTTGGTTCGGGTGGGTAGTTAAAGTGTTAAAAATCTGAATCCCGACTACAACCCGCCCACTTCTGGTTTTAACGGAGGTGGGACGGGTGCAGGGGGGTGGGCAGGCAAACAGCCTGCTCCCAGGAGGTGGGTTGTCTATTTTAATATCATTATGAGGCTGGAAGCCTCTGATTTAACCTTCATTTTGAATTTAACTTAGCTGGTCGGGTTTTGCAGGCCTTGTGAAACTCGCCAGCTAAAGTAAGGCAAGGACTGCTGGATCCAGGAGGTAAGTGGCTTTACACCTACCTCCTGGATCCAGCATCCCTGACTAACCCGCCCCCCACGATCGACGACCCCCCCCAATGAGGTCTCCAATCCCCTCCAGGCCTCTGATCCCCCCCCGATGCCTCCCCTCCCTATGCTGCTCCCATCCCCCGATTGTTCCCGATCACCTCCCCGTGCTGCTCCTCCAGTCCTCCCCGTGCTCCTCTGGCCGCACCCCCCCAGCCCCCATGCAATCCCTCCCTTCCTCCCTCCTCTCTCCGGCCTAGTGCCACAGGCCTACCTGCCCACAGCCAGCCAGCCTCTCAATCTGGCTGGCTGTGGCTGGGAAAGAGAGGTTTCCCATGCAAATCAGGCCCCGCCGTTAAATTCAGCAGGGCCTGGAGAAAACCCGTTCTCCCGGGTTTCCCGACCGCTTCGGAGCCCCCCCCACCAAAATTCAGACCTGGAAGATTGATCATATTAACCAATCAAATTTACTTCCAATTTTCCCTGCCCTCTTGTCCTGAAGGCAGTGTCTCATGCTGGGGTAGCTTTCCAGCCACCAAGTATCCTCCAGCAACTCAGTCAAACTGCCATTCTTCATGTACGAACATAGACAGTGAGGGTTAGCAGGCAATTTGACTGTGGAAGCACGTCAGTGGAGTCCATCCCTGTTCTATCCAGCCTCCACAAACACACACTTTTAACTTTCTTCTCAGCATAAAAATAAAACTTAAAACCCATTTTATTTCACAGTCGTACAGTTGCTAACAGGCGAATCAAGTACTGGGGTGGAACTCAAGAGCATCTGAGGAGAAAATTATTATTTAAATGTGTATAACATTTGGAGCATTATGTGCAATTTTAAGCATCCTCCCTTCAAAAGGATGTTGATTTATCAGAGAAGATTCAGAGAGTAACAGCAAAGAGATGAATACTGGACTTAAAATGCTAAATTCTGAGAGAAGCTCGCATATAGAACTTCCATCGGAGCAAAACAGATCAAGATGACATGTGTTTCAAATCTTTAAAACGCTGGGAGGCATAGATAATGTAAAATAAAGAAGGTTATCTAACTTCAACCATAGTCACAGAACCAGGGACACAAGTGGAGAACCAGCAAGCTTGAAGTGAGAGTGGCGATTAGGGCAATTGTTTCCCCGCACGTCAACTGATACACAATTGTCGAAGAGTTTTGGAGCACAGGCAGTTAATGTTCTGTTGATTACATCGGTCACAAAAGAGCTGGGTGAATATCAGGTTAAGATTGGGATTGAGGATTATCGGTGCAGATATAGATAACCAAATATTGTAAAACAAGCTATATATTTGTGATAAAAAGATTTTGCTGTGTTTGTGATTCCTATTTTATCCGAATCTGCATTTTAAATTGAAGTGTTCAGTGTTAAAAGTTGGCAGCTTAGCTGTTCGATCAGCTTCTTTTGAAAACGTTAATTTGCCAGCCAAAACAGTAGAGGTTTGCACTCACCTCATTCTTGGGAGCTTTAAGTCTGTGATCTAAAATAAGTGGCTGGTTCACAAAGTGATAAAAGAGCTGCTAATATAGATAATAACATGTGAATTAGGTATTTAGTATTGCAGTTCTCCTGTAATTACGCAATTTGTTCTTTGCCATCACTGACCGAGTGATCAGGTACATATTTATTTGCTAGTAGTAATTGCTCGATAGCACAAACTCTACTGGACATGTAGTATTCCCATTTCACAATATTCTCGGGTGTGTTTACATTATTAGGGTGTTAGTCACTGCTGACTCGCAGGTCTCACGCAGTCAATGGCACGTTGAAGTGAAAAATCTCCTCACCTATGTTGTGCCAGTGCTGCTATTTGACCATTTGCCATCAGTCCCCAATAGGCCTGCAGGAGAGGGGCGGCAGACATCAAACAAATATGGGGAAGGAATTCAGGGAGATTGCTTTGGAGTCGCTCTCCCAGGACTCAGGCTACACGGGGCCATAATGAGCTGAAGCCTAATGGTTTCAGTCTTTCTGGGATCATGTGACTCTCATCTAGATTTTGCAGTATGCAAATGCACAGGTTTGAATAATGCAGATTGTAAATGTAGAGCAATATCTTAGAGTTCTTGCCCAACTACTATCAGTGGACTGCAAGAAGCTTCCGAGTTTTCATTCTTGGAAGTGTGGCCACTTTGGGAGAACGTGGGGGAGAAGTTCACTATCACCCCGTTTGGGGCGCTAATTTTAAAAGTTTGAAAAGTTAGGTGCTAACGATTTCAAACTTTTGAAAAATTAGCCATTTGCGCTCCAGGAAGGAAGTGGAGAGCTAAATCAAGCTTCACTTCCTTCTTGGAGCGCAATTGGCAGCAGGCGGGGCGGAGACTTCAGCAGCGCTGCACACTGGGCCGTGCAGC
Source organism: Squalus acanthias (assembly GCA_030390025.1). Taxonomy (NCBI): domain Eukaryota; kingdom Metazoa; phylum Chordata; class Chondrichthyes; order Squaliformes; family Squalidae; genus Squalus; species Squalus acanthias. Next base: position 20,918,627 of record CM059433.1, on the reverse strand, counting down.
GCTGCCGCGTTCAAAGGCTCCTTCCCTCCCTTAAAGGGAAGGGCCATCGCTGCAGGCTCTGCAATAGAAAAAGTACCCTACCTGGACCACCAAGGCAGCCGCGATCCCGTGCGATCAGCCCGGCACTCAAGCAGAGCGCCGGGCTGATCGATTGTGGGCAGGAACCCGAGAAAAAAACTGGGACAAGAAAGGTAAGTTTTTTTCCACTTACCTTGGCCACCTCGCCTTTAATCATCGCCCCCAAAGCGGCCGGCCGCCTGATGCACGCCTCCTGCAACTGTCGGTGTTTTCGACCGGCGCTGCTGCAGGGGGCGGAAAATCAATTTTGGGTCTGGGGCGCGACCGGGGCGATGCGCACGGCGATGACGTCACGATCTCCGGGTGAAGGAGATCGGGGCGCAACGCTGTAGCGCTGCCGCAAAACTCCCGTCGAATATGGCGGGAGTCGATGTCAGCGCCGCGACCGGTCACAAAGCCATTTGCGCCCAGTTAGCGCAAAGGCAACCAATTTCACCCCTAAATATCTTGAAAAAGCCATGACTGAGGAGCAATTGGAAGCGCTCCACCTTCTTCCTGGGGCGCTACCGTTCAATATCGCGCCGCTATGTGCAACAGCGTCACGCGCATCAGCACGTAGCGCCGTGGTATTACAGGCCTACCTCCCGCCACAGGGCGCTACTGGCTACTGCCACCGCTAACCTCCCGCTGAATTTCGCGCCGCGCCCAGGCGCTAGGTGCTTTGCGCAAAGCAACCCAATTTTTCCCCCTATCAGTCCACATTCCTTGAGCACCAGATTTCTCGAACCCTAAATTGAACTTTACTTCAAAGATCAATTAATTCCCAAACACAGGTGCGGTCTCCAAATAACGTGGATGACAGAAAATAGAGAGAAAAGCTGATCGCCCCTCACTTCCCACAGACTAACCTGAACCTTCTCAAACCAGAGCCCACAAAAAGTCCCCATCTATTGGAGAAAGGGAAAAGAGCTTTTAAGCAAGGAACTACACTTCGAGTTACAAGGCCATGCTAGAACTAGTGCAAGCATCTATCTGCAGCCCAACCTGCACGTGACAGTGGAATCCATTGAAAACCACAGTCATAGAGACATAACGGCACAGAACGAGGCCATTCGGCCCATCGAGTCCATGCCGGCTCTCTGTACAGCAATCCAGTCAGTCCCATTCCCCCACTCTAGCCCCGTAGCCCTGCACGTTTATTTCCCTCAAGTGCCTATCCAGTCTCCCCTTGAAAACATTGAGGGGTAAAAATTCAGTTGGTTGCGCCTGCCCGTTAGCGCCTTAAGAGGGCGCTAATGGGGCGCAAAGCCGCTAACGCCCGGGCGCAGCGATGTTTGCGCCGCTCGGGAACTTAACTTGACATTGTGCGGCGGCGCTAAACTTTACCGCTGCGACCACCTGCGCGCGCAGATTGTGACGTCATTCCATGGTGCAACGCCCTTGTGGCGCCCCGGCGCGGAAATTGAGTGGCGCCCCCTGCCTTACCGCCTGGCGCATCCAACGACCAGAAGACTTGAACGCTATCAATCGCTGTGGGGCTGGGGGGGGGGGGGCGCTATTTAAAGGGGGCCTCTTCCTGTCTTTTATTGTTGGTGGCATTTTTGAACTACGCATTCTGAGAGAGAGAGGGAGAGACTTCTGGAGAGATTCAACGTTGTGTGAAGGAGTTTTGGGTACTGAGCAGCACTTTGCAGGTTCATTTTGATTTGCCATTCCTTGTATCGATTTAGCAGAGACTGTGGGAGCTGCACTCTGAGCTCTTTGCCTGGTACTCTCCATTGTTCTTTCCAGCACATTTGATGTGCAAGTCTCTCCAGGCCGAGATTCAAGGCTGCAATGAACAGGATGTGGATGGAAAGCAAGATTAACCATCCCCTTTAAGAACTGGCCCGTGCCATTGTGTGTGTGTTCCATTGCTGACTGACATTACATGAGCTTCGCCAGCGCTCTGAGTTAGCGCCTCACTGCTCGGCCTTTGCGCCTTAAGACAGGTGTGCAGCGCCTGCTTTAGCGCTCCACTCACCTCCTGGGGCGGTAAAAGTGAAGTTTCCAGTCAGTGCCGATAATTAGCGCCAGGCGCTAATATTTGCGTCCAGACGATATTTGCGCCCCAAATGGGGCGCGACCTAATTTCTACCCCTGAGTGTCTTCGCTTCCACCACTTCCGTCGGCAGCGAATTCCAGGTCATCATCACTCGCTGTGTAAAAATGTTTTTCCTCACATCCCCCCTGTATCTCTTGCCTAAAACCTTAAATCTGTGTCCCTTAGTCCTTGTACCATCAACTAGTGAGAACAGACTTTCCCCGTCTAGCCTATCCAAACCCGTCATGATCTTGTACAACTCTATCAAATCACCCCTCAACCTCCTTTGCTCTAATGAAAACAAATCCAACTTCTCCAACCTGTCCTTGTAGCTAAGATCCCCCATCCCCAGAACCATTCTAGTAAATCTACTCTGCACCCTCTCAAGTGCCTTCACATCCTTCCTAAAGTATGGTGACCAGAACTGGATGCAATACTCCAGTTGTGGCCTAACCAACACTTTATAAAGGTTCAGCATAACTTCTCTACTTTTGTACTCAATACCTCTATTTATGAAGCCCAAGATCCCATGTGCTTTGTTAACTACTCTCTCAATATGTCCTACCACCTTCAGGGACCTATGCACATTAACTCCCAGGTCCCTCTGTCCCTGCACACTCTTTAAAACTGTGCCATTAAGTGTATATTGCCTCTTCTTGCTCCTTCTGCCAAAATGCATCACCTCACACTTCTCTGTATTAAATTCCATCTGCTATAAGTCTGCCCATTCTGCTAGCCTTTCTATGTCCTGTTGCAGTCGATTGGTATCATCATCACTGTTTGCCACACCCCCAAGTTTGGTGTCATCAGCAAATTTAGAAATTCTACTCTGTATTCCAATATCCAGGTCATTTATATATATTAAAAAAAGCAGTGGCCCCAGCACTGACCCTTGGGGAACACCACTGTCTACCATCCTCCAGTCTGAAAAACAGCCATTTACCACAACTCGCTGTTTTCTGTCCTTAAACCAATTCCTTATGCAAGCTGCCACTGACCCACCTATTGCATGAGCCTCAATTTTGTTAACCAGCCTTCTATGTGGTACTTTGTCAAACGCCTTCCGAGTGGTGCATACATGACAACCAGCCCTGTTTTACGCGGACCATCAACGTTTGGACCTGGCGTCTGCTTTCTCCATATTTGGGTTTCAAAATCTACACTGACCAGGTCCAAGCTTTTCCCATACAAACTTCCAAATTCTTGCAGTCCTCGGTCAGCTTTAAGCGTGGGCAGGTGTAGCCCTGCATCACACGGTTCCCATCCTGAGCAGGGTCGGAGAAGTCACAAACCGTACTGTGAACCGTCCAGGGAGAATGGCAGCTTAACAACCTACACCTTAAGAGCTTGCCTGCAGGAACCGAAGACGATTCTACCTCCTGGGAGGACTCTTCTCTCCAGAACTTTCTACGAGAGGCACCAACGGATATCAGATCATTTAAATGTGAGAAGTCGCACAACACCAGGTTATAGTCCAACAGCTTTATTTGAAATCACAAGCTTTCGGAGCGCTGCTCCTTCGTCAGGTGAAGTCATTTAAAAGGGGAGCAGTAAAATGAAAAGGACAGCGACTGACAGAAGAAGCTTTTAAAGGGCAGCGCCTGAGAGAAGGAAAGTGAGAAGAGGAGAACATAGAAAAAAAGTCTGAACTAGAGACTGTGGATAACAAAGCAAAAGAGGAATATATCTACCAACTGGTAATGGAACAAAAAGGAGATTTTATGGAGGACACCAAGTGAGGTAAATAAACTCCAACGGTACAAATTCTAAGTCGCTCTACCTGAAAGGGGGGATTTATTTTCTGATCAAAAATATGGAGAACATTCTTAACTTTTAAAGGTCACCTTCAGGATAAGGTCTGCAGTTACGACGTAGAACGTGGGGGTTGAATTTTTGCGCGGGTTCTCCCGATTGTCAAATGGAAGTTTGGCGGAAGATCTGCAGAAACCCAGGAGAAATGGCTTAAACGGTTGGGAGAACCCCCATGGAAATCACAGAATCATAGAATGGTTACAGCACAGAAGGAGGCCATTCGGCCCGTCGAGCCCATGCCAGCTCTCTGCAAGAGCACTTCAGCTAGTCCCACTCCCCCGCCCTTTCCCCGTAGTCCTGCAATTTTTTTCCCTTCAGGTACTTATCCAATTCCCTTTTGAAAGCCACGATTGAATCTGCCTCCACCACCCTTTGAGGCAGTCCACTCCAGGAGTCGTAGATTTAGTAAACCTTCTTTGAAGAAAGGCACCGTCGGTTGACACTTGGGTGATAGGTTAATTCAAGGCAATGATTGTGTTTGGTATTAAATAATCGCCTTTATCACATTTAGCACTTCAGTCTGTGCTGTCTTTTCATAGCAGCTTCTGAGTCTGCATTGTCAATATGCATTACAACAGTGACTACACTTCAAGAAAAAGTACTTAATTGACTGTAAAAGTGCTTTGGGACATCTGGTGGTCGTGAAAGGCGCTATATAAATGTAAGTCTTCTTTCTTTTTATGACATTCACATGAAAGTTGGTTGAATGGTTTCAATGTTCATTAATGCAGCTTTAAGGGAGTGGTGAAGGGGGTAACAAGGACTGTTAATGCAGAGGGGAGGAGAATGAGCAGATCAACTGATCCCTGGCTTCTCTGGCATTGTGCTCGCCCTCCTTCTTCTGGTACTCACTCACGTTCATCTGTAATGTATTATCACGTGGTTTGTCACATGGTTTTGTATGAGCATGCTCAGTTCACTCTGGCCTCGTAAACAAGCACCTTGACTAGCAACTCATCGTGTCTCTGTCCTTCATTTGTTCTGCCCACATATATTACATCATCCAATTCTTCTTCTTCAGGTGACGACTCGTCCTGTTGCTCTGTCTCCTCCAACTGCATTCCTCTCTGTATTGCCATGTTATACAACATGCAGCACACTTCAATAATGTGATAGACTTTGTGTGGGGCATATTGGAGTGAGCCCCCAGACATATCCTAGGCACGTGAACCTTTGCTTCAACAGCACTGCAAACAAGGAGATGCGGGGTGCTCTCCCCTTTACCAGCCTGGAAGGAGCCTGAGGCCAAAAAGTTAAGGGTGATGGTGACTTTGACAGCCACTGGCAAAGGATGGCCATCTGGGTCAGCAGGTTCTGTTGCAGGAGGCTGCGTATATCAGCAACAGCCTGGTTAATTAAATGAAGATAAACCAGTAAAATGATTGCTGTTCGAGGTAGGTTGAGTATTATCTCAGCAACAGCACTACAATTACAGTATCAAAAAGAACATCGACTTATTTGAAACTGAGATCAAATGCAGTGAAAACTTAATTGAAGTTGCTTGTGTCCAAAGCATCTAATGGCTATATGAACAGTAAGTATCCAGGTCTTCTAAGGGGTAAACTGGCTTACACCAGTCGTGACTTATCTTTCTGGGGACTTGTAATCAGGTCAGATGTGTCCTGAGTACAGGCAAGCTGCTCCACTTCCAAAGGCAAATTAAAGGAAAAGGAGCTGATGCTGTTCAAGCATGTTCAGCAAAAAGACGTCTTTCTTCAAACCACTAGCTCTTAATCAATTATTCACTTGGGTAAATTATTTTCTATGCCTGGATCATTTCAGACAGAAAGTCAAGGCAAAGGAAACTCTCTGTCCTTTCAGCCTAATTACCCCTTTCTTGTTAGGTGTTTTCAAAATATATTCTACATTGTGAAACAGCAGTTACTTCGATATAATGGCCTTGCTTTGGGAGTTAGCAAATAGAATCCACGTTCATGTCAGAAGTTAGGTTGGTTCTCAGGCAGAATCTTTTACAGAAGATCTAAAGGTCTCTCCTTCACAGTTTTGCCAGCCACAATTTTCAAGGTCAGTGGTGTTAAGCTATTGCTGAACAACCACAACAAATAGCATCACACTGATCAAACCTTTTTAATATTCCAGTACTTGTTATGTCATGCGAGCTTTCATCATTTTCCCATATAACAACTTTTGTCCTACTGAGATGCAAAATAGGCAATGCTTGGTTAGGGTTTCAAAAATTGTACCTAGAAATCTGTACAATAAAGCGCAATCGCAACGAAGATAGATTTAAGCTGCGCAATAAAACTCACAACAACGGTGCTAGATATGAAATAAAAACAGAAAATACTAGAAATACTCAGCAGGTCAGATAGTATCTGTAGAGAGAGAAACAGAGTTAACGGGCTGGATTTTGTGAATGGAGACGTGCTGGAGGCGGGACTGCTGCTTCTCGGGTCTCAGTCCCGCCTCCATCATGTTTTGGCCAAACAGCGGGATTTTCCCCTGATTGACCTTGTTAAGCCCGCCCTGTGGGCTCAGCAGGCCAAAAGGGGGAAGTCACTGACAGAGCACGTCAACGTCTGACGTGCCATCTGTCAAGACTTCTTGAAAGAAGAAATGTCAGCGTTAGACAGCTCTGTGAAGCTGTCAAACACTGACATTCTGTGTAGTTTGATGAGTCCTTGTGTTCAGGACTCATCAAACCTTTCAACTTTGTAGAAAGCAGATGACTGTTGGTTCGGAGGATCCAACAGCCAGTCTGTGAAATCTACAATGCAGATGTCGGGACTCCGGAACCACCGTGGCTAAAGGTTGTAGGCAGAAACAAAGGTAAGTGAACATTTTCTAACACTTAACACTCACCTCACATACTTACCACTCCACACTAGCACCCATCACTCACCTCTACATCTCACTTTCAGGCCCCTCCGACCCCCGCAGACCTCCTACTCGACTCCTCCAACCTGACGGGGTTCTCTGAGGTCGGGAAGCCTTCACCTGAAAAGGTAAAATGGGACTAATCCTTTTTTCTGCCTGTTAACTACCTGTTAACAGGCAGTTAAAAGGATTTAATCCCTTTCCCGCCTCGAGGAGACGGGACCCAAAGCAGGACATCTTCCCACCTCCTGGCAAAAGGACTCGGTTTGCTATCCGCCCCCACTTTCTGCATCTTTACTGGCAGTCCCGCCTCCATACCTGCCTCCTCGGGGCTGACAAAATCCAGCCCAACGTTTCAGGTCGATGACCCTTCGTCCAGTTGGGTAGGACTGCACTCGCCTGGTTCCATTCTTATCTATCTAACCGTTGCCAGAGAATCACCTGCAATGGCTTCTCTTCCTGCTCCCACATCGTTACCTCTGGTGTCCCCCAAGGATCTATCATTGGCCCCTCCTATTTCCCATCTACATGCTGTCTCTTAGCGACATCATCCGAAAACACAGCATCAGTTTCCACATGTACACTGACGACACCAGCTCTTCCTCACCACCACTTCTCTCGACCCCTCCAAGTCTCTAAATTGTCAGGCTGCTTGTCTGACATCCAGTTCTGGATGAGCAGAAATTTTCTCCAACTAAATATTGGGAAGACCGAAGCCATTGTTTTCGGTCCCCGCCACAAACTCCGTTCCTTAGCCACTGACTCCATCCCTCTCTCTAACATCTGTCTGAGGCTGAACCACACTGTTCGCAACCTTGGTGTCATAACTAAGACCGCCTATTTCCACCTCCGTAACATCGCCCGTCTCGGCCCTTGCCTCAGCTCATCCGCTGCTGAAACCCTTATCTATGCCTTTGTTGCCTCTAGACTTGACTATGCAATGCACTCCTGGCTGGCCTCCCACGTTATACCCTATGTAAACTTGAGGTCATCCAAAACTCTGCTGCCCATGTCCTAACTCGCAAGTCGCATTCGCCCATCAACCCTGTGCTCGCTGGCCTACATTGGCTCCCGGTTAAGCAACACCGCGATTTCAAAATTCTCATCCTTGTTTTCAAATCCCTCCATGGCCTCGCCCCTCCCTATCTCTGTAATCTCCTCCAGCCCCACAACCCCCGCCCCGAGATATCTGCGCTCCTCTAATTCTGCCCTCTTGAGCATCCCTGATTATAATCGCTCCACCATTGGTGGCCGTGCCTTCAGTTGCCTAGGTCCTAAGCTCTGGAATTCCCTCCATCAACCTCTCCGCTTCTCTGCCTCCCTTTCCTCCTTTAAGACGCTCCTTAAAATCAACCTCTTTGACCAAGCTTTTGGTCATTTGCCCTAATTTCTCCTTCTATGGCTCGGTGTCAAATTTTTTGTCTTATAATAATCCTGTGAAGTGCCTTGGGACGTTTTACTACATTCAAGGCGCTATATAAATACAAGTTGTTGTTGTCCCCTTTGCTGCCTCTGCTCCATCTCCATGTGATGCTGCAGCCCAAGGGGGACTGCAACTAGAGCCCCCAGGACTGGGAGCAAGTGGTCTTCTCAGAGGCCTTCCTTTAACAGCCAAAGCCTTGGAAACATCCAGCTGCATCCCTGCACACTTTAACAACTTTTTAAATGTATTGCACCAGGCCACTACTCCAATAAAATGTCAAAAAAAAAGTCCGAAAGCAAAAATCTAAACTTACCTGAAAGATGTGAGAAGTCGCACAACACCAGGTTATAGTCCAACAGCTTTATTTGAAATCACAAGCTTTCGGAGCGCTGCTCCTTCGTCAGGTGACGAAGGAGCAGCGCTCCGAAAGCTTGTGATTTCAAATAAAGCTGTTGGACTATAACCTGGTGTTGTGCGACTTCTCACATTTGTCCACCCCAGTCCAACGCCAGCATCTCCACATCATGGCTACCTGAAAGATGTGTGTGTCCCTTTAAGAATCGCTGGCAGTGTCTTTGTAGTACTGCTCCATGCACGTTCTTCCGTGCATGGCTTGGAGAGGGCGGTATCAAGAGCGGCGATGTCCAAAATCACAGTTGTGCATCAATTCAGGCATTGTACACTGATTGATAGCATGATCTGCATCATTTAAATGTGGGCGGCAAGCTCAGGCAACGACAGCGCTGCCGACCTCCTCAAAATGGCAGCCACCGCGTTCCGTGCCAGAAGCAGGTGGAAGCGAGGCAGCCACCATTTTTGCAGCATAACCGGCCTTAACCGCCGCCGCTAAACCTCCTAATTTTGCGGCCAAAGGCAGTACTGGATAGAAAGCCCACAGCAATTGTTCTAAATATGAACTTGTACAGGAAAACAGAACAATAAGAGTACTGGATAGAAAACTCACCACAATAGTGCTAGGCATGAATCTGGGCAATGAAACAAATACATTGACGTGCTGGATATGAACCTATGTGGTAAAACTCAACTGGAACAGTGCTAAATGTGAACCTGTACAATAAATTCAGCAGTGGTGCGCTATGTGTGAATCTGAGTAATAAACCTCACAATGACAGAACTAGATATAACAGAGTCCACTGACCAGCAGTAATAGAAGTTATAAATCCATTTGGAAAAATGTGGCATTAACAGAAGACGTGACTATTCCAACGCACTCCTGGCCGGCCTCCCACATTCCACCCTACGTAAACTTGAGGTCATCCAAAACTCAGCCACCCGTATCCTAACTCGCACCAAGTCCCGTTCGCCCATCACCCCTGTGCTCACTGACCTACATTGGCTCCCGGTTAAGCAGCGCCTCGATTTAAAAATTCTCATCCTTGTTTTCAAATCCCTCCATGGCCTCGCCCCCTCCCTATCTCTGTAATCTCCTTCAGCACCACCACCCCCCCCCCCCACCACCCCCCACCCCCACCCCGAGATATCTGCACTCCTCTAATTCTGACCTCTTGAGCATCCCTGATTATAATTGCTCAAACTTTGGTGGCCGTGCCTTCTGTTGCCTAGGCCCTAAGCTCTGGAATTCCCTGCCTAAATCTGTCTGCCTCGCTTACCTCTCTTTCATCCTTTAAGACGCTCCTTAAAACCTACCTCTTTGACCAAGCTTTTGATCGCCTGCCCTAATTTATCCTTATGTGGATCAGTGGCAAATTTTTTGTCTTAAAATACATCTTGGGACGTTTTACTACGTTAAAGGCGCTATATAAATACAAGTTGTTGTTGTTGTTCTGACCCAGTACAGCAAAACTTGATGAATCAGCGTGTGAAAAGTTCAACAATTAGCAAACATAAAATGAATGGAACATTATTTATTCGAGCTGCTGAGTTTTGCTGCTCCCTTCTTGCTTGTCATCATCATGCTTTGGTAATTGAGATGCAGCTACTGATCTGCTTGGAGGCATCATAACTCAGCACTTTGTCGGAAAATCACTCCGTGGCAATCTGCACTGATGGCAGCAGTGGAGCACTTTCTCTTTCACCCAATGTATTCTCTGGAGGACTGGGAAACACATTTTCATTAACAGCTCAATGCATTAAGCCAGGGCAATTAAAAAAAAAGGAATAATTTTTCAGAAAAAAAGCAAATCCTTAGCTTAGAGATTCTGCCAAAAGACCAGAGGCGAGATGAGGAGACATTTTTTTTAACGCAGCGAGTTGTTATGATTTGGGACGCACTGCCTGAAAGGGTGGTGGGAGCAATAGTAACTTTAAAAAGGAAATTGGATAAATACTTGAAAAGGAAAACAAATTACAGAGCTATGGGGGAAGAGCAGGGTAGTTGGACGAATTTGATAGCTCTTTCAAAGACCCGGCAGAGGCACAATGTGCCAAATGGCCCCCTGTGCTGTACGATTCTATGATTCTATGAGATGTAAATTCAACTGCTCCAAAGAAACTTCTCGGTTTCTCCATATATTAATAAAACTATAAATGTTACTCCCCTTTTAAGTCTCATTTCTGCCACACTCACATTACTTTTTATCCATAGGTTGCTATTCGTAAAACAAATTATTTCTCGCCACAAATCAGTGTAAGTATAGTGGTCTATGGTCTTGTGCTGAAGTGATTTTGCTGCAATTTCGAACCAGTGCTTAAACCAAAGAAGCAAGTTCAAAAGGTAGCAGCATTTACTTCTAAAATGGGTGCCTACTTTGGTCCTATAAAACAAGAATAAAATCTCAATACACAGCGTAGAGGAAGTATATGTGGATAGGTACTTAATACTTAAAAGTACTTGCTTTGCACTGAAGTTCTTAATGCTTTTAAGGCATCACATTGATGGACAGTGGTGTTAAGAACTGACCAAGAAGTCTGGATGTTTTTATCATATATCTTCGAAGAGCATTGTTCAATTGAATTGTTTCAAATGTTCACTTCAAAGTTTCCTTTCGAGCCCCGACCACACTTCTATTGACTCCAATCTCAATTCCCTATCCAAGACTATAGTAATTACAACCCAGATCCCATTAATCCCCTTCCAGACCTTTCTTGCTCACATCTAAATCTTCATCACTTTGGCCTATTCCACACTCCAGTTGCATTTGCAGACTCAGTTCTTGATTCTTATCTTCCTAGTCTGAATATCGAGATGCCTCAAGCTTCAAAACTTGTACAGAAACATCCCAAGTTCTAAAAGTCTGCACATATACCAAGAATAGATTTTTAAACAACAATTTTGACTTATATGATTTCTCTCTGCCTCCATGATATGCTCATTTAGTAAGAGGGTGGGAGCATTAGTGTTGTGAATTCCTCCACACCCAACTTTAATTCCTCAATCAGCTGGAAGAAGGCATGCTTTGCTGGGTGAGATAGATCTTCTTAGCAACTACCCCTCTTGGTTTTCAGATTTGATAAGTCTAAGAAAGCAAGGGACAGGAACTGCTCAACAAGCCCTTATCTTCCACAACTCATGTACCACCTTTCCTGTCAAGAAGGGCCTGAGGTAAAGTTCTCAAAATTTCATCCTAGCAGTTATCTCTGCTCCTCCCCAAAGGTAAGCAAACAAAACTATCTGGCCTTGCAAACTCCATTGATCAACTTGTGCCCACTTGTTTCCACAGATAGCATTTTCATGATTCCAGGAGTTTAGCAACAATTGTTTTAGAAGAAATATTTGATTACCTTTGTCCACAGGCATCCCTATCATTAATAGTTAGTCACGTAACTCATTTTAATTAAATTATTGACATAGCATTAATTGATTTTTCTGGAAGTCTACTATATATGTATCCACTATTCTACAAGAGAAAAATTCAAAAAGAGCTCTTTTAATCTTTAGTCTCACTTGTGGTTGCATTAATTTTCAATAGTTCAGAGACCAAGAGGGTAATTTGGATTTTGGGCAATAGTGTAATCGGGTCGATATCAATTCAGCCACCCCTAATACATCTCTCCCATTGACTTCAATGGAAATAAAAATTGGGAGAGATTTACAACGGGCGGCTGATTCAATATCGGCCATTTTACACTATCATTCAAAGTCAAAGTTCCCCCCCCCCACCCCCCGCCTCCCCCAAGATCCTGTCTTTTCTCTAATGAAGATAATTTCTGTCACTTTTCATGACTCTGAGTGATAAATCCTAAACCCCAATTTTAATTCAGGGCATAAATTCAGCATGGGTACTTGGTAAAATAATGGGACTGAAAGATGACGAGTCCCCTGAACCAGATGGCCTGCATCCCAGGGTCTTAAAAGAAGTGGCTGCAGAGATAGTGGATGCATTGTTTGCAATATACCAAAATTCCCTGGACTCTGGAGAGGTCCCAGTGGATTGGAAAACCGCAAATGTAACACCCCTATTTAAGAAAGGAGGTGAGACAGAAAGCAGGAAACTATAGTCCAGTTAGCCTAACATCTGTCATTGGGAAAATGCTGGAGTCCTTCATTAAGGAAGCAGTAGCAGGGCATTTGGAAAATCACAATGCAGTCAAGCAGAGTCAGCATGGTTTTATGAAAGGGAAATCATGTTTAACAAATTTGCTGGAGTTCTTTGAGGATGTAACAAGCAGGGTGGATAAGGGTGAGCCAGTGGATGTGGTGTATTTGGATTTCCAGAAGGCATTCGATAAAGTGCCACATAAAAGGTTACTGCATAAGATAAGAGCTCATGAAGTTGGGGGTAATATATTAGCATGGATAGAGAATTGTCTAACTAACAGAAAGCAGAGAGTTGGGATAAATGGCTCATTTTCCGGTTGGCAAACGGTAACTAGTGGGGTGCCACAGGGATCGGTGCTGGGGCCTCAACTATTTACAATCTACACTAATGACTTGGATGAAGGGACCGAGTGTAATGTAGCCAAGTTTACGGATGATACAAAGATGGGTGGGAAAGCAAGTTGTGCAGAGGACTGAAAGAATCTGCAAAAGGATATAGACAGGCTAAGTGAGTGGGCAAACATTTGGCAGATGGAGTATAATGTGGGAAAATGCGAGGGTATCCACTTTGGCAGGAAAAATGAAAAAGCAAATTATTATTTAAATGGAGAGAGATTACAAAATGCTACAGTTCAGAGGGACCTGGGGGTCCTTGTGTATGAAACACAAAAAGTTAGCATGCAGGTACAGCAAGTAATCAAAAAGGCAAATGGAATGTTGGCCTTTATTGCAAGGGGGCTGGAGTATAAAAGCAGGGAAGTCCTGCTACAACTGTACAGGGTATTGCTGAGACCACAACTTGAGTACTGCGTACAGTTTTGGTCTCCTTATTTAAGGAAGGACATACTTGCATTGGAGGCAGTTCAGAGACGATTCACACGGTTGATTCCTGAGATGAGGGTGTTGACTTATGAGGAAAGGTTGAGCAGGTTGGGATTATACTCATTGGATTTAGAAGAATGAGAGGTGATCTTATTGAAACATATAAGATACTGAGGGGGCTCGACAAGGTAGATGCAGAGAGGATGTTTCCCCTCGTGGGGAAATCTAGAACTCGGGGGCATAGCTTCAGAATAAAGGGTCGCCCTTTTAGAACTGAGATGAGGAGGAATTTCTTCTCTCAGAGGGTCATAAATCTGTGAAATTCTCTGCCCCAGAGAGCTGTGGAGGCTGGGTCATTAAATACATTTAAGGTGGAGATAGACAGATTTTTGCAAGATAAGGGAGTGAAGGGTTATGGGGAGTGGGCAGGGAAGTGGCTTTGAGCCCAAGATCAGCAGGCTCGAGGGGCCAAGTGGCCTATTCCTGCTCCTATTTCTTATGTTCTTATGGGCGCGATAGGGAGAGCAGTCGGATTGCTCCAGGGCATCATTACCAAAGTCCAGGCCCCAAACCTGCAGGAATGATGTGGGGGCTGGTGGGCGGGAACACAAAATTGCACAGCAGCAGGCCAGGGATCCAAGGCAACACTCCCCGGAATAAGGTTAGTGATGGGGGTGTCTAACCCGATAGCGATTGTGGGAAGGGGAAGGGAAGCCTGGGATAGGGGAGGCCCAAGGTTCCCTTGTGGCGTCCGAAGGAGGACTCCTGCTCCTGCAGGCCCCCAAGGAAACCTTGAAAAAATGTAAATTGTTTACTTACCAGGGCATCTTCTGCCCCGAGAGCCTTCTGATGCCAGCTTCCCCAGGCACAAGCGGCACTGTGCGCAAGTCATGCCATCCAGGGTTAAAATAACATCGTGTTTTAATGATGTCATCAGACACCAACTTTTCCATCTCAAGAGGCCCTCGCATGCCTGGTGAGCAGAGGAACAGGAGCGATTGTGGATGCTAAAGTGTTAGCTCAGCAGTAGCTAATCTTTGCATTGGCGGTTTACACAGTCACTAAGGCCCACCAACTGTGTGCATGAAAAGAGCTGACACAGCACGTCAGCTCTGTATTGGAAATCGGGAAGCAACAACATCAGTAAAGCCACCAAGGTAAGTGATTAGACCAGAAAGTATTCTGCACTGCACAGCACCATATTTTGTTCAGTCATACGGGCTGAAAGAGTCCTGCAGCCGGAGCCACAGATGACGAATATAGTTTACGCCTTGAGGGGGGGGGGGGCGAAAAGAAAATTAATGAAGCTGTCATCTTGAAGGCATCCAATATAAAGAGATGAGTTCAGCATTTATGAATGAATGGGAACCTGCAGCATGAAATTGCCAGAGCACTTGGTGCATTTATGGGAAGACAATATGATGATAACACCGGTGAAGGCCAGCTAATCTTTTCATTCCCGTGTGGCATGTGCACAATTGTAAGTGACTAAAAATGAAACCACGTGAGCAGCTGCAAGATAGTTAGGCCAAGCATCGGACCTGCTGCTAAAAATATGCAAGGTGTAATCTACGCACCGTAATATGCCATCGTGCTGCTTATTGCTGGCCAAAATATAAGCAGAGGCTGGTGGTGACAACTTGACCTTCAGAAGCACACGGGCCCCTTTCTACATTAATTGCTAAAACATGAATGCCTCAGCTTATTTTCCTCCTTGTGGTCCCTCTGTTGATGAAGGCAGCACCAAGGTGGCACAGGAGGCTGGGGGCGGCCAGTCAGTCACATCTACAGTCATCCACTTTCAAATAGCATTTTCCATGATCTTAGGAGCACTAATGCCTCAATTAATCCGCAAGCGTACACTTTATTCAGTGATGGTGTCATCTGTTGTCACCCCTGTGTTACCTAGAGATGGAAACCTCCCTTAGAAGTGAAAGTGCTGGGAAATGTTGCAGAAAGGTTACTTGGCTCCATGGAGGGCAGATCCAGCACTGCAAAGGACAAGCGGAAGGGACAGTCATCATTGCCTCTGTGACATTTAAACGATGACAGTCTTGGAACTCAACTGAAGAATGCTGCAATGATATGCTGCTGGCTGCCGAACAATGAGGCCTCATCCATATCGTGGCGCACAGTTTGAGTGCAGCCTCAGTGCCATGCAGGAATGCAGGACCCAGCTGTCCACCAATGTAGGCAATTGGTTGGAATCATGAAGCAGACTTCTCTTGGATGCATGCTGACATGGTAAACTTTACACCACAATCTCTGAGCCTACTGCACACACAGCTGCTCCGGATGCATTAGGTGTCAGAGTGCAATGTTCTGCCAAGGTTGGCTTTGACTCTGGGTGGTCAAGAGTAGGGAGCTTCCAGGAGGCAATGCAAAAGTAAATACAGCAGTAAAGGTCCCTGCAAATCGAAGCACTGCAAGTGTAAGCATTTTTTGAGCTCCTGTCCTCCAGTTTGCGGAGCAATGGCCATGCACAGGATGTCACCTTTGGTTCGCACGCTGATGAATCTTCTGTGCAGATTTCTGAACATCTGTCTGGATTGCTCAGCTCTGAATCTTTGCAAAGAAGGGCAACATTACCCCATGTCAGTGTGGGAATGAACCCAGGGATTTCTGGGTTCTTGGTGTACAGAGGCTGCTGGTCTCCTTCATTCTGCAGCCCGCAGGCTGCAACAAATATGACAGTATCTGCAAATATACTCTTGACCTAGGATGCACTTAGGGGAAGAGCTAGGAAAACACCAGTGAGGATGAGTACATGGTGCAGAAGCTGAACACAAGGCGACTTTTCACATTAAAAGCACTGTACCTGCACTTCCCATATAATCATCATGTATGAAACACTGGCAGCTGGGTTTGTGGCTGGATAGGCCTGTGTTGAAAACAGCATCTTACAAGCCAGCAGGGAGGCAAAGCCAGTACCATTCCACAGGAAAGATGTCTTCATTGCTGAGAAACACCTGGCAGCCGGCAGCCCCAGGGAAGGACGATACCTTTACTGTAGGCTTCAGTGCAGGCCCAGCAGTGCAAAGGACAAGCAAGAGGGACATCATTGCCATTATGACATTTAAACAATGACAGTCTTGGAGCGCAGTTAAACAATGCTGCAATGATATGCTGAGATGACTGCTTGTGGGCCAGGAGGAGCAGGAGTGTTTCCAACAAGGCCCAACAAGCTAACCTGTAAACGTCCCCCCCCCCCGCCACTTACACAGTCTCCCCCGATACCCCCCCCAATCTCCCCGACCCCGTCGTCTGTCATCTTCCCCCCCACCCCCATGATCAGCAACACCCCCAACCACGCTCTACCCACTCCCCCGGGCCGCAGCCTTCCCCGTCCAACAGGCAAGCAAGCCCATCAATCAGGGTGGCTTTCAGTCGGAGAACCCGAAAAAAGATTCACACGTGCCCTGAAGTTAAAACTCCACAGCATTCAGGGACCCGATCATAACTCCTCTACCACCCACACACGCCCACTTCAAAGCCACGTCCCAGTAAATATCGGGGCCATTGTTTGCGCAGGTCAGTTTTGAATTTACCCCCCCTTCAAGTGCAGGCCATGTCCTCTGGCTCTACTATTCTAAATTGTGGTAAAGTGTAAGGATCATGGCATTAACATGGAGGATGCTTAGATTGACATCAAACACTATCTGCACATTGATTTAGTAATATCCCTTTCTAATTTTGTATAGTATGGCTTGAACAGATGGAGGCTGTATTTTCAGGTGATGATGCCCTGCATCCTTGGGAAATTGTCAACATCAAAGAAGCCTTGTTGCCTGGATCTCCGACTACCATGCCCACCTAATTTTTTTTATTTTCTCCAGGATTAGAGTCTATGGCAGTGAGGCTAGGCCCCAACCCAGGGAGAAATGAGCTGCAAAGGATGAAATTCTTGCCCAATTCTTTCTGGCCAAAAGGGTTTAAATGCCAATACTGGTGAGCTGGTTTGGTCATTTGTCACTCTGATTCTAAAATCAGTTTATTTTGTTAATGGCGAATTCCTATACATCGGTTTTAAAAAATGACAGAGTGTTCCTAAGTTTCCAAGTGATTCAGCAAGTAGCAAGCTGTATGACATTACAATTTGAAGACAATCTCTCCCCTGCATTCAATATTGGTAAACATGTTTTCATTGTGTACAGGAAACAACAAAAATCTAGGCCGGAATTTTCTCCAGGGAGGTGGGTTGGGGGCGGGGAGCCTCCAATGCGGGCGGGACTTTAACGGCAGGGCCTGATTTGCATGTGAGGCCTCGGATTCCCGCCCGCAGCCAGCCAGATTGAGAGGCTGGCTGGCTGCAGGTGGGTAGGCCTGCAGATGCGGAGAGGGAGCGAGGGGTCAGTCCGGGGGAGGGATCGCGGGGGGAGTCAGGGATTGCATGTGGCTCGGTCGGAGATCGCGTGGGGGTGGGAGGGGCGTTAGCGGGGCTCGGGGATCGGGAGGGGAGGTTGGGGGATGGGTGAGGAGGATCGGGGATCATGGGGAGTGGGGGCCGGGGATCGAGGGGGGGTGGAGGATCGACGGGGAGGATCGGGGATGGCGGGGGGTTCGGGGATCAGCATTGGGGGGTCGGCCAGAGGATCGAATTTTGGGGCGGGGGGGTGCGGCGGGGGGGAGGAAATGGAGGATCAGGCTGGCCACCAGAGGATTGTGGCCGGCCTCAGCATCATCGGTGGGGTGGGGGGGAAGGCCTCCTGGTGGGGATCGGAGGCCTGAGGGGGGTGATCGGAGACCTCGTGGGGGGGTTTTCCGATCGCGGAGGGTGGGCTAGGCAGGGACCCTGGATCCAGGAGGTAGGTATAAAGCCACTTACCTCCTGGATGCAGCAGTCCCCGCCTCTGTTTAACTGCTGGGTTTCACGAATTGTGTGAAACCCGTCCACATGCAGTTAAATTCAAAATCCAGCCTCGTTATAATATTTAAATTGACGTACCGCCTCCCCGTCCCGCCTCCTCATCCTACTGCCGTTAAACCTGGAAGTGGGCAGGTTGGAGACAGGATCAGGTCAGGAATCCGATTTTTAACAATTTAACTGCCCCCACCGTTTTTTTAGGGGAAAATTCCGGCCCAAATTTCGGCTTATATTAATAGGGGTAAAAATTCACTTGGTTGCGCCTCCCGTTAGCGCCTTAAGAGGGCGCTAATGGGGCGCAAAGCCGCTAACGCCCGGGCGCAGCGATGTTTGCGCCGCTCGAGAACTTAACTTGAGATTGTGCGGCGGCGCTAAAACTTACCGCTGCGACCACCTGCGCGCGCAGATTGTGACGTCATTCCATGGTGCAACGCCCTTGTGGCGCCCCGTAGCGGAAATTGAGTGGCGCCCCCTGCCTTACCGCCTGGCGCTTCCAACGACCAGAAGACTGGAACGCTATCAATCGCTGTGGGGCTGGGGGGGGGGCGCTATTTAAAGGGGGCCTCTTCCTGTCTTTTATTGTTGGTGGCATTTTTGAACTACGCATTCTGAGAGAGAGAGGGAGAGACTTCTGGAGAGATTCAACGTTGTGTGAAGGAGTTTTGGGTACTGAGCAGCACTTTGCAGGTTCATTTTGATTTGCCATTCCTTGTATCGATTTAGCAGAGACTGTGGGAGCTGCACTCTGAGCTCTTTGCCTGGTACGCTCCATTGTTCTTTCCAGCACATTTGATGTGCAAGTCTCTCCAGGCCGAGATTCAAGGCAGCAATGAACAGGATGTGGATGGAAAGCAAGATTAACCATCCCCTTTAAGAACTGGCCCGTGCCATTGTGTGTGTGTTCCATTGCTGACTGACATTACATGAGCTTCGCCAGCGCTCCGAGTTAGCGCCTCACTGCTCGGCCTTTGCGCCTTAAGAGAGGTGTGCAGCGCCTGCTTTAGCGCTCCACTCACCTCCCGGGGCGGTAAAAGTGAAGTTTCCTGTCAGTACCGATAATTAGCGCCAGGTGCTAATATTTGCGTCCGGACGATATTTGCGCCCCAAATGGGGCGCGACCTAATTTCTACCCCATAGAGTATTATGTGCATTAAATTCAATCAGCAGCTTTAGGTTTCCCTTTAAATGCAAAGCTTATGCTGAAATCTCCCAGAAACAATGTAGAAGTAAGATAAGTACTTCAAAGTTGATCATGTCTCCTGCTTTATCACAGCAGTTGACGTTTATTTCAGAAACAATGGCCCCGATATTTACGAGGAGGCTGGGAGGGAGTGGGGGGACACTTTAGTGGTTGGGAAACCTGGTAGAATAGGTTTCCCTCAGGTCCTGCCGAATTTAACGGTTGGACCTGAATACCATTTTTGGACTCTGTTTCTCAGCCACAGATTGAGAGGCTGGCTGGCTGTCAGGTGGGTAGACCTGCGGCACCAGGCCGCAGCCGGGGAGCTGAAAGAAGGGAGGGAGAGATCAGGGATCGGGGAGGAGGGGACATCGATGAAGGGGCCTGGAGAGATCGGGGAGGAGGGGACATTGATGGGGGTGCTCGGAGAGATCGGGGGTCGGGGGGGGACATCGATGGGGGTGCTCGGAGAGATCGGGGGAGGAGGGGACATCGATGAGGGGGCCTGGAGAGATCGGGGAGAAGGGGGCATCGATGGGGGTCCCAGAGAGATCGGGGAGGAAGGGACATCGATGGGGGTACCGGAGAGATCGGGGAGAAGGGGGCATCGATGGGGGTCCCGGAGAGATCGGGGAGGAGGGGACATCGATGGGGGTCCCAGAGAGATCGGGGAGGAGGGGACATCGATGAGGGGTCCCGGAGAGATCGGGGAGGAGGGGGCATCGATGGGGGTCCCGGAGAGATCGGGGAGAAGGGGGCATCGATGGGGGTCCCAGAGAGATCGGGGAGGAGGGGACATCGATGGGGGTCCCGGAGAGATCGGGGAGGAGGGGACATCGATGGGGGTCCCGGAGAGATCGGGGAGAAGGAGGCATCGATGGGGGTCCCAGAGAGATCGGGGAGGAGGGGACATCGATGAGGGGGCCTGGAGAGATCGGGGGTCGGGGGGACATCGATGGGGGAGCCCGGAGAGATCGGGGGAGGAGTAGACATCGATGGAGAGGTCAGAGAGATCGGGGAGGTGGGAAAAAGATTGCGGGGCTCCCGTGGAGGAGATCGCAGGAGGGTCATGGAGGCGATCGGGGGGAGGGATCTGGTGGTGATCTTGGGGCAGGAGGAGATCGCAGGCCGTGGAAGACATCGGGAGGGCTTCAGATCGCGGGGGAGTGGGTCTGATCAGCGGGGAGGTTAACAGGGTAGTTTGGTGGCCCAGGGGAAACACTCCTGTTTCTCCTGGCCCACAAGCAGTGCTGGAAAAGCACTTACCTGTTACATCCAGAAGTTCTCGCTTCCCTTCAGCTGTCGGGTTTCCCGAGGCCTGGGAAACCCGGCTGGCCAGCTTTAAAGCTGGAAGGGAAATAAATCTGAAGCACACAGCCTCATTAAAATATTTCAATGAGCTACCTGCCTACTGGGAGTGGGTTGGCCGCCCACCGACCCCCATCCAACATCAAAGCCGGAAGTGGGTGAGTTCGAGACGGGTTGGGTTCGGGTTTGAGATTTTTGACATTTTAACAGCCCATCCGACCCAAACCCACCTGTTTTTGAGGGTTAACATTACCCCCAATATAACGGCAAAGTCAACAGGAGTGTTAAGATGGCAGATCATAACAATCTCTGGACCACTTTATGTTGAATTGAATTGGATCAAACAGCTCCGTAACTGTTGTGTTTTGTCTGACATTTCAAATTAGTGAAATAATAAAATTGGACCTACAGACCTGTAGAAACCCTTAGCAACACCTGCTTTACCAAACACCTGCAAAGAACAAATGTCACATCAACACAATAACCATAAGAAACTAAAGAACTCCCTAAAAATCATTACCCGAGTGGAAATCAAGCATGACAGGACAGTGAGGATCACCTCAGTAGTTTGCCTCAGGATCTAAGCAAATCCTTATACCCAGCAACTGATGAAAGTTTAGTGTAACAGTAATCCAGCATTACTTTCACTGTTTATGTGCATTGGTTCCTTTCAGCAAGAGTCACTGAGAAAACTTTGTCAGCAAGGATGCATATTCTCTGCTGACTAATGCAAGAACTTCCAGAAAAACCGAGTCACTTAAAAGCCAGCAACAGAAAATGTGGTTTCTGACAAACTATTGAACAAATGAAAGAACTTCTTTTCCATAAGATGTGCGCCGATAATGGCAAGAAAACATATTGAAAAGATAACGTTTAGTGACACAAACTAAAGAGTGTCAGCTGTGGCTTAGCTGACCTGGCTGAGTCAGAAGGTCGTGGGTTCAAGTCCCACTCCAGAGACTTGACCACAAAAATCTAGGCTGACACTCCAGTGCAGTGCTGAGGGAGTGCTGCACTGTCGGAAGTGCCGCCTTTCGGATGAGACGTTAAACTGAGGCGCCGTCTGCCCTCTCAGGCAAATGTAAAAGATCCCATGGCACTATTTTGAAGAAGAGCAGGGGAGTTATCCCCGGTGTCCTAGCCACAATGTTTATCCCTCAATCAACATCACGAAAACAGATTATCTGGTCATTATCACATTGCTGTTTGTGGGAGCTTGCTGTGCGCAAAGTGGCTGCTGTGTTTCCCAAATTACAACAATGAGCTTTGGGACGTCCTGAGGTCATGAAAGGCGCGATATAACTGCAAGTTCTTCCTTTATTTCCTTTCAACTGATATAACATAAGCTACTTAAGAAGCAGTCAGATTGGCAGAGGCAAAATTGTGGAAAGAATTACAAGGAGTGTGGATTGAAGATTTGGGCTACAGTGCTTTAGCTCTCTCTTTGACCGCACTCTCTTTACTGAGTGGCCTCCCTACTGGGAGTGTGGGATCACATAAATTGTCTGTTAACCTACACCTGTGAAGCTGATGTTCTATTGCACTATTCACTCACAGAGTCAATAAAGTGGCTGCTGAATGTGTCTCTTTTCTTTTGTTACTTAGTTATTTCTAAACTCTAATTGAAAAACCTAATTAGTTATTGCAAATACGTATTTTAATAAATGGGGAATATATATCACCACGTAACACAGCATCAGAGGAGGGCAACCTTACAGAGGTGGAAGTGAACAATCTTGGTGATGTGGGTTTGAAATCTCCACTCGGGATCAGAGTTATGAATAGTCTGGTTCAACTCGAAAGAGATGCCAGGAAGGGTGAGGGAATCAGTGTCAAGGGAGTAGAGTCTGTGTTGGGAGCCCAAGTCAATGGCTTCGCTTTTTCTGATGTTGTGGCTCATCCAGATTTGATGTCAGAAAGCAGTACAACAGCATGCAATCCGTCAAAGGGACAAGGGAAGCTGTGGAAAGGAAGTGCTGGGTGTCATCAGTTTACATGTGGATGCTAATCCTGTGCCTTTGGCTGATATTACCAAGAGATAACATTTAGATTAGGAAGAATAGGGGACAGAGGATAGAACCTTGAGGGATTCAGGAAGCAACAGGGTAAAAAAGGGAAGAGGAGCCATTCTTGAAAATGCACAAGCCGTGTTTGGTTAGTTAGGAGTGGAACCATGTAAGGGCTGTCCCACAGAGATGGATGATGGAGGAGAGGCACAAGGGGAAAATTACATGATCAGGTAAAAGATTCCTGGTACTATTCGAAGAAGAGCAAGGGGAGTTCTCCTGGTGTTTTGGCCAACATTTATCCCTGAACCAACATTATTAAAACAATTAATCTGGTCATTTAGCTCATTGCTGTTTGTAGGACCTTGCTATGCACAAACTGACTGCCACGTTACCCTACATTACAACAGTGACTGCACTGCAAAAGTACTTAATTGGTTGTACAGTGCTTTGGGAAACCCTGAGGTCATGAAATATGTAAATACAAGGTCCTTCTTACTCCACTGAAGGATCAGACTAATTTATGTGCTAGGTACATCAGAAGTTCCACACAATTTTCCAACCTTTAATTTAAATGGTCAGAATATGGAAGACACACCCAAATTTCCTGCTTGCAGACAAGGCTTTGCAGCGGAATCACGATGTCAGGAAAATTTTCCCCTGGTATCGCTGCTTTCATGAATTCAATAATTCACAAATAAAAGCATCTTTCAGCTTACGGCATGCAATCTTTGCTCCCCTGCGGTCGCGCACCAATCTGGAGGTTCCGCGCAGGCCACTCACCAGCTGCTGCCCCTGGAAGATACCGCACATGCGCGACTGCGCAGTGAATTTAAAGGGACCATGCACGGGAAAAAAAAATTAGAGGGAACATTGCTCCAGACTGAGCCATTTTCCTATTGTAGCAAGCTGTCTTTTCTTGAATACTTTGTAGTCATGCCTTCATTCCGAATTCCACAAGGAGGTATTGGCAGCAGTTAAAAGGTCAAATGGGAACTGAGTTTCCATTCACAACTGAACACGCATGCCAAATCACTGTTAGTTCAGCTCTTTAGATGTATGCCCAGCATCAATCAATGCATTTGTAATTGGCAAATGTAACCTTGGGGTACCTCACCTTTATTGGAATCCAGCAGTGCTAGCTCATTGCTGTCAGCATGTTAGATTGCAATGACAATTCCAATTAAAATGCGATGGTAATCTCATGGATCCAGCTTTTGTACCAGGAACATAAAGATTAAACAATAGGCAAATCAATAAAGACCAGTTATTTATTTTGTTTACAAGGGTGCTCTGGGCTGTTACTGCAACTCCTACAAGAAGTTTTTTGTTGGAAAGTATTCAATGCTGTCATAAGAATTTTCACAATGTTTTGCCCACTATGGCAAATTTCTGCTTTCATCGTCAGCTAATTCTCACCGGCCATTTCTCTCGGGTTTTTAAATCCGCTTACAGGTTTTAAGTCAGTTACCTGACTTATATTGATTATATATCAGCTACATGATTTTTGGGGTTTCCAAGTCGAAAAGTAGGTCATAGTCACAGCTTTTTAAATTTCCCATTTTAAGAAACCTCAACACTCATTAATCAGAGCTTTGCAGTTCAACAAACTGAAGTCCTTTTTGCTGGGATTTGCATGACTTCATTGCAATCCCGTGAACTATACTCACACTTTAAAACAAGCTTTCAATGACATGCATCTTATGTACACAAAAACATTGCATCAAGCCAGAAGTCACAGAAAAATCATCTTAAAAGGACACAGAAGGTCTGCCACTTAAGGCTGGGCACTTCTCATCTGGAGTAAGAAACACCAGAGCATTTTACCATCTGTACAGTTCCTTCACCAAACAATTGCTGAACTCTAATCTGAAGGTGTGTCTGCTTAATAATTTTATTTGAAATCACAAGCTTTCGGAGCGGCTGCTCCTTCGTCTGGTGTTGTGCGACTTCTCACTTTTGTCCACCCCAGTCCAACACCGGCATCTCCGCATCATGCTTAATAATTAGAATTTGTTGACTTAAAGGGAATTAGCAGAAGAGTAATATATTGTGCAGTACATCAAAGAAAGAAACTTGCATTTATATAGCCTCTTTCATGAACTCAGATGTCCCAAAGCGCTTTACAGCCAATGAAGTACTTTTGCAGTGTAGTCACTGTAGTAATGTAGGAAATGTTGCATAACACTCCTTTCCTTATAAAACAATGCATTATCTCACTTAACATTAGCCGTAGCATAGGAGATCTATGAATTGTTTTAAAGAAGTATTTGCATAGGTTTCTAACTGAGCATTTTTTTTTATTCGTTCATGGGATGTGGGCGTCGGTGGCAAGGTCAGCATTTATTGCCCATCCCTAGTAGTCGTTGAGCAGGTGACGATGAGCTGCATTCTTGAACCGCTACAGTCCGTGTGGTGTAGGTACTCCCACAGTGCTGTTAGGGAGGGAGTTCCAGGATTTTGACCCAGCGACGATGAAGGATTGGCGATAAACTTCCAAGTCAGGATGGTGTGTGACTTGGAGGGGAACTTGGAGGTGGTGGTGTTCCCATGCGCCTGCTGCCCTTGTCCTTCTAGCTGGTAGAGGTCGCAGGTTTGGGAGGTGCTGCCGAAGAAGCCTTGGTGAATTGCTGCAGTGCATCTTGTAGATGGTACACACTGCAGCCATGGTACGCCGGTGGTGGAGGGAGTGAATGTTTAAGGTGGTGGATGGTGTGCCAATCAAGCGGGCTGCTTTGTCTTGGATGTTGTCGAGCTTCTTGAGTGTTGTTGGAGCTGCACTCATCCAGGCAAGTGGAGAGTATTCCATCACACTCCTGACTTGTGCCGTGTAGATGGTGGAAAGGCTTTGGGGAGTCGAGGTGAGACACTCGCCGCAGAATACCCAGCCTCTGATCTGCTCTTGTAGCCACAGTATTATGTGGCTGGTCCAGTTAAGTTTCTGGTCAATGGTGACCACCAGGATATTGATGGTGGGGGATTCGGCAATGGTAATGCCGTTGAATGTCAAGTGGCGGTGGTTAGACGCTCGCTTGTTGGAAATAATCATTGCCTGGCACTTGTGTGGTGCGAATGTTACCTGCCACTTATCAGCCCAAGCCTGAATGTCGTCCAGGTCTTGCTGCATGCGGGCATGGACTGCTTCATTATCTGAGGAGTTGCGAATGGCACTGAACACTGTGCAGTCATCAGTGAACATCCCCACTTCTGACCTTATGATGGAGGGAAGGTCATTGATGAAGCAGCTGAAGATGGTTGGGCCTAGGACACTGCCCTGAGGAACTCCTGCAACGATGTCCTGGAGCTGTGATGATTGACCTCCAACCACCACAATCATCTTCCTTTGTGCTAGGTATGACTCCAGCCAGTGGAGAGTTTCCCCCCGATTCCCATTGACTTCAGTTATACTAGGGCTCCTTGATGCCACACTCGGTCAAATGCTGCCTTGATGTCAAGGGCAGTCACTCTCACATCTCCTCTGGAATTCAGCTCCTTTGTCCATGTTTGGACCAAGACTGTAATGAGGTCTGGAGCTGATTGGTGCCTACTTCCAGCTTAACCGCGGCGGGTTTGGAGGCGTCTGAGTAATCCGCTCTGGAGCGGCAAGTCTGTAATTATAATGTTTAAATGAGGCTCGGTTCCTCAGATTTTGGGAGACATTGGAAATTAACATCTGTGGTTTGTGTTACCCGGGGCTCGGGAAACCCGGCAGCTGAAGGGAGGCGGGAGCTGCCGGCTGCAGCAGGTAAGTGCTTTTCCAACACGGCTTGCGGGCCAGGAGGAGCAGGAGTGCTTCCCCCTCCTCCACCCCCCCCCACCCCACCCCACTCCACCCCCGCCGGCCCTTCAAACAAACACGCTGTTGCGATCTGCCTCCCTCCCTAACGAAACCCCCACCCCGGCAATCTAACAACCCACCCCAATCTTTTCCTCCCTCCTTGCTGCCACGCTCCAAGCCAAACTTATCGCGTCCCGATCTTTTCCAATTACCAGAGACCGTCCCCTTTCAATCTGGCTGGCTGCCGGGCGGGAAACCGAGAAAAAGAAATGGCAAAGAGGTCCTGCCGTTAAATTCGGCAGGCCCTCTGCGTTTCCGCCATTTCTGGGTTTCCCGGCCACAAACACAATCCCCGCTCCCTCCCTGTCTCCCATAAATATCGGGGCCCTTGTCTAAGTAATTAAAAAATATTTTGTAAAGCAGTGACACATTTCAATGCAATTTGTGTTATTGTTCAAGGTATTTTTTTAAATAAGCGTTAAAAGTCTGCCAAACACATTTCAATATAGAGGGTGCCTTTTTGAAATAGTACATGGCTATAGCATGAAAAGTTAGGTCGCCTCAGACAGCTAGTTCAAGACTCCGCAGTTCTGCCACGAGTCTGAGAGGCTTCTTGAACTGCATCATAAATTCAAGTTAAATGCAGATGAACCTGCTTATTATACAAAACACAGAAACGCAAAGGAGCACAGGGCAACCATTTGTATAGTAATTGCCCATTCTCATATCCTGACATATCAAAAAAAATTGAGCTGGAATGTTTTTTGGAGTGGATCTGGAGTGAGACGGTCAGATCCCGAATGTAGACTGCCACCTATTAACAAGCACAAAATGAGACAGAGTAGATGAGAGCATGGCCTCTGATGTTTTCTTTGCTATCGATAAAATTCATTGACATCCTTAACGACCAAAGTCTCCCACATAATAAGACATAGGAGTAAGTAGTAAAATTGAAATAACAACAGAAAACGCTGGAAAAACTCAGCAGGCCAGGCAGCATCCGTGGAGAGAGAAACAGAGTTAACGTTTCAGGTCGAAGACCTTTCGTCAGAACTGGAAAAAAGCAGGAAATGAAAATAGAATTGAGTTCTGTTTTTAAAAAACAGAATTCTACTGTCCAGTTTACATGTTAGAAATGTCTGGATAGTCCACTGAAAAATGAGTGCTGTCCAGCAGAAATCAGACCAATGGCGACCCTGTTTGAACCACAGGTCTCCATACTGTCAGAGAAGAAGAGCTGGAACTGTTGCAGAATGCAATGAAATCTAAACTACTTTTCCAATGATGAGGAGAATCACATCCTTTCCCCTTCAACATCAACCCGCTGCTGCCAGTTGGGAAGGCTCGCTCCAGAAGAGACTTGGATCAACAAAGATGTTTAACTTTTAAGTAAAACAGGAAATGCTGGAAATACTCAGCAGGTCAGGCAGCATCTGCGGAGAGAGAAACAGAGTTAACGTTTCAGGTTGATGACCTTTCGTCAGAACTGGGAAAAGCTCATCGACCTGAAACGTCAGCTCTGTTTCTCTCTCCACAGATGCTGCCTGACCTGCTGAGTATTTCCAGCATTTTCTGTTTTTATTTCAGATTTCCAGCATCTGCAGTATTTTGCTTTTGTATTGGTGTTTAACTTTTACCTTGTAGTGGCAGGCCTTTGAATTGGAACTGATATTACCACACTACCATATTCTTTATTGAGAAACTGAGGCAAAGGGTCAAAGCCAACAGCGCAAGACAATAACAACAACAACAACTTGCATTTATATAGTGCATTTAACTTGGTCAAAGAGGTAGGTTTTAAGGAGCGTCTGAAAGGAGGAGAGAGGTAGAGAGCTGTAAAAGAAAGACATACATTTATATAGCGCCTTTCACGACCACTAGATATCTCAAAGCGCTTTACAGCCAATTAAGTACTTTTTGAAGTGTAGTCACTGTTGTAATGTGGGAAACGCGGCAGCCAATTTGTGCACAGCAAGCTCCCACAAACAGCAATGTGATAATGACCAGATAATCTGTTTTTGTTATGTTGGTAGAGGGATAAAAAATATTGGCCAGGACACCGGGGATAACTCCCCTGCCATGGGATCTTTTACGTCCACCTGAGAGAGCAGACGGGGCCTCGGTTTAACGTCTCATCCGAAAGACGGCACCTCTGACAGTGCAGCACTCCCTCGGCACTGCACTGGAGTGTCAGCCTAGATTTTTGTGCTCAAGTCAAGTATAGGGAGGGACTTCCAGAGCTTAGAGCCTAAACAGCTGAAGGCACGGCCACCAATGGTGAAGCGATGAAAATTGGGGATGTGTAAGAGGCCAGAATTGGAGGAGCGCAGAGATCTCCGAGGGTTGTAGGCAATGTTCCCTGTAAGCTGCACATTGTTCTGCGCGGCCTGTTTCTTTTAGTCCCGTTAAATTTCCGTGTATGCACGGCATTCACAATGGAGAAGCCGGTGAGCGGCCTGCGCGGAACCTTTCCCATTACTGCACCGATTGGTTGTAGGGCTGGAGGAGGTTACAGAGATAGGGAGGGGCGAAAACAGCGGAAGATAACTCGAGAGTTAATGATGAAGTCACAAAAGACAATAGTAGTTATGATGTACTGTGGATAACCACAGGTACTGTTATACTACAATTTGGTGCTCGACTTACATTAGAAGGAAGCGTTCCCTCTGAGACCGCGGAGAATCTGACTTCATTTACATTGTGATGACTGCCGTGGAAATGATGAAGGTGCCACAACAGAAGTTCTTTCGGCAATTTAGTTACCAGCATGAATCCAACTCTTCCTTCTCAGTAACTCGGTTGAATGTGCATGCAGATGGTGAAAGAGAATCAGACATCACAGCAGGTGCAAGTAAAGCAGCATTATTTAATTATTTATAAAAGCACTAGAACAGCAGATTACACTCCACACAAAAGATTGACCACCTATTCAAGTCAGTAACCCTCAATTAGTAAACCTCACATGTCCTGAAGTATTCACAGCCTTGTAGTTATCCTGTTGGTCTTAACTTCTCAAGGGACTTCCCATACAATAGTAATATATACAATTTAAACAGTTCAGCTCTGGCAATAATCTCAAATTCAGTTCTTAATAGTGTTGAGAATAACTCTTAATCTGTCAAAGACAAAGACCTAGAAATTCGACCGCGCTTGAAAACGGGAGCACAGCGGATGGGTTTTGCAATTTGTGCACCTGTTTGCTTGGTTGTAGCCAGCACATGAAATTGGTGCTGGGACCTCATTATAATGTGGCAGATGTGCAGCCAGTGTTACCCACGCTATTCATTGGCTTTGGGGACCGGAAATCAAGCTTGACTGATGCCACTTAAAGGCAGCCAGCATCTCTTAAAGGGGAGGTGCACTCTGGCTGCAGACAGGAAGGAACATTTCAGAACAAACAGATGGTTGGAAGAAACACTGAGAGCACTCACATTCTGTGACACCACACTGGAGGTCATGGTCCAGGCAATGGACAGCAGGAGGGAGATCCTCCTTGTCCCAGTTTTACAAGTGACACCTGCACTACAAATAGGAACAAATGGCTGAGCTAATGAATGCCAGGAGGTTAGCTCCCAGGGCATGGCTAACATGCAGGAAGAAGTTCAATAACCCTGCCCAGAGTTTTCAAGGTAACCATACTCTCTGCTCACACCTTCACTACTACCAGCCTCGCTACTCACAGTAATCCCCTCCTCCACTTCCCTCTGCTACAATCACTGCATCACGCTTCACTACACCTTTCTCCTCATTCTCACGCATGTTGCACTTCCTACTCTCGCCAGTATTCCAACTTTCACTTGCCCACACCTCACACCTGATGCACTGCAGATGAGCTATTCTGCCATTGCAGGCACATTCTCTCAGCACTCACAAGGATGTCACTAACAATCTATTCTTTCTTCCAAGAGAATGTTACCCACAATCTGAGACAAGAGGCCGCCACTACACACTTTGCCCTCTACAGGAAAACATGCTGGCTATCATGGGAAGGGGAAGAGTTATGGCCATGGCAACTGGCAATGCTGAAGGAGATGTCACGCAGAGTTTCTTCACAGTTAATCCCCTTTTGTCCTTATTACTTCTATCTCACTCTACCCACACTGCATGACAAACTGCAGATGCTTTCACCAGCCACTTCATTCTTTTCTCTTCTTTCACATCACAAGCTAACCCATGTCCCTCTCTTTCATTTCAGGTGCAGGGAATGAGGAAGCCCTTGTGCCACTTCAGGAAAAGGAGGACAGCATTCCTGAAGATGCAGTATCACTCGATCTGACCCTCGCAAGCACTAGCTCAGAGATGGTACTTTAGAGAGTAGGATAGAAGAGGGGTCTTCACGTGGTGGATCACCGGACACAAGTCTGAACGAGCTTGGACTAAGCGATAGAACGCTATAGGTGCCAGCTCACGGGAAGGCGTGGTCACATACTAGCTCTACTGCAGACTATTCAGATGCTGCCCTCGAGGGCCTAAGCTACCATACAAGTTTGATATTTATATACCAGGAAAAGTAGCTTGTGACCTCCAGCTGATCACCGGCTCCCAGTTGATAACTAAGATTAAATGCAACAGGTCTGTAAAAGACTGATAATACAACCAGATAGTCAAAGGTCAGATAAGATCTACTGGCAAAGAGGCGACATGAGGAAAAACTTTTTTTACACAACGAGCGGTTAGGATTTGGAATGCACTCCCTGATGGGGTGGTGGATACAGATTCAATAGTAGCCTTCAAAAGGAAATTGGGTAAATACTTGAAGGAGAAAAATGTGCAGGGATATGGGGAAAGAGTGGGGGAGTGGGACTAACTGGATTGCTCTTCGAAAGAGCTGGCGCAGACTCGATGGACTGAATGGCCTCCTACTGTGCAGTATTATTCTATGATTCTAATTGGAAAAACTGAAAATTGGTTTATATGAATTTTTTTAAATGTCCTAACCGTTACTGATTTGCTGCTGTTCTTCGAACTAACACAAATCAAAAAGCTTACCAAGTTCATGAGCACTGAGTTAGCTGAATCGAGGGAAAAGTGGATGAGTAATGGTGGAACATGTCTTTGACTTCATGTATTTTTGACCTGATTAGTCATCAGGTCCTTCTCACAGTGCTGATGGACATGGACATCAATCTAAGCACTCAGAACTAGATTGGGTCATATTAAGGCAACTTAAAATGTCAGAGATAAAAGTAGATGGGATATCATCAAACCTGAAAAGGTAATCAGAAGGAATATAGACCCCTTCAAACTATTGTAGAGCAAAATGTAAACTGGGATTCGGGTTGGGTAAGAACCAGATTAGAACTGAGACATGGAACGCCTGAGAAGGGCAAGAGATCTGATACACGAGTCAACCTCACCAGCGCTAAAGGAAGGCAATTACTTTTAAAAATGTAATAAGCTTTGATTCTTTTCCTTGCAAACCAAAATAGAAACCTAGAATGGGGACTGCAGAGAGAGAATCGGAGGATTCGCCACAAGGAAGGAGAGACATGTCTCACAAAGAGGGAGAGCTGGAGAAGTCAAATGAGCAGAAGTTGAAGGGTTTCTATTATTACACTGTACCAGAGAGAAACTGAAGAAAAATAATTAAAAAAACAAAAATAGCGGAGAAATACAGAAGCTCCAAGAAAATTCAGACAAGAGCAACAATTGGTAGATGCAAAGAGGCTGAAGAGAGAGAAGCATTGTGAGAGTAAATAATACGTTATGATTACGATATGAACTTGGATAAGAATATCTGTCAAAAAAGACAAAGAAAAAGACGTATTAATAGTTGTTGCTATACTTTCTCTTGCTGTAGTCACCCAAATAATCAGCATAGCCTTAAATTTCACGTCTGCCTCTGGTTGCAAGAATATGCTGCACACAGAAAAACACTTCAATCGGCAACTTTAACAAAACCGCCATAAAGAAGAGGTTTTCTAAAAAGGAAAAAAGCACGTTAAAAGGGATAGGGTCCTCACAGTTGCAAGATGTAACTGTTATGTAGAAACCCTTGTTTTGCAAAGTAGATTCATACCACTCTGAGATGGACGCCCATGTGGGGCTTTTCAGAGGAGTCCTGTGAAGAAGGTCAGGAATCAACAACTAGAAGCCAGTTTTCCTTGCTATATAGTCATGCTGGCTTTTTCATTAGCAAATGGAAGAAGATATACCACAGAGTTCCTTTCTCCTTTAAGCAGCTGGTTGTTAACACTTGGCGCAATGAGCATTTTCAGGGCTGACTGCAATTCATTTAGTGCCATTATAGTTCTCAAACCTAGACACCGTAGGAAAACCAGTCTTTAATTTTGTTATTTACAATTACTAATTAGTAATAGCCCG
Organism: Squalus acanthias; assembly: GCA_030390025.1. Classification (NCBI taxonomy): domain Eukaryota; kingdom Metazoa; phylum Chordata; class Chondrichthyes; order Squaliformes; family Squalidae; genus Squalus; species Squalus acanthias. Next base: position 20,885,712 of record CM059433.1, on the reverse strand, counting down.
AGAAAAGCTTTACAGAATTTCTCAGAAGCTCCTACTTCCTGCACCCAATTCTATTCTTGCACGGATAAAAAAAAAATGGATAGCTTAGTAGTCATGTTTGATCTTAGATGTTTTGTGTCACTTGTGTGAGTCACTATACTTGGAAGAACTCCCTGTGGAGGTTCCTTCTAATTAAAGAACTGCATGAAGTATCCTTCAAAACCAAGACATGTGTCCAACTTGTCAGCTTCCTCACCTCTTCATTAGTATTATACTTGTGATTTTGTTTTGGCACACTATATGCATGTCTGAATGTATTAATCATGTAACAACACTTATTAAGCACATTTTCTTCAAAGCATCTTAATGTCTAAATGTATTGGACAAGCAATCCATTCTCATATCTGATACAGGTTAACAGGATGTTTGCATTTAATACCCAAGCAACTTCGATTTTTTTCCGGTTGTTTTATAAAATTTGACCCCTATATTTTAAAATTGCAGTATGTACAGGAACTGCAGATGTTAGTCATCACTTCATGCAAATATCAAATGCGATTGCAGTTAAGTAACTGCAGTAGCACTGTGCTAGATTTAGGAGATTGTGATCAGATCCCAATATTGACCATCATTCAGACATGTCTGCTCTGATAACATGAGTTCCCCAAGTGAGAAACATTGGGAGTAATTTTAACCCCCAAAAACGGGTGGGTTTGGGTCGGGTAGAAAGTTAAAATGTGAAAAATCTGAAACAGAAACGCAACCTGCCTCGAACCCACTGACATCCATCATTTCTACATTACAGCAGTGCCTACATGTCAAAAGTACTTCATTGGCTTTAAAGCACTTTTGAACATCCTGAGGTCATGAAAAGTGCTATATAAACGCAAGTCTTTCCTTTTTTGCGGTTTTAATGGAGGCGGGATGAGGGACGGGTGACCAATCCGCTCTCAGGAGGCGGGTTGGTTGTTGGAAACTTTGAAGGAGGCTGCGTGCTTCCATTTTAAGAAGGTTTACATTTTGAACCCTTGTTGGCCGGATTTCCAGGGCCTCAGGAAACTTGGCACTTAAAAGGTGGTAAGAAGGGCCGGATCCATCAGGTAAGTCCCTTTATAGCACTGCTGGTGGACCAGGAGGAGCAGGAGTGTTTCCCTCAGGCCCAACAAACTAACCTATAAACCCCCCACCACCTCCACAATCTCCCCCCAAGCCCCCGTGAGCACTGACACCCCCGCGATCACCGACCCCCCACCGCGATCACCGACTCTCACACTACCCTCCCATCTCTCCCTCCAATCTCTCACCGACCCACAGCTCCCTTTCCCATCTCTCTCCGACCAAACCACCCCCACCCCGATCGCTCGCCGATCTTTGTCCCGATCTCTCTCCGACACCCCCATTATCACACCCAACCCTCCAAACCACACCGTACCTATCCTCCTCCCCCCCCTCCCCCTCGTGATCTCTATCCCGAGCAGCTGTTTACCTGCTCCTGCTCCTGACAGCGTTTCCGGCTGGCACAGGGAGCCAAGCCTATCAATCAGGCTGGCTTCCGGGCGGGGAACCTGTTAAAAATAAAACATGCAGGCCATGGAGTTAAAACTCCACAGCGTTCGGGGAAACTCTGACTGACCAGAACTCCTGCACCACCCCCCCGCCCCCCGCCCCCCACCCCCCCAACGAAACTTGGAAATCCCACCCCAGTAAATATCAGGGCCATAGAAACCTTTAGCGCAGGAGGAGACCATTAAATCTTCTTGCATTTCTTGAATTTAACACAGTTGCATTATCCTGTTTTATCCCCAAGCTAATACAATTTCTCTGTTTTCTTCTGTATCCTTTAATATTCCTCTTCTTGAAATAATTATCCAGTATCTCTGAATGCTTTAATCGATTTAGCATCGATCACCACTTGTGGCAAAACATTCCACATTCTGATAACTCTTTCCAGGTAAAAGATTATTGCACAGCAGTAGAAGGCTGTATAAGAACCTAAGAACATAAGAAATAGGAGCAGGAGCAGGCCATTTGGCCCCTCAAGCCTGCTCCGCCATTCAATAAGATCATGGCTGATCTTCTACCTCAATGTCACCTTCCCACACTATCCCCATATCCCTTGATTCCCTTAACATCCAAAAATCTATCGATCTCTGTCTTGAATATACTCAACGACTGAGCCTCTGCAGTCCTCTGGGGTAGAGAATTCCAAAGATTCACCACCCTCTGAGTGAAGAAATTTCTCCTCATCTCAGTCCTAAATGGCTGACCCCTTATTCTGTGACTGGGACTCCCCAGCCAGGGGATACATCCTCCCTGCATCTACCCTGCCAAACCCTGTAAGAATTTTGTATGTTTCAATGAGATCAACAACAACAACAACAACTTGTATTTATAAAGCGCCTTTAACGTAGTAAAACGTCCCAAGGCACTGCACAGGAGTATTACTGTACAAGACAAAAAATTTGACATTGAGCCACATAAGGAGAAATTAGAGCAGGTGACCAAAAGCTTGGTCAAAGAGGTAAGTTTTAAGGAGCGTCTTAAAGGAGGAAAGAGAGGTAGTGAGGCGGAGAGGTTTAGGCAGGGAATTCCAGAGCTTAGGGCCCAGGCAACAGAAGGGCACCTCTCATTCTTCTAAACTCTAGAGAATATAGGCCTAGTCTATTAAATGTCTCCTCATAGGCCAATACCCCCATCCCAGGAACCAGTCTGGTGAACCGTTGTTGCACTCCCTCTATGGCAAGTATATCCTTCCTTAGGTAAGGAGACCAAAACTGTACACAATTCTCCAGGTGTGATTTCACTAGGGTCCTATATAATTGCAGTAAGACATCTTTACTCTTATACTCAAATCCTCTTGTAATAAAGGCCAACATACCATTTGCTTTCCTAATTGCTTGTTGTACCTGCATGTTAACTTTCAGTGATTCGTGTACAAGGACACCCAGGTCCCTCTGAACACCAACATTTCCCAATCTATCACCATTTAAAAAATACTCTGATTTTCTATTTTTCCTACCAAAGTGGATAACTTCACACTTCTCCACATTATATTCCATTTGCCATGTTCTTGCCCACTCACTTAGCCTATCTATATCCCCTTGAAGCCTCTTTGCATCCTCCTCACAACTTACATTCCCAACCAGCTTTGTATCATCAGCAAACTTTTACATTTGGTCCCCTCATCCAAATCATTGATATAGATTGTGAATAGCTGAGGCCCAAGCACTGATCTTTGCGGTACCCCACTAGTTGCAGCCTGCCAACCAGAAAATGACACGTTTATTCCTACTCTCTGTTTTCTGTCCGTTAACCAACCCTCAATCCATGACTGCAGCGTATACCATCTACAAGATGCATTGCAGCAACTCGCCAAGGCTTCTTCGGCAGCACCTCCCAAACCCGCGACCTCTTCCACCGAGAAGGACAAGGGCAGCAGGCGCATGGGAACACCACCACCTCCAAGTTCCCCTCCAAGTCACACACCATCCTGACTTAGAAGTATATCACCGATGCTTCATCGTCGCTGGGTCAAAATCCTGGAACTCCCTATCTAACAGCACTGTGGGAGTACCTTCACCACATGGACTGCAGCGGTTCAAGAAGGCGGCTCACCACCACCTTCTCAAGGGCAATTAGGGATGGGCAATAAATGCCGGCCTTGCCAGCGACGCCCACATCCCATAAACGAATAAAAAAAATTACCCCCAATCCCATGAGCCCTAATTTTGTGTAATAACCACTTGTGTGGCACTTTATCGAATGCCTTCTGAAAATCCAAATACACCACATCCACTGGTTCCCCCTTATCTATTCTGCAAGTTACAACCTCAAAAAACTTTAACAGATTTGTCAAACACGATTTCCCTTTCATAAATCCGTGTTGACTCTGCCCAATCCTATTATTATTTTCTAAGTGCCCTGTTACCACGTCCTTAATAATAGATTCTAGCATTTTCCCTACTATGTTAGAGGGGAAGGAGAAATTTAGATGAGACAACCATTATCACTCTGCAGAAAACAGCGCACCTCTTTTCTGTAAACCAGAGATAAAAGGATGATGCATCAAACCACACAAAATAAGCCAATCAAATTGGTTGGTTTTTTTCCAAGCCAGCAACTACTAAAAATGAATGAATCCAATTGCTCATTTTGTATCCACATTTTTTGGGTGGTCATGTTGCTTCCTTAGCTAGTCTACTACCTATAAACAAATAAAATGCAACCTACAACAAAGACTTAAATCATTTGAAAAAGAAAATTCCCAAGCTCTGAGAAAATCAACCTAATAAATTTTGCCCAAAGGCCTACTCTTTCTTAAGGGCCTGGGGCTTAAGTTTAGATCCTTTCCAGGAGCTTCCTTTGAACAGCAGGCCCTTCCCTCCCAATATCTTTGAGCCACCGTGCATACGTCACCTTGGACTCCCACTCTCAAGACTACCATTTTGTAGTACCTAGCTTTCTCTGTCCCTTCTGGTAATCAGCTTTAAAATGTCAACGGCTTCACTAACAACTGTTCAATATCTGAAGTGAAAGCCACAGCATGCACTGACTTGTCCGTCTTCTACAGCTTTCGGGCTCTTTTGTGTTGCTCGTTCCTCTTCTCTATGGAAAAGCATGCCACAATAAACATGATGATAGCGAGAGACTATAAATATCCCTGTGACTAGGGTCTATACCACAGGCCACTCCTGTTTCCAAGGCACAGGAATCCCTGGCCGGTAATCAAACAGTGCACAGTGGAGCCGTGCTTCAGTCTTAAATGCTCATCAGAGGTGATACATATGCTGGGAGAGTCGGCATCTCCCAAGCAGTGGGCGCACAATCAACTAAGAGCATCAATCACTGGATGGTGAGGATCTTCCTGTTTTAATCAGCTTTTGACAGCTGTCTCAAATAATATCATGGTTTGTAACAAAGTTTTGTTCTACAGGACTTCAAGGGAGAATGTCCTCATACCCTTATACCTATTGAGTACAGATAGAATGATGGGGAGTTTGTGATCATCTTGAGAGAGAGAGAGAAAGAGGACAACACATTAACGTTATATTTTTCTCTTTTGTGTGTGCAAACTACTTTCCTCCTCCATATCCATCACCAGAAAAACATTAAATCATTCCCACCTTTTCAGTATCATTAGGTCACACAACTGCACTGACATCCATTTATGCTTCTGACGAAAGGTCATCAGACCTGAAACGTTAACTCTGTTTCTCTCTCCACAGATGCTGCCTGAGCTGCTGAGTATTTCCAGCATTTTCTGTTTTTATTCCATTTATGCTTACTGTGTACAGAAAGTTTTACAATGACAGACATAAAACAGTCATGTCGTTATAACTCATCTCACCTAACTCACCGTGAGCAACACCACGTGAAATCCACTATATAATAAAACATTGCACATTGCACAGTATAATGCACATTACATGGTATAATGCTCCCATCATTATGAAACCAATGTATTCTTCAGTTCCCCACGAGTGACACCACAGGAGACTGGCAAATATTAAAAAATGGATGTGGGGTATCATTCCAAAACTGTCATGGTATCTCAGACTTATGTCCTTTTGTGGCCTATATTATCTCAATCAGATTGCTGGCTTCTTATCACTCCGAGGTATCCAGTCCTTTCTATTATTAATTACAAACTGACTTCTTCTGGATTTTTTTTTCCTGCCACTACTTAGAAAAGATTTCAACCTTTCCTTTAATCTTCCAGGCCTGCAGTTGCCGGTGAACAGAAAACAGACTACAAATGCTTCCTGCATTTAAAAAAAATTAAAGACAATTTTATTATTCTGACAGCAAACTTTAAAAACCCACATTGAGTACAGCTACCAAGAAAAATGTTGGCATTTTAGCCGCCAGCGATCCCTCAACACATCTCTAGCTTGTTGCAAAGAAATGGGGTAAAAATATTGCTATCGTGTTTTTATTCTGTTTCTTTCATATATATGAATTTCTGGAGCTTGCAAAATGATGACTTTCAATATGATTCATTTGTAAGCTTATGAAGGCGCTCTGTAACTCTCTGCAGGCCAGTAAAGGGACAGAGCAGAATTTTACAGATAAATAACATTGAGCTCTCCGTTATGCAATCTGTTTACGAGGAAAATGTGACCTGACCCCATCCCTTGCAGAGTTCAAGTTATGTTATTATGCATGCCAATTTGATAGGAGCACATTCCCCGATTTGTTTTCTTTGTTTAATTTAACATTGCTTTATGAAATGCAGTGACTTTTTTTCTAAGTGTTTGGAATTCCAATTGGTTTTAATAACCTTGTGTGCATTTTGCGTTCAATTCAGTAGTGCGGTTTGTACTTGATTGCAATATATCCACACTGAGCAGTTACTCACCTCGTCGGAATTAGAGTCTGTGAATATGGTTTGAACATTATTTGGAAGCAAAATGCCCCCGGTGATATGGCCTTCAAATTAACTGACTCTCACTCGTACTGTACATAATTACAGTGATGCGTGATGACCCATCCATTTGTACAAAGCCAGTAGTTTTTTCTTGAGCTGCTATTCTGATGGAGATTTTTATGCCATCCTTTACGTTGGAAAAAATCCTTACATTGATTATTCGGACCCTATATATTAGGCTTTACCTGTATCCTAATAGAGTTGGATATGCTCATTATTATGGGTTCTGCTGACTACTGTAACTGGATATCCAGCTGGAGGGCACAAAAATGAAGGTTTTATATAGTCATAATAGAATCTCTTATATTATTATGACTGGGCAACAATTAGCTGGATTATGTAGATCATTCACAATTGTTTCATATGGATCATATGTTGCACATGGAGATGACTTACAGGGTTATTTGTACATGCCTTATATGCTTTAACTTTACAAGGCAAATGAAGACAAACAATTTATCAAGAATATTGTTTGTAATAGTAGAACTATCCAACAAAAGTCTCAAGCGTTTGGAGATTGATAGAAGATAATTGTTTTGGTTTTCAAAACTGTCATCATTATGGATCTAAAGTCCCAAACAAGGCAGTTGTACATACTTCCTGACACAAAAAATTTGTGATTTGCGAAGAGTGTTGTGACCTGCCTTGTACAACAAAATGGCAGCTTGTCAGAAAAAGAGGCAAGCACTGGTTTGATGAATCTTTGCTGCATATAAGGATCAACTAAGGTTCGATGTAAAGAAAATTCCAAGGAGAGATGGAGGACTTAAGCTTTCCAAAGTCTGACAAAAGAAATAGTCAGTGATGTGTCTGGAACTGGCAGTCACAGGCACAGTGGGGGTTAGTGAGCATGCAAAATCGATCTCCCACAGCTTGCTTTTACAATACTGACAGCTATTGGTTTGCTACTAGAACAGTGCTCATAAATTTGAACCCCTGAACCTGCATTTCAATGGGACAGGGTCATGTGGTGGTAAGTATTATATGACAGGTCAGTAGATATGTCTCAAAGTGTTCATTTGATATTCATTCATTTTGAAGATAGTCAAGAAAAGATGAGATGTGTTTCCTGTCGTAACCTTTTCAACCTTCGTGGTGGTGGCTTGTACTGGCCCCTCAAGAAGGAAAAAAAGTTTGCATTTACAAGGCTGGTCTGCAGAGCCTGGTATTCATTTGTTTCACAGGACAAGATGTGCTGAGACAATGTAGAGTCAGAGATTCCTCCTGTAATCTGTCAGTTCTGGAAAACAACTGGGAAATACCCAGCAAAGACTGCAACAGGAAATATGGCAAGATATTGATTTGTAAACAAACTGTAAAAACGTAGGGCCCATTTCCACTCATGATTTTGAGAGATCCCACTTCCATTTACAGTGTATTCTCCAGTCACATCCATTCCTGTGAAAGGACTTCGCAGAGGACCCCTATAACGAGAACATAGGATATACAGCACAGAAACAGGCCATTCGGCCCAACCAGTCCATGCCGACGTTTATGTTCCACTCAAGCCTCCTCCCGTCTTTCCTCATCTAACTCTATCAGCATAACCCTCTATTCCCTTCTTCCTCACATGCTTATCGAACCGCCCCTTAAATGCATCTATACTATTCGCTTCAACCATTCCCTGTGGTAGTGAGTTCCACATTCTCACCACTCTCTGGGCAAAGAAGTTTCTTCTGAATTCCCTATTTGATTTCTTGGTGACTATCTTATCTTGATGGCCTCTAGTTTTGCTCTTTCCCAGATTTTAAAGACCTCTATTATGTCACCCTTCAGCCTTCTCTTTTGAAGAGAAAAGAGACCCAGCCTGTTCATCCTTTCCTGATAGGTATACCCTCGCATTTCTGGTATCATCCTTGTAAATCTTCTCTGCACCCTCTCAAGTGCCTCTATATCCTTTATTTAATATGGCGACCAGAATTGTACACAGTACTCCAAGTGTGGTCTAACCAAGGTTCGATACAAGTTTCGCATAACTTCCCTACTTTTCAATTCTATCCCGCTAGAAATAAACCCGAGTGCTTGGTTTGCGTTTTTAATGGCTTTGTTAACCTGTATCCATACTTTTAGTGGTTTGTGTATTTGTACTCCGAGATCCCTTTGCTCCTCTACCCCATTTAGATTCTTATTTTCCAAGTAATAAAAAAAGACAGATTTGATCCTTTGTTGTCTATCTCTTTGACATGCTTTCCTTTTCTCCACAACAGGCACGAGTGTTTTTTTGTATCATTTATCTTTACTCTGCTGGGGTGCGGTTCCATAGGTACTAGAGACCTCTGTTGCTTTGCCCATTTGTCCATTATTCACGTGCATGTCTTGATAGTGGGTGTTTGCAAGCAATTTGACAGTGGACAGTATCACAGCTGAGCCGAAACTTGTCCACATGTACATACTTCCAGCGGGGGTCACTAGATAATGACCAGGAATAGGAACCCCATCTTATTTTTCTCTCTTTAACATTGAGACCTATTGTAGCAATTCTACAATCACACTGGCTGAGACCAGTGAACTCAGCACAGACAAAGGATTGAACCTGGGATTTTCACAATTAGACAAAGGTGTCACAGAGGAACTTTATAACCAGAACAAGTAAACAAAGGTATCACAGAGGACCCCAATAACTAGAACATTTAGACAAAGGTGTCACAGAGGAGCCCTATAAACAGGATAGGTAGACACTATAATTTATAAAGAAAGTCAAGAATATAACATCACACTTACATTTTATAGTATGACATGACATGTTCCTACCTGTTTTTTGGAACTGCATTGTTAAAATAATGTTATGTCTCCCTCATTGCATTGTACCTGAATGATGTTACAAAGTGAACAGAGGAACATGGCCAAGACGTAAGTGAAAAACATGTAAAGTTTGACAGGGTTATGTTGATGAAGCAACCATGTCAATTTTGCAGTCATGGAGCCAGTTGAATGGTAATTTTTGCAAAGTTACTTACACCATCAAAATGGACAGCAGGAAGGCAGAAGTAAAAAAGTAATTAAAAGATTTGAAAGCTAGGAAAAGTAGAAGTAAAAAAAAAATTGCAATGGATAGAATAAAGTATACCAGTTAGAAAATGAGTCATACTTTGGGCGTGAAGTTTCCGTATGATTTCCTCCCAGATAGCAGCCTAATCTGGGCAGAATCGAATGAAAGAGCGCTAAAGATCATAGAACTTTAAATGTAAATGAGTTGCGCCCATAATCACATTACGCTGGAGTAACCGTGATCGTTTACGCTGGTTCAAAAGTCCATTCACCCGAAGCAAACCCCGACCACAAACCTGCCCCACGCCCCCAGGTTGGAATGGCCAGTTTCTGCCGATTATGCCCGTTCGATGTTGTTCATCACATTGCGCCCAGACACTCGGGGGCACAGGCACCTGTGGTCACATTGATCCAGCGTTAATCACTTGTACCTGCAGTGGCCAGCAGTCAACTGAAGCCTGACCCAGCTCTGTTTCTCCTGCAGCTTCTGGAATTGCTTTAAATTCAGTTTAAATTGGTCTAAATTCAGTCAGTTACAGCAGAGCAGGACACACCCTGTGTGGCTTCAATTGACTGCCGGTCACGAGTCTCCCGTACCAAAGGGCAGATCAAAGCAGTCAATTGAAGCCAATGAGAAAGTAAGACCAAGAGCACTAAATCAGTCAGTTGAAGAATGCCTCAGCTCCTGGCAATCCCACTCCTCTTTGTGATGCTGGAGGATGCCCTGTTCCAGTCACCAATCGATGAGGATCAATTACGCTGCTCGATTGCACGCATTCTGGGCGCATTTTGCCAATTGTTCCCCTAGCAGAAATGCCACGCCTAAAATGTTTTATTTTCTATTTAAGCTATTTTGTTGCAGTTGTATAGAATTAATACAGAGTAATAAAGCTACTCCTGATGGTTGAATAGCCTTGTTACTGTAATTTTAACATTTAATGCAGCATTAGTGTGTGAGCTAAAAACAAACAAATTCAGTGAGCCAAAGGAGACCTGTTTGGCAGTGTGTAGGTTAAACCTTTTTGAATATTCTAATTTTATTGATATTCATTACAATTCAGAACGTGGATGATTTGTATTAATAATACATACAGAGGATTTACTTCATAGTACTACCCACTTTGTGGAGTCGCTGAAATTTGTATATAATTACAATACAGAGGAAGCCACTTAAATGAGATGCAGATAAGCAGGATATCCACTTTATAGAATTGACCTGTGATTAATGGATTTCTCTTCACTCATTTCTAAAGGTACAACCCATTGCTTTAGTGAGACTGCCAAATCCCATTCATTTGCTTAGGCTGGACCACCGTTATTAACTCTGAATGAAATGTGGTGATTTTCAGCTGTTTGTATGCCAATAGAACATCTTTGGAATAAATTCTCCCAATGTTTCCAATGTCTGTGCTCTTGCTTCTAGAACTCCGCACTTGGGTAGAGCAGCTGACTGAAATGTTGTTAACGTTTCAGGTCGATGACCTCTCGTCAGAACAAAAGGACATTAACCTGAAATGTTAACTCCGTTTCTCTCTCCACAGATGCTGCCTGAGCTGCTGGGTGTTTCCAGCATTTTCGGTTTTTATTTCAGATTTCCAGCATCCGCAGTATTTTGCTTTTGACTGAAATGTTAGTTGGCTAGGTATGTTGCAGAGTCATACGGAAACAAAACAGTCAACCGTGACTTGTGCTGGGCAGGACTGTCGGGTAATGGGGTCTAATCCATTTCCACGGAAGTGTCCTGATTAAAGAGCTTTGACTGCAGTGAACTGATATAGTTCAGCACAAGAACAGCAATTGTCAATCTGTTATCACATCAATATTTCTCAATGTACACCAAAAAATGTGTTGGCAGGTTTAGAAACAAATCCTTTGTGTGCCCCTATCACTGCGTTTTCTAAGTTCTCCCAAACAGTGCCAAGAGCTTTTTTTCTTGGATTGTTACCAAGCTGACTGCTGCAATTTAATCGAAGTCCAAGTTCAAGTCAAAGCTATTTAAAGCAAATGATCACATGTGCACATTCTTCATGGAGACCCCTAACACAAATCTCTCATGCAACACTTGCTTATCCCATCTGCTCTTCCTTACCTGGTCCTCCTCACTGTGTTAAAATCAAGACTCATAGCACTGTCCCGCCCACCCCCGCCCCCCATCGTCCTCTAACTTATTATTTCCAAGGATCTCAAAGGCATGGAGTTCCTTACATTCCTTAATCTTCCCTTCCTTCTACAATCGATAAGCTTCTAAATACAACATTGACAACACTTAATCACAACTTCCTCAGTCAACTTGCCCTCTATTTTACTTTCTTCAGCCGTGCTATTTCTATCTTGGGTTTTATATTGTTTAAATGCTTCTGGAGACTGTTCTCAACTGATAAAGTATTCCCTTTGATCGTGAGATGTATGATTAAAATGCTAATGAATGCAGCTTCTATAGAGAGATATGTAATTTAGGATTATTGTCATGTGTGAAAAGAGTATGGTGGAGAATGCCAGAAAGGAAATGTAATTATTACAGGTTAATATCCCATTGCTTACCAAGGTGAAAATTGTTAGGGGGAAAAATTGGCTCACGCCCCCTTTCGGGCGCTAACTTCGCCGGGGTGCTACTTTTAGCATTCAGAAAAAGTTAGCACCCCCGCGCCCGAAAGTGAATGGTAGCGCCCCAAGCAGGAGGCGGGGCGCTACTGGAAGTGCTCCCCCTCCCTCTTGGAGCGCTCCAGTTCAATATCGCGGCGCTACATGCAGCAGCGCCATGCGCGCCGGCACGTAGTGCTGCGGTTCTGTAGACCTCCCTCCCCTTATTAAAGGGGAGGGGTCTTGCGCAGCGCAAACTGGTGCCCTTCTGGGCCACCAGGGAGTGGGGTGCTGGCAAAAAAGCCTGGCATTCAAGAGGAGTGCCGGGCTGACAGATCACGGCCGGCACCCCGCAGCAGGAGGCCAGAGGGGGAAGGTGTTGGCAGGCGGCCAACAAAAAAAATGGCTGCCCGGCACCTCCCCTTTAAATATCGCCGCCCTGGCCACAAGTAAGCCTCCCTGACCCTGTCGGACATAACTTCTGGCAGTACGTCAGGGGGCACGACCCAAGTTTGCTGCGGCTTTACATCAAAGAAGTCCACTGAATAAATGTGCTACTTATGGCTCTTAGGGCGAGAAATTCAGTATCGCCCCATTTGGGGCGCAATTATCGGCCGGGCTCAAAGATTAGCGCCTGGCGCTAATTATCGCCACCGACTGCAAACTTGACTTTTATCGCCCCTGGAGGTGATTGGAGCGCTAAATCAGGCGCTTCACACCTGTCTTAAGGCGCAAAGGCCGAGGAGCGAGGCGCTACCTCAGAGCGCTGGCGAAGCTCATGTAATGTCAGTCAGCAATGGAACACACACACAATGGCACGGGCCAGTTCTTAAAGGGGATGGTTAATCTTGCTTTCCATCCACATCCTGCTCATTGCAGCCTTGAATCTCGGCCTGGAGAGACCTGCACATCAAATCTGCTGGAAAGAACAATGGAGAGTACCAGGCAAAGAGCTCAGAGTGCAGCCCCCACAGTCTCTTCTAAATCGATACAAGGAATGGCAAATCAAAATGAACCTGCAAAGTGCTGCTCAGTACCCAAAACTCCTTCACACAACGTTGAATCTCTCCAGAAGTCTCTCTCTCTCTCTCTCAGAATGCGTAGTTCAAAAATGGCACCAACAATAAAAGGCAGGAAGCGATCACCTTTAAATAGCACTCCCCCTTTCCCTTCATGACTGCAGAACGCTCCCCTCAACCTGTCGTTGCTAGCGTCAGGCGGTAAGGCAGGGGGCGCCACTCAATATCCGCTCCGGGGCGATACCAGGGCATTGCGCACTCGACTGACGTCACGATCTGCCGGCGCAGGAGATCGTGGCAGTAGTGTTTAGCGCCGCCGCAAAATGTCTAGTTAATTTCGCGAGCGGCGCAAACTTCGCCGCGCCTGGGCGCTAGATGCTTTGCGCCCCATTAGCGCCCTCTTAAGGCGCTAACGGGAGGCACAACCAACTGAATTTTTCCCCCTTAGTCTTCAGTATTGATGAAACCACACTGATATCTGTGGCCACTGGAGGCTCATATATTCCTCACAGACTGGGGGTCATTCTGACTTTGTGCAATAGTGTAAAACAGGTGATAGCGATGACCTCAACGGAAATAAATATTGGGCGAGATGTAAAACAGGCTGCTGATTCACTGTCACCCATTTTACACTATCGCACAAAGTCAATATTACCCACACCATCTCACCCCAGAAAGATGCACCTCAAGACTGCCTGTACACCTGCAAGTAAGACAAGCTTCCTCTGACTAATCCAAATAAACTATTATTCCAAGAAGCGTTAAGAAGGTAGTGGAAGGGATATATCAACTCTTTTTGGGTGATTCCAGTTCTCTCTCTCAAATATGGTGCTGTTCAATTTTTACTTCTTTACATTGTTTTTATATTGTAAATATACCCGGACAGCAGGTTAGTCTGTACAAACTAGTTTGTGCAAATTTAAGTGAGCTTTCCAACACATTTCTCCAGTAAGCAATTACGGCTAATTGTTATACCTGGAGTAAACCAATTGGCACTAATTAGCAGCAAAATTGCCACTCTCACCCAGTGGCCACACTGGTGTACTCGGGGCTGCTGTTCAGAGGTTGGGGCAGGGGAGTTGGACTTTGTATCCTGTGTTATACATGAGCTGAGAGTGCTTGATGCTGACAACGAGTGCCTGCTTGAAATGGAACAAGTGTTCCTTTTCCCAATAGTCTGATCCCTTGCCAAAATTCAAGATGTTGTTTGGCTCTCTCCTACTTTTGAGCGGTTTTCATTTCTGACTTCATAAAATATCCTCCAGTTTTGTGAGTGCCATTGTTGCATCTGAATGGCATTGTACAGTATAATTGTATTCTAAAGTAGCAATATTCTTCACTTCCATGGAGCTTACATTGAGTGGACAGTTGTAGTGGTGCCTCAGTTGAAAGCAGCAGACATGAACAGGCATGCTGCAATCAAAGTATTTCAAAAGTATTTTCCACCCAAATATCTCCTAGATGAGACACTTGTAGATGTGTTGCAAAGCCAATTTTTCACAGTGATTTCTGGTATATGCCTTCCTAGGCCCCTTAGGAAATTACTGTAAAATTTGTAAAACCTTCACAGATGCTGTTACACAGTAAATACAGAGGGCCAACATACACAGATGCAACTTAGAGCTTTTCTTTTGTCAAAATAAGACAAGTTAGATGCTTAGAAATGCAGGGGCACAATTTCATTCTTCCATTAACTATTGCTTTAAGAGATAGTCAATAATAGCAATAGTGAATTGAAAGGAGTGGAGTCCTTATCGCTACATTATTCCCTCCTACCCCATGTTCCCCCTCAAAAATGTTTCTGGATCACTTTCATATTCAACGCACTGGAATCATTAGTTTGTTGGTGGAGCAGAAATGACCTCAGATCGAGAAAAAGGTCATTGACCTTGGGATAAAAAAATGTTTTATTCCATTTGAGAATAAAGTCTCAAAAGAGTTTGTTCTCATTAATGATATCTAGTGTTCTTTTTGGCGATACTTGGTCATTGTGTTTGTGGATTTTTATTTAAGTGAACCCCCAGGATATTTGTCCAACTGCTTTTTGTACTGAGGTTCACACTGTGGTAGGGCATTCCCTTGGTCAATGTACAGATAAGACAATGCGTAAACCCGCCTTTGAGCATGCTGAGTGCCATCTGTGAGGCATTATGGTAGTTTGTAATGCCGTACCTGGCAGTGCTGTCCCGTGACGGTGGCATAGGCCTTGATGTAGCACATTAAGGGTAATACCTAGTCACTGAAGCTAAATGTACTTGTTGGGTTTTAAAAATTGTCTCCTCTATGACTCCCATAATAGTTCATTTGCTAGATGCCACGTATTTGCACTTGGTGGACTCACTCCAGATTTGTTTTGATTTGGAATTTAAAAAAAACAGAAATTCAAAATTATGAGGGGTTTTGATCGAGTAAATACGGAGAAACTGTTTCCATTGTCACGAGGGTCATTAACCAGAAGACACAGATTTAAGGTAATTGACAAAAGAACCAGAAGGGTGATGAGGAGAATTTATTTTACGCAGCGAGTTGTTATGATCTGGAATGCACTGCCTGAAAGGGTGGTGGAAGCAGATTCAGTAATGGCTTTCAGAAGGGAATTGGATAAATACTTGAACGGGAAAAAATTACAGGGCTATGGCGAAAGAGCAGCGGAGTGAGACTAATTGGATAGCTCTTTCAAAGAGCTAGCACAGGCACGATGGGCTGAATGGCCTCCTTCTGTGCTCTATGATTCTTTGAAATTGCACTGGAGGGTAAATGTCATTTTTTTTGGAGAGCATTTGTTTTGCTATTTTCCAAATTTATACACTATTTTTTGTTATCAATTAATAATTTAATGGTATAAGTATAATAGAGTGACTTTTTTGGTGCAAAGGGTAGCTTCACCTCACAGCATCAAAGGCTCTTCCTTGCATGGAAGAGACTCTCACGAAAACACAACAAGCCAGATTGCTGATAAGAAATGGGCCTGGTGACACTGTGCAGCAGTACGGGAAATTCTGTCCTACCCATGGCAGGATGATAATGGCCACTGAAAGATCCGCAGTCTTGATGAGCTCCTTGAGACTCGCCGCTGTAGAGACAGGTGGACTTGCCTCAATGAATACCAGGTTATTTAAATTTTTGCAGCCTGCACTTATGAGTTTCTCAACTAATAAATATTTTATTGCACTAAGTGTCACCAGTGCGCTGTAAAACAGAGTCTGAATTAGCTGAGTGCACAGTACAGTACCAATCACAAATAAGTCCGTTAGACAATAAGGAAAATGTCTGCATACAACCACAAAACAACTCGGCTCTGTTTATGGCATTGTTAAAAAAGAACCTGCAGTGCCAACTACCACAGTACCAGATGACAATAGCAAAACTTGCACTTGTCCATGTATTAACTAGTCTATCAAGTAAAATGTGTGACTGTCAGTCAAGTTAACGCCAAAATTCAGAATCACTTGTATGTAATGTAGTTAGAGGAAACAAAATTTGGGGGAAAGCAAGTGTACAGGATACCATCACTTTTTGAAGTCTCAGTCGGCATCTGTTGTCATTTGTAACGTAAACAAAAACTAAGCATTTTGCTCAACGACTTAGTTGTTTGATCTGGTGCTTGTTTTACAGTTATGTAACTTATTCTTAAAAGAGGTGGCTGCAGAGATAGTGGATGCATTGGTTGCAATCTACCAAAATTCCCTGGATTCTGGAGAGGTCCCAGCGGACTGGAAAACCGCAAATGTAACGCCCCTATTTAAGAAGGGAGGGAGCCAGAAAGCAGGAAACTATAGACCAGTTAGCCTAACATCTGTCACTGGGAAAATGCTGGAGTCCATTATTAAGGAAGCAGTAGCAGGACATTTAGAAAATCATAATACAGTTAAGCAGAGTCAGCATGGTTTTATGAAAGGGAAATCATGTTTGACAAATTTGCTGGAGTTCTTTGAGGATGTAACGAGTAGGGTGGATAATGGGGAACCAGTAGATGTCGTGTATTTGGATTTCCAAAAGACATTCGATAAGGTGCCACATAATAGGTTACTGCACAAGATAAGAGCTCACGGGGCTGGGGGTAATATATTAGCATGGATAGAAGATTGGCTAACTAACAGAAAACAGAGAGTCGGGATAAATGGGTCATTTTCCAGTTGGCAAACGGTAACTAGTGGGGTGCCACAGGGATCAGTGCTGGGGCCTCAACTATTTACAATCTATAATAATGACTTGGATGAAGGGACCAAGTGTAATGTAGCCAAATTTGCTGATGATACAAAGATAGGTGGGAAAGCAAGTTGTGAAGAGGACACAAATCTGCAAAGGGATACAGACAGGCTAAGTGAGTGGGCAAACATTTGGCAGATGGAGTATAATGTGGGAAGTGTGAGGTTATCCACTTTGGTAAGAAAAATAAAAAAGCAAATTATTATTTAAATGGAGAGAGATTACAAAATGCTGCAGTACAGAGGGACCTGGGGGTCCTTGTGCATGAAACACAAAAAGTTAGCATGCAGGTACAGCAAGTAATCAGGTAGGCAAATGGAATGTTGGCCTTTATTGCAAGGGGGCTGGAGTATAAAAGCAGGGAAGTCCTGCTACAACTGTACAGGGTATTGGTGAGACCACACCTTGAGTACTGCGTACAGTTTTGGTTAATTACAGTTTATTTAAGGAAGGATATACTTGCATTGGAGGCAGTTCAGAGAAGGTTCATGAGGTTGATTCCTGAGAAGAAGGAGTTGACTTATGAAGAAAGGTTGAGCAGGTTGGGCCTATACTCATTGGAGTTTAGAAGAATGAGAGGTGATCTTATTGAAACATATAAGATACTGAGGGGGCTTGACAGCGTAGATGCAGAGAAGATGTTTCCCCCTCTTCTAGAACTAGGGGGCATAGTTTCAGAATAAGGGGCCCATTTAAAACTGAGATGAGGAGGAATTTCTTCTCTCAGATGGTTGTAAATCTGTGGAATTCTCTGCCCCAGAGAGCTGTGGAGGCTGGGTCATTGAATATATTTAAGGTGGAGATAGACAGATTTTTGAACAATAAGGAAGTGATGGGTTATGGGGAGCGGGCAGGGAAATGGAGCTGAGCCCAAGATCAGATCAGCCATGATCTCATTGAATGGCGGAGCAGGCTCGAGGGGCCACATGGCCTACTCCTGCTCCTATTTCTTATGTTCTTATGTTCTTATTCCCGTTGACTTCATGATTTTACTACCAAGTATATTTATTGAATAACTCTACATATATTATTATAATCTGCATATATCTCATCCGAAAGATGGCACCTCCGACAGTGCAGCACTCTCTCAGTCTGACACTGAAGTGTCAGCTTAGATTATGTGCTCAAGTCTTTGGAGTGGGGCTTGAACTCACTACTCACACGCACTGAGCCAAGGCTGACGCAAGTTAAGATCACATGGGTGTCCTATTGTTGCACCTCTGGATTACGCTATTATGTAGATAGATATTAGTCAGTATGGGTTTACTGGTGAACCTAAGGCACTCAGACTGCTCACTTGGGATAAACAACATCACTAAAGCCAAGAGAATATCTAAGGTAGATTTGAAACTTGTAACAAGCACCTCATCACATCTCCTGGAGACATCTCAAGGCACTTCACATGCAAATTTCTTTGAAGTACAGCAACTGCCGTTAACTACCAAATACATTTTGTGCAAAATAATGAAATGAATGACAAATTCATCTGTATTTGGTGGTGTTGGTTGAGGGAGGAACATTGATGAGGTTATCAGAACGTCATGCTCTTCTTTGATTCATGCCATGGGATCTTTAATGTCCACTCAAACCACTGGAACAGGCAGATGTGTCCCTCAGTTTAACATCTCATCCATGAAAATGCAGAAATCTTTTGGTATTCACTGGAGTAGCAGCCGAGATTATCAGCAGGAATTTCCATGGGGATTCTCCCTACCATTGGGGGAGAGAAGAGTGAGATGGGTAGAGGAAAGAGGGGAAGAGAGAGAGAGAAGAGGGGAGAGAGAGAGGGGTGAGGGGGAGAGAGAGAGAGAGAGGAGAAGTGAGAAAGAGAGGGGGAGAGGGAGGAAGGGGGGGGGGAGTGGAGAGAGAGCGCCATGAAATCCAGAGTTTCCCAATGAGCTATAAAATTCTTCCTTAAGTTAGTGAAGTCTAAACTCTTGTAATGAAATTCACTGTTTTGATGCCGACGCCCATTGATAAAGAAACCTTACAATAAATGCTTACCCACAAGCAGACTATAATATCTTGGGGTGGAAATTTGTTGCTCAAGGTGAGCAGGAGCAGGTGAAAAGGACAGCAAGGGGCAGCTCACCGAACGGCCACCTCTCATCCTAACTCTGCTAAAGAGGGGAAATGCCCAGGGGCCCAGCCTTTACAAGAAATATACTTTCTGTGCACCAGCAACTGCTCAATGCATTGGTTTTACCCGCACTTGAGTTTCCGCTTTACATCAGAGAGGGCGGCAGAGTCCACTCCCAGCTTGTGTAGGGTTCTGGCGCATGGCATCAGCACTCTGCAATCAGCCATGGAATGTGTGGTCATCGCCGTGGATGCTGCAGCTGGGCCCACCCTGCAAGAGTTAATAGCATTGCGTAGGAATGCTTATATTTCAGCCAAGCAGGCTGTGGGCTCAACTATCTCCTCTGTCTTGGACAGGTCGGGAAACTGAATGGATAGGGCTTTCAGTCAGATTAACACCTCCTTGTAGTTCGCTCTCCCGCAGATCAGCGGGAGTGCTGAGCCGCGGCCCGATGGCAGGGTAACTCGTGCAATAGGAATGGAACATCTCTGAGATGGCAACATGCCTGGACTCTCATGACCGCCCCCCCCCGCAACCAACGCCAACCCTGGTGCTATAAAGCGAGCCGGGCTAGCCTGCCTGGTAACTGCCGAATTGCTGCAGTTTGCAGCTGGGCCCTCTCAGCCCCAAGCTGCTAGGGGTCATCAACCACACGCCACTCAAGAGGTCTTGACTGAGCCACAGCAGCCCTTCACCTCCCATGCTGCAGCCACTGGGGGAGCACCTCATAGGAGCACTCCAGCTGGCAAGAGAGCACCTAAGGAAAGCACAATGGGCTCACACCAGGGTGATAATTAGTGAGTAAGGATTTATATAAGGTATGAAAATTAGAATTCTTTTTGAAATTTTTGTGGGCAGAGAGTGCTCATGTAGTAGCTGGCAACCCTGCAATGTTAGTTGATATGAATACATACCAATGTTGGTCATTGGGCAGATGCAGTTTATTTGAGGGTCGAAGGACTACAAGAGATGTTGGACATGTCTGTTAATGCAGGGGCTCAGGGATCGTTTATCTCAAGCTCTCTGAAGACCTCTAGCTACAGGTAATGGTTGGAGCCCTCCCACTTTCTCACCATCTTCTATGTCATCAGTGTTGTCTTGCTCATCATGCTGAAGGTCCTTGTCCAGTAGTGGCTCCATGTGATGTACCCATTGCAGAATGAAGTTACGCAGCATACGGGACATTCTTTGTGGGCTGCAAGAAGCTACCAGAGTTGTCCAGGCATTGCTTGAGGACTCTAATAGTGGGCTCAATTGAGGCTCTAGATGAACCATGGATTTTATTGTAGCACAGTTCAACCTTCAAGTGTGGATTCCTGAGAGGAGTCATAAGCCGAATGTGCAGGGTTATCCCTTTTCCCCAATCCACCAGCCTCTTACTTGCTGTGCAGGAGCAAAGACTGGGAATTAGATATTTGCCACAATGTGCTTCATGGCAACTCCCAGGAAAGTGGTTGCAGACCTGCACGACAAGCTGCTGGTGAAAGCACACCAGTTGCACGTTAATTAAGTGGAAGTCCTTGCGACTCATGAAGGCACTGGGAACATAAAAAGAGCCCGCTGTGGGTGCAGTCAATGAGGCCCTGGACCTGGGGGTAGCCTGCAATCTGGGTGAATCTCCGTGCCCCATTCTGTTGCGTTCCCATTGCCCATGGTGATATGATGGAAGTCCTGACTTTAACAAACATGGCATCAGTCACATGCTTAATGCAACCATGAACTGCAGACTGACAGGTTTTACTGATATCCCCTGTGGTAGCCTGGCAGGAGCAGGGCACGAAGAAGTTGAGGCCTGCAGAGACATTGAATGCAACAGACAATGCAGTGTTAGCTGTTCCAGTAGATTGCAGGACTTCTTGCTGGAAGCAAGAGATCTCTGTGACATGAAAATTATAAATCTTTGTATGCACAGAGTGCTCCTGTAGTAGCTGGCAGCCCTGCAATGTTAGTTGGCATGAATACTAATGTTAATCTTGGGCAGATTCTGTTTATTTGAGGGTGGAAGGACTGCAGGAGATACATGGCTGTTAATGCAGGGGATCAGGGATCATTCATCTCAAGTGCTTTCAATGAGCTGCTGCTGAAGAGCTTTGGCTGCAGGTAACTGTTGGAGCCCTCCCGCTTTCTCACCATCTTCTATGTCATCAGTAGCGTCTTCCTCATCATGCTGTCCAGTGGTGGCTCCATGTGTTGTCCCCGTTGCAGAACCAAGTTACGCAGCATACAGCATACCGCGATCATACAGGGCACTCATGCCAGCCTTCCTTATGCTTTGCTCCTCAGAGAGCTGCAGATACCTTGCCCTGGGCCGACGAGCTCTGTTCAGAGGGTACAGATTCCTGTGAACGCACTTCCTTCTATTTGCTTTCCCTGCAACTACAACTCGGATTGCATCTTCCTCCTGTTGCTGCTCTTCCTTCTTCTTTTGCCAAGGTAGAATTGCCAGCCCACCCCCCACCCCTCCCCCATGGAGGGGAAAGTGCTCTTTCCAGAAGCCCTTTGGAGTGTTCCACAGCCACTACAAACACTTTGAAATGGTGCAAGTAGCAAAAAAAACACAATGTCATACAAGCAAATATCTTCCAAAACTTTCCAGTGTTTTACCTGGGAGCAGCTGAGGATGCCTTTAAATATTGTTGGAAATGGCCACCTCCCGACTTGTGCCACCCATGGTTGGTGGGCAGGATCAAGAACTAGTGGTAGCAATGTGGGCAGAGAGAATAATACCGTTAGGGGTGTTGACAATGGCATTTGGCCTGTTTCCCACCTAAATCAAGGTCTGCCCAAAAATTGGAACAGGCGGACAACCAGTGGCGCCACATTGTCAGCCGTGGCTCAGTTGGTAGCACTCTCGCCTCTGAGTCAGAAGGTTGTGGGTTCAAGTCCCACTCCAGGGACTTGAGGACATAATCCAGGCTGACACTCCAGTGCAGTGCTGTGGGAGTGCTGCACTGCCAGAGTTGCTGTCTTTTGGATGAGACATTAAACTGAGGCCCCGTGGACGTAAAAGATCCCAAGACGCTATTTTAAAGATCGGGGGTGTTATCCCAGTGTCCTGGCCAATATTTACCTCTGAACCAACATCACTAAAAAACAGATTACCTGGTCATTATCACATTGCTGTTTGTGGGAGCTTGCTGTGCGCAAATTGGCTGCTGCGTTTCCTACGTTACAACAGTGACTGCACCTGAAAAGTGCTTAATTGGCTGTAAAGCGCTTTGGGACAGCCGGAGATCGTGCAAGGTGCGATATAAATGAAAGTCTTTCGTTCTTTGAACTCAACGGTTCAGTGTCTCACATTACCTTGTACTGCCGCTGCCCCTTTTTTTTGGCATAAACAAGGCAGTAGTGAAATGAAAATTGTTGCCAGTTGGACAGAATGCACAGATTCTCAAAAGCAATGATTCTTGCACCTGTGTTCATTAATAAAAAGTCTAATGGAAATGTTAAAAGTTTTTTTTCTTTGCTCTCAAATTCATGTTAGAACCATACAGATATCTTTTGCAAACCCATGACGTGATTGGGTTCCTCATTATTCATTAATGTACTGAATGCATTTGAAAGTTTTCTCTCTCTCTGTTTTCACAAATTTGTTTCATTTTTTGTCTTGTAATATAAGTTATTGCAGAAAGCAAGGAATTTACACCCCTCAATGTCTTTCTACTTTTTTTTAACCACTGCTTTGGGTAATTTATCTGCTTAAAGGGTAACAAATGCTAAATGTGAATCGCTGTGCAACCAAAATGCATCATTGAGGTTCTGGGTCCGAGGGCTGGAAAGCAATTTTCACCTGGAAATTTGGTGGGTAATTTTGAAATGAGTAGGGCCAACCAATTCATCAGTTCTTTTTGTTACCAGCCAAGAGAGAAGTAGCTTTATTCTTTTACTCCAGCTGATAATTTCTTCACACAGTGCACCAGCAATACATCTGAAATCGTATTGAGCTGAATGAAAAGAACTGATGTGAAATGCGACAATTCTACAAGTAGAAATTGTGGGCAGGGAACCTAAATTAAAAAGAATCACTCCAAATCCTCAGAAGAGCAATTTCATTTATCTTGGGTTTCAGCTTTAAATTTGTGGTCTGCTGAAAATTCAAAGGTTTCGACTGAAGAGTCTCCCTGCCTCGGTTGGCCCCCCTCGACAACCTCAACAAAAGAAGGCAAATTGAACTTCACATGCTGTCTCATTTCCAGGTAGATATGTGGTTTTTGTTTTAAAGCTCTCTGGAGTATTTGTTCAGTTTTTGCAGCTAACACTCAAGAGGTTTCCCTGGAGATGGAGTACCTCGACATCTGCATTTCTGTCTGAAAATTTAGCATAAACTCTCCTCTCACAAGAGGGACAAATTAAGGACAAAAAAATGAAATAATTATTTCTAAAACCCTTTGTTTCTCAATGAGGTACAAGAAATATATTGTTGGTTTTAATCAAAGGATTAACTTCAGAAAAATGCACCATATTAATTTGGGGTTTATTGTACTTTATAGTCGTCTTGGCATAAAAGATTCTCAGAACTTTAAAAGGCTGCATTTGAATAGTGCATAGTAATTACAACCAAAAGGAGAAATACAAAGCTACCCAATCCTTTATGTGCTGAAATAATATGTTCCTTATTAATTCTTTATTAAAACTGGTCTTCAGTAAACTGAATGCACCACTCAGAAATCAGATCATGTCAGAGCCACAACCGGATTAAGCATTTCATCGTGATATTTGTCACGATCAATGTAATTACAGAAGAGAAGGAAAGGAAGAGATGGTCTGTCTCCCATTTAAATCATCAGTGAGAGCCCGGAATGAAGTAGGTCATCAGAATGGAGAGCTGTGGGATAAAAATTCCCAACTGGTCCATTAGGGAAGGAAACCTACTGCCCTTAACCGGTCTGGCCTATATGTGACTCCAGTTCCACATCAGCATGGTTGACTCTTAACTGCCCTCTGAAGTGGCCTAGTAAGACACTCAGTGGGACCACCACCACCTTCTCAGGGCAACTAGGGATGGGCAATAAATGCCAACCTTGCCAGCGATGCCCACATCCCCAGAATTTTTTTGTTTAAATGAGAGTGCTGATGTGATGGTGAATAAGAACGCACTCTGCTCTTCCAATGCTGTCCCTCCTGACTGGAGTCCAAAAACTTACTGCTGAGTTAAAATAGTAGACAGCCCAGCAGGATAACTTCAGGGAAAGGAGATGTAAAATCAGCAGCAGGAGCCTGGACTGAAGTCATAGGGGGAGTGCAGTTGTTTAAATACCATAGTGCCCGAGAGAAATGTGTTCTGGGACACGTGCACTCCAGGTGAAAAAACATCACTCATTTCTTCAGCTGCGGGAAGAAGAGAACACGCTCATCAGCATTTTTGGACCTTAGGTTCTGAGGAACAATGCTAGTATTAATATCAAAAATTAGAGAAATAGTAAGATATTTGAGTGCCGATTTTACACAAGCAGACTTTTGGGGGGGGGAGCCTAGTCTACTTGGAGAAAAACAACAGGAGATCATGGCACAGCCCCCCATCACTGTCCATCCATCCAAATAAATTTACCAAAAATCATGAGAAGCATTCCTGCAGTTGGTGTTGGTTGAGGGAGGAATGTTGTTCTGGTGTCCTGACTAAGATTCCTCCCTCAAACAACACCACTAACAAGAGAGTAATTAGTTATTCATCTCATCTGTTGTTTGTGGAGTCTTGCTGCCTCATTTGCCGACAATGACCACACAATTCATTGGCTGTAAAGCACTTTGGAATGCCATGAAGACGTGAAAGGCACTATATAAATGCAAAGCTGCTTTTTCTGAAACATATATTTTATATAATATATATCTGTGTGTATAAATATTTTTTTCAAATGTTTTTTCAAATCAGTGTCTTTCTGGCCAGTTTGAATAGAGTCCGTTTGGAAGCTCTTAAGATTTTGGTTTGGTCGGATAACTTCTGTAGCTGGTGAGAAAAAGAAAATGAAAGAACCACTACATAAAAAATATTTACAATTTAGTTAGAAACATAGAAACATAGAAAATAGGTACAGGAGTAGACCATTCGGTCCTTCGAGCCTGCACCGCCATTCAATGCGTTCATGGCTGAACATGCTACCTCAGTACCCCATTCCTGCTTTCTCGCCATACCCCTTGATCCCCCTAGTTGTGAGTGTTATATCTAACTCCCTTTTGAATATATTTAGCGAACTGGCCTCAACAACCTTCTGTGGAAGAGAATTCCACAGATTCACCACTCTCTGGGTGAAGAAGTTCCTCCTCAGCTCAGTCTTAAATGGCTTCCCCTTAATCCTTAGACTGTGACCCCTGGTTCTAGTTTTCCCTAACATTGGGAACATTCTGCCCGCATCTAATTTGTCTAAACCAGTCAGGATTTTAAATGTCTCTATAAGATCCCCCCTCATTCTTCTGAACTCCAGAGGATACAAGTTCAGTTGACCCAATCTTTCTTGATATGTCAGTCCGGCCATCCCAGGAATCAATCTAGTGAACCTTTGCTGCACTCCCTCAATAGCAAGAATGTCCTTCCTTAAGTTAGGAGACCAAAACTGCGCACAATACTCCAGGTGTGGCCTCACCAAGGCCCTGTACAACTGCAGCATCACCTCCCTACTCCTGTACTCAAATCCCCTTACTATGAAGGCCATCATTCCGTTTGCTTTCTTGACTGCCTGCTGCACTTGCATTCCCACCTTCAGTGACTGATGTACCATGACGCCCAGGTCTCGTTGCACCTCCCCTTTCCCTAATCTGCCACCATTCAGGTAATAGTCCGCCTCTCTATTTTTACCACCAAAGTGGATAACCTCACATTTATCCACATTGTACTTCATCTGCCATACATTTGCCCATTCACCCAACCTGTCCAAGTCACTCTGTAGCCTCCTAGCATCCTCCTCATTGTTCACACTGCCTCCCAATTTAGTGTCATCCGCAAATTTGGAGATATTACATTTAATCCCTTCGTCCAAATCATTAATATATAATGTAAACAGCTGGGGTCCCAGCACCGAACCCTGCGGTACCCCGCTGGTCACTGCCTGCCATTCTGAAAAGTACCCATTTACTCCTACTCTTTGTTTCCTGTGTGCCAACCAGTTCTCAATCCACGTCAACACATTACCCCCAATCCCATGTGCTTTAACTTTGCTCACCAATCTCTTGTGTGGGACCTTGTCGAAGGCCTTCTGAAAGTCCAAATACACCACATCTACTGGTTCCCCCCTGTCCACCCTATTGGAAACATCCTCAAAAAATTCCAGAAGATTTGTCAAGCATGATTTCCCTTTCACAAATCCATGCTGACTTGGACCTATCATGTCGCCACTTTCCAAATGGTCTGTTATGACATCTTTAATAATTGCTTCCATCATTTTACCCACGACCGATGTCAGGCTGACCGGTCTATAATTCCCTGCTTTCTCCCTCCCTCCTTTTTTAAAAAGAGGGGTTACATTGGCCACCCTCCACTCCATCGGAACTGATCCAGAGTCTAAGGAATGTTGGAAAATGATCGTCAATGCATCCACTATTTCCAAGGCCACCTCCTTAAGTACTCTGGGATGCAGACCATCAGGCCCCGGGGATTTTTCAGCCTTCAGTCCCATCAATTTCCCCAATACCTTTTCCCGACTAATAAGGATTTCCCTCAGCTCCTCCCTCTTACCAGATCCTCTGACCCCTTTTATTTCCGGCAGGTTGTGTGTGTCCTCCACAGTAAACACCGAACCAAAGTACTTGTTCAATTGATCTGCCATTTCCTTGTTCCCCATTACGACTTGCCCTGTTTCCGACTGCAGGGGACCTACGTTTGTTTTTACTAACCTCTTTCTTTTTACATATTTATAGAATACGATGGTTGAGAATAGTTGTTCTATTATGATAGAAAAATCACAACATGAAGCTAGCTTAACTACTATAAAGGGCATATGTTATGCAACTGCTACTAGTCGCTTGCTCTATTATTGCATAATAAGAACATAAGAACATAAGACGTAGGAGCAGGAGTAGGTCATTTGTACCCTCGAGCCTGCTCCGCCATTCAATAAGATCATGGCTGAACTGATCTTGGCCTCAACTCCACTTCCCTGCCCGCTCCCCATAACCCTTGACTCCCTTACCTTTCAAAAATCTGTCTATCTCCACCTTAAATATATTCAATGATCCAGCCTCCACAGCTCTCTGGGGAAGAGAATTCCAAAGATTCACAACCCTCTGAGAGAAGAATTCCTCCTAATTTCTGTTTTAAAAGGGTGCCCCCTTATTCTGAAATTATACTCCCTAGTTCTAGATTCCCCCACGAGGGGAAACATCCTCTCTGCATCTACCCTGTCAAGCCCCTTCAGAATCTTATATGTTTCAACAAGATCCCCTCTCATTCTTCTAAACTCCAATGAGTATAGGCCCAACCTGCTCAACCTTTCTTCATAAGACAACCCTTTCATAAGAACATAAGAACATAAGAAATAGGAGCAGGAGTAGGCCAATCGGCCCTTCGAGCCTGCTCCGCCATTCAATAAGATCATGGTTGATCTGATCCTCACCTCAATTCTAAAGAACACAAGAAGTAGGAGCAGGACCCGGCCACTCAGCCCCTGGGCCCGCTACGCCACCCACAGGGCCTCGACCGATCCGAACTCAGCCTCATGTCCAATTTCCTGCCCGCTCCCCGTAACCCCTAATTCCCTTTACTTCTAGGAAACTGTCTATTTCTGTTTTAAATTTATTTAATGATGTAGCTTCCACAGCTTCCTGGGGCAGCAAATTCCACAGACCCACCACCCTCTGAGTGAAGAAGTTTCTCCTCATCTCAGTTTTGAAAGAGCAGCCCCTTATTCTAAGATTATGCCCCCTAGTTCTAGTTTCACCCATCCTTGGGAACATCCTTACCGCATCCACCCGATCAAGCCCCTTCACAATCTTATATGTTTCAATAAGATCGCCTCTCATTCTTCTGAACTCCAATGAGTAGAGTCCCAATCTACTCAACCTCTCCTCGTATGTCCACCCCCTCATCCCGGGGATTAACCGAGTGAACCTTCTTTGTACTGCCTCGAGAGCAAGTATGTCTTTTCTTAAGTATGGACACCAAAACTGTATGCAGTATTCCAGATGCGGTCTCACCAATACCTTATATAACTGCAGCAATACCTCCCTGTTTTTATAATCTATCCCCTTAGCAATAAAAGCCAACATTCCGTTGGCCTTCTTGATCACCTGCTGCACCTGCATACTAACTTTTTGATTTTCTTGCACTAGGACCCCCAGATCCCTTTGTACTGCAGTACTTTCCAGTTTCTCGCCATTAAGATAATAACTTGCTCTCTGATTTTTCCTGCCAAAGTGCATAACCTCACATTTTCCAATATTGTATTGCATCTGCCAAATCTCTGCCCACTCACCCAGCTTGTCTATATCCCCTTGTTGTTTTTTTATGTCCTCCTCACTTTCTACTTTCCCTCCCATCTTTGTATCATCTGCAAACTTTGATATGTTACACTCGGTCCCCTCCTCCAAATCGTTAATATAGATTGTAAAGAGTTGGGGACCCAGCACCGACCCCTGCGGAACACCACTGGCTACTGGTTGCCAGTCCGAGAATGAACCATTTATCCCAACTCTCTGCTTCCTGTTAGATAACCAATCCTCCACCCATGCCAGAATATTCCCCCCAATCCAATGATTTTTTATCTTGAGCAATAATCTTTTATGTGGCACCTTGTCGAATGCCTTCTGGAAGTCTAAATACACTACATCCATTGGTTCCCCTTTATCCACCCTGTACGTTATGTCCTCAAAGAACTCAAGCAAATTTGTCAGGCATGATTTCCCCTTCATAAAGCCATGCTGACTTTGTCCTATCAAATTATGTTTATCTAAATGTTCCGTTACTGTCTCCTTAATAATAGACTCCAAAATTTTACCCACCACAGATGTTAGACTAACTGGTCTATAATTTCCAGCTTTCTGCCTACTACCCTTTTTAAATAAGGGTGTTACATTAGCAGTTTTCCAATCTGCCGGGACCTTTGCTGAGTCCAGGGAATTTTGGAAAATTATTACCAAAGCATCCACAATCCCTATTGCCACTTCCCTCAAGACCCGAGGATGTAAGCCATCAGGTCCAGGGGATTTATCCGCCTTGAGTCCCATTATTTTACTGAGTACCAATTCCTTAGTGATTTTAATCGTATTTAGCTCCTCCCCCCCTAGAGCCCCCTGTTTGTCCAGTGTTGGGATATTCTTAGTGTCCTCTACCGTAAAGACTGAAACAAAATATTTGTTCAGCATTTTTGCCATCTCCATGTTTCCCACCATTAATTTCCCGGTCTCATCCTCTAAGGGACCTACGTTTGCCTTAGCCACCCTTTTTCTTTTTATATAACTATAGAAACTCTTGCTATCTGTTTTTATATTTTTTGCTAATTTATTTTCATAATCTATCTTCCCTTTCTTAATCAATCCTTTAGTTACTTTTTGCTGTCTTTTGAAGACTTCCCAATCTTCTATCCTCCCACTAAGTTTGGCTACCTTATATGTCCTTGTTTTTAATTGGATACTATCCTTAATTTCTTTACTTAGCCACGGATGGCTGTCATTTCTTTTACACCCTTTTTTCCTCAGTGGAATATATATTTTTTGAAAGTTGTAAAATAACTCCTTAAATGAACACCACTGCTCATGTACCGTCTTACCCTTTAATCTATTTTCCCAGTCCACTTTAATCAATTCCGCTCTCATACCATCATAGTCTCCTTTATTCAAGCTCAGTACGCTTGTCTGAGAACCAACCTTCTCACCCTCTAATTGGATATGGAATTCAACCATGTTATGGTCACTCATTCCAAGGGGATCCTTAACTAGGACATTATTAATTAATCCTGACTCATTACACAGGACCAGGTCCAAGGTTGCTTGCCCCCTTGTAGGATCAGTTACATACTGCTCAAGAAATCAATCCCGAATACACTCAATAAACTCTTCCTCAAGGCTGCCCTGCCCAATTTGATTTGTCCAGTTAATATGATAGTTAAAATCCCCCATAATTATAGCTGTTCCCTTATTACATGCCCCAACTATTTCCTGATTAATACTTCTTCCAGCAGAGTTGCAACTATTAGGAGGCCTATATACTACTCCCACTAGTGTTTTTTTCCCTTTATTATTCCTTATCTCCACCCAAACTGTTTCATTATCCTGATCCTTTGACCCAATGTAATTTCTCTGTAATACAGTGATTCCTTCCTTTATTAACATAGCTACCCCACCTCCTCTTCCTTCCTGTCTGTCCTTCCTGATTGTTAAATACCCTGGCATATTTAATTCCCAGTCGTTGTCACCCTGCAGCCATGTTTCTGTAATGGCCACAAGATCATACCCATACGTAGTTATTTGTACCGTCAATTCATCTATTTTGTTACGAATGCTGCGTGCATTCAGATAAAGAACTTTTAAATATGTTTTGTGACAATTTATTCCTGCTTTTACCCCCTTTACTACTTTACCTTTATCTTTATATATTCTGTCCCTTCCTGACACGCTCTGGTTTTTAATTACCCCACTGCTACTTTGCTCTATTGCCTTCTCCGCTGACATTTTTATTTTTTGCTCTCTTGAAACCTCCCCCCCACTAATTAGTTTAAAGCCCTCTCTACAGCCCTAGTTATTCGATTCGCCAGGACTCTAGTCCCAGCACTGGCCAAGTGAAGTCCGTCCCAACGGAACAGCTCTCTCCTGTCCCAGTACTGGTGCCAGTGTCCCAGGTAGCAAAACCCATTTCTCCCACACCAGTCTTTGAGCCACGCATTTAACCCTCTGATTTTATTTACCCTAGCCAAATTTGCTCGTGGCTCAGGTAGTAATCCAGAGATTACTACCCTAGAGGTTCTGTTTTTTAATTTGGCCACTAGCTGCTCATACTCCCTCAGCAGAACCTCATTCCTTGTCCTATCTATGTCATTGGTACCAACATGGACCACGACAACTGGATCTTCCCCCTCCCACTCCAAGTTTCTCTCCAGCCCAGAGGAGATGTCCTTAACCCTGGCACCGGGCAGGCAACATAGCCTTCGGGACTCTCGCTCTCGGCTGCAAAGAACCCTATCTATCCCCTTAATGATACTATCCCCTACCACTACAACATTTCTTTTTACTCCCCCCACTTGAATGGCTCCCCGTACCACAGTGCTGTGGCCAGGTTGCTCATCCTCCCTGCAGTCCCTGCTCCCGTCCTCACAGGGAGTAAGAGCCTCGAACCTGTTGGACAAGAGCAAGGGCTGCGGCTCCTCCAACACTACCTCCTGGATCCCCGTACCTGCCTCACTCGTAGTCACACCCTCCTGTCCCTGATCATGGGCTACATCTGAATTAGTTAATCTAATTGGTGTGACTACCTCCTGGAACACAGAGTCCAGGTAACTCTCCCCCTCCCTGATGTGTCGCAGTGTTTGAAGCTCGGACTCCAGCTCATCAACACGGAGCCGGAGTTCCTCGAGCAGCCAACACTTACTGCAAATGTGATCACCGTGAACATCAATGGTGTCCTCCAGCTCCCACATATTGCAGCAGTAACACATCACCTGCTCTCCCATTCTATGTAATTAATTAAATTTATTATTATTTACCCTTTAATTAATTTAAATTAAAACAATACACTTCTGTGACAGTTTGATCTGAGTCTCTTCACTCTCCGTCCTGTGGCAGTTTGATCTGAGTCTCCTCACTCCGTCCTGTGGCAGTTTGTTCTGAGTCTCCTCACTCTCCGTCCTGTGGCAGTTTGTTCTGAGTCTCCTCACTCTCCGTCCTGTGGCAGTTTGTTCTGAGTCTCCTCACTCTCCGTCCTGTGGCAGTTTGTTCTGAGTCTCCTCACTCTCCGTCCTGTGGCAGTTTGTTCTGAGTCTCCTCACTCTCCGTCCTGTGGCAGTTTGTTCTGAGTCTCCTCACTCTCCGTCCTGACAGTTTGATCTGAGTCTCCTCACTCTCCGTCCTGTGGCAGTTTGATCTGAGTCTCCTCACTCCGTCCTGTGGCAGTTTGTTCTGAGTCTCCTCACTCCGTCCTGTGGCAGTTTGTTCTCTGGAATCAACCTCGTGAACCTTCTCTGAACTGCTTCCAATGCAAATATATCCTTCCTTAAATAAGGAGACAAAAACTGTATGCAGTACTCCAGGTGTGGTCTCACCAACACCCTGCACAGTTGTAATAAATGTATTTGTCAGTTAAAGCTTAAAACAAGTTCCAGCGTAGTGCTATTCTGCTGCCTTCCAAAGACACGGACAATCACCTGAAGCTGTGGGAGAGAACCAGTAGCTGATAGAACTCTGATACATGGGCCACGCTATGAAGACCCTTACCAGCTATAGAAACATAGAAACATAGAAGATAGGAGCAGGAGTAGGCCATTCGGCCCCTCTAGCCTGCTCCACCATTCAATGCGATCATGGCTGATCATCCAAATTCAGAACCCTGTCTCTGCTTTCTCCCCATATCCCTTGATCCCTTTAGCCTTAAGAAATATATCCAACTCCTTCTTGAATATATTTAATTAATTGGCCTCTACTGCCTTCTGTGGTAGAGAATTCCACAGGTTCACCACCCTCTGGGTGAAGAAATTCCACCTCATTTCTGTCTTAAATGGCTTACCCCTTATCCTTAGACTGTGACCCCTGGTTCTGGACTCCCCGACCATCGGGAACATCCTTCCTGCATCTAGTCTGTCCAGTACTGTTAGAATTTTATAAGTTTCAATGAGATCCCCTCTCATTCTTCTAAACTCCAGTGAGTATAAGCCCAATCGACCCAATCTCTCCTCATACGTCATTCCTGCCATCCCAGGTATCAGCCTGGTGAATCTTCGCTGAACTCCTTCCATGGCAAGAACCTCCTTCCTCAGATAAGGTGACCAAAACTGCACACAATACTCAAGATGTGGTCTCACCAAAGCCCTGTACAACTGCAGCAAGACATCCTTGTTCCTGTACTCAAACCCCCTCGCTACGAAGGCCAACATACCATTTGCCTTCTTAACCGCCTGCTGCACTTGCATGCTTACCTTCAGCGACTGGTGCACAAGGACACCCAGGTCTCACTGCACTTCCCCTTCTCCCAATCTATTGCCATTCAGATAATAATCTGCCTTCCTGTTTTTGACACCAAAGTGGATAACCTCGCATTTATCCACGTTATATTGCATCTGCCATGCTTCTGTCCAATCACCCAACCTGTCCAAATCGTCCTGGAGTTTCTTGGCATCCTCCTCACAGCACACACGCCCACCCAGCTTTCTGTCGTCTGCAAACTTGGAGATATTACATCTAGTTCCCTTGTCTAGATCATTAATATATATTGTGAATAGCTGGGGTCCAAGGACCGATCCCTGCGGTACCCCACTAGTCACTGCCACTCGGAAAAAGACCCATTTATTCAAACTCTTTGCTTTCTGTCTGCCAACCAGTTCTCTATCCAAGTCAATACCTTGCCCCCAATCCCATGTGCCTTAACTTTACACGCTAATCTCTGATGTGGGACCTTATCAAAAGCCTTTTGAAAGTCCAAATACACCACATCCACTGGTTCTCCCTTATCTATTTTACCAGTTACATCCTCAAAAAATTCCAGTAGATTAGTCAAGCACGATTTACCTTTTGTAAATCCATGTTGACTTTGTCCGATCCTGTCACTGTTTTCCAAGTGCTCAGCTATTACATCTTTTATAATGGACTCTAGCATTTTCCCCACTACCGATGTCAGGCTTACCGGTCTGTAATTCCCCATTTTCTCTCTACCACCTTTTTTGAATAGTGGGGTAACATTAGCTACCCTTCAATCCATGGGTATTGTTCCAGATTTCATCGGATGTTGGAAGATGATCAGCAATGCATCTATTATTTCTAGGGCCACTTCCTTAAGTACCCTAGGATGTAGATTATCAGGCCCTGGGGATTTATCGGCCTTCAATCCCGTCAATTTCCCTAACACCATTTCCCTACAAATACTGGTTTCTTTCAGTTCCTCCCTTTCATCAGACCCTATGTTCCCCGACATCTCTGGGAGGTTATTTGTGTCCTCCTTTGTGAAGACAGAACCAAAATATGTATTTAATTGGTCTGCCATTTCTTTGTTCCCCATTATAAGTTCCCCTGATTCTGACTGCAAGGGACCTACGCTTGACTTCACCAATCTTTTTCTCTTCACATATCTATAAAAGCTTT
Source organism: Squalus acanthias (assembly GCA_030390025.1). Classification (NCBI taxonomy): domain Eukaryota; kingdom Metazoa; phylum Chordata; class Chondrichthyes; order Squaliformes; family Squalidae; genus Squalus; species Squalus acanthias. The sequence continues at coordinate 20,851,223 of CM059433.1, read as the reverse complement.
TACAGTCAGTTTTTATGTTTCCTGCAAGCTTCCTCTCATATTCTATTTTCCCCTTCTTAATTCATCCCTTTGTCCTCCTTTGTTGAATCCTAAACTGCTCCCAATCCTCAGGTTTACTGCTTTTTCTGGCCAATTTATATGTCCTCTCCTTGGATCTTGTGCTATCCCTAATTTCCCTTGTTAGCCACGGTTGAGTCACCTTTTTTGTTTTATTCTTATGCCAAACTGGGATGAACAAATTCTGTAGTTCATCCATGCGGTCTTTGAATGTTTGCCATTGCCTATCCACCGTCAACCCTTTGAGTGACATTCCCCAATCAATCCTACTCAACTCGCGCCTCATACCATCGTAGTTTCCTTTATTTAAATTCAGGACCCTAGTCTCTGAGTCAACTACTTCACTCTCCATCTTAATGAAGAATTCTATCATATTATGATCGCTCCGACCCAAGGGGCCTCGTACAACAAGATTGCTAATTAATCCTTTCTCATTACATAATACCCAGTCTAAGATGGCCTGATCTCTGGTTGGTTCCTCGACATATTGGTCCAGGAAACCATCCCGTAAACACTCCAGGAATTCCTCCTCCACAGTATTGTTACTAATTTGGTTAGCCCAATCTATATGTAGATTAAAATCACCCATGATGACTGCTATGCCCTTATTGCACGCTTCTCTAATTTCCCTTTTAATGCCATCTCCAACCTCCGCATTACTGTTTGGAGGTCTATATACCACTCCCACTAACGTTTTCTGCCCCTTGGTATTTCTCAGTTCTACCCATACAGATTCCACATCATCAGAGCTAATATCCTTCCTTCCAATTGTGTTAATCCCCTCTTTAACCAGCAATGCTACCCCACCTCCGTTTCCTTTTTGCCTATCTTTCCTGAATATTGAATACCCCTGGATGTTGAGTTCCCAGCCTTGGCCACCCTGGAGCCATGTTTCCGTAATCCCAATCAAATCATATTCGTTTACCTCTATTTGCACAGCTAATTCATCCACCTTATTCCGAATGCTCCTCACATTAAGACACAAAGCCGTCAAGCTTGTTTTTTTAATGCTCTTAGACCCATTAGAATTATTGGCCCAGAAAGTCGTCCGAATACGGGAGAGTACGCACTGTGTACTCACCTATATTCGGTCCCGAAGTGCCGGTTTCCTGCATGCACTGCGCATGCACGGGAAACCGGCACTTCCGATATGGCGAAGGGGGCGGTTCCTAAGTGAACCGCGTGCGCACTACAGGCTGTGCACACGCAGCACACTTAGTTTTTTTTTCAGGTTTGAACGCGAAGGTAAGTGTTGAAGATTTTACACAAGAAAAAAGCAGGCGTAAGACCCCCTTTTAACAAGGTAAGTAGTTAATTAAGTATTATTTTAAAAAATTTCAACAGGTTTATCTTTTTTAGAGACTTTAAAGAAAGGTAAGTTTATTTTTATAACTTTTAAAAAGAATTTAAATTTTTTCAAAAATTTAAATTTTTGTTTAAAGTGGTTAATTTATTTAACTATACTTATTTTATTAATGTGATGGTTTTTAAAAAAATTTAATTGAGGTTTAGCTGTTCTTTTGGGGGCAATTTGTATTCATAGCTTTGACAGCTCTTCCTGTCAAAACTATGAATGAAAGATAGTCTGCTGCCATTGGCTCTAACTGGCTCACGTGATCCCAGAGGTCGCATCGAACTAACTGTGCCTCTGGGACACGCACACACTGCGCGCCGGCACCAGGGAGAGGCCCAGGAACTGAAGTTCGTGTGGGCCAAAACCATAAAGGCAGGCGTGGAGTGCGATATCGCGGGGGATCCTTACCCCCGCGGCAACCATCGAAGTCCAATTTCTGGGCCAGTATTTACTGTGGCCATGTTTGATTTAAACCATTGATTTCTCTGACTGCCACTTTTGTTTTTCTCCTTCCTATCTTTTGCTTTTATCCTTGTTTCCCTTTCCTCTGTCTCCCTGCTCAGGTTCCCAACCCCCTGCCATTTTAGTTTAAACCCTCCCCCAGAGCACTAGCAAACACTCCCCCTAGGACATCGGTCCCGGCCCTGCCCAGGTGCAAACCGTCCAGTTTGTACTGGTCCAACCTCCCCCAGAACCGGTTCCAATGTCCCAGGAATGTGAATCCCTCCTCCTTGCACCATTCCTCTAGCCACTATCGGGACAAGTGAAAACACTCTTGAGGATGTATAGAGCTAGGATTCCCTTACGAGAGTAGGCTGGAACCAAGAAGCTAAAAAGATCTACAGTATAAAAAAAGGACCAGAAACCCAAAAATGCAACATCCACACCCTTTAAATCTCACTTGAATCACAATTTTGTAGTCCTCCATTCAGGCTACCTTCCTGCATGCATCCAAAGCTGTACCTGAGGCTGTGAATAATTACACTCTGTGAGCTCTGCACTCGTTTCTATCCGTTCAGGTGTAAATTGTATTGGTAACGGAAAATCTAGGCTACTGTGATTACCAATGAATTTTAACCTAGTGTATCTGCTTGTGACTGGACAGATAATGCACAATTTATAAGGATAATTGCTGTTTCCTGAAAAGAAATCTTACCAGTGGGAGAAGGAATGTCATTTATTTTCAAACAAGCTGTTCCTATGGGCTTGTCCTGCTGCAAAAAAGGAGCCATCACTTCTGACATTTTCCATTTGAGCTTAATATTGATTGCTCAGTGAAATGATGAAGGCTATCAGAATGAACATATTAAATTAGTTTAGTCTTAGTAGCCATAATGGTTCATTGCTTCTGATGGCAGCTTTTGGTTCCATCATTTTAGACCAACACATTAATGCATGACGAGCTTGATGAGACGAGACCCATTCGAGATTCCCTGGGGAAACAATCTTCTATACAAACTACACCATGCATTTGTTTCTTTCGTAAATCAGTCAGATGAATTAAACATTTTCTTCGGCAAGAGCAGGTTTGATCAAGAACAAGATGTTCAGTGTTACACAACTTTCCAGATGGAATGAGCTAAAAATAATTATTTGATCTTCCTTTTTAAATTTTCCCTGCCCTGAACTTTATGGACAGTTTTCTCTTTTGTTTAGAGAGCTCAAAATCATGCATTTTTTTTTTCTTATTTGTTCCTGGGATGTGGGCGTCGCTGCCAAGGCCAGCTATTTATTGCCCATCCTTAATTACCCTTGGGAAGGTGATGGTGAGCCGCCTTCTTGAACCGCTGCAGTCTGTGTGGTGAAGTTACTCCCGTAGTGTTGTTAGGAAGGGAGTTCCAGGATTTTGACCCAGCGACAATGAAGGAACGGCCGATATATTTCCAAGTCAGGATGGTGTGTGACTTGGAAGGCAACTTGGTGGTTAATCAACAAGGAGAGCAAATGGGATTTTTAGCAACATATGAAGGGCATTAGGCCCAACCCATCTCTTCTTGTCTTATCAATCCCATCTAACCAATTTTTCACCAGATCCGTCGATCACTTTTTCAGAAATGCATCTAATTATTCCTTGAACCCAATTATACGATTCGCTTCAATGGTTTTCCCTAGTAACTTCCTTCAGAAATATATTACCCATTTTTGCGGTAAAAAAGAGTTACAACTGATTTTCCTTCTTACTCTGAATACTGTTGTCAGGCAAGAGGTGAAAAAAATGTGTCAGCTTGTTTCAGAATTTTCCCTCACTTCCCCAGGTGTTATGCCTTGCCTCTGCTGGGTACATCCCAGGCAAGGCAGCCCCACCACAATCAGAGGCTCACTGTAAGGAAACATGTGGACATGAATCTACAAATGCACGTGTGCCAGCACAAGAAAACACTCCCGTCCTGCCTGCCTATTTTATTTTTAATAACAGACATTGATCTTTGTTTTGGAGAAGTGGAGTTATTTTGAAAGCCAAAAAAAACAAACAATTAATATGACTCAAAACAATGCAATTTTTTTCAAGAGGTAATATAGACTGGCGCAGCCAATCTAAAGAGCCCCTGCAAAGGCACTTTTGATTGCAGATAGATCTCTTCAATCTTAGCTCGTTGCCAAAGAATTACATTTGAAATGATTCAATCCCATGTGACTGTTTTTACAAGCAAGTGAAGCACAATGTTACTGTTTTACATCAATCGAGAGAACATGCAGTCAAACAGAATAACAGCAACACAGAATTACTAGACATTTCAAATTAAAGAAATAACTAGTTCCCTTACTCTAATAAAACTGCAGCTGGACACTAGCAATGCCTCAATATGCAGAAGAGAAGCCGATATGTCAGCCACCCATTCATAGTACACGGGCAGACAGTTTAGCACTATCAACTCATCTTTGCTGTGCTAGTTAAAATCCAACAACAACAACTTGTATTTGTATAGCGCCTTTAATGTAGTAAAACGTCCCAAGGTGCTTCACAGGAGTATTAAAAGACAAAACATTTTGACACCGAGCCACACAAGGAGAAATTAGGGCAGGTGACCAAAAACTTAGTCAAAGAGGTAGGTTTTAAGGAGCGTCTTCAAGGAGGAAAGAGAGGTAGCGAGGTGGAGAGGTTTAGGCAGGGAATTCCAGAGCTTAGGGCCTCGGCAACAGAAGGCACGGCCACCAAAGGTTGAGCGATTATAATCAGGGATGCTCAAGAGGGCAGAATTAGAGGAGCGCAGATATCTCGGGGGGTTGTAGGGCTGAAGGAGATTACACAGATTGGGAGGGGCGAGGCCATGGCGGGATTTGAAAACAAGGATGAGAATTTTGAAATCGAGGCGCTGCTTAACCGGGAGCCAATGTAGGTCCGCGAGCACAGGGGTGATTCTTCCATATTAACGTTACCAGGTGAAGTTTTGTTGGAAACGGTTGACATGAAGAGCACATTTGGTGGTTTCGTAATACCCGTAAACCACAAAAAACGCTTTATACGGTCAATGTGTATAATTTTCCAGGAGCGGTGTTTCTGCGGTATATGGTTATATTTCGCCTGCAAGCATAGTAACAGTTCAGCTGTCACCATGTTTCAGATTTCCCTGTTCTCTCTAATGTTGGCAGTACAGAACTGCTGCTAAAACTTGGGCAAGGGTACTGGTCCTCTAATCAGTAGCCTGATTTCTCTTCTTGTGGCAATGAGAGAGATTGTGACAAAAAAGAAAGACTTGCATTGATATTGCGTCTTTCACAACCACCGGATGTCTCAAAGCGCTTTACAGCCGATGAAGTACTTTACAACAGTGACTACACTTCAAATGTGGGAAACGCAGCAGCCAATTTGCACACAGCAAGCTCCCACAAACAGCAATGTGATAATGACCAGATAATCTGGTTTTAGTGATGTTGGTTGAGGGATAAATATTGGCCAGGACACCGGGGATAACTCCCCGAACTCTTCTTTGAAATAGTGCCGTGGGATCTTTTACGTCTACCTGAGAGAGCAGACGGGGCCTCGGTTTAACGTCTCATCTGACAGACGGCACCTCTGACGGTGCAGCACTCCCTTGGAGGGTCGACCTAGATTTATGTGCTCAAGTCCCTGGAGTGGGACTTGAACCCACAACCTCCTGACTCAGAGGTGAGTGTGCTACCCACTGAGCCACAGCTGACACTAAAGCAAAATTAGAGTCTCAGATGCAGATGTCCTATGAATTTATTAACCAATTCCTACTTATGGGAAGCACAGTATGGTGCCTAGTCTTGTATGCAAGTATTTAATAGCTCTTCATGTTGGTAATAAAATTAAACTGAACAAACCTGTAAAATGTGAAGTGCTGGTGTAGCAGTATTTGCAGCACAAGCATAGTGGAACATGGACTGACATTTGTAATTCCACTCTAATCCTAAAGAAGGACACTAAGGGCGCGATCTTGCCAGCCCTGGGGAGGCAGGTATGGAGGCGGGACTGCCGGAAAAATGGCAGAATCTGGGGGCCGGTGCCCATCCCGGCCCCAACCAGCCTCTGTGTCATCTTGCCAGGAGGCGGGTAGCCGACCCGCACCGGGTCCCGTCTCCTGGAGGCGGGAAGGGGATTACAGCCACTTAACTGCCTGTTAACAGTTAGTTAACAGGCAGTTAAAAGGATTATCCCCATTTTTCCAATAGAGGCGCAGGCTTCCCGATGTCGGGAAACCCCGCCAGGGTCAGCGAGGCGAGCAGTGGGTCTGCGGGGGTCGGAGGGGTGCAAAAGTGCACTGTGAAGGTAAGTGATGGGTGCAAGTGTGAAGAGGTAAGTATGTGAGGTGAGTGGAAAGTGATAGAAAATGTTTACTTACCTTTGTTTCTTCCTGCAGGCTTCAACAGTTGGGGATGAGGAGAGTCTCGCATCTCACCAGCAGAGATGACATGGCTGCTGCATTCTCCGATGCAACAACCATCTAATTTCTGCAAAAGAAAGAGGTTTGATGAGTCTTGAATACAATGACTCATCAAACAACAGAGAATGTCAGTGTTTGACAGCTTCACAGAGCTGTCAAACGATGACAATTCATCTGTCAAAACTTTTTGACAGATGAAACGTCATACGCTGACGTTCTCTGTAACCGGCTTCCCCTTAATTGGCCTGCTAAACCCGCTGGGCGGGCTTAACAAGGTCAATCAAGGGAAAATAGCGTGGGTTGGCCACAAGTCGATGCAGGCGGGACAACGACCCGACAAGCAGCAGTCCCGCCTCCAACGCGCCCCCATTGGCAAAATCGCCCCCTAAGTGAAAGATATGCATTTCCACAGAGAGAGAGAACTAACATGCTCTAACTCCCTATCACACTTTAACCAGAATATTTTTGCAATCTATTTCCTACCATTATATAGACTTTTGTATCTTATTTCCACCTATCATTTTAAAAACTGATTTATAATGTGACCAATTGCAATTTACAGGACCTTCTCTAAAAAATTGTAAAAGAATAAATATAGATCATTGCCCTGATGGATGTTTCAAACTCCTTGGCCGTTGAAACAAAGTATGCCGGAAAGCAGAGATTAAAGGCATTCTTTAATGGAAATGTTTGAATTCTAAACTATTAACCTTTATCTGATAACTGAAAAGAATCTGTGCAGTTTTAAGATGCAATAAAGAAATAATTACATTCACGCAGAAGACTAACTTCAAGGTCGACACAGAGATGCCGGATGGTAATCCAGATCCTGATCTCTATGCTAACGATACTCATAATAAGGCCTGGGCATGGACTGTGGCCCACCTCCCCTTCAACCTGCATCTCTTGACAGACTTGCTGCCCCATGGCTTATCTGGCTGTGAGTTGTTAGAGTTAGGATTTGGTGCTTTACCCTTTTGATATCTAGGAAGGGAGGAAGCAAGGGAATCTTGTTAAGAGGCAGGCATATCCCAGTATTCATGGAACAAATGAAAGGGCTGCACAAAAGACTCATTTTTCAAAAGAACTACCGGGCCCAATTTTAGCCTCTTTACTGCCCCATTTTTCGTGTGAATGGGGCAGTAGCAAGACTAAAATTGCAAAAGTTGCTTCCCACCAACTTCCCACTTGCTGTAATTTTCGAGCGGTGTCAGCACTCTGACCAGAAATTGGCAGAAGCCTCATTAAGCTATGCAAATCAGGGTCCTATGATGTAGCTCGGAGCCCGATGCTATTTTTTAGTCATTAGCGCAGTGGCCGCCAAAGGGTAAAACCCCCCCACTACACGAAGTGGGAAATGGCCAGAACCAACAGCCTTTCAAAGGATTGCTGAAAGCAGGACTGGCAAGAATAAAAAGTAATAATTCATTTGGCAGTTTTTTGGCTTCAGGGTGACCTTCATCGCTCTCCCTGCTCTTCGTGGTAATCTTCCGGCCTTTCATTAAAGCTCTCCTTCACTCCCCACGATTGGACTCCTTGCTCCTGCAAGCCCAGGCTCCGTGGTTGCCTTACTGGATTACCTGCCCTCCTGAAAGGACAAGCTGCCTGTCAGCGCGAAACGCACGCAGGCACCTTGCCAACTGAATTTAAATAAGGCCTGACGATGAAAATGGTTCAAGCCTCTCACCAACAACATCAGGTGGGTGTTGATAGCTCCATCCACTGTCTGCCCGATGTACACCGAAGACCAAAATCAGGATCATCATTTCTGCAGCATTTTCTCCCACTCCTATCGGGACCTGCCCAACACGCCACTCAGAAACTGCCCGCAATGCATGACTGAAATCAAGAACTTGTATGCAAAGTCATGGGTGCAGTAAGCCACCCTCAAGCAAGACACTGGTTGGAATTGTGGCCTTTGATAAAATGCTAGTGAGTCACACTGATCTACAATGTGATGTTCATTGGCTTAAATTAACGGAGCCAGAAGTTGGTATCAAAGATAATGAGGCGCTGCAATCAAGTCCCAAATAATGGTTTCAATAATATTCAACTACACGTCCTTCATTATTTGCAATCTTTACTGCAAATGAAATGTAAAATTAAAAAGCAAAAGCTCTTGTGAGGTTTTATCTCCTGTTGTAACAGAGCAAATCTATGTTGAGAGTTAGCAAAAAAAAATAGTTAGCATTTGGCATATGGTGATATATTTAATGTCTTAGAAGCGGCTTTTACTCACTTTTATGTAAGTTCTTTCATAGACAGTAATAAGATTTAAATTATATCAAGTCAATCAAGCCTCCACAACATGTAATTTCATGAACTTTTCATTTCCTTTCTGATTTGGAGCATGGAGCATAAATTGAATGGAGACATAGAACATAAGATCACCAATACAAAGATATGAAACAGAATATTACTACAAGCAGTGATGTGGATTCATAAACAACGATCGGATGCAGAGAAAGTGTATGAATTATTCTTCTGGAATTAAATGACACAGGGGCCAAATAAAGACTAGAACAACAACAGACAGAATATTGGAAGGTGTATAGTTTAGAAATGGGAAAGAGATAAAAAACTTATAAGGAATCTGGTGTGTATTTATCTTCGCAAGCTCATGAAACAAGGGCATATGGGCAATATCCAACCTTAAAGATGAGGCAGTGCCATTTTTTAAAGAGTAAACTTGTAAGGCCTGAAGCATCAAATCGTAGTGCTCCTCTGTTACAACGATTCAACCTGTTATTTTATTTACATAAAAACCTCTATCACATCTGTGCTTGATGGAGGTGCATGAATTTAAACGGGAAAGATCATCGGGAAAGGCCTGTACTGACCAAGTAATATTTAGGATTGTAATTTTACCCATGTTATTTTCACTATTTCTCAATGTAAACTTGATTTAAAGAAATACACAATTACGACCTATAAATTCAGCTGTGCAGCGTCTGTTTTTTGGGCGTTAACTGGCCTACTAAGCCCCCAATATGGCAGGCGGGAAGTGGCCGCACATTTCTGTCTGGAAGCGCGCTGCCTGCCATATTGGTACAAGAAAAGCAATAGGCTTCCAGTGCCCACACCTGAAACAGGCCTTAATGAATTTGCAAATGCAAATAAGTGACCTAATGCCTGTTTGAGGCCCCACTTCAGGGAATGTACCCTGCAGCCCCTGCACAGCCAGAAATGGGCGCACCTGAATTTCTACCCCAAAGTCTGTAAGTGGTCAAAATATGAAGCATTTAATGACACACATGCCATTGAATTTCCAAACTTATAAAAAGATGGTGAGGAAGGAGTTGGGAACAAGGAGCAATCCAATCCTAAGTGCTTTGCAGCTTTCTTGTACACTTTCATTTGTTGTACCTCCTTATGTATGAGCAGAACAAAACACCCATGTTTCGATTTATTCTCATAAGTACTTTACGGCAAATATCAACGTTTCCCAATTACTCCCCCCCATGCTCCACCCCCCCCCCCAACCCTCCCCCCACCCCCAGCCCTCACTCCTTCCCTGAAGTAACCAACTATTTGCTGGGCAATGATTACACAAGCACTGGTCGCCCACTGGTACCTTAACCAAGTACCTATTATTCATGGGTGAGCCTTGACAGGCTGATCAACTCCGGGGACCATCACAGCCATGTCAGATCCTGTCCATAAAACAGGCACCTCCAGTGGGAGTCGCTGGATAGCAATGAGGAGCTGAATACCTGAGCAGTTCTACCCTCCCTAATCCAGGGATGTTGAATGCAACTGTAGTGCCCCTTGCTGCTGCCCTGACTCAGAATAGCTAACTCAGCACAGACTGGTGATTGAACCGATTGAGCCAGGTCTTTATGGCTCAGCTACTCACTGGATAAACTCACAAAATCAAAATGCTTTTAATTGTATCTAATTATTTTTTTGCAAAATGACAAAAAAAAGTTATTCCATAAAAGCACTTGGTGACATTTTATCCCCTAAAATTCTTTAGGGGATAAAATGTTGCCCTTTTGTCCTGCACCAAAGTCTTCCTGCAACCCCGAGGAGAAAGCAAGGGTCAAAACTGCAATGGCCAAATTTACAGATCTATTATCAAATGCATATTACAATAAGGTGCAAACAGCTACAAGTAATCAACAACTGTAAGTCTATATGCAAAATCAGCAATTCAACACTACAATACTTGTCACCATATATTTCATCCTTGTTACTGATACACACCTGGCACCAACAACAACTTGCATTTAAACAGCACCGTTTACATAGCAAAAACATCCCAAGGCGCTTCACAGGAGCGTTATCAGATACAATTTGGCACCGAGCCACATAAAGAGATATTGGGAAAAGCGGTCAAAGATGTAGGTTTCGAGGAGCATCTTAAAGGGGGAGAGAGAGGTCGAGAGGCGGAGAGGTTTAGGGAGGGAACTCCCGAGCTTAGGGCCCAGGCAGCTGAAGGCATGGCCGCCAATGGTGGATCGATTAAAATCAGGGATGCACAAGAGGCCAGAATTGGAGGAGTGCAGAGGTCTCGGAGGCTGGTAGAGCTGGAGGAGGTTACAGAGATAGGAATGGGTGAGACCATGGAGAGATTTGAACAAAAGGATAAGAATTTTAAAATTCGAGGCGTTGCTGGACCGGGAGCCAATTTGGTCAGCGAGCACAGGGGTGATGGGTGAACGGGGCTTGGTACGACTTAGCATACGGGCAGCAGAGTTTTGGACCAGCTTAAGTTTATGGAGAGTGAAAGATGGGAGGCCGGTCAGGATTGCGTTGGAATAGTCAAGTCTAGAGGTAACAAAGGCATGGATGAGGGTTTCAGCAGCAGATGAGCTGAGGCAGGGGCGGAGTCGGGCAATGTTGCGGAGGTGGAAATAGGTGTTCTTAGTGATGCTAAGGGATGCTAATTTGCTTTGTCACAGTTTTCAATTATTATGTGAAAACAAAATTGCTGCTGGATAAAGCAGTAAGAGGTGAGATGAATGAAACACGAGACTGCAGCAAGCAGTCCAATATTTTGCTCTTCACCGTAAGAAACCGAATCTCACCAAACAATGAGGGTCACCTTTCTATTGGTTGCAAAGGGTCACAGAGTAAAATAAATACAGCCAGCTGCTCTGCAAGTCCTAGCACATGCAAGCTCATAGCCCAACATTTGACAGGCTGTGAGCCATGTCACATTTGTAGGTTGGGAATACTGGTTGTTCGAGTGAGTTTCTTTTCTTATGCTGCACAATTTTTCAATCACTGAGGTGGAGAAAAATTAGATGTTGGAACCCAACACTGAAATAATTAAATGTAATGCAGGCTACCATGCGTTTCTCTAAAATCTCTTCTATAATATTTTGCTTTTTCTTAAGGCTATATTTTTACACATTTTAATAATGTATTGATAACAGCTTACATTACTTAATCACTTGTTCCAGGTTTAATTATTTGCCCACAAAACTCAAGACATTTCTGCAGTATAAGAGACTCCTCTTTGAATGTTATTAAAGGATTTAAATGAAATTAATTTTTAACAGTCTCAGATTCCAGTGCAGCTTTTCAGAAAAGACTCTGGCCTAGATTTTCTTCTGTGCTGCTGCTCCTGCCCGAAGACCGTCAGGGGCAGATTTCCGTCCACTTCTGTGACCCCAACTCTGACCCCGGTGGCTGGGCAACCAATAGTATTTCCAGGACTGTCAGGCTACCCACCTCGGTTGGCTGGGGAGGGGGCGGGGGGGGGGAAAGGAAAATTACTGTGGCTCCTGCCATTGTGTAGCATGGTCTGAAGACACTTAAAAATATATATTTTAAATCTCCCCACATTGTGATTGACTGCACTTGGCAATGTGGCCCTTCATTTTAGAACCGTCCCTCTGTCTCTTTGGCAACACTGGCTGCCAGGAATGGCAACACGAGTCTTGGCGCTCAGTGTTTCGAAGGTGTTAATGCTGGCTGAAAGTCCCACACAAGTGGTGGCAGATGTCAGGGAGCAAAGAGGATGGTTCCCTGCCACAATTCCCACTCCCATCTGCTCCAAAATGGGGGGGGGGGGGGGGGCAATGGAGGAAAATCTGGGCCTTATTCTGAAGTTAGCTTTAATTGAGTAATCGCACCCTGACAGATCACAAGGGTAAACATTCCGGCAAATGGAAAAATCAAACTGGGCAGGAAGGTGATTAAAGTGCATTGTTGGAAGATACTGCATCAGATTTAATAAGGGAGTGTGCGGAGTACAAAAAATATCATTCTTCTCTGCTCTGTTACACCCTCCGCACCAGGTATACAGCAAAACAACTTGCATTCTATAGCACTTCCCACATGCACAGAGATGGCGCAAAGTGTTTACAGGGTGGTGTTCAAACATTAGATGCCAAACACCAGGAATAAAAGGAAAAGAGGTGTTTGGAGCCAAAGTATGCTACAGCACAGTTGAAGAGCTGGGCCTCAGAAGTGGCTTTTGGAGGCAAAATTGAAGCTGACGAGGGATGGATGCTGGGAGAGGATGTTCCAGAGGTTGAAGCATAATGGCTGATGGACAGATTCCAAAAGTAGAGCTGCAGGAGTGTCGAACAAGGGGTGGGCCAGTGATGGAGGTCGTGAAAGGCGCTATATAAATGCAAGTTCTTTCTTTTCTTTTTCTATGTATCCGCAGTTTTAATGAGAGGCAGCTAGCCTTTGTTACTCGGTCAACTAATGTATTTAGAAAATGATTTGGTCAAAGTAAAATGATTGGCTGGGCAATCCTCCTTTGAAATGCTAATATCTGCAAATCTACAGACTGGGAGAAATAGGTACAATTTATTATCTATAGGCTGAACCATCAAGGGAGCTTTGTTCTCAGAGGAGTCAGGTTGTACTTTGTTTAAAAATATGGAGAACTGGACAAGATGCGATTTGATTATTACCGGGTGTCAAAGCAAAAGGATCGTTTGATGGCCACTGCATATACTTAAGGGTTAGAAATAGGTTAATAGCTCCACTGTCTGACCACTGAGAAAATTTTGTTTTATCATTAAATGGGCCTACTTTAACATCAAAGTAAACACAGATAAATGAGGCGCAACACTGTAGCCCCGAGGTCCCTGCTTTACACTGCCTTAACCAAGAGGAGGGTAACAGGACTTTAATGTGAGGTCAAACGGATTTTGGACACCATGGCATGTGATCATTTCAGTCTGTGCTCCCTTGTTATCAATTCATCAAACAATGGAAACAATCCTTCACTGTTTACTTTAAAATCATCTACTCGGTCTTCCTTAGTTATCTCTGTTCCTGTGGGAAAAAAAGCCTCAATTTCCCAAGCCTTTTCTTCATAAACATAATATCTCATTTGTGGAATGAATGCACTGAATCTTAGCTGTACTCTTCCGATGGAACCAATATCCTTCTTATAATGGGGTACCTGGAACTAAACAGATGCTCCGACTGTGGCCCAGCTAATGTCCTGTAAAAATTCAGGATCAGTTCTTTGCTTTTATACTTGATACCCATATGTATAAAACCCAGAATCTCATTTGCCTTTTTATGGCATTTCCATCTCTAAATTCTTTCAGCAGTGTGAATATAACGTGATACAAGTAACATTAATAGAACATCTCTACTGTACTATTTGATGGGGATTCCAATTGGAAAATCAGCTGTATGTTGGACAGTTGGAGGTATTGATATAACCCTGCTAGCTGTAGATAATCTCCCTTTTGGTTTCAGAATATTAGTCATGCAATCAACTGGTTGTCGCAGACTATTTAGATATTCAAATGTAAGCAATCACAATCAGATGGATTTTCATACACTATCATTTGGAAAATTATTCTCTGGAAGCATTCTCACTTGTGTTTTGTCCTTTCTCCCCCTCCCCCTTCAATTTTCTCCTGTCCTGAAGACAGTCAAGTCATTCTGAGGTATGGTCATGTAGTTACTGAGGCCGCGATTTTTCCTATCAATGCGGCTTAGAGGGCGGGACAGCTGCCTTCCGGGTTCCAGTCCTGCCCCCAACGACATCAGACGCACAGACGCGATTTTGCGTCAATTGGCCTTGTTAAGCCCACCTTGTGGGCTTGCCGGCCAATTAAGAGGAAGCCAGTGTCAGATGACGTCAGTTGATGACGTGTCATCTGCCGGTTTTCTTAAAGGGGCCACGCACAATTTTTGTTGACAGCTGATTTTTCAGTGTTTGACAGCATTGAGGTGCTGCAAACACTGACAATCACGGTACAAAGGTGAGCCCTTACATCCAGGCTCTCCAGTGACTCCCTCCTTAGGCTAGAACAGATGGCAGCTGTTGGTGAGGTTACAGAAGTGATCTGTCACTGGTGAGAGAGGTTCTCCCAATGAGGTGGGACTACACACACAATCCAAAACTTGTCACCTACTGAAAAGTGTAAATGCATTTAAAATGATTTTCCCAACATTTTCTTACCTCTGAAACTCACCAGTGTACCATTGGATCCTTCACACCACTTCTGCAGCTGTCATCAATGCAGAAACATTACAGTAGACCCACAGCACGCCACACTTACCTGGCGTGGTGTCCAGATGTCGGGAAGCCCGCAGTAGACCTGTCAAAATTGCAAAAAGCCTCTTAACTGCCTGTTAACAACCTGTTAACAAGCAGTTAAGTGCCTATAATCCTCTTACCGCCGCTAGGTGTCGGGTCCATGCACAAATCGGGGACCCGACACCTGGGAAGATTGTTTGGAGGCGGCTTGACAGCAGGTTTCTGACCCGCTGTCAATCTTTGTGACTTTGCTGGATGTCCCACCTCCAAACCTGCCCCCTGAGCACCGGCAATATTCCGGCCTGAGAGTTCATATTTACCTCTCCTAGGGGTCATTCTTCATTTGTGAGCATAGATAATCAGTGTTGTCAGGTACTTTTGGGAATGCTTTAGCCAAATTCAAACCTATTCCCATACTATGTCCATTTGCCTCACTGATAGTAATCAGGAGCAGGAATCCTGGGTGGCAGATTCCCTCCCAATCCCAGTTGTATTTATGCCACTGCTGCCTTGCCTGAGATTGATTAACGGAGCCAGTACTTGAGATTGAATCCAAGACATTTCCTTTCTCTGTACAATTCAGTGCCACACTATATGGTGCAATGATCCATCAAGCCTTCAGGGAACCGTCTCAATTGTTGGTGTTCTTTAAATCAATTCTAGCATTCCACAATTACTGCGAGTAAAAAATAGGGTTTACAACTGGATAATATTGAGAAAAGTGCAAGCGGATGGAAGGAAGCACATTTGGAATCCATTTGCTGACCAAATTGCTCCTTTCACTCCCCCTCTCCCCTCTCGAACCGCTGCATTCAAGATGACAGAAGTGCTCGCTTTCTGCTCCTTCTACATATTGATTTTAGCTTTGGATCAGTGGTAGCGCTCACACCGTTGAGTCAGAAAGTCATGGTTTCGAGCCCAACTCCAGAGCACATAACCTAGGCTGACTCTTCAGTGTAGTAATGATGGAGTGCTGGACTGCTGGAGATGCAATCTTTTGGATGAGACATTAAACCAAAGCTCTGTCTGCTCTCTCAGGTACAAGCAGAAGATCCCACGGTACTATAAGAAGAAAATCAGAGGAGTTCTCCTGGTGTCCTGGCCAATATTTATCTCTCAACTAACATCATTAAAACAGAGTATCCGGTCATTAATCTCATAGTTGTTTGTGGGACCTTGCTGTGTGCAGATTGGCTGCTGCATTTCCCCATATCATTACAGTGACTGCACTTCAAAATACTTCATTCACTGTGAAGCGCTTTAAGACATCCTGAGGTTGTGAAGGTACTACATAAATGCAAGTTATTTCTTTCTTTTCTATCTGCACTCCCACCTTAAAAGATCTATGAATCTGTATTCCTAGACCTCTTAGTTCCTCTACTCTGTTAAAAATCTTACCATTTCAAATATACTTCCTTTCACTATCCTTTTTCCTAAAATGTTCTATTTCACATATCTCTGCCCACTTCTCTCACCTGCCCATGTCCTCCTATAATCTGCTGCATTCTTCCTCAGTTTGTCATGCCACCTAATTTGGTGTCATTAGCAAACCTCATTTTGCTGTGCATATGTCCAATTCATTTATATAAACGGAAAACAAATCCCTGAGCACACCACTGCCCACATCCCATCAAACCAAAAACATTAATTTGCTCTACACTTGCTCTCTGTCCACTAGCCATCTCTCTATTCATCAACTACAATCCCTTCATTTGCTGAATAAATCTCTTATGCATCACCTCAACAAATGCCTTCTGAAAATCCATACACACAATATCCAACTCATTCCCTTGACCTATACGTTCAATAATTTCCTCAAAAAATTCGATCAATTTAGTCACGACTTTCCCGTTACAAAATTTATGCTGACTATCTCCGATTAGCCCTTTCCTCTGTTAAGTGTTAACTCATTTAATTCCATATAGGGGATTCTAGAAGCTTAACCATAACTAGGATAAGACTGATTGGTCTATAATGTTATGTCTTAAATCTTTGTTCTTTCTTAACAGGGGGCAGCATTGGAAAATGATGGTAAGTGTCTCTGCTATTTCCTCCCCAACCTTCGTCAGTATTCTTGGACGCATACCATCTGGGCCTGGTGAAAGTTTTTTACATCTTAATATAATTCCCTTTTGATTATTTAATTCCAGTAGTGATTCTTCCACATCCTCCTAGGCACTCATAAAGACCACTTTCACCTTCCTCTGTGAAATACTTATTGAGCATTTCCATCAGTCCCTCCCTGTCAAGTACAAGATGGTCCACTTCATCCCTTCGTTGATTATCCTTTTACTTCCTTGCTATTTCCCTTTATGTTGACTGGCAGTCTTCTTTCATACTTCCTTTAAATCTTTCTAATCTCGCTTTTTCCTTCCATTCTATAATTTGTACTTTAAAAAAAATCATTACCCCTCTTGAAGCAGGCATGATCACAGATACACATTCTAAAAGAAAGAAAAGAAGAGAGTTGCATTTATATAGCACCTTTTATCCTTGCTCATAAGCTTTGAAGGCAATCTGAGTTGTGTGGAGAAATCAAGCAGGCAGCTATGCACTTATCTCCCATGAGTTATGCAATGGAACAATTGTCTGCACTTCAATCTACCATTGAACTCGTGACTAGCTTCAACATGCTTGGAAAACCATTACTGACATGCATGAGGGAGGAACAGGTTAGGTCACAGTATTGTGAGGAGGTGTCCTCCAGAAGTAGCATGTGTGGAGTAGCATAGGGGCATCCAACTGGAACTCATGTTAATGGCAGTTCTGTGCCAATCCACAATACCGCACAAGTGACAGTCGGCACTGCCTCTGAAAGCACTGAGCACGCAGTCACTACGGCAACAACAAAGATCCATAGCACTAGTGCAGGTTCGTCAGGGTTAATTGTAGACACAGGTTCACTGGGGTTAGTCACAGTTACAGGTAGAGAGCCTTCTGTGTCCCCTACAGCTGTGTACTTGGCTATGTAGCCACCCACCGATATCACACCCTTCACAGCTTCACAGAGCTGTCAAACGATAACAATCCATCTGTCAAAAATTTTTGACAGATGAAACGTCATATGTTGACGTTCTCTGCAACCGGCTTTTGCTTAATTGGCCTGCTAAGCCCGCTGGGCGGGCTTAATAAGGTCAATCAAGGGAAAATAGCGTGGGTT
This sequence comes from Squalus acanthias, assembly GCA_030390025.1. Lineage (NCBI taxonomy): Eukaryota > Metazoa > Chordata > Chondrichthyes > Squaliformes > Squalidae > Squalus > Squalus acanthias. The sequence goes on along the minus strand of CM059433.1, from coordinate 20,833,338 downwards.
GGCCAGAAGTTGTTGGAGGCGGGACTGAAACCCAACAAGTGGGAGTCCTGCCTCCAAAAGCTCCCCATTGGCAAAATCACCCCCCAAGTGTCCTCATTCACTGCTATTCCACCATGCCCAGGTCACTAACTCTGTTGCAGTGCGCCCATTGTTTGGGGTAGTACTTGCTGCCAGTTATATGTTTCCTATGCTGTCTACACTCCTGGGCCATATTTTCCTGCTCCACTGTAATGTCTCTCCCAATGATAACTACAGCTATGCGCTCAGGTAGACACCCTCTCTGTACTATTCACTTCATAATTTGCTGTGGTGATTTTTTTTGCACTCCATCAACACGTGGTCTGATCTCGAGCAAAAGGCTCATGTTTTAATTTGACAGCTGTTGAAAGCTCAACAACATGACCGTAAAAACAATTTGTTTTCTCACTTTCTATGAAAATTTGTTAATCCGTTTATGGAGCAGGAGAAATCTCCAGAGCATTGCTAAAGACAGACGAGTGCAATGTTAGTAGCAACATTGCACTACTTTTTAACTCATCTAGTCCTGCTGCTAATATTTGCACAGAAAGGGAAATAGGCCCCATAGTGAGAAGGCGGGTAAGTGAGGTTCATTGAGCAAAAGGGATAGGCTTGTTCGGCCTAATGGCTTTTTGCTGTTCCTATTTTTTTTTAAAGTTCTAATGTTCCAATATTAATTTACTTACAGTCACTCAATGTTAGCGAGTGAGGCTAAATACCAGGAGACCTTTTAAAAATTAACCATTTTTAAAAATATTTAAAAACTGAGTACTAATGATATCATCAGAGGGTTAGGCTTGAAGGAATTAATGAGTCCAAATATATGAAAGAACTGAAGTAAGACACACCATATTAGATAGGAGCAGACTAAGAAAGACTACGAAAAATTCAAAAATGGGTTTAGAATGCATGTACGTAAACGCACAAAGTGTGGTGAATAAGTTTGGTGAGCTACAAGCACAATTAGCCGTGTGGCAATATGATGTTGTGGCAATAATGGAAATGTGGCTTAAAAATGGTGAGGACTGGGCACTTAATATTCAAGGGTACAAGGTGTTCAGAAAAAATAGAGAAGGAAAAAAGAGAGGTGGGGTGGCAGTGCTGATTAAGGAAAACATTGCAGTGTTCTTGAGGGGACAAGGACAGAATCCATTTGGTTAGAGTTGAGGAGCAAAAAGGGTACGATCACGCTATTGGGGGTATACTACAGGCCTCCAAATAGTGAGAGGGATGTAGAGGAGCAAATCTGCAGGGAAATCGCAGAGATATGCAAGAGCTATAGAGTGGTGATATTGGGGGACTTTAATTACCCAAATATCGATTGCGATAATGCTAAGATAAAGGGAAAGGAGGGGGAGGAATTTCTGAAATGTGTTCAGGAGAATTTCCTTGACCAGTATGTTCTTGGCCGAAATAGGAAGGAGGCATTGCTTGATCTGGTGCTGGGGAATGAGGTGGGCCGCGTCGACCAAGTGTCTGTGGGAGAACACTTGGATACGAGTGATCATCGTATCATAAGATTTAGATTAGCAATGGAGAGGAGCAAGGAACAATCTAGAGTGGAACTTCTAAACTGGAATAGGGCTAACTTCAATGGGATCCAAAAGGATCTAGTCAGAGTAAAAAGAACCAAAGACTGACAGGAAAAACTGTAACGGAACAATGGGAGATCTTTAAGGAGGAGATGTTCCAAGTACAGGCTAGGTACATTCCAACAAGAGGGAAGGGTAAGAGAACCAAAGCAAGGGCTCCTTGGATGATGAGGGAGATAGAGAAGATGATGAAACAAAAAAAGAGGGTGTATGATGAATGTCAGGTGAATTCTTCAAGGAAGAACCAGACCAAATACAATAAGTTGAGAGGGGAAGTGAAGATGAAAATAAGATTAGCAAAGAAAGAATATGAGAGTAGAATGGCGGTTAACATAAAAGGGAACCCAAAAATCTTCTACCAGCATGTAAACAGTAAGCGGGTAATAAGAGGCAGGGTGGGGCCTATTAGGGACAAAAAAGGTGATATATGCTTTGAGGCGCTGGGCAAGGCTAGAATACTCAATGAGTACTTTGTATCGGTGTTTACTAAGGAGGTGGATGATGACAAAAAAGCAGTAGAAGTGGAAAAGGTAGAAGCAATGGAAGGGGTGAAAATTGATAGACAGGATGTACTAGAAAGGCTGGGTATGCTTAGAGTGGATAAGTTGCCTGGTCCAGATGGCTTGCATCCCATGTTACTAAGGGAATTGAGGGAGGAGATAGCGGAAGGGCTTGCCATAATTTTCCAATCTTCCCTAGATGCGGTGGAGGTGCCTGAGGATTGGAAAGTGGCAAATGTGATACCATTGTTCAAGAAAGGGTGGAAGGACAATCATAGTAACTGTGGTGGGTAAAGTTTTAGAAACAATAATCAAGGAAAAAATTAACGGGCACTTGGAGAGGTTTAAGCTAATTAAGGAGAGCCAACACGGATTTGTAAAAGGCAGATCGTGTTTGACTAATCTAAATGAATTTTTTGATGAAATAACAGGGAGGATTGATGAAGTGAATGCAATGGATGTTGTCGACATGGATTTTCGGAAGGCGTTTCACAAAGTACCACATAGAAGGCTGGTTAACAAAATTGAGGCTCATGGAATAGGTGGGTCAGTGGCAGCTTGGATAAGGAATTGGCTTAAGGACAGAAAACAGCGAGTTGTGGTAAATGGCTGTTTTTCAGACTGGAGGATGGTAGACAGTGGTGTTCCCCAAGGGTCAGTGCTGGGCCCACTGCTTTTTTTGATATATATATATAAATGACCTGGATATTGGAATACAGAGTAGAATTTCTAAATTTGCCGATGACACCAAACTTGGGGGTGTGGCAAACAGTGATGATGATACCAATCGACTGCAACAGGACATAGAAAGGCTAGCAGAATGGGCAGACAAGTGGCAGATGGAATTTAATACAGAGAAGTGTGAGGTTATGCATTTAGGCAGAAGGAACAGGGAGAGGCAATAAACACTTAATGGCACAGTTTTAAAGAATGTGCAGGGACAGAGGGACCTGGGAGTTAATGTGTATAGGTCCCTGAAGGTGGCGGGACATATTGAGAGAGTGATTGGCAAAGCATATGGGATCTTGGGCTTCATAAATAGAGGTATTGAGTACAAAAGTAGAGAAGTTATGCTGAACCTTTATAAAGTGCTGGTTAGTCCACAACTGGCGTATTGCGTCCAGTTCTGGTCACCACACTTTAGGAAGGCTGTGAAGGCACTTGAGAGGGTGCAGAGGAGATTTACTAGAATGGTTCTGGGGATGGGGGATCTTAGCTACAAGGACAGGTTGGAGAAGCTGGATTTGTTTTCATTAGAGCAAAGAAGGCTGCGGGGTGATTTAATAGAGGTGTACAAGATTATGACGGGTTTGGATAGGCTAGACGGGGAAAGGCTGTTCCTGCTAGTTCATGGTACAAGGACTAGGGGACACAGATTTAAGTTTTTGGGCAAGAGATACAAGGGGGATGTGAGGAAAAACTTTTTTACGCAGCGAGTGGTGAGGACCTGGAACTCGCTGCCGACGGAAGTGGTGGAAGCGGACACACTCAATGTTTTCAAGGGGAGACTGGATAGGCACTTGAGGGAAATAAACTTGCAGGGCTACGGGGATAGAGCGGGGGAATGGGACTGACTGGATTGCTCTTCAGAGAGCCGGCATGGACTCGATGAGCCGAATGGCCTCCTTCTGTGCTGTTATGACTCCAAGGGGGCTAAATTCGGTTGATTTGCGCCTCCCGTTAGCGCCCTAAGAGGGCGATAATGAGGGCGCTAACGGGGCGCAAATCAACTAGCGCCTGGGCGCGGCACCGCTAACGCCTCCCGCGAAATTCAGCGGGAGGTTAGCGGCGGCACCGACCGTAAGCACCGCGCGGCGCAGACGTCATCGCCGTGTGCAGCGCCCCGCTCACGCCCCGGCTGTAATATTGGGTGGCACCCCCCCGACTTACCACCAGACGTTATGTCCGCCGGGGTCAGGGGGGCCTACCTGTGGCCGGGGCGGCGCTAGTTAAAGGGGTGGTGGCGGGCAGCCATTTTTGTTGCTGGCCGCCTGCCAGCACCTGCCCCCATTGCTGTCCCTGGCCGCCATGAAGCCCCCCCTGTGGCGTGCCAACTGCTCTCCGTGAGCCCGGCACTCCTCTTGAGTGCCGGGCTCGTTTCCCGGCACTCCCGATCCCTGGTGGCCCAGCTGGGCGCCGGGACGCGCTGCGCCAGGCCCCTCCCCTTTAATAAGGGGAGGAAGGCCTGCAGTACCGCGGCACGTAGCGCCACGATATTGGTTCGCAGCGCCCCAAGAGGGATGCGGGGTGCTTCCAGTAGTGCCCCTCCTCTCTCTCGGGGCGCTATCTGTGAAAATCGGCTGCGGGTGCACTAACTTTTTCGGGGCGCTAAAATTAGCGCTCCGGCGAAGGTAGCGCGGCAAAGGGGGCGCTACCCAATTTTTACCCCTATGACTCTGTGACTCTGACTCTATGACATCGAAAGCACCCTGGCTAATGATAGTGTCCACGATGTAAATTCAGCTCTCAGGATTTACTGTTCAACCCACATGATACACAGAAAACCCATCAGAAGTATAAAAAATAAATAAACAGGTGTTGAAGTTCATCATGATTCTCTGTAACAGCTCAATTTATAAAAGGTACAACTCTGTAAATATTAGGTCCCAACTCTACATCATGACTTAGCAGTAATATTATTTAGTAAGGGTGCAATTGATAAATTAACCTATAAAGGGACAGGACGGCCCACAGCTATTTGTCATTTTGAATTGAAAAATCTAATCCACTCTGAGGGGGTAGAATGGCCATTATGTTTTTAATTAATTCTCAGGATATGGGCGTCACTGGCAAGTTAGATATTTATTGCCCATCCCTAGTCCAGGTCTTGCTGCAAGCAGGCATAGGCTGCTTCATTATCTGAGTAATTGTAAGTGGAGCTGAATACTGCAATAATCAGTGAACAGCCCCACTTCTGACCTCATGATGGCGGGAAGGTCATTGATGAAGCAGCTGAAGATGGTTGGACCTAGCACGCTGCCCTGAAGAACTCTTGATGTCCTGAGGCTGAGATGATTGACCTCCAACAACCACAACCATCTTCCTTTGTGCTCGGTATGACTCCAGCCAGTAGAGAGTTTTCCCCCTGATTCCCATTGACTTCAGTTTTACTAGAGTTGCTTGGTGCCACACCCGGTCGAATACTGCCTTGATATCAAGGGCACTCACTCTCACCTATGAAATTCAGCTCTTGTATCAAAGAGCTAATCACATAAGACCGGCAGTAAATTGATGAGGATGTACTATCCATATGAATTTAAAACTGTGATGCACATCTACTGTGCAGTAAATCTTGTGAAATGCCTGTATTTATTTGTTGTGGTTGAAGAGCCCCCAATATCACAGTTTAATTCTATTTGGCTCATAATGGACAAGAATAATCCTTTTATATTGTAATTGCTGCATGCAATTGCTGGGAAGTACAAAGTAGTGGGCAACTGTGGAACAAACAAGTTAGTACTTTATAATCACTTTTTATTAAGGATATGGGAAGCTTTCTCCCGATCCTCTGGCACAACTTTACAGCCAATTAAGTACTTTGGAAGTGTAGTCACTGTTGTAATGTAGGAAAAGCAGTCGTTAAATTGCGCACAGCAAGCTCCCACAAACAGCAGTGGGATCCATGACCAGATCACCTTTTTTTGGCGTTAATTGAGGGATTATAGGTTGGACAGGACACTGGAGAGAACTCCCCTACTCTTCTTCGAATAGTGCCATGGGATCTTTTATGTCCACCTGAGGGGGCAGATGGGGCCTCGGTTTAACATCTCAGCCGAAAGACGGCACCTTCGACAGTGCAGCGCTCCCTCAGTGCTGCACTGGAGTGTCAGCCTAGATTATGTGCTCAAGACTCTGGAGTGAGACTTGAAACCATGACCTTCCAACTCAGAGGCGAGAGTGCTACCACTGAGCCAAGACTGACACCTAGTGATCCAAATTCAGACAAATTAAAAATAAAACAAAAATGTCAGTAATTCAGTAAATTTAAAGAATGGCATCACAACTATTAAGGGAGCCAATTTGATATCCTATATACATCTCTGCTCATCTCTGTATTTAGTACTATTAGTACTTTTCACTGACAAAGAGAAACCGCTTCAAATTCAGGCAATTTATCTTTTTTGTTTCTCCCCCTTCCCGTCCACCTGCTACATTCATTTTCTGTAGCGGCCTTAGCAATGAATGGTGGGCTGATAGCTAATTGTCCATTATCTAGGTAAAGACTATGACACATGGTGAAAATGTGAACGACAAACAGAAAATGCTGTAAATACAAAGCAGGTCTCTCAGTATCAGTAAAGAACATAGATTGTTTCGTGCTTTAGGTAGAGGCCCTTCATCAGTCCCTTGTGAGTGAGCAGCATTTTCAATTTTTACTGCCCATTGTAATGGTAGTCTTTGGTTAAGAAATTCATCTCCTACGCTGTCCTGATCCATTCAATTGCCTCATCAGCTAGTGTTAAGTGTTCCTCTGATTCCGAGGTAACTTTCCTCAGGTGTAAACCTGCCTGGTTTATTCCTACTTTGGAGTACCTGAATCGCAGATGTCCAAGTTAATCCAAGTGCTCATTTGAAGCAAAATGCTTCCACATTTACTGGAAAATACTGATGAAAAAGACTTAGCCAAAGATTAAGTTCTTAAGAAAATTTCAAATCTGATCAAAAGATGTAATTAGATTTTGATGTTTAATAAGCTTGTGAACTATGGTGTGGCAGGCTTCAACTTAGTTCAGTACATAAAGTTAAAGAAAATTATGAAAATGTCATCTTCTATAAATATTATAAATATCATCGGTCGGTGGAATATATTAAGAGATCCATCCAGTGATGCTGGCATAGCTAACTCGTGACAGAGAGCCCAAGAAGACATGTGGGCTTTGTCACCTGTAGATTAATTAAGACCTTCTACTGCTCCAAGGGTATGATTTGTCTCCCATTCCTGTAAAAATATTTTCCCTCTTCACCTGCTGTTGTCTTTTGCCAAGAACCATTCCACAGTTACCGGCTGACTCCCGATCCCATTCCACAGTTACCGGCTGACTCCCGATCCCATTCCACAGTTACCGGCTGACACTCGATCCCATTCCACAGTTACCGGCTGACTCCCGATCCCACTCCACAGTTACTGGCTGACTCCCGATCCCATTCCACAGTTACCGGCTGACACTCGATCCCATTCCACAGTTACCGGCTGACACTCGATCCCATTCCACAGTTACCGGCTGACTTTCGATCCCATTCCACAGTTACCGGCTGACACTCGATCCCATTCCACAGTTACCGGCTGACACTCGATCCCATTCCACAGTTACCGGCTGACTTTCGATCCCACTCCACAGTTACCAGCTGACACTTGATCCCATTCCACAGTTACCGGCTGACTCCCGATTCCATTCCACAGTTACCGGCTGACTTTCGATCCCACTCCACAGTTACCGGCTGACTTTCGATCCCATTCCACAGTTACCAGCTGACACTCGATCCCATTCCACAGTTACCGGCTGACTTTCGATCCCACTCCACAATTACCGGCTGACTCCCGATCCCATTCCACAGTTACCAGCTGACTTTCGATCCCATTCCACAATTACCGGCTGACTCCCGATCCCATTCCACAGTTACCGGCTGACTTTCGATCCCATTCCACAATTACCGGCTGACTCCCGATCCCACTCCACAGTTACCGGCTGACTTTCGATCCCATTCCACAATTACCGGCTGACTCCCGATCCCACTCCACAATTACCGGCTGACTCCCGATCCCACTCCACAGTTACCGGCTGACTTTCGATCCCATTCCACAATTACCGGCTGACTCCCGATCCCATTCCACAGTTACCGGCTGACACTCGATCCCATTCCACAATTACTGGCTGACTCCCGATCCCATTCCACAGTTACCGGCTGACACTCGATCCCATTCCACAATTACTGGCTGACTACCGATCCCATTCCACAGTTACCGGCTGACTCCCGATCCCATTCCACAGTTACCGGCTGACACTCGATCCCATTCCACAGTTACCGGCTGACTCCCGATCCCATTCCACAGTTACCGGCTGACTTTCGATCCCATTCCACAGTTACCAGCTGACTTTCGATCCCACTCCACAGTTACCGGCTGACTCCCGATCCTATTCCACAGTTACCGGCTGACTTTCGATCCCATTCCACAGTTACCGGCTGACTTTCGATCCCATTCCACAGTTACCAGCTGACTTTCGATCCCACTCCACAGTTACCGGATGACTCCCGATTCTATTCCACAGTTACCGGCTGACTTTCGATCCCACTCCACAGTTACCGGCTGACACTCGATCCCACTCCACAGTTACCGGCTGACTTTCGATCCCATTGCACAGTTACCGGCTGACACTCGATCCCATTCCACAGACAGCGGCTGACCCCTGGTACCATTACCAAGTGCAAATTCTTGGTGCTTGAGTCCAGACAGTAAGTGTTAACACTCTATACATTTATATCGCTACAAAGCACCATCTTGTAAAGACAGAAAGGGCGAAATTCAGCTCCTTTGCGCCTGCCGTTAGCGCCTCCAGGAGGCGCTAATGGGGCGCAAAGAGGTTATCGCCCGGGTGGGAGTGGGGGGGGGGCGAATAAAGCACCTCCCGTGAAATTCGGCGGGCGATGATGTCACCGCCGTGCACAGTGACCCCTTAGCGCCCCGCTGCGTCCCCTTACTGCCCCGCAGCAGAAATTCGGCTGCACCCTGCAAGGCTGCCGCGGGCGATGTCTGCACCAGCCTCGCGGGTCGCGAACCGGGCAGTATTTAAAGGGGAGGTGCGTCTGTGACCCATGCCGCCATTTTCTTCTTTTGGCTGACCTTTAAGTTGGCCCTCGGTGGCGGCCAAGCACAGCCCGGCACCGCGTCACCGCTTATAAACATACTCTGTAACTGCAGCAAGCAAAGTGAAAGCAATCTCCCTCTTGTCTTGTCCAAGACTGAGAAAAAACTGTATAAAATTATCTTCCAATATGTTACCCAACTCAGCAGGTGCTCAGCAACATAATGCTGTTACCCCTAAACTCCATGATGTGCAACTCAAAGATCTCATTTTGATTTTAAATGCTTTAAGTATGTTGATACCGTTATTATTTTTATTGTCTTGTGAAAATTTCCTTGTGTCCAACAGCATTTTCACTTTGAAACCTTTGTTTCATTCTGCTCTGTTCCCGCCTTGCTATCATCCCTTTTTGTTTATTTTTAAAAATTGAATGTAAAAATTGCATTAAATAGTGATGGCTGAATGGCAGCGGGAAAACCCTTCAGTTTAATTAATTACTTTTGTACTTATAGTTTCAGATTGTTTCTCTGAGCCCATCCAGCAAATTAAATTCCAGAATGGACCTTTTCCATACCTTATGAAATTCATGGAACTAAAAGTGGAAAAAAGAATTCACAGGACATCAAGGATGAGCAATGGGAGAGAAAGTGAAGAGATAATTCCTCACATCCATCATCCCGATTGTATTTTTAAAAAATGCGCTGTCACAACCTAGGACTGTATAGTTCCAGGACTCAGTGATGCAGCTGGCTAAAATAATAGTCTTGGTCACCAGCTGTCAAATCTGAAGCTCAAGGTTCAAATCCATTTTAAGAGAAGAAGATGAAGGTTTGCTGTCACTGATGGATTTTAAGAGCCATCTTGAGCAAAACCCTGGCAGTCTCAGCAATGTGCACACCCCAGAACTGCCAAAAGTAATTGGTAATCTCAGCTCAGCATGGCTGGATTGCAAGTGTGGAAATTAAAGATGTATCAACACATTGGAGTTGCCCGCTTGAGTAAGTCTCATCATTCACACTTTATAAATAACTTTTTATAACTACCTCACGAGTCAAGGAAATAACACAGAATATCATGTCTTCCTTCATGACAAATCTGTTGTCGGTATGAACCAAGATTAATTCAGTTTTCACAAAATTTAAACCAATTGACTTGTTTCTTTTTCCCCATTTAATGACCATTTATTTCAGATTGTTTTGCCCTTTTACCCATCAACCGTTGGCTACCATGGTGCTAAACACATTGGGGGAAATTTTAACCTGACCCAACCATTGGGAAACTGATGGAATCGGGTGGAATGCCGGTTTTACACCCAGCTTGATTTTATTCTCCATTGGGCAGGATGTAAAACTAGCATTCCACCTGATCCTGTGGGTTTCTCGCCTGGTGAGTTAGATTAAAATTACTCCAATTATTCCTCACCATGTATCTGTAGTACATCAAAATAATACAGTGGTCTAAACTTAGACACATTTTGCAATTCAAGTGAATAGCCCATTTAGCCCTTGAGAGAGGCCAGCAATCAGAAAGAAGGCCCAAATCAGAAGCTCGGGTCTTCGCTGGAAGACCGATCAGTCTCAAAATCTAAATCAAAATTCCTTCTTATGACAAACTTTTGTCTGTGCAATTTCTGTGCAAATATTCAAGCAGTAGTTGGAAAAAGGTGCGTGTGATGGTTAATGTTCTCTGCTTTGAGAAGATCAAGCTATCATCAGCTGTGTTAATGCACAAAAGCACCAGTTTTGGGAGGCTCTGCTGGAAATGCAGAGCCTCGCTGGGGGCGACGCAAGGTCCAATTCGCAAGGGAATGCATGTTACCAAGAAAATGACCTGGATGTTCGGGTCTGCACTTACGGTCAGTGCGAGTCTCATATCAGCAGATTTCATGTAGGTTTGTCACTCGCTCGATCTTGCAGCTTTCTTACTGCCTCCCTGTTGCAGTGCATGCTTGCCATTTGAAATGGACACAGTAGGAAAAAAATGTAAAAAAAAAAAACCCTCTAGAATCAATTTACTACCTGCAGGAGTGAGACTCCACAGTTTCATTGTTCCCTTTCTAGGCCTCCAAGGTTGAGCAGCATGTCAGGACTATAAATCACAGGCTCCTTATGACATGAATAATCAGCCCATAATGTCTGCGATGAGATTAATTAACGCTGCAAATCCAGCAATCCCTTGACACTCACGGGGAGGTTGAGGGTGAGCTCCCGTTTTTGTAAGGCTTACAGCAGAGTGGCACAAATCATTCAGCAATTTGTGGCGATTCGCAACTCACAGTGTATCTCTTCCTCGCTTAAAACTGCTGGGTGTTTTGCGCACTAATAATGGCGGGCACTGTGTACTTGCCATTATTTTTCCAGCAATTATCTGGGCCAATGTCATACCTCTAAGTGCCAGCCTCGATCATGTGCTCAAGTCCTGGCGTGGGGCTTGAAGCCACAACCTTATAACACTAAGGCGATAGTGCTACTAACTAAACCAAGCTGACACTTCTACAGAGAAGTGTTTAATAACAGGCCCGGTTACCCCTCCTTTTCCTCTCCTGGTCTCTTGACGCATTGGATCCTGTGTCGAGTATGATTCCACAGGTGCCAAGAGCAATCTGTGCATTGCCTATGTGCTCATTCTTCATATGTGAGCCAAGATAGTGAAGTGCAGCAAGCCGTTTAACAGCCAAGAACATCACAAATGTCAGATCTTGTCCTCACCTGACCTATCCCTATACACACTTCTGTAGCAGGCTTTGCTTAATACTAATCCGAGCGAGAACCATTGCTGATTTTCTCTTTGCTAGCCCAGATGCACTGAGATCAATTGTATTCCTTAACTGCTGCCCCAGCAGAGGTCAGATAACTCATCAGGGATTGTACCTGGGACCTTCAGGACTTGTGTGGCTTAGTATTGAACTAAGTGGTGTACTTACTTACTAAACAAAGGAGGAGCCAAGCAGGTTTCTTATCTATATGGGGATACGGTAGCATAGTGGTTATGTTACTGGATGAGTAATCCAAAAGCCTCTGCTCATAATCTGGAGACGTGAGTTCAAATCCCACTGTGGCAGTTTATGAATTTAAAGTCAATTAAATAAATCTGGAATATTGTCAGATTGTCATAAAAACTCAACTGGTTCACTAATGTCTTTTCAGGAAGGAATCCTGCGGTCTGGCCTATATGTGACTCCAGACCCACAGCAATGTGGTTGACTCTTAACTGCCCTCTGAAATGGCCTTGCAAGCCACTCAGTTGTATCAAAACACTAAAATAAGAATAAAACTGGATGGCATTGGAATTGGATATGACAAAGGCACCCAGCCCAGTTGACACTGAAAATTTGTTCTCACTAACATCTGGGGACTTGTGCTAAATTTGGTAGAGCTTGTCCCACAGACTAGTCAAGCAATAGCATGACAAATCCAATCCTGTCATACTCGCAGAATCATACCTATCAGCCAATGTCCCAGACACCTCCATCAACATCCCTGGGTATGTCCTGTCCCACGGACTGCAGCGGTTCAAGAAGGCGGCTCACCACCACCTTCTCAAGGGCAATTAGGGATGGCCAATAAATGCTGGCCTTGCCAGTGAAGCCCACAACCTGTGAATGAATAAAAATATAGACATTTTTATGAACTGTGGGATGTTCAGCTTTAATATACTAGCCCATGATGTTAGATGCCAACCCAATGCTAAGTTTGACACACTATCACTTGGCTTTCTGACACAAAGTTCAATTGCATTAAGATATGCTAATTGTCATCATTCCCAACACAGCAGACTGCTCGACTTACACTTATTTCTGACACACTATAAAACGCCTTTGCGTCTAATAAAGTGCAGTAAAGAATAATTTGACAGAAGAAAGAAATGACATTTAACCTACGGTAAGGCTTTCTTCTTTCAATATTTTTCAGCTAGTATGAAAAGCAAATCTACTTGCTTCGAACACCACTAATGCATTGCACGAATGAAGGTGTCACTTGGTTGTCTCACCTTCCTCCTACTACCAATAGAAACAGATCATGCTTAGTTGAAATGCAGCTGCTGCCTCTACACATGCTTGTTTGTTCCGCTGTTCCCCTCATCTTCCCCCAACATCAGGATTAACTTCGCTGTTTGAAGAAACAAGACACTTCAGACTGCTGCAAATGTACTTCTGTCAGAAGCAATAGTTATTGCTTTTTCTTGTCAAAATAATGTTACTGCCAGCACAAATGTCACGGTACCAGCTTCTCCCTCAGCCCGCTGTGTCACTTAGCCTGTTTATAGGATGCTTTTGATCGGGTGTACACATCACACTGAGAAATGCATTTTCAGCCTCTCAAATCTGGACTTCCAGTCATATGGCAATTCCCATCAGAAAAATGTCACGATAAACTTTTCTGAAGGCTCACTTGGGAAAGTGTGGGATTTGGGGACCAGAAATCTCCCGGATTCAATCGTCAGCCTGTGCTGAGCTATCTGATATCCATTAGGGAGGAGGTCGAGTGCCTTTGTACCCCTGGATTGGGCAGAAGAAAAAAGAAACCAGCGAGGCTGCAGCTTCTCAATATCGTCCCTGCTGGAACTTGTGCACATGTGGACACTGGGTAAGGATAGGTATATTCACACAGGAAAAATAGCTGCCTGGGCAAGATACTGGACCTGAGGAAGGAGCGATAGCTCCGAAAGCTTGTGATTTCAAATAAAACTGTTGGACTATAACCTGGTGTTGTGCGACCTCTCAAGATACTGGATGGCAGCCAATTGTGGAACCATAACAGGGCATCGATCAATGCCTTCGGGGAAGGGAGAAAACTGGAGAGAAATAGGGCACAAAAAAGTGGTTTTGTGCCCAATCGCTATGCTAATGTAGCACTATGGGTTTTGAAAATATCTGAACAATGATTGATTGCCGACACCAGTAATTACCTGAACACACAAAGCACTTATGTTGGATCTGTATACAAACAGAATTTGACCTAATTAATAATCGTAAAACAAACAAGAGCCACGGCAGCGAAACACATACAAACAAACATGAATCATGAGGCTGCAATGGCTCCTCCGATTACAGATGTGCTTCCCAAGAACATATTTTAACAAGTTAATTTTCTGCATGTCATGCTTGCTGTCAAAATTGTTTTATTTTAAATTTTTAAAAAAACCTGACAGCAGTGAAGAAGGTACCATATGAGCAATATAATGAAATCTGACTTTGAGTGAAGGTTTACAGTGGTATGCAAGTATTATCGATTCCTTACATGATCTTAAACATGATTGCAGTAAAGAAACGTTGCAGTAAATGATCCCAAAATATCCCAATTAAACAGAAAGATAAAACATTGCAGCAGACGGTATAATAAATTGTTGTTTCCTTAATTAAATGATAACAGTTGATGAAGGGTATACATCTGAAACGTTAACTTGTCTTTTCTCGTTACATTACATAGAATTGCATAGTATTTACAGCACAGAAACAGGCAATTCGGCCCAACTGGTCCATGCTGGTGCTTATGCTCCACACGAGCCTCCTCCCACCCTACTTCATCTCACCCTATCAGCATTTCCTTCTATTCCTTTCTCCCTCATGTACTTATCTAGCATCCCCTTAAATGCATCCATGCTATTCGCCTCAACTACTCCTTGTGGTAATATGTTCCACATTCTAACCACTCTCTGGGTAAAGAAGTTTCTCCTGAATTCATTTATTGGATGTATTAGTGACTGCCTTATCTTTATGATCCCTCGTTCTGGACTCCCCCACAAGAGGAAACATCAGTGCTGACTGACCTGGGAATTTTCAGCAATTTCTCATTTTATTTTTGATCTCAATTGTACCTGATGTGTTCACAACAGATACGATGGGGGTGAAAGACCAATTTCAGTGAGAAAATTAGCATTTTAGCATTTAGCATTTAGCATTTTAAAAGAAAATATTATTCTTTGTATAGAGTTCCACATGCAAAGCTCAACATTAGCATCGTTGTTGGGTCAAAATTCTGGAATTCCCTATGATTATCATTATAGAATCATAGGGGGGGAATTTTAACCCTTTAATTTTAATCAGAGGGCGGGATGTTAAAATGTAAAAAAATCTGAATCCCGACCCCAACCCGCCCACTTCCGGTTTTATCGTAATGGGGATGGGGGTCAGGCAACCAACCTGCTCGCAGGAAGTGGGTTGGCAATTTAAATATTATAATGAGGCTGGGATCCTCACATTTAACCACCATTTTAAATTTAACCCTGGCCGGCTGGGTTTCCCGGGCCTCAGGAAAGCCGACGGCTAAAGGGAGGCAAGGACTGGTGGATCCAGGAGGTAAATGCCTTTCCATTTACCTGCTGGATCCAGCTTACCTGCTTCACCCACCCCTCACGATCAGACACCTCCGCCGACCCTTCCGATCGCCTCCATGAGGCCTCCAATCTCACCTCCCCACCCCCCGATATTTCTGATCTCCCCCCTGCTCTGGCCTCCGATCTTCCTTGTGGCCTCCGGACTCCGATCACCCCGGCCTCCGCTCTCCCCTGTGTTGCCCGGCTCATGACTCCCGATCTTATTCCACCACCCCCAGCCTCCCCGATGTCTCCCTCCTTCCTCTCCCCTCCCCAGCTGCGGCCTGGTGCTGAAGGCCTACCTGCCCAACAGCCAGCCTCTCAATCTGGCTGGCTATGGCCAGGAAACGGAGAGAAAAAATGTTAATCAGGCCCTGCTGTTAAAATCGGCAGTGCCTGAGGGAAACCCGTTCTTCTGAGTTTCCCGACCTCAATCCAGCCCCCTGCCCCCCACTCCCCCACCATCCGGTTCCCTCTCCGCCTCCGAGTTAATATCCAGCCCATAGAATCTTACACCACAGAAGGAGGCTATTCCGCCTGTCGTGCATTTGCTGGCTCTTTGAAAGAACAGTTGTACTTAGTCCCACATCCCCGTTTTTTTGTTCGCAACCCTGTAAGTTCCTCATCCTCAATTACCTGTCCAACTCCCTTTTAAAATTATTTATGGAATCAGCTAACACCACCTTTTCAGGTAGAGCGTTCCAGGTCCCGACAACCCTCTGAGTGAAAAAATGTCTCCTCGTCTCCCCTCTAGATCTTTTGCCAATGATTTTGAATCTATGACCTTTGGTTATTGACCCACTCGTCAGAGGGAATAGTTTTTCTCTATCTACTCTATCAAAACCTCTCATCAACTTGAAAACCTCTATTAGATCACCTCTTCTCTGTTCCAAGGAGAACAGTCCTAACTTTTCCAACCTCTCCTCATAGCTGAAGTCCCTCATCCCTGGTAACATCCTGGTAAACCTCCTCTGTATCCTTCGGAAGGCCTTTACATCTTTTCTTAAGTGTGGTGCCCAGAATTGTCCACAATAATCCGGCTGAGGCCTAACCAGTGATTTATAAAGTTCGAGAATGATCTCTTTGCTTTTATATTCTATTCCTCCATTCATAAACCCAAGTAACCCATTTGCTTTTTAAACCACTTCATCAATGCCTTGCAACCTTTAAGGATTTGTGTATATGGACCAAGGTCTCTCTGCTCAACTACATTTTTCAAAATTGTGCCATTTATAGTATAATGTCTTTCCATATTAGTCCTCCCAAAGTGCATCAGTTCACACTTCTCCACATTGAACTCCACCTGCCATGCTTCTGCCCATTTCACCACCCTGTCTATGTCATCCTGAAGCCTATAACTATTCTCATCACTCTCTACTACTTTGCCAAGTTTTGTCTCATCTGCAAACTTTATAACTGCTGCTATCTACACCCGATTCTAGGTCATTTATAAAAACCTGAAAGAGTAATTGACCCAAAACTGACCATTGGGGAACACCACTGCAACTCACCTCCCAGTCTGAAAATCATCCAGCCACCACCACCCTCTGCTTCCTGTCACTGAGCCAATTTTGTATCCATACCGCCACTTTCCCCTTAATTCCATGAGCTTCCATTTTCTTAATAAGCCTCCCATGTGGCACTTTGTCGAATACTTTCCATTACAACATCTACTTCCCTATCTTGAACAAACCTTCTCTATTACCTCATCAAAGAATTCAATCAAGTTAGTCAGACAGAATTTACCTTTAACAAATCCTTGCTAGCTCTCCTTGATTAACCTATGCCTTTCCAAATGAAAGTTTATTTTGGCCATGATAATGGTTTCCAATAACTTCCCCACCACTGATGTAGACTGACTGGCCTGTAGTTTCCTGTTTATCCCTCTCCCCTTTCTTGAATTGTGGTATGACATTAGCAACCCTCCAATCCTCCGGCATCACTCCTGTATCCAATGAGGATTGAAAGATTGTGACCAATGCCTCTGCTATTTCTACCTTTGCTTCCTAGGTGACCTAGGATGCATTCCATCTGGAACAATTATCAGTAGGGGCGCCCCAACTTTCATGGGCGCATCATCGCCACCAGGACTGTGGTGGTTCAAGGAGATAGACCACCACCACCTTCTCAGGGCAACTAGGGTCGGACAATAAATGTGGTCCTGCCAGCATCAACTACCTCACAAAAACTAATGATTCAAAAAGCTTGAAAGCAGTATCTGTTCATACTGATGTGGCAGACGCCAGTTACATTGCAGGATCCACATTACTCTGGCCATGGAAAAGAGTCTTGCTCACTGCCATTCAAGGGATATGTAGCAAATGCGGGTAAATGGGGTTGAGGTACAAATCAGCCATGATCTAATTGAATGGCCGAACAGGCTCAAGGGGCTGAATGACCTCATCCTGCTCCTATGAAAACCAGTTAAATATTAATCTTAACCAAGATCTGATGGGACAGTCAGCTCTCTACCAACCTCAAATGAGTTTTCAAACATTAATTTTTGATGCTCCCAGACAGTCCGTTGAGACCACCTGGAAACTTTTTAAGCTTTAAGGTCAGTTACAATCTTACTACAGCAAGTGTGAAGTCTTGTCGCACGCTCAGACTAGCTGCCTAACTGCTATTCATGTGACTTCACAGCCGAATTAGACTTTACAGGTTGTGTCAATGTGAAACCAAAACCAACTTGCCTATATGCCTTTTTGAACAGTATCATTCCTTTCTTTCAACATAAACACCTCACGTTCTTGCATGGATAATGGTTTATGCTGCCTCTTTCTGTATAAACAAGAACTTTGTTTCATATAGCAGCTGCAACAACAATTTATATAGCACCTTGAACCTAAAAAAGACACTTTATGGGTGGGGAGTTGGGGCAGGGTGAATAAATAGCAGTAGTTAAGGGAACAGATGTTGAGTCATGAAGGGGGAGATTAGGTGGCGCGACCAAAAGCGTGATTTGGAGTTGGAGAGAAAAGCAAAGTGGCAAAAGGATTTAGGGTGGAAGCATCAAACCATAAACCATGATAACTATTATTTTGCAATGTTCAACAATTATTATTGCTCGACAAACCTGCGATGGCTGTATCAGAAGTGAGCTTGTATACCACAAAGAGAATAACAAAAGCAAGAGTCTTCACAAAGTGATAAGTTAATTGAATGGTTCAAGTGACAACAGAAACTGCAAGTTCACAGATAAATATGTCCATTTTCATACATAAAATGCACCAAATGACAACAAATCACATCAGCAAACTGTCTTACTTCATTGCTTCGTGTCATAAGTTTAGAATTTGAAAATTCCCAAATTGAGTCCACATTTAATCACAGTATTAATACCACGAGCAAACTGGTCAGTATCACAATGTTTCCTGCTGTTCCGAAAAATGTTTCACCAATTCGAGCTGCAGCCACAATTTATGAAGCATTCGGACATCCCAATTACTTTACAGGGTTAACTTGAGTGGCAGGCGAGCAGGAGCAACCCTGTAATTTGAATGTAGCAATGCCTGTGCTACTGGAAGGACTAATGCTCCCCTTGAGTGAAGGTTTTGTGGCGTTCCTTTCTGATCATTGCCAGCAGTGGCAAATATAGCCAGCACCCTGTGTCCAAGGTCACAGGATGCTGTGACCAAGGACAGGTCAAGCGCTTCAGGTCATCCCAACCAAGGAAGGGCCAAGAAGGGGATACGGCTCGAGGGGCTGAATGGCCTACTCTCCTGTTTATGTTCCTCTGGCATCCCAAAAAATCCCAGCTAGACATGTTTACAATTTCACTAGAGATACCAGAGAAAGTCTTCATAAACCCATTTATGATGTTGCTTCACATCATGACTAAGGGAATTATTACCCCATAGTCATATTTTAGTTTAAAAAAAATGATTTTATACCTGGAGGAAGAAACACTTCTGACTCTTCCATAAAACTACAGATCTGCTGCAGGAAAAATGCAAACCCACAGATATTCTTGAATCTTAATATGTAAAATTCAAAAACACCAAAGATTAAAAGTTTATATCAGTTATACTTAGTAGTATAATTACACAGATAAATTAGTTCAACTTGTTTGACTTCTGGGTCTTGAGGCCTTCTCCCTGTTAGCTCATGTCCTACATGAAATGAAGTTTGCACAGAATCAATTCAACAATGGAAAAAGTTCCACAGCACAGATCCCCCCACAAATTGGCAGACAAATGAGTCAGAAAGGTCATACGGATGATGAGTGTCGGAAATGGAAATTCATACTGGTGCAAACAGAAATGTCCTGAGGTTGAGGCAGAGAAGAGGCAATTTAACCCTGCATCTAAAAAGGAAAGAACCTGCACTTTTCAAGTCCTCTGGGTATCCCAAAGTGTCTCAGAGTGAATGCATTCATTCTGAATTCCAGTCCCTGTTGCTATGTAAGCAAACATGGCAGACAAGTTGCACACAGCAAGGTCCCCCAAACAGTAAATGAATGAATGAATGACCACCCAACTAAATTGTTTTTGATGGTGTCGCTTGATGGGGGAATGTTGGCCAGGACACTGGGAAGACTCCCTGCTCCTCTTCAAATATTGCCATTAGATCTTTAATGTCCATCTGAGTAGTTAATATCTCATTTGAAAGAGAGAGGCGTCAATATTACTGCCCACCTCCCCGCCCACAATGGGCGGGAGAGGTTTGGAGGGGGAATTAAAAAGTGAACTGCGCGGAACGTGACCCCAACACGCCGCACACATAGCCGCAGCCATTTTTACGCTGACGGATATCGGGGCAT
Source organism: Squalus acanthias (assembly GCA_030390025.1). Taxonomy (NCBI): domain Eukaryota; kingdom Metazoa; phylum Chordata; class Chondrichthyes; order Squaliformes; family Squalidae; genus Squalus; species Squalus acanthias. The sequence continues at coordinate 20,813,348 of CM059433.1, read as the reverse complement.
CTGAATGTCCAGGCGCGGAGAGGTAGGATGCTTATCAACTTATTTAAATCGGGCTCCCACAGTGCAATTGGGAGCGCGATTTGAAGTTAACTGCTGCTGCGCGGGAACTCGGCAGTGAAATGGAGGCGAGAGCTGCCAGCTCCCCAAGGCAAGTGGCTCTTTCAGCACTCCTTATGGGTCAGGAGGAGCAGGAGCGGTCTCCACCAGGCCCCGCAAGGAAGCCTTCGCCCTCCCCCAGCCCACATTGCCAGCCTGCTCCCTCCAGCCCTAATCTCCAGCTTCCCCCCAGCCCTCCTGATTGCAGGCCTCCCCCCACCTCCCCCCCACTCCTGATTACCGACTTCTCCCACCCCCCCCCCCCACTCCCGATTGTCAACCTCTCCAACCACCCAGTCCCGATTGCAGGGTATCATCCCCAAGGGTCCCCAACTGCGACCTCCAGCCGCTGGTGGCTCCTCCCACCCGGCGGCCAGCCTGTCCATTTGGCTGGCTGCTGGGCTGGAGGCGGAGCTACAAGATGTTCCTGAGGTCCTGCTGTTAAGATCGGCAGGCCCTCTGTGTTCACGGCCTTGCCGGGTTTTTCGCCCATTTTCAACCTCACCTGCACCCTCCCTGTAAATATCAGGACCAGCATCTCTGACAATGCAACGCTCCACCACTGAAGTGCCAGTTAAGATTATGTACTCAACTTGATAGTGGGGTTCTAACTCACAGGGCTGGATTTTGTCTTGGGGTCGGGTTGGGGTCGTGTTACCCAGATTTCGTGTTGCCCCCCCGACTGCAGATTAATGTGGATGAATGATGCAATTTTCACTTAATTGGGCAATGTGGGAACCCATGAACCAATTAGTGGTTTGAGTCTGAAAGTCGCCTCTGATGATGTCATCATTGCAGGTGAGAGACTGACTGGTTGGTCTCAGAGACTGCCTGGCTTTTGCTGTGAGTGGACCTGGATGCAAAATATGAGAGAGAGAGATAGAGAAGAGAGAGAGAGAGATAGAGAGAATTTTTTTTCCAACCAAGTCCTCCCAGGCAGTCAGAGGCGACTTTCATACATAATACTACTACTACCTTCATCACATCTCCATTCTAATAGTGGACCTGCAGCTGATAGTCAGCTATCCACTTGTGCTCCCACCAGGTTTCACTGCAGTGTTTCACATCAGGCGTACTTCACGTCGGAAAAGGGTTAAACTAGCTAAAATGTTTCAAAATGGCATTACAGAGCCAATTTAGAGCTTGTTAAGGGCTTTAATGGCCTCTCCCGCCTCTTGGAGGCGGGACGGAGTCGGGAACCCCGCGACCGATTTTGTCAAAATTGCGTGGAGGCGGGATGGGGTCGGGAACCCCGACCCTGCAACTTTAACCCCCCACACGCCTCCAAACCCGACTCCACGGGTCATTGAAAATCCAGCCCATAGTCTTTTGACTAGCCCATATTGTGTCAGAAATGACAATGTTAATGCTAACACTGAGTACATATAGAAAAGTACTCTACACCTTAACAGACCCAAAATTTCACCACTGGTTAGTAACAGAGAGAGATAGCGACAAATAAATATGTGGGCAGTCTGTCAGCCAGCCAGCAAGGTCGAGGGAGGAAGCCTGGACTAGTGAGTGGAAATTCATTCATCTCAAGCCTGGAGCTGGTCAGGCTCAGCACCAAAATAGGGGTAGTGGGATCCCGACCTACTAATCTGAATAGTGTAGATTATTTTTATTATTTTTCTTGTTCCCAAGAAAAGATAGTTGAATCAAGGTGGGATTCGATTACATCTGTTACTCAGAACATCGACTTGCTGCCTGTAAAATAAAGTAGATCAACGATTCGTACCTGGCCTCATCTCACCAAGTATTTTAGTCCGCCTTTGGAATGACTGAAGAAGCGCATGTGAGGGAGTATGTGAATGACAGGATATCCATTTAAGATCACAAGCAGTTCCTCTTGTTAAATCCATGGCTTATGTTATCATATAGTTAGACACTGAGCAGTATGGGCACAGTATGTAATGTAAGATGCTCAGAGCATTTATGGGAGTGACCAGCACTGTTGTATGCAAGAAAAATTTCTACCATTGCAAATATTCTGAAAATAAATGATCGCATTCACCACAATTTATACACAGTAGAGGCTGTGTAATAGCTCGGGACAGAAAACAAATGAGCTGAAGGTAACTATATTTTCCTAAACTGATTGCTAAATAAATATTCAACTATGGCATTAGACAAACTTCAGTGTATACAATTGGTGAAAAAGACTTTGTTATAAATGTTATAATAATGATATCCGCACAACCCGTGCCACGCAAAGGGCTATGTTTATCTTGTTTTATGTAACTGGTACACGCTAGTTTATTGTATTGTAATTCACCGCAGAGCATGGAAGGAAAGGACTAAGAAGTAACAGTGCTGGATATCTCCATAAACACGGGGTGGGGCAGTGAAAATGGATAAAGCTCAAAAATGGGCGCGGGCACCGTGATGCACAATCTGTCCACGCCCGTTGAAAGGAGTTCAGGCAGCATGTAAAATTCGTACTGCCTACGACTTTACATGATTGCAGCGCACAGCCCAGCGCTGAACGTGCTGCTGACAGGCTGTGGGCTCAGCAGGGGGCCGAAGTTCTCGATGTTCGCGCGAGGCTAGCTTTACTTAATCTTTAAGCTTTACGTAAAGCTAGCCTGCACCTCTTAAAGGCAGTCTGCACCTCTTAAAGGTGAGCTGCCTTCTGCTGATGAAAAATATTAAAAGTCCTTCAAATGACTAACCCAAATGGCTCAACAAGCCAGTTAAAGTGAACCCAGGGTGTCGGACGCAGCACTCAAGGCCTTTGTGCAGGGGGTGAACACTGAAAGACAGGTCATCTACCCACAGGGGGCCAGGAAGCCCTCCAGAAAGAAGGATGTGGGACCAGATCGACGAGGCAGTCACTGCCAGTGTTGCCCTCAGGACCTGGCTCCAGTTCCCAAAGAAGTTTCATGACCTCAGGCGAGTGGTTAAGGTCAGTGAATGCATCTTCAAAAGCCGTCTCCTACCAACTGCACCACGAGCCTCACATGCTGCTCAATGCACGAACCTCTCATCGCTCACCTACCAACAATCTCTACCAAACACGAGGCACGCCTCACATTCCTAGCTTCGCCTCATCCCTTGGAGGAGACAGTGCTGGCCAGTCTTGGCAGGGCATGGCTGAGCCCGTGGCCAGTGGTGGGGCTGAAAGAATACAAGACGCCGATATCCTCATGCATTATCCTCCTTCTCACATCCCACTTCCCCCTCATCCCACAATATCTTCTGAATACAAGCTGCACATGGTGTAAGCATGCACCTCTTCCTTTACCCCATCCCCCACCACAACCCTACCCTTGTGCCTTCTTCATTTCAGACACCCAAGAAATCCAGCCTGCCCAGCCAGTGGTTAAACAAGAAGAGGGAGAGGAGAGTGAAGAAGAAGAAGAACCACCGCCACTCAATTTCACACTCCCAGCCACCAGCTCCTCGAGGTCGTCCTGCAAGGCCATCGGCAGTGTCCCCCACTGAAAGTCAGCAGCCTTCCACCAGCCATGCTGCAGCTATTGGGGTAGCACTGCGTGACATCAGTAGGATAGGCAAAGGCACACACAAGGCACTCACTAAGGGAATGCACAAGGGTGATTAGCTGATTTTTTGATGTAATATTGGATGCATATATGGATAAAGTTGGATTGGAAAGTTTGTTTTGTGGTGGCTTTTATTTCAGCATCGTGGCTAAGCGGACACTGTGATGGTCAGTAACAGAGGGAAGGTAAGGTGTGGGACAAATGTTGAAAGGGGAATTGGGGTTGTGTTCACTGGTACCCCAGGCGGATAATTCGATCCCAGATATCCCAGCCAGAAAGGGGTTCTCTGAGTTGCCTCCTTCCTTCCACTTCCTCCTCTTCTGCTTCTTCCTCCTCCTCCTCCTCCTCTTCTTCCTCCTCCCTCTGCAAACAGCTTGTCCCCTTTGCTGTCTCTGCTCCATCTCCATGTCATTCTGCAGCCCAAGGGGGACTGCAACTAAAGCCCCCAGGACTGGGAGCAAGTGGTGTTCTCAGAGGCCTTCCTTTAAGAGCCAAAGCCTTGCAAATGTCCAGCAGCACTCCCTGCACTCCCTACACACTTTAACAACGTTTTAAATGTCTTACACCCAGCCACTACTCAAATAAACTGTACAGGAACCAGTACAAAAGCAAACATCAAAACTTACCTGAAAGTTGCGAATGTCCCTTTAAGAAGCACTGGTTGGGGGTCTGTCATGCAGCTGAATACATATTCAGCTGTGTGTGCTTTAGAGATGGAATGCAATCGAGCGGTGACGTCCAAAACAGCAGGTCATGCGTCAAATCAGTGTTGCACGCTATTGACGTCACGATGTGACTTATTTCCATTTTTCCAGCAAGCGCGGCCGTTGCCTGCGCTGCCGACCTGCCCAAAATGGCACCCGCCGCGGTCCACACCGGAAGTGGGCAGAAGTGAGGCGGCTGCCATTTTTGCTCCAAAACCGGCTCTATCAGCCGATGCTAAGGTGCCGAATTTCACGGCCAGGGAGATTCTCGCGCTTCTCTGAAGTCCATTCACAGCTCATTGTTTACATAAGCTTTTGAGTTGCAAATAAGCAGAATCTGTATATATGCAGCTCAAGTCACACAAAAAACACATGGAAAATGGGATTTGAATGTGCTCATAAATACATTTTGCATTTATTACATTGTATTTTAAATGTAACTTTCCAAGTACTTCTGTTATGGTGCTGGTTTTACAAAAAACATTTTTACGACTTGGTAAAAAGTAAGCACAATCTTTGTGCTATTGAAAAATGGCCCATCTGACAGCAGTCACTATTGTTTCCCATCGTGCTTTCTTCTTTTGAGTAATGAATGTCCTTTGCAGTTTCTAATATGCACACACATTTTTTGTCGTAGCTACTAAATATTTTCCATATTTCTAGTGTTGAATGCAATACAGCAAACATTTTAAAGATGTACATATGCACAAAAAAACTCTTAATTTCTTTGGAAAAAATCTGTTTTAGTGTCTACGTAGGCATAGGAATGTACCTACAGTTCTCAAAGGAATAGTTTTATCTAATTCTAAATCAGCATTTAGTTAGATACTGCACGCTGCCACAGGAGAGCCCCTCTTGGATCAGAGTTTGAATCGAGCCCAGACTGGTGGTATCCGACAAGCTCTGAGGGTCCAAAGCACACAATTATTGGATCTGGCTCCACAATGGCACCTCCACACAGAGAAGCCAGTATGACACCATTAAAAATGGAAATATCACACTGATACAGCAGAGACCACTACTCTGAAATTGGCACTGATACAGCAAATATATGCGCATGAACGCCTTATTTGTAATCTGCATAAGTAGAGATATGCACGACAACTTTAAACTAGGTTTTTCATGTAGGCAACAAGCTGTGGCACAGTGATAGCACTCTCGCCGCTGAGTGTTAGTTGTGGGTTCATAGTCCCACACCTGAGACTTGAGCACAAAATCTAAGCTGACACTCCAGTGCTGTACTGAGGGAGGACTGTACTGCAAGAGGTGCCGTATTTCGGATGAGATGTTAAACCACTGGAGTCTACCCTCTCAAGTGGACATAAACGATCCCACGGCACTATTTCGAAGAAGAGCAGGGGCATTCTCCCTGGTGTCCTGGCCAATATTTATCCCTCAAGTAGCATCACTTTTTTTTACAGATTATCAATACACTTTTATAGATTATCTGGTCATTATCACCTTGCTGTTTTTGGGACCTTGATGTGCGCAAATTGGCTGCCGCGTTTCCTACGTTATAACAGTGACTACACTTCAAAAAGTACTTAATTGGCTGTAAAGAGCGTTGGGACGTCATGAGGTCTCGAAAGGTGCTATATGAGCCCAAGTTCTTTCTTTCTTTTTATTGTTGTCATTGAGCAAATTGTAGGTGAGAATTGCTTGTCAGCAACGTACCAGAAGCACAGGCTCACACCAAAGTGGCAAACCTTCCACAGTAAAATAACAAAGGAAAACTGCAGATACTGGAATTCTGAAACAACAACAGAAAATACCGGAATTACAAAGCAGCTCGGTCAGCATCTGTAAAGGAGCGAAAGAGATCATGACAATTCAGGTCTGTGCCCTTCAACAGAACTGATAACGGGCACACACCCAAAAGGTTATAACGTGTTTGTTTCTCTTTGCAGATGCTGACTGTCCTGTTGTGTATTTCCAGCGTTTCCTGTTTATATTCCAAGCAAACCCTCCGTAATCCCTAATAATCACACCCAGAGCTAAGAGAAATGTCAGCAAGGACATTTGCGAAATTTATGAGGCTATGTATATTTTACGAGTGACATATATTAAAATGGATTACACGTTTGAGCCAAAAGAAGTGACAGTCAATCCTATTGAGTCGTGCTTGCCCAGTCTGAGGGCTTCAAATTATCTTTGGTAGTGATGGTTTAGTCAACACTTCAGAGCAATGCCAAGATGCTTCCTTTATGTAATTTATCACAGAAAGATTTTGGTGCATTTCTCTTACGTTATACACAGCATGAGCCACTCATCAGTAACAATGATACTTTGATTGTTTTCTGATTGAAAGAAAGAAAGAGAGACTTGCATTTATATAGCGCCTTTCACAACCACCGGACGTCTCAAAGAGCTTTACAGTCAATGAAGTACTTTTGAAGTGTAGTCACTGTTGTAATGTGGGAAATGCAGCAGCCAATTTGTGCACAGCAAGGTCTCACAAACAGCAATGTGATAATGACCAGATAATCTGTTTTTTTTGTTATGTTGGTAGAGGGATAAATATTGGCCAGGACACCAGGGATAATAATGGTAATAACGGTAAAATAATGGGACTCAAGGCGGATAAATCACCTGGACCTGATGGCTTACATCCTAGAGTCTTGAAGGAAGTGGCGGTAGGGATTGTAGATGCATTGGTAATAATTTTTCAAAACTCCCTGGATTCCGCTAAGGTCCCGGCAGACTGGAAAACTGCTAATGTAACACCCTTATTTAAAAAGGGCAGTAGACAGAAGGCTGGTAACTATAGACCGGTTAGCCTAACATCTGTGGTAGGTAAAATTTTGGAGTCCATTATTAAGGAAACAGTAACAGGACATTTGGATAATCATAATTTAATAGGACAAAGTCAGCATGGTTTTACGAAGGGGAAGTCATGTTTGACAAATTTGCTGGAGTTCTTTGAGGAAGTAACATATAGAGTGGATAAAGGGGAACCAGTGGACGTAGTGTATTTAGACTTCAAAAAGGCATTTGACAAGGTGCCACACAAAAGATTATTGCTTAAGGTAAAAAATCATGGGATTGGGGGTAATATTCTGGCATGGATAGAGGATTGGCTATCTAACAGAAAGCAAAGAGTTGGGATAAATGGTTCATTCTCAGACTGGCAATCAGTAACTAGTGGTGTTCCACAGGGGTCAGTGCTGGGTCCCCAACTCTTCACAATCTATATTAACGATTTGGAGGAAGGGACCAAGTGTAACATATCAAAATTTGCAGATGATACAAAGATGGGAGGGAAAGTAGTGAGTGAGGAGGACATAAAAAACCTGCAAGGGGACATAGACAGGCTAAGTAAGTGGGCAGAGATTTGGCAGATGGAATACAACACTGGAAAGTGTGAGGTGATGCACTTTGGCAGGAAAAATCCTAGAGCAATTTATTATCTTAATGGCAAGAAACTGGAGAGTACTGAAGTGCAAAGGGATCTGGGGGTCCTGGTGCACGAAACTCATGGGGCTAAAAATTCAGTATTGCTCCATTTGGGGCGCTAACCTCGCCGGGGCGCGACTTTTAGCGCCCCGAAAAAATTAGCGGCCCCGCGCCGGAACTTCAGTGGTTGCGCCCCAAGAGGGAAGCGGGGCGCAACTGGAAGCACCCCGCATCCCTCTTGGGGCGCTGCGAGTGAATATCCTGGCGCTACGTGCCGCAGCGCCACGCGCTGCGGCACGTCGCGCCGCGGTATTGCAGGCCTTCCTCCCCTTCTTAAAGGGGAGGGGCCTTGCGCAGCGCGAACCGGGGCCCAGCTGGGCTCCCAGGGATCGGGAGTGCCGGCAAAAGAGCCCGGCACTCAAGAGAAGTGCCGGGCTCTTGGAGCGCAGCCGGCACTTCACGGTGGGGGGGCTTCACGGGGGCCGGGGACAGCAACGGGGGCAGGTGCTGGCAGGCGGCCAGCAACAAAAATGGCCGCCTGCCACCTCCCCTTTAAATATCGCCGCCCCGGCCGCACGTACGCCCCCCTGAACCCGTCGGACATAGCGTCTGGCGGTAAATCAGGGGGCGCGACTGAAGATCACGGCCGGGGCGCGAGCGGGGCGCTGCGCACGGCGATGACGTCATCGCCGGCGGCGCAGCGCCACAGGGCGCTACCGGCTGCCGCCGCCGCTAACCTCCCACTAAATTTTTCGGGAGGCGTGGGCGGCGCTGCGCCCGGGCGTTAGCTGCTTTACGCCCCATTAGCGCCCATTTAAGGCGCTAACGGGAGGCGCAAGCAGCTGAATTTTTCCCCCAAAAGGTTAGTATGCAGGTGCAGAAAGTGATTAAGAAGGCAAATGGAATGTTGGCTTTCATTGCTAGGGGGATAGAATATAAAAATAGGGAGGTATTGCTTCAGTTGTACAAGGTATTGGTGAGACCGCACCTGGAATACTGCATACAGTTTTGGTGTCCTTACTTAAGGAAAGACATCCTTGCTCTCGAGGCAGTGCAAAAAAGGTTCACTCGGTTAATCCCGGGGATGAGGGGGTGGTCATATGAGGAGAGGTTGGGTAGATTGGGACTCTACTCATTGGAGTTCAGAAGAATGAGAGGCGATCTTATTGAAACATATAAGATTGTGAAGGGGTTGGATCGGGTGGATGCGGGGAGGATGTTCCCGATGACGGGTGAGACGAGAACTAGGGGACATAGTCTTAGAATAAGGGGCTGCTCTTTCAAAACTGAGATGAGGAGGAACTACTTCACTCAGAGGGTGGTAGGTCCATGGAATATGCTGCCACAAAAAGCTGTAGAAGCTACAACATTAATTAAATTTAAAACAGAAATAGACAGTTTCCTAGAAGTAAAGGGCATTAAGGGTTACGGGGAGCGGGCAGGAATTTGGACATGAGTCTAGGTTCGGATCAGTCATGGCCCTGTGGGTAGTGGAGCGGGCCCAGGGACTGTGTAGCCTGATTCTGCTCCTATTTCGTGTGTGCAATTCTGTTAGATGCAGGAGATGGTTCTGTGATAGATAGTAGATTGGCGGTTAGGATCAGATCAGCCATGATCTTATTGAATGGCGGAGCAGGCTCGAGGGGCCGATTGGCCTACTCCTGCTCCTATTTCTTATGTTCTTATGTTCTTATAACTCCCCTGCTCTTCTTGGAAATAGTGTCATGGGATCTTTTACGTCCACCTGAGAGGGCAGACGGGGCCTCGGTTTAACATCTCATCCGAAAGACGGCACCTCCGACAGTGCAGCACTCCCTCAGCACTGCTCTGGAGTGTCAGCCTAGATTTATGTGCTCAAGTCCCTGGAGTGGGACTTAGAACCCACAACCTTCTGACTCAAAGGCAAGTGTGCTACCCACTGAGCCACAGCTGACACTCCAACCCTGAAATCCTGAAATAAATCTGAACTGCACTGGAGTGCCAAAGGAGTTGTCTGTACAATCGCAGAATTTTAAAAAGAAATGGATAGCAGTAAGAAAGCTATGCATAAAAAAGTTGCGGTGACAGTGGGTTAGGGAGGTGAAAATTCAGCCATTATTCCTGCCCCTGATTGTTAACCTTTGAATTCTGCTGGAAAAGCCTGTTGGTGTGGTGGCCAGGTGAGGACAGGTTTGTGCTCAGCTGCGAAGTCCCGCAGTTCAATAGCCTACTGACCTTCATTATCTAGACTCACGCTCGAAGAATGCCCACCTGAGTGAGGTTCTGGTGAAATTGTACCGCAGCATGAGTCAGTACTTTTAGGAGAGGATGGGCTGAAGATTGGAGAGACGAGAGTGTATGTACTGTGTGTGTGTGGATGTGCGTGCATGTGTACGCGTGTGTGGGGGTGGTGAGGAATAAATATATTCGGCCAAAACTTCGGCACTTGCCGGGTGAGTACGCACTGTGTACTCACCCGCAAGGCCTCCTGAAGTGCCGGTTTCCTGCATGCACTGCGCATGCGCGGGAAACCGGAACTTCCGGTCTGGTGAAGGGGGCGGTTCATAGGTGAACCGCGTGCGCGGTAGAGGCTGCGCGCACGCAGCAAACTTAGGGTTTTTTTTCAGGTTTCTCCGGGAGGGTAAGTATTGAAGAACCTGCGCTTTTAAAAAGGAGGCACAGGACCCGTTTTCAACAAGGTATGTGGTTAATTAATTATAATTTAAAAAAATTTTCAACAGGTTTATCTTTTTTAGATACTTTAAAGAAAGGTAAGTTTATTTTTAGCACTGTTAAAAAGTATTTTAATTTTTTCAAAAATTTAAATTTTTGTTTAAAGTAGTTAATTTATTTAACTTATAGTTATTTTATAAATGTGATGGTTTTTTAAAAAATGTATTTGAAGTTTAGCTGTTCTTTTGGGGCCGATTTCAATTCATAGATTTGACAGGTCTTCCTGTCAAATCTATGAATGAAAGATGGTCTGCTGCCATTGGCTCTCCATGGCCCACGTGATCCCAGGGAACGCATCGCACTAACTACGCCCCTGGGACACGCAAGCACTGCGCGCCGGCACTTGGAGCAGGCCCAGGAGCTGAAATTCCCATGGGCCCAGAGGTCAACGGCAGGCGCGGAGAGGCGAATTTCAGGGCCATTACCTAGCACAACTGGATCTTGTTTATTTTATGTTTTGTCTATGTTTACTCTCTCTTCCCGAGTCACACAATGTGCGCTAAGGAAAGGTTTATTCTGCAAACACGTGCACACAAGTATCAAGCCTCCTTGGAATGTGCATGTGTGCAGCAGATTGGAACGTTACAGACTCAGTCACCGATCTGTAGGGCTCAGGTCCGCATTAGGTAGTGCTTTTAGCCTATCCCTGGTCTCCGTAATGACTGTTAGCTTGAACAGAAATCGGTATCATTTAGGTTGCATGATTGACTCGAAAGGTTTTGTCCAATCCGTGGAAAATCCAGGTGCTTTATAGCGTAAAGCTTCAGAGTCGACTACAGGCTTTGGTGATCAGACCATTCAACATTACATTTAAAATAATGGATACCGAGGAATGAGGTACAAGATTGGAAATGAAACAAAGGATTCAGATAATACCGTGACTCTGAAGTTTATGTTGCACGAGCAAAAAACGAGCCTCCCTCCAAAACAATTGACAAATAAAGGCAAAACAAAAGATCAAAGGAATGGAAGAAATGCACACTATTCTTAAAAGTCTTGAAACTTACACCATTCATTGTTTTCTTTACTTTTCTCACCATGTCCCCTTCATGCCACATACCACTGCTAACTGATTTCGTGGAAATGATTACAAAATTATTGCACCTTGCAGAACTAAAACCTTCAAGATGTTGATGTGGCTAAACTGAATCAGTCTTGTAAGTGCAGCACATAAAGTAGTTTTTCTAATTTTCCATATATTTTACTTGCCAACAGCAACGTCCCGCTCTCGTCCCGCAGTCTTCGATTTTAACCTGCTCTACTGAGCCGGTGGGAAGGACGCCCGTCAGAAACTGCCAGGGTCCTTTTTTAAATATGCAGATCAGGCTGCGATAATGTCATCGGGGCCCAACTGCTATTTTAACCATTGGCTTGAGTGGGGAGGCAGTCGTGGCTTTCCTCAGCGAGCAGGAAGAGGAGCTGTGGCCAGAAGAGGCCCAAAGTGGTGAGGCGGTGTTGTTGGAGTGCTCCTCCGGGCCACACCACCAATGTTTAGGCCTCCCCTGCCTCCCAGACCTCCTTTTCATGAGATTTACCTGAGTTCCGGGGACTGTTCCTTTGGTCTCCAGCACTGACCTCCTGTTGTCCCACATTGCGCTCCCGCCCATGGCGTCGGCCGGGCGACTGACCAGGGGGCAGGCAGATGTTAAAATCACCCAGGCCTCACGCTGCAGAGGTCAGGACGATTTGACACCTGCCTTGAAACCCCCCCCACCCTCGCCCGATTCTCGCCCCATGTTAAAATCGGAGCTGATGTCCCTCTTCGGCTGCAGTAATACCAATTCACTTTTTATCTGTTCAGCCACATGAATCCCTCACTTGACCAGCCCTCGGTGTCACAATGTAGAAAGGGAAGCTGATAACAGCAAACAGTTCTCAAGTGCTTCCTCAACGTTCTATCCCACTGTCACACTGAATCAGCTCTTTAAGTGCAACAGTTTATTCACATCTAAGCTTTGCAAGCCGCAATGTGGCGGATCTCATTCATTTTTGACTCAGCAGTAGTGACAGATCGAAATGATTTTGTTTTGATTGCCTTTAGAAAAGGTGAAAGAATGACTGATGAAAAGATCCTTCAGAAATTAGGAAGGAATAAGCACAGCTGGAAATGGACGTGGAATAAAAGTGGTTCGAATTTTGATGCTGCACTTGGCAGAGAGTTGCGATGAAATTAAACCAATTAAGCCCAGCCATTCACCCTTAGAATAGAAAGGTTATGATTTCCCAGTCTGAAGCCCAGGTGTCCCCTTTTTGTTCTGCAGAGTTTCCTCTGATGGCAATCGTACAAGCGTCGCAACCTTGTAGCATAAACCAACCAACACTCTAATCCCCAGAATTGTTGTCAGCGGTGAACATAATTACAGCATGCTGGTTCCTTTCTGGGGTCTGACCAGAGGTGGGATTAACCGCCAGCCACCTGCACAATCCTGTGATGTGGTTTCGGTTTTACAGGCAAGTACAGATTGTCCCTCATCATCAGGGGAGGTCTGTGGCTGACTGACAAAGCTACAAGATTCCCGAATGACAATAGTATTAAAGTGTCATTCACAATGAAAGAAAGACTTAACATACATAATTATCATGTGCGTGCATATTTCCCGTTCCAGTCATATCTCGCTATCGTTTATTCGGCACATTAAGAACCATCATATTTTACTGAGCCACGTCCAATGTTCAGTAATATAAAAGCTCAGTAAGATCAAAAGGGATACGTGAGACTGGATTGAGTTCTATCCTTCGAGGTGGCTGTGTAAAATCATTGATTATCTAATTCTCCATGTTATCCCTTTTCTATCTGAAACACAGAAAGACTGCACCGAGTTCTGTCTTTTTAGTGTTTGTGCAGCAGAAATTCCAGGGCAATTGGATGTTTTTGTGCCACTGTCTTTCATTCAGCTTCTTGGTGATGTTGAAGTTTGGCCGTCTGCCACTGGTGCTGGGATAACATTTTAAGAACATAAGAAAAAGTCAAGAATAATGGAAGGTCATTTGGCTCATTTGTAGTTCATCCCTTTAAGTAGTCTACTCATGTTTCTGCAAAACCCTCCATCACCTTTTCTGGCAGATTATTTCAAAGCTGGATCACCTTCTGACTAAATGTTTCTTTTATCCAGAAGATGTTTTTTTTTAATTTACTTCCTTCTAATTTAAATTGATGTGCTCTTACCCTAAAGTCATATCTTACCTTGAAATAAAGTCTGGGGCGGCCTTAGTACTTTATGTACCTCAGTGAGGTCCCTTCCTTCAGCCGGAGTTCAACCCTGGATTTTATCAGCAGCCTGTCCTGGGAGACCTTGTCAAAAGCTTTCTGAAAGTTTATTTAAATATTATTGGTAATGTTGCAAAGAAGTTGAGGAAGTTTGTCAAGCAGCACCTTTGCCTTTTAAATCCAGTTCTGGCTGTTTCTTGTTAAACTATTGCTATATAGGTTCACATCTTGAGAGTTCTGGCTCTGACACAGGAGGATATTGGTGTAATTTATGTTAAAAATGTGACTATAAGTTAAAAGTAGCTCTCAAGGAGTTAAACTCACTCAACAACAGAGCTAGGAAATGTAGATTATGGTTCAGATAAAGCATCTAAACTAAAGAGCTTTAGACATTGTGGCCCCAATGACAACAGGAGTAACAGGGTTGCGGGAAGGGTGCGTTGGGGCGTTGTTGGAGTTTTAGAGGCCAAGAAACCCGGAAGTGCGGGTTTCCCGGAGGTCCTGCCGAATTTAAGCAAGTGAAAACCAGAAGGTTAACCAAAAAAAGAGCAAAGCAGCCAAGTAGCACAGGGTGATGTGGCATGATTTATTAAGCTTATCATGTAAGCGGAGAGAAGGAAAGTTAAATGAAGTAAGTGCGATTTGATTACAACTACTACTCTGTACATTCACCTGCCATCTGTAAAATAAAGCAGTTTAACTATTCACATCTAACCTCATCACACTAAAGTGTTTCTGTGCATCCAGTGAAAGACTTGCGAAATGCATGCGAGAACAAAAGGCACAATATCCAGTTCAGGTAAATGAGGGCGTTCAATTTTTACCCCCGGGTTGTGTTATCATATTAGATATTGGGCAGTATGGGCACAGTCCTGAACTTAAGATGTGGGGACCGGTAACAGGAGCGACTAGCACCACTGAACCAGAGAGAATATCGAAGCCAGACCTGAAATTTATAATACCTCTTCAGTCTACACTTTATCCACTATTAATATTAGCCTAACAGACCTGGGCCAGGTTTGTACTTTTCTTAAACTAAATACTAGGTTTGCTCACATTTGCTCTCCTGAAAAACATCTCCAGTATCCAATGTTTTTTTTTCATAAGTATAGCCAGTTCCCCACAAAGTTCCTTACTAATTCCAGTTCTGACGAAAGGTCATCGACCTGAAACGTTAACTCTGCTTCTCTCTCCACAGATGCTGCCTGTCCTGCTGAGTATTTCCGGTATTTTCTGTTTTTAATTCACATTTCCAGCAATTTCCATTTATGCCCTATCTCATCTGGCCTCGACGGTTTGATGGATTAAGGGAAATGGAAACTACTGTTTACCTTTTCTAAGCAGCTTTTAAAACCCATCTAGGATATTCGTTGTACTTCAATGACTGGATAAGTATTCCCTCCCCGGTAATCATAAAGTAATTCTGCTGTTTCCCTTCCTCAACTATTCCACCACCTTGTTGGTTAGGGTTCTAGCCACTTTGTTACTGTTTTAATAGTGAAAAAAGGTTCTGTTATTATGTTTAATATCTTTTGCCATCATCATCTTTTACCCTGTTTGTACCCTAATGCCTTTTTCTAAATTTGTTTCAGCATTTTCCTGTACCAAGTCAAGTCAAGCAATGCCAATGCTCTTTTAATCAAGAAGACTCATTGTGCTCCAGGATTTCAGTGGGCAAGTACATTGGCTGATGTGTCACTAAAAGCCATACAGAATTTGAAGGTAACTAGTGGGGCACCGCAAGGATCAGTGCTTGGGCCTCAGCTATTCACACTCTACATCAATGATTTGGATGAGGGGACCAAATGTAATATATCCAAATTTGCTGATGATACAAAGCTGGGTGGGAATGTAAGTTGTGAGGAGGATGCAAGGAGGCTTCAAGGGGATATAGACAGGCTAAGTGAGTGGGCAAGAACATGGCAAATGGAATATATTGTGGAGAAATGTGAAGTTATCCACTTTGGTAGGAAAAATAGAAAAGCAGAGTTTTTTGTAAATGGTGAGAAATTGGAAAATGCTGGTGCTCAGAGGGACCTGGGTGTCCTTGTACACGAATCACTGAAAGTTAACATGCAGGTACAGCAAGCAATTAGGAAAGCAAATGGTATGTTGGCCTTTATTACAAGAGGATTTGAGTATAAGAGTAAAGACGTCTTACTGCAATTATATAGGGCCCTGGTGAGACCACACCTGGAGTATTGTGTACAGTTTTGGTCTCCTTACCTAAGGAAGGATATATTTGCCATAGAGGGAGTGCAACAAAGGTTCACCAGACTGGTTGCTGGGATGGGGGGATTGTCCTATGAGGACAGATTGAGTAGATTAGGCCTATATTCTCTCGAGTTTAGAAGAATGAGAGGTGATCTCATTGAATCATACAAAATTCTTACAGGGCTTGACAGGGTAGATGCAGGGAGGATGTTTCCCCTGGCTGGAGAGTCTAGAACCAGGGGTCACAGTCTCAGAATAAGGGGTCGGCCATTTAGGACTGAGATGAGGAGAAATTTCTTCACTCAGAGGGTGGTGAATCTTTGGAATTCTCTACCCCAGAGGGCTCAGAAGCTCAGTTATTGAGTATATTCAAGACAGAGATCAATAGATTTTTGAATATTAAGGGAATCAAAGGATATGGGGATAGTTCCGGTAAAGTGAAGATGAGGTAGAAGATCAGCCATGATCTTATTGAATGGCGGAGCAGGCTCGAAGGGCCAAATGGCCTCCTCCTGCTCCTATTTCTTATGTTCTTATGTTATGTTGGTGGGATCTCTGGTCTGTGCTGTGTTAGCTGATTGCAAATCAGGGCAACACTAGGAACATCACAGTTGGCTTCAAAGCCCATTAACTGGGAAACGCCAGGAATTATCAGCCAGGACTTTTGCTCCTGATTACTATCCAGTCACCTCTGCAGTACTGTCCAGGCTTACACATGTGGAATCATACCTTGACATAAGTCACTCACCCCTGGAGAGGAGGTGAGAAAATTGGTTGGAAAGGGGCCACCATATGGGCTTCAGCCTGACACCACTGATCAGACCACCTCAATGTTGCTGAGGCAAAGGCACTAGGCAACCAAGCCTCATGACTTGCATGGAGAAAACAACAAAATCTTGGAAATACAATAAAAAAATTAATTATTGAAAACATCTTTGTTAAATAGAGATACCCTAACCCCTTATATTTTAAACATTCAAATTACATAGAACTGCAAAGAATATACAGTACAGAAAAAAGGCCATACTGCCTAAATAGTCTGTGCTGGTGTTTATACTCCATACGAGTCTCCTCCCATTCTATTTACCTCACCTCGGCCTTTCTATTGTCTTTTCTCTCACGTACTCGTCTAGTTTCCTATTAAAAGCATCTATGCTATATGCTTCAGCCACTTCCAGTGGTCGCGACTTCCACATTCTAACCACTCTCTGAGTAAAGAAGTTTCTCCTTATTTCCCTATTGGATTTATCAGTAATCCAAACATCATTAGTAGCAGCAACAGTTTAAAAAGGTTGCTGGTTTTGCGCTGTGCTGTATATATTACAATTGCCAACAGTAATTTGTAGGGTTACCTAATTCAGTATCAAAGCTAGCAAGACACTGTGCACATAAATATTTCAATTATTCTAAAAGAGCATTGACAGCTTTCAGGGAAAAACAAAGGGAGCAGAAAGCCTGATACCTGCTGTTATGTTAAACAAACACATGCAGGGAAGCCATTACTAATCCAAGTGAATGGATCTTTCTCGTGTGTCAAGTTGAAGCACAATGACTAATGGAAAGTGGTAACAAATATTGCTAACTACCAAAAGTGGTCAACAAAGCCACTGACCTAAGGTGAGGAACTCTATAGTATTTAAATTACACTGAACACTCAAACATCTTTGCGTTGTTTTTGTTTCAGGCAAATATTTGGACACCTGAGGTGCCACATTGACGTATGTAGCTGAGCGCTGCTGGTAGAGATATCACAGTTCAACAGCAGCGATGGCATACTGTGACAAAATGCTCAATTTTCTACTTAGAATGCAAGTGTGTACCAGTGCAGTGTGTTTTGAACCCACCCCAGGTACAAAGAGCTGGTGCTTAATTAAATCGATACGCTCACCATGCTACAATCTTTGCACTAAAATTTAAACCGTAGCGACAGAAATTTGCTGCAAAAAGAAATCACAGTATAGAAAGGAAAATGTCACAGGGAGGTTTGCAGGAAGGAAAATCCAAAGGGGTAAAAATTGAGTCGCGCCCCATTTGGGGCGCTAACCTCGCCGGGGCGCGACTTTTAGCGCCCCGAAAAAATTAGCGGCCCCGCGCCGGAACTTCAGTGGTTGCGCCCCAAGAGGGAAGCGGGGCGCAACTGGAAGCAGCCCGCATCCCTCTTGGGGCGCTGCGAGTGAATATCCTGGCGCTACGTGCCGCAGCGCCACGCGCTGCGGCACGTCGCGCCGCGGTATTGCAGGCCTTCCTCCCCTTCTTAAAGGGGAGGGACCCTGCGCAGCGCGAACCGGGGCCCAGCTGGGCCCCCAGGGATCGGGAGTGCCGGCAAAAGAGCCCGGCACTCAAGAGAAGTGCCGGGCTCTTGGAGCGCAGCCGGCACTTCACGGTGGGGGGGCTTCACGGGGGCCGGGGGCAGGTGCTGGCAGGCGGCCAGCAACAAAAATGGCCGCCTGCCACCTCCGCTTTAAATATCGCCGCCCCGGCCGCACGTACGCCTCCCTGAACCCGTCGGACATAGCGTCTGGCGGTAAATCAGGGGGCACGACTGAAGATCACGGCCGGGGCGCGAGCGGGGTGCTGCGCACGGCGATGACGTCATCGCCGGCGGCGCAGCGCCACAGGGCGCTACCGGCTGCCGCCGCCGCTAACCTCCCACTAAATTTTTCGGGAGGCGTGGGCGGCGCTGCGCCCGGGCGTTAGCTGCTTTACGCCCCATTAGCGCCCTCTTAAGGCGCTAACGGGAGGCGCAAGCAGCTGAATTTTTCCCCCAAAGGGTCCTGTTAGAGGCATGCAAAACCTCCTTGGCAGATGTTCCTTTCTGCATACTGCCCAGGTGATGGTTAATACCTAGGTGGTACAGATGAAAATCTACCCCAATGTGCCTATAACACACATTAAGCATTCAGCTCCCTTCAAAAATTTCTCAGCACCGTAGCATACAAAGGCAGCTACATGATGTATGATGCAGCATGCATGTGCCTGGAAATGTGTGGTTGTATGCTTATTTTGGAGGGCCTAACTAGGCCTGTGAGGTAATATTATTTACTGCATTTTGCAATGCTTGTATAATAAAGGTATCAGTGCTTGTAGCTTCAACATTTCTAAACCTGCCATTACTTGCAACTTAAGACCAAAATATCAACCAAAATGCATAGGTTCCTTAATACATCACCTATCATTCACTTGGTAGCTACCACTTCCATTCTGTCTCAGTTCCCAGGTAGTACAGTATGCAAGTCCAAATGGAACTAGTTACCAGTATTCCTTAAGTTATGTGAATCTGACTTATATATAATACCTCTTAATGTGCTCCTTCTCCACTTACCTCCCTAATGTTTTAGAAATTACTGTAGCAATATTAGGGCTGTTTTCATTAGCACAGAGGAGATTAAGTGGTGATTAGGTAGAGGTGTTCAAAACTATGAAGGAGTAGACAGAAAACATGATTGAGAGGTCCAGAACAAGGAGACATAGATATAAGGTTAAATGTAAGAGATTTAGGACAGAGAGCAGGAGAAATCTTTTATACAGAGGGTTGTGAAGCTATGGAATGCACAACTGGAGTTAATGATTGAAGCAGGGACCATGTTGGCAGTTAAGAATAGATTAGATAGGTGGTTGAAGCAAAGGGTGATAAAGGTGTTAGATCAACCGAGTAGATTAATCAAATTATATCGGTTTGGATGTCAGCGACAAAGCAAATTGTTGAGTTTATTAATATCGACAGAGTCTATACATCCATGTACTTACAAGTAGGATATACATCAGGGACTGCGCACTACAAACCAATCCAATTGAGGAAAATGTGAAAGAATTATTGAAAGAGGTCCTATTTATACAGTCAGAGAAACAGTTGCTAAACAACGTCAGATGACTTGCTCTGAACCTATCAATTCTGAGACTATTGACATGTGATCCTTGTGTGTCATATGCTACACCACCAGTAGATGGCAATGTTGCACCACATAGACTTCATTCTCACTGGGATGTGGGTGGCATTCCATTTCTTATCATTAAAAGACAAGACAATTTTACATTGTTATAAACATTACACTCTTACCAGAATAAGAACAATATAAGAACATGTTGTCTCCAAACTAGCCGTAATTCGTTACATAAATTCTTTGATGCATCTTAATTTGCCTGAAACTGACAACACATCCTGCTTGCTTAGCTTTGACCTGCAGAATTCTAACGGTCTAATCTAAACCATGTGTTAGCCTCTATCACACCGAAAACATTCTCATAATACACAGACAGTAATACTGACTTAGGTATTGCTAAGCTACTTTTCATAACTTCTCACCAGATGTTCTGAACAGGTTATCGAATTATACCCAATGTACGCCTATGGTTTTTACACTTTCTTCTTCACGGCAGCCCCTCTATGTTAACTATCCTACGATACCTTTTACTTATGCAAAGGTGTTAACCTATTATATTATACACTATCCTATAAAAGGGTTATTAGGATTAATGCTCCTATGGAGGATAAACACCAATATTGACTTGTTGGGCTTAACATGTTTCCATGTTGTGATTTCTATGTAATTTTATATAATTCAAGTGGATGAAGGCTTACTGTATTTGCATGGCATTCTTGAGTCTGCTAGTTTAATACAAACATAAACCTGTTTATTTTAAATGGGTTAATTCCGCCACTAAAATAGCACAGAGAGGAATGTCACACAAATTAATTCAATTTACATCCACTAATATCGGCAATATCTAGACTCT
The DNA here is from genome assembly GCA_030390025.1 of Squalus acanthias. Lineage (NCBI taxonomy): Eukaryota > Metazoa > Chordata > Chondrichthyes > Squaliformes > Squalidae > Squalus > Squalus acanthias. The sequence continues at coordinate 20,792,784 of CM059433.1, read as the reverse complement.
GTTGAAATCGCATACTGTGATGTTAGTCATGGCCACGTGAATGTGTTTCTATGAGATTCTCTTATTTGCTATTTAACAAAAATATGAATCTATTTATTAAGCGTCAGCTTGACTCAGTGGTACCACACTCACCACCAAGTCAGAAAGTCGTGGGTTTATTGTAGGCCGACACTTCAGTACAATGCTGAGCGAGTGCCGCATTGTTGGAGGTGACATCTTTTAGAAGAGACATGAAACAAAGGTCCCAGCTGCCTGTCATGGCACGATTCGAAGAGGAGTAGAAGAGTGGACCCCGGTGTCCTGGCCAACACTTAGCCCCCAACCAACACTACCAATAAAGATTAACTGATCATTTCCCTCTTGGCTGTTTGTGGGACCTTGCTGCTGGGCTTTCCTACATTATAACAGTGACTGTACTTCAAAGAATTAGCTGTGAAGCACTTTAGGGAGTCATGAGGACCCAAAAGGCACTATGTAAATGCAAATTTATTTGTTCATGGATGTCTTTGTAAAATAGTGCAAAAAGGAATCTCACACGGCTGCATTAGGGTTAGGGTTCTTCCTTTGTTTTTACAAATTTGTGGAATGAAGCTTTGGAGCTGTCGGACCGACAGAACATTCAATTGTGTACTGTTATTACCAAATTTTGCATAATGGAATTTCAACCCATAAATGTCCTGATCTGGGATTTTCAAAAGGTAGCGACCATAACTGGTTAACAATGGTAGAGTCAGGCTGTGTGCAATGAACAATGAACAATGTCATGCAGTGTGATTTAGGTATAGCGATTTCTTCTCTACTCATAGTGAAATCTTAAATTAGTTCTTTACACTCACATTTTCAATTTTGAGACTAATAGCAACAGTGCTAATTGTTTCCTGCAGAAAATGAAAGGTTTCCGAGGAAGATGTTGAAGTCTGATCCAAATGAGATCACATCTAATGACAGTCAAGTTGTTTCTTAGCCAGTGGCCCTGCTTAATCCTCCCTGGTTCTATTTTCACAATGCTCCAATTATAAATTAACTTGTCAACTAGGCCTCACTGCCTAACATTAATCATCCCTAAAAAAAATTCTATTTACATGTTGTCTAAATCTGATGTTGACTCATGTTTTAATCATAAACTGTTGCCTCAGCTCAGAATGTCACTTAATTACCAGGTAACCAGGGGTGATATTCCTCTTTTAGCAAAAGTGAGAGAACGCCTGTTTTTTTTCCAACATAATTATCAACCCCTAACAAAATTGTTAAAGAGAATTTCATATCCAATCATTTGGATTAAATAAAGCCAAGAATTTTCTTTCCTAATTCCATTTAGCCAAGGTGGCATCTACACAATCAATTCCTAATGCCACAAACATGACCAGACGATATTGTGAATGTTCAGAAAAAGGCTCTTCTACAGGTCTTGGTTCTTGATGGCTATTTGCACCATACATCAATAAGGATCAGATCAACTATTCATTGACTGTTTTTCACAAGTGTGAAAGCATCAAAGAAGGAGCAGGTAACAAAGAGATGAACTACAGAATTGTTATCCAGCTTTTAGCTGCCTGATAGGTACAGAAATGTGCTCCATCATCATTACATAGGAACCACTACAGGCTTTTATGTTCGCTAGCAGGGCCTAGGAGAGTGGGTCTCCAAACAGAGACCTGCGACCTCTATTTATTAGTCTCCGCTATTTACTTTACCTTGTGCCATGGCTACTGTTGCTAAAAAGTGAGGGACTCTGGCTGTCACATTTACTTTTAAAGACAGATGCAATATTATATTGGAAGACCCAAAAGTTGATTTCCACTGCATTGCAGCAGTGAAGGTCAGGTTATTTATCTTTACAAGTGGAGCGGACAGTGACAGGAATGCACATTTGCCATTGACTGCATTCTTCAAAAGTAAAGGCTCCTTATGTCAAGGGTGTGCAAGCCTTTAACAGATAAATGCACAGCACGGAGCCTCAGGAGCCAAATCTTGAAAGAAAGAGAGAACTTGTATTTATATAACACCTTTCATGAACACAGGATATGCCAAAGCACTTTTGTAGTGTAGTCATGGATTTACTGAGTAGAAACGTGATCGTCACTTTGCGCTCAGCAAGATCCCACAAACGACAATGAGATAATGACCATATAATCTGGTTTACTAATGTTGGTTGAGTGATAAAAGTTGGCCAGGCAACCAATAAAACGCTCTTGCTCTTCTTCGAAAAGTGCCATGGAATCTTTTACGTCCACCCGAGAGGGCAAATGGGGACCTGGTTTAATGTTTCATTCAAAAGATGGCACAGCACTCTCTCACTACTGCACTGAAGTGTCAACCTAGGTTATTTGCTCAAGTACCTGGAGTGGGGCTTAGACCCATGACTTACTGATGCAGAGGTAAGTGTGCTCCTACTGAGCCAAGATTGGCATTTAAAATTTAAATCCATAAAGTCAATGGAAATAAAAATTGGGAGAGATGTAAAACAGGCTGCTGACTCACTATCACCCATTTTACACTATCGCACAAAGTCAAGATCTACCCCTTATGAATCTTGGGATAACAGCTCCTGGGGGGCATCACCTGGAGGGATTGGCATCTACCATGACTGGGTCACAGAGATGCTGCTGAAACCCTCCTCCTTCAATTGGTTGAGCCAACATTATGTAGTGTGTTTCCATGCTTTAGTCAAGAAAAATGGTGGCAATGCACTTACACATTATATGATGCATTGTGCTGCTCACCATGATGCTCGTGAGGAGCTCCTGTACCTGTTTGTCAGTTTTGTAATGACCAGCTAGTGGCTATATTTCTTGGGGCAATGTTAAGCATGGTCTCTGTGAGACTGAAGTGACTCCAAGATGACATAGCTGGCAATGGAACCAAATCCACTATCTATAGCATATTTAGTAATCTGAAGCCTTAGCCGAGCTGCCCACAGATCTCCAAAGGACTTTTAATATTGACTAGCCAGCCTGGATCTCTAATTGAACCTGAAGGGGTAGACCTGTTGCTGTGATTCTCTCACCTGGGGGGCGATTTTACCAGCCCTGGGGAGGCGGGTATAGAGGCGGGACTGCCGGGAAAATGGCAGAATTTGGGGGTGGGTGCCTAACCCACCTCCATGCCATCTTGCCAGGAGGCGGGTAGCCATCCCACGCCGGGTCCCGTCTCCTTGGAGGCGGGAAGGGATTAAAGCCTATTAACTGCCTATTAACAGGCAGAAAATAGGATTATCCCCTTTTTGCCCTCACAAGTGCGGGCTTCCCGAAGGCTCCAAAACACGCCAGCTCAGCGTGGCGAGTACTGGGTCTGCGGGGGTCGGGGGGGGGGGGTGCAAAAGTGTGGTGTGAAGGTAAGCGATGGGTGCAAGAGTGTAGAGGTGAGTATTTGAGGTAAGTGCAAAGTGTTTTTAAAAGTGTACTTACCTTTTTCTTCCTGCAGGCTTCAGTCGGTTTGTATGCGGAGACTCTCGGACCTCCATGTTGCAGATGAGAGATGGCCGTTGCATTCTCATATGCAACAACCATTTCATTTCTGTAAAAGAAAGAATGTTGATGAGGTCTTGTATGCAAGACCTCATCAAACTGCAGAGAATGTCAGTGTTTGATAGCTTCACAGAGCTTTCAAACGATGACAATTCATCTGTCAAAAATTTTTGACAGATGAAATGTCATACGTTAATGTGCTCTGCAACCGGCTTTCCCTTGATTGGCCTGCTAAGCCCGCTAGGCGTGCTTAACAAGATCAATCAAGGGAAAATAGCGTGGGTTGGCCACAAATCGATGGAGGCGGGACATCGACCGGACAAGCAGCAGTCCCGCCTCCAAGGCGCCCCCATTCACAAAATCGTCCCCGTTTCAGATAACTCTGCAAGCCAATGTCCTAATGGGTAGGGTAGTCCTGGCTGGTCAAGCAGAAGGAAGCTTACCAATGCTCTGTGCTGGCAGACTCCACTGTATTAGTTAGTTAAACTTCAGCAGTATTTATCTGATCACCTAAGGGTCCCTGAACCTCAAGTCTTACAATCTGTACACATGCTTTCTGTACTTGGGTAAGAGGAGTGCATTCCTACTGGAAACGAGTGGGCACTCAAAATCAGGCATAAAGAGACTGTTGATTCCTCAGTAACTAGGTTTGGAGACTCAAACATGGTTTCCTTGCAAGTTAGACACCTGGTTAACCCAAAAAAAAATCGGCACATGTTTTGTGGGTTCAATGCGAAGCTATTTGATGTAATATCCCTGCAAAGTGGAGAAGTGCTTGAGGCTTTCCCGCCAAGTGAAGACTACAGAAAAAGGAATCAAGACCAGAAGAGGCCCAAAGAGGTAAGTTCTTGGTACTTCTTTATGGGGCCAGGAGGAGGAGGAGCTGGAATGCTCCACCAGGCCCCACAAGATAAGTTTAGGCTTCCTTTGCTCTGGGGTCTGCCCCTTCCCGATCTGAGATCCTACCCAGCCAACCCCGAAACCTTCTCCTTGAGACTTACTTGAGTGCTGGGAACCGTTTCTTAGGTCCTGGCCTCCGGCCTCCTGTAGCCCCACATTGCGCTCCACACCCACTGGACAGCTGCCACTTTCCACCAGTTGAAGCCTGGGCGTTAAAATCACCCAGGCCTCACGCCGCTGAGGTCAGGGGGTTTTGGCGCACGCCTCAGCACCCACACCCCACTTCCCCACACCCGCCTGATTACAGGTACGGGTTAAAATCAGGCTTTGAATCTCCCTCTGTTGTCAACACCCACATGTTGAAAAAGTGCCTTTAATTTCTCTAAATCGTCCCATTCTGTGAGCAGATTCAGCTGTGCTCTGCTCAGAGCAAGAAATGTTCTGTGTTGTTTGTAGACATGAACAGCGGTTGTTTATAATAGACACAGGTTATCGTACATTTAAGCGACTTACATTGTAATGCCAAACCCAACAATAAACCATAATATATTGGCAAAATAGATTTACCTTGTTCTATCTAACTCAAAATAAACAGGGAATCTGGTTTAATAGTTATTTTTAGTAAACAATGATGGACATAACAACATAAAGTATTGGGAAAAGATTTGATTATTGAAATATATATTTCAAATAGATTTTATGGAGAATATAACTTTTAAAGACAATTATATGATATCCTGGCTCCATATTTGTACTAAAAAACTTAACATACAAACAGGTACACTGTCTATCATACATCCCATACTGTCCTGCACAACTCTATTGCTAATTCCTTCGAGTCTGTTAGAAATCTTTCAGTCATTTAGCAATCTAAAGAAATGCACCATTCTGCCTTAAGCTATAACAGAAACTCAAAATCGTATTCGAGCTTCCAGCAGGTTTCTGTCCTATGGGATATCCATAAAACCATCCACTCAAATCTTATGTCTTGTCAGTTTTCATTTAAACTTCCTGACGTTGCTACAGATCAGTTTATTTAGCACACCCAAGTGAAATGCTGCAGCAACAAATCACAGATTCATCCTGTTCAGTGCCTCAGAGATCACCACATACGACCGAAAGTTTGTAAAAATGTTTTTAATTTAAAAACAGCAGGAAATCTGAGCAGATTTTTGTAATTTTATTAAAGCTATTAAAGCGACAAAAAAAAACACTCCAAAGACCTGGAGTAATCACATGGAAGGAGATTCAAGCATACACCATGGTTCACACAAAGCATGCCACAGCTATTTGGAGCCCCCACGGCCTTTGAAAGCCACAATACATGACTGAGTCGCAGAAGTTTCAGAGTAAAATGAACTTTGTACGGGTACATTGGCTACTCAGGTTGCCGGGGTACAACTTAACCACCGATCGAGTAAATGGATGTCTATCAGGATGACTAGTCGGTGAAGAACACAATCAGAAAAGACAAACAACCAAAACGACAACAAGCAATCACAGCCCGACTGAATAATCAGTAGTTGCACAACAACATTTTCACGGCAATTTCACGCCACTGAAAGTTGACTTTTGTCAATAGCTGTTAAGACCCTAAACAACTGAACTGGCCTGTAATTGGGCCTGAAATCCCCACTCCCTAACCTTGCCCGCCTGGCCCTGGCTCCTTTTCTTCATATATTAAGCTCATACTTGAAGTCTTGAGGAGCCAGAATGCTACAAAACATAAAAAGGACAGGCATCATTAAAGGAAGTGAGTAGAAAGGGATGGGGGGTTGGAGAACGCCAGACAGCCTGACCCCATTAGTAGCTTCATGGAGGTCAGCTAGAAACACATGAGACTTTCTGACCTGCTCCTGAGCCTCCCAAGCAACAGATGACCTTATGCTGGGCAGCAGTGGTTTTTGGCTATACATGTTTTTTTTAATTCATTCCTGGGATGTGGGCATTGCTGGCAAGGCCAGCATTTATTGCCCATCGCTAATTACCCTTGAGAAGGTGGTGATGAGCTGCCTTCTTGAGCTGTTGCAGTCCATGAATTGAAGGTACTCCCACAGTGCTGTTCGGGAGGGAGTTCCAGGACTTTGACCCAGCGACGATGAAGGAACGCGATATATTTTCAAGTCAGGATGATGTGTGACTTGGAGGGGAACTTGGAGGTGGTGGTGTTCCCATGCGCCTGCTGCCCTTGTCCTTCTAGGTGGTAGAGGTCGCGGGTTTGGGAGGTGCTGTCGAAGAAGCCTTGGCGAGTTGCTGCACTGCATCTTATAGATGGTACACACTGCAGCCACGGTGCGCCGGTGGTGGAGGGAGTGAATGTTTAAGGTGGTGGATGGGGTGCCAATCAAGCGGGCTGCTTTGTCCTGGATGGTGTCGAGCTTCTTGAGTGTTGTTGGAACTTATGTAACTTATTAAAAGCCTGGGAGTCAGGTAGTGAGTGGGCTATTTTCATCTGGTTACCGCTCAGTAAACGGAATGATAGCAGGGGAAAAATTGGAGAAAAAAAAGGTCCACTAACATCCTGTTGGAGGCCAGCCATTCCAATTTTCAGGTGGATTTCAATTTAGGTGGCCAGCATCCCTGCCGGAAATAGGCAGAGGCCTCATTAATATAGGCAACACTTTGCTGCAGTCCCTCATTTTGAGCTTTAAAGGCTTTCACTATTCTCCCTGCTGCTGAAAACTGCTGCTCTGTTCCACTCCTGATGCTTCTACCCTTCCCATTTGAGGTGCTGCCACAAGCCCACGATGATCGGTTGCCCCTGTGGATGTCACGGCCTTACAACTGTTGAGCTGCCTATATGCAGTGCAACTAACGCAGGCAACTTGCCTCTTGCAAGTAAATGAGGTCCAACCGTGAAAACTGTTCAAGCCTTCCTGCTGACTGCATCCGGCGGGAATAACAGACGCTCCACCTGCCACCCACTCGATCTACGCCATTATAGAAAGTCACTGCCAGTAGCGTTTGGGGCTGGCCAGTTACTAGAAGAGACACAATCCCAGGGACTGTGACAGACCTTTAACATCAGGGATAAGGCTATGCTCTGATTTGGTCCCTGCTCCAGTTTTGGTAGCAGTTTAGGTACATTAGATAAGGAGACCTAGGATTCTTGGTCTTGGTGTGCACAATGCTGTATGAATTGTATCGCTTTGAGTATTTCTGGATAGTATTCAGGCTAATGTGAGGCATATGGATGAGCACATTCGAGAAACAACAAAGTGTGATACAGGATGAATACACATTGCAATATTCAGATGACAACTTCTGTCTCAGCCTATTATTGTTCGACAACTAGACAACAGTTAGCAGTTTGCACAATCAATTCCAATGTTTAAATGAATTGCTTTCATTAAATAACTGTTTTAGAATTATCACCAACAAAATAATGAATTAATTGATCATTTCTGTTGTTTATTGCATAACATTTTTAAAGTTGTGAGATGACTTTTCCCTAAATTGAAGATGCATTGATAAAGAATTGTGACAGTTTGGAAATCATAAACATGTAACTGTTGAGAAAGTCACACCTCTTTGTTTTTGTAATTAACAGAGAATATGGTATCTCAAGTTTTATCCTTGTCAGCAGCGTCACATCCTGACAGTCTGGAGTGGAGGATCAGCTCAGCTACAGACTTTCATATGGCCAAGCATTAGTTTGGTCAATATTGCCTCTTCTGCTTCCATTACAATAGTGCTCTGCAATCATGAGGTGCTCTATTTGATTACCAGCTGAAAACCTCACCCACTGAAGAGTCTGCGTGACTCTTGAGGTTGAGATTTGAACCCCGGACCACTTTTACACATCGAGTCTAGAAGCTGCTTAAACAAGTGCTTTGGAGAAAGTCGTGTACCTACCTCACTCCATTACGAAACAGTGTGTGGCACGCGAGAAGGTGCTTTAAGAAATGTAACAAACCCAAATGGAAATGTGAACTGGTGCAATATGAAGAGCCATCCAATCATGAGGTTCAGGAGCAAACCATGCTCACAAGTATCCTGCCAATGGCCCACTCCGCCAATGCTTGGCATTGTCACAAGAGTGAAAGTTAACCCTCATCACGTGAGAAAAAAAATCACCTTTATTCAGCATGATTTACTATCAGGAAAACCAGATGAGTTCACAGATAAATGTGGTGTCATGGTAGTTTCAACATTGTCACCTTCCTGAATGTCTGTAATAGCTGTATGATTGGCTTATCTGTTGTGATTATCAGGTTGGCATTAAGAATAAGGCCACTGTTTTCTTCCCATATTAAAAAAATTAAAGTAATGTAATCAGTTACTTGATTTATAGTACAACCCTTCAAGTAAATACATGGAAACAACTGTCAGAGCATGAAGTGCAGTGTAAATGATCAATGCCTGAAAAATCTCTCTTTAATTGACCTTCAGAAGATTAGCTGAAAGTTATTACTACACCAATTTCCAAATTACTCTCATTAATATTTGGAATTGAGGCAATATGGAGAATTGAAATCTGCATGATTGACCCAGAAGCTCCGTTCAATCTCCTGCAATATTATTTTAACACCTGATTGTAAAGAAACATTAATTTTACTCAGTGACAAAATCCAAATCACGCATTGCAAGTATACTCATACATCAAAAACACATTTAAGATTTCTCTAATGTTGGTGTAACCCAGCTTTTGGGCAGCTTATTGTCACTGAGCTTTGTGGTAGAAAACGCAAAGAATGACAAATTAAAACCTCAGCTTTAGCCCAGATATTCAGGTGATGTTGCAACAGAGTTTCTGGGGAGTGTCAGAATGTAAGAAGTTAGAAAAGAGGTTTTTAATCAACTTCAATTTGACTATGTAGATATTGCAGTGCGACAACTGTCAATTCTCTCAAGTAAGCAATCGATTTTAGGCAAACGGATTCCTGTCCCTGACAAGAGACATCTGGAGAGACCAAAGTTTTAAGAAGAAACCTGACTGAAATTTCAAGGCAAATGGCCAAAAGATCCCAGAGTTTACCAGTGGCGTCCTTTGCCATTCTGCTCTGTCATAGTACAGAAGAAAGCCGATTGCTGCTTATGCAAACCACATACAGCAATATTGAACTTAAACGTCATGGCAAGAATTCAACAACAACCAGCAGTCTCAGAGTAAACAGGATTGCGATCAAAGCATCAACTAAATATATCTGGCAAACCCTCTCATCCGATTTTACAAGAATAGTTGAGTTAGTCATTAATCAAGCCAACAGGATATTATTTTGCATAGATTTTTTTTCAATGCAGGCATACAATCACATTTTAGCTGCAATCCTTCAACAGATCTTCAAAATCATTCGCAATTCATGTAAATTGAAAACATTTAAGGTAATCTTCTCCAAGCTCCTTTTTTGTGTGAAAAATAACCCACTAAGAAGCCGTGTGCTTTTTTTTAAAGAAGCGACTTGGCTCTTTGAAAAGAGAGAACAGCCACTGTACTTGCCATATTGTTGGTGCTTCAGTCCCACTAATCTCCAGGATATCGTATCCATCTTCAAGCTGAAAATCGGAGAAGATGAGCGCGATGGTATCACCAGGCTCTGCCAGGATGGTCCACGTGCAGTCAGCATTATTGTTGTATTCCGACGGAAAGTGCGGACTGGAAATCATTCCGCTGGTCCCTCGCAATGTCCCACCACAAGATCCTTCAGCTGCAAGAAGAGCAACAAGAAAAACAAATGATGCGTCGAGTTCCTGAGGGAAAACATCATTCGGGAATCACATTTTCTGCTCAGTGCTGAAACAATTTATTTCATGACTGACAACATTTTCTCAATAAAATATAAAAATTGCTCTATGGTTAAGAATTTCATGTAGATTCACAGAACTCTCAAATACACAATACTTTTTATCTAACTATTATTGAAGAAAGCATTCATGAAAATGCATATGGAATTGAAATGTAATGGTGCAACGTATATAACATTAAATAATCTGGGTCTAACTATCGTATCAAAGGTGTGTATTTGCTTCTAAGATTGACTAACTAGGGATTGAATTGATGTTTGAATTGGAGTAACACTACAGAGGATTCAGCAGTCAGGAATCAACACAACTGGTACCTGGTCAAGTGAAAACCATTACCTTTATTTCATTAACAAAGAATACCTGTCAGTGTTGGTAAGTATTCTATATTCTGAACTGCCATTCAGCACGTCTCTAGGAATTGTACAACTTTCAAATACAATAGTCGTGAATAGATCTCTGGCCATTATTGTTAGGTTTCTCCCTTTGTTTCACTGGGGCGCTGTGATTTTGAAGTAGGCAGTACATTGACAACGGGCTGAATAAAGTCAGAAGAACTACAACTCTGGCGAATTTGAGTACAGCAAGGTCCCACAAGCAGCAATGTGATAATGACCGGATAATCTGTGGTAGTGATGTTGATTGAGGGTTAAGCATTGGTCAGGACACCGGGGAGAACTCCCCAGCTCTTCTTCGAATAGTGCCATAGGATCTTTTGCGTTCACCTGAGAAGGTACACTCAGTTTAACATCTCATCCAAAAAACAGCACCTCGACAATGCAGCACTCCCTCAGTACTGCACTGGAGTGTCAACCTAGATTTTGTGCTCAAGTCTCTGGAATGGGACAACCGTCTAACTCAGAGGCAAGAGTGCGACCCTCTGAGCCACAGCTGACACTTAATATAAAATATATTATTGACAACATTGGCATTCACAGACACTTGAGGTGTGGGGGGGATTTTTACCCCCAAGGATGGGTGGATTGGGGGTCGGGTGAGTAGGTAAAAATATTTTAAATTCCCAAACCCGACCCCAGCCTGCCTCCAACCCTCCCACTTCCAGTTTTAATGGAGGCGGGTCGCGGTACGCCCCGCTGCAATGTCCGACACTCCCGCAATGTTGGTACCCAGTACCCCCGCTGCAAAGTGTGATCCCACTGCGATGTCCGACTCCTCCCGCGATGTCCGACTCCCCCCACGATGTCCGACTCCCCCCGCGATGTCTGACTCCCCCCGCGATGTCTGACTCCCCCCCCACGATGTCTGACTCCCCCACGATGTCCGACTCCCCCGTAATTCCGACCCCCCCGCGATGTCCGACTCCCCCACGATGTCCGACTCCCCCCGCGATGTCCGACTCCCCCCGTGATGTCCGACTCCCCCCGCGATGTCCGACTCCCCCCGCGATGTCCGACTCCCCCCGCGATGTCCGACTCCCCCCGCGATGTCCGACTCCCCCCGCGATGTCCGACTCCCCCCGCGATGTCCGACTCCCCCCGCGATGTCCGACTCCCCCCGCGATGTCCGACTCCCCCTGCGATGTCCGTAACCCCCCGCGTTGTCTGACTCCCCCCCGCGAAGTCCGACTCCCCCGCGATGTCCGACTCCCCCACGATGTGCGTAACCCCCCGCGATGTCCGACTCCCCCGCGATGTCCGACTCCCCCGCGATGTCCGACTCCCCCGCGATGTCCGACTCCCCCGCGATGTCCGACTCCCCCGCGATGTCCGACTCCCCCTGCGATGTCCGACTCCCCCCCCACGATATCCGTAACCCCCCGCGATGTCCGTAACCCCCCCGCGATGTCCGACTCCCCTGCGATGTCCGACTCCCCCCGCGATGTCCGACTCCCCCCCCACGATATCCGTAACCACCCGCGATGTCCGTAACCCCCCCGCGATGTCCGACTCCCCTGCGATGTCCGTACCCACCACCCCCGCCCCTGCCGCAATGTCCGACTCGCCTCGTGATATCTGAACCCCTCTCCCCTGATGTCAGACTTACCTGACATCTGCTCTCCAACTGCTTTCCAGCCCAACAGACAGAATACCTGTCAATTTGGCTGGCTGTCGGGCGGGAAACCTGTTGAAAAAATTTATTGATGTCCTGCCGTTAAATTCTACAGGACGTGTGGGAAATCCTTACTTCCATATTTTGCACTCGAAAATCCTCCCCCAGCTCTCTTCCTGGATCCGAGTAAATATCGGGTCATGGATGTTAGCATAGATTGGAAATCAAAGGTTATGGTGTTTTAAAAAGATAGACCTATTCACCCCCAAGTTCCTTTCCAACTCACACACCATCCTAACTTAGACATATGTCAGTGCTCTTTCACTGTCACTGGTCCAAAATCCTGGAATTCCCGACCGAGCACCATTGTGGGAGAACCATCACTAGAAGGACTGCAGTGGTTAAAGAGGTAGACCCGCCACCACTTTTTCAAAGCAACAAGGGATGGGCAATGAATGCAACCTTGTCAGCTCACCCACATCCCACAAAGGAAAACAAAAGTGGAGGTGTGGCCTCATTAATAAGGGATGATATGAAACTATTACAATAACAAATAGGAAGGCAGCACAAACAATTTGGGTAGAAACCAATGCTGATAAAAGCAACAAAGCTATTAACAAATGAATATTAATCTGGATGTGGATAAATACTGGAGACAGGGATGGGTAAAGAGTTAGGTGTTGATGTTGTAATGAAGTCCGAGGCCAAAAGTAACACTAATGTCACTGAGACTTGAACACACCTAACTTTTGGCCTATGAGGAAAACTCCAAAGGGAGTTGAATGAGAAAATAAAACGGAAGAAAAATCTAAGGGTAGATTTTATGAACATGATGGACAGAAAATCCCAGCACATGAAGCTTGGCACCAGGGGTGCGAATAATAAAATCTGCCCCCTAGTTCTTTAAGACTATTTTAATAGGGGGCGTGGTGTCGCATTGGATTAACACACTGTCCTAAGAAATGGGTTAATGTCACCATTAAAATATTAAAGGAATTTCATACAAATTTATTAAATGCTCATAGATTAATATCACACAGCACAATTATACCCTATAAATATCTACAATATACTGGGATGAAACAAAATAAATCCCCAAAATCCAGAGGAACTGAGCTAGTAAGTGAGAAGCTCTGGTTAATATTTATAGCTGCTCCATAAGTACGTGGGATGGACCTGAGAATTTCAGGCATATTGCAAATATGATCTTGATATTTAAGGATTGAGGCACAAATCAGGAAAGTAGAGATATGTTTGTCTAACATCTTGAGTTTATGAAATGGTGAAAAGCATTTTATGAAATGCTTTCAATCTTCAGATAAATAGCACTTGGGCCATTGTTGAAGTCAGCATAGATCTAGAAACTATAATATCTCAAATAAGAACATAAGAACATAAGAAATAGGAGCAGAAGTAGGCCATTCGGCTCTTCATGCCTGCTCCGCATTCAATAAGATCATGGCTGATCTTCTACCTCAACTCTACCTTCCTGCACTATTTCCATATCCCTTGATTCCCTTAGTATTTAAAAATCTACCATTAAGGGCAGAGAAGGGGAAGAATTTCTGAAGTGTGTTCAGGAGAACTTTCTTGATCAGTATGATTCTGGCCCGACGAGGGAGGAGGCATTGCTGATCTGGTTCTGGGGAATGAGGTAGGTCAAGTGGAGCAAGTTTTAGTAGATGAACATTTAGGGAACAGTGATCATAATATCATAGTATCATAAGGTTTAGATTAGCTATGGAAAAGGACAAGGAGCAATCTAGAGTAAAAATGTTTAACTGGGGGAAGGCCAATTTCAGTGGGATGAAAACGGATCTGGCCCGGGTAAAGTGGAATCAAAGATTGGCAGGCAAAACTGTAATGGAACAATGGGCTGCCTTTAAAGAGGAAATAGTTCAGGTACAGTTGAGGTACATTTCCAATAGGGGGAAAGGCAGGACAACTAAAGTCAGGGCTCCCTGGATGACGAAAGAGATAGAGAATATGATGAAGCAGAAAAAGAGCGTGTATGACAGATGTCAGGTTGCAAATACATCTGAGAATCAGGCTAGAGAAAGATCAGAGGAGAAGTGAAAAAGAAAAGAAGAGGGGCAAAGAGAGGGTATGAGAATAGACTGGCAGCTAACATAAAAGGTAATCCAAAAGTCTTCTATAGGCATATAAATAGTAAAAGGGTAGTAAGAGGAGGGGTTGGGCCAATTGGGGACCAAAAAGGAGACCTACGCATGGAGGCAGAGGGCATTGCTGAGGTACTAAATGAGTACTTTGCATCTGTCTTCACCAAGGAAGAGGATGCTGCCATAGACATAGTGAAGGAAGAGGTAGTGGAAATAATTGATAGGATAAAAATTGATAAAGAGGAGGTATTAGAAAGGCTGGCTGTACTTAAAGTAGATAAATCACCAGGAGCAGATGGGATGCATCCTAGGATGCTGAGGGAATTGAGGGAGGAAATCGTGGAGGTACTGGCCATAATATTCCAATCCTCCATAGATACGGGGGTGGTGCCAGAGGACTGGAGAATTGCAAAGGTTACACCATTGTTCAAAAAAGGGTGTAAAGATAAACCCAGCAACTACAGGTCAGTCAGTTTGACCTCAGTAGTGGGGAAGCTTTTAGAAACAGTAATCAGGGACAAAATTAACAGTCACTTGGACAAGTGTGGATTAATTAAGGAAAGCCAGCGCAGATTTGTTAAAGGCAAATCGTGTTTAACTAACTTGATTGAGTTCTTTGACAGAGAGGGTTAATAAGGTTAAAGCAGTTGACGTAGTCTACATGGATTTCCAAAAGGCGTTCAACAAAGTGCTACATAATAGGCTTGCCAGCAAAGTTGAAGCCCATGGAATAAAAGGGACAGTGGCGGCATGGATAAGGAATTAGCTAAGTGATAGGAAAGAAAGAGTAGTGGTGAACGGTTGTTTTTAGGACTGGAGGAAGGTATACCGTGGTGTTCCCCAGGGGTCGGTTCTAGGACCACTGCTTTTCTTGATATATATTAATGACTTGGACATGGGTGTACAGAGCACAATTTCAAAATTTGCAGATGACACAAAACTTGGAAGTATAGTGAACAATGAGGAGGAGAGTGATAGACTTCAGGAAGACATAGACAGGCTGGTGAAATGGGCGGACACGTGGCAGATGAAATTTAACGGAGAAAAGTGTGAAGTGATACATTTTGGTAGAAAGAATGAGGAGAGGACATATAAACGAAATGGTACAATCCTGAAGGGGGTGCATGAACAGAGAGACCTGGGGGTATGTGTGCAAAAATCGTTGAAGGCGGCAGGGCAGGTTGAGAAAGCAGTTAAAAAGGCTTAGGGGATCCTGGGCTTCATAAATAGAGGTATAGAGTACAAAAGTGTGGAAATTATGATGAACTTGTATAAAACACTGGTTCGGCCCCAACAGGAGTACTGCATCCAATTCTGGGCACCACATTTTGGGAAGGATGTGAAGGCCTTAGAGAGGGTGCAGAAAAGATTTACGAGAATGATTCCAGGAATGAGGGACTTCAGTTACGTTGATAGACTGGAGAAGCTGGGGTTGTTCTCCTTGGAGCAGAGAAGATTGAAAGGAGATTTGATAGAAGTGTTCAAAATCATGAGGGGTCTGGACAGAGTAGATAGAGAGAAACTGTTCCCATTGGCTGAAGGGTTGAGAACCAGAGGACACAGATTTAAGGTGATTGGCAAAAGAACCAAAGGCAACATAAGAAAAAACATTTTTACGCAGCGAGTGGTTAAGATCTGGAATGCACTGCCTGAAAGAGTGGTGGAAGCAGATTCAATCACGGCTTTCAAAAGGGAGTTGGATAAGTATAGAAGGAAAGAAATTTGCAGGGATACAGGGAAAGGGCAGGGGAGTGGGACTAGCTGAAGTGCTCTTGCAGAGAGCCGGCACGGGCTCGACGGGCCGAATGGCCTTCTTCCATGCTGTAACCATTCTATGATTCTCTGTCTTGAATGTACTCAATGACTGAGCATCCACAGCTCTTTGGGATAGAGAATTCCAAAGATTCACAACCTTTTGAGTGAATAAATTTCTCCTCATCTCAGTCCTAAATGGCCAGCCCCCTTATTCTGAGACTGTGACCCCTGGTTCTAGACTCCCCAGCCAGGGGAAACATCGTCCCAGCATCTACCCTGTCAAGCCCCTTAAGAATTTGATATATTTCAATGAGATCAACCTCTCATTCTTCTAAACTCTTGGGAATATAGGCATAGTCTACTCAATCTCTCCTCATAGGACAATCCCCTCATCCCAGGAATCTGTCGAGTGAACCTTTGTTATATTCCCTCTAAGGCAAGTATATCCTTCCTTAGGTAAGGAGACCAAAACTGTACACAGTACTCCAGGTGTGGTCTCACCAAGGCCCTATATAATTGCAGTACTCTTATACTCCAACCCCTTTGTAATAAAGGCTAACATACTATTTGCTTTCCTAACTGCTTGCTGTACCTGCCAGGTCCCTCTGAATACCAACATTTCTCAATCTCTCACCATTTAAAAAATATTCTGTTTTTCTATTTTTCCTACCAAAGTGGATAACTTCACACTTCTCCACATTATATTCCATCTGCCATGTTCTTGCCCACTCACTTAACCTGTCTATATCCCTTTGCAGCCTCTTTGCATCTTCCTCACAGCTTACTTTCCCACCTAGCTTTGTATTGTCAACAAACATGGATACATTACACTCAGTCCTCCCATCTAAGTCATTAATATAGATTGTAAATAGCTGAGGCCCAAGCAATGATCCTGGCAGTACCCCACTAGTTACAGCCAGCCAACTCGTACAGTTAAGTCTTGACCTGCTCAACTTCTCCACTATGCCCAACCTGAATCTCCTTCTCGATTGCTCCTGAGTGCCATGATATCTTATAACACTAATGGAATTGTTTTAGGAAGTAACCAGAGAGGGTTATTTAGTGGATGTAATCCACTTGCATTTTCAGAAAAATTTCATACAGTTCTTACAAAAGGTAATTTAAAGAAGATCACGGGAGCTCGGGGGCATTACTTGTGGTCGCAGTACTAGAGGGCTGGGTGTAGGAAGGCGAGTTTTAGGACTGGAGGCTGCTAGCTGATGAGCAAAAAGGGGAGGCTGGCTGCTACAGCATATATCATTCAGGAAAATGGCGTGTTCTGTAGCTGCTAGTCGCTCCCCGTCATTTCAGGCAGCTGACTGGACACCTAGTCAGGTCAGACAAAAAGGCTCCATCAGGATTGGGTAGGACCGGACAAAGAGGCAATGTCCATGCAGGCTGAGTGGGTTAGGACCTCAGCATACATGGCACTCAGGAGGAGTCAGGAAGGAGATTCAGGATGAGCATAGTGGAGAAGTTGAGCAGGTCAAGACCTAGCTACACAGGAGGAAAAAAAATTAAACTAGGGAAGAACCTTAAAAATAACAACTCATTTAAAAAATGTGCCTTATGTGTTCAATGTAGACTGATTACACCATGGTGTTATAGTTAGCATATGCCAATGTTGGGATCTGATTGGCTCATGCTAACCATGTGACACCGAGAGCCACTCAAATGTTATTCGCCCACTAGAGTATTGCAGACACATCGACATAGTTACTGATACACAGACCCAAAGCATATGTGAGATTATATAAATTGTAGTGTCACTGTAAAAGTAATTTTTTTGTACAGATCTACAACCATTAAACCACAGCAAACATCATCCTGGTGCAGCTTGACACCTTGATGAATGATGTTTTGTGGCAGAAAGAGACCCTTTCACTTGGTTTTCTTGACGTGTCTTCTGACGAGCCTGTGCCCAATAACTCTTTACCATGTCCTACATTGAAGGCTAATTATCCTGCTTGGTTGCAGTACATTTATTTATGGATATTCAATACAATAAAGTTTCAATTAGGTAGACATGTACAATAGGAAAATGTACGAAGTACCAGATAAATGGAGACATGCCTTCATTTCCTGGCATAGTTCAGACAAGTCAGGAGTGTGATGGAATACTCTTCACTTGCCTGGATGAGTGCAGCTCCAACAACACTCAAGAAGCTCGAACAAAGCAGCCCGCTTGATTGGCACCCAATCGACTTTAAACATCCACTTCCTCCACCACCGACGCACCATGGCTGCAGTGTGTACCATCTACAAGATGCACTGCAGCAACTCGCTTCTTCGACAGCACCTCCCAAACCTGCGACCTCTACCACCTAGAAGGACAAGGGCAGCAGGTGCATGGGAACACCATCACCTCCAAGTTCCCCTCCAAGTCACACACCATCCTGACTTGGAAATATATCGCCGCTCCTTCATCATCGCTGGGTCAAAATCCTGGAACTCCCTCCCTAACAGCACTGTGTGAGTACCTTCACCATACGGACTGCAGCGGTTCAAGAAGGCGGCTCACCACCACCTTCTCGAGGGCAATTAAGGATGGCCAATAAATGCTGGCCTTGCCAGTGACGTGAGTGAATAAAAATCAGACTAAAGACTACTGTTAACCATATTAGTGGATGGTTTTACTCATTCATTTAACATTCTCATGTCCACTATTTTAACACTGACAATAACCCTTTTATTTTAAATGGACAGAGTGATGTCATATGCGTGTGTTAGGCATTTTCCTCTGATGAAATAGTCAGCAGCAATTTCTAGTTATTATTTTAATGCTTCATTTGTTTCAAAACAATATAAAAGGAAAGCTTTGCATTATATTACTCCCTGTAGCATTCCGCCACTGAAAACAGCACTGAATACAGTTATAATAGATATCACACTGTCTCCTGCTCAAAGCCGTCCTTTCACGGGACTCTGAAATGATGTAATTAACTCCCTCAGTAACATAGTTTGTGAGCCATTCTATTTTCACTTCTGCTACCGTACTTGCTCCATTCTGTGTGTAGTATGCACTGCATTATTCTTGCCGTAACTTGGTGTTCTTTTTTGAAGTCATGCTGTTCCCCCCGCGCCAGATAAGTCCTTGATGTGCATCAGCCCTGAACGTTATTTTCTGACATGCTTTGTTGCCTTCTTTGCTTTGCTGGAGGCTGTCCTCCCCCACAGAAAATCTGCTCACAATGCTCCACAATAAAGTCTACTAACGCGTCCACACCTTGTCTGTCAATCAGTGAGACATTTTTCAGAAAGATTATACACTCCACAGCTGGAATAATCAACTTTTATGACATTTATATTGGATAAGTGGCTCATTAGTTCCTTGAGAAGTGTTAAAGGATTATTGCAGGCGCATTGCGACCAGCTGTGATTTTCTTTTCCACAAAAAGAAGTTACATTCCCAACAATCAGATATTTCTAAAGTGTACAAACTCTTGATTTGGATGGTTGTTCACAACTAAAAAATGATTAGAAATAGAGATTTCTCCATTTTTTTCCTAGAAGAAAATATGGCCCTCAATTCTGATCTTGACAGTTGAGTTTCTGATCAATCTTTCCGCTATGACGTTTGTTTGAGAAAAATAAATCAAATGTTATGGCAAACATGCTTTGACAGATTTTAGCTTTCCTACAATCTGTAAGAATATGGGCTTTTGAGGGTATTTTTGAGGGATCAGGCATTGCAAGGGTTGAATGACCCCCCCAAGCTGTTTGTTGGAACTGCTATATTGCAAAATCCACAGCTTGCAGAGCGCAGGTGCTGGGTGCGTCACAAATGGCCTTCTGTATGGCGAAAATATACTTGTAAGGAAAAGAACACGAGTTGCCTACATATCTCCAGCTCTATCTCTTATCTCTTTCTTCTTGTGGGAATGTCTGAACTACTGGGAGTCGTTGAAACATAACCAGCTAAATTCCTTTTACTAATTTTCAGTATTAAGATCTGCTAGACCGTAGTTTAATACTACGATGGCCAGTTTATAGTTTTTATTAAGTTAATACAGTTTTCTTAATTTGATCTTCCTGTTAGAATTAGGTTGAAGTATGTTAAATACCAGACTCTAAGCAGAAGCCATTGTCACCAAGGTTCTGGGTTACGTCATCACCATGGAAACAGAAAAAGCTTGTGCTGGGCTCAGATAAGGGAGGGCCCAAGGCCTGTGCTGGCCACAGATCTTGCCGGGCTTCTGATTGGGTAGAATGGGAGGTATGGGAGAAACATGATTATGCAGATCTTTCTGTAGTTCCGGTTTTTGGGGTATATCCTCGTGGGTTTGGGTCAATCTCAGTGTAGAAGGGTCAGGAAGGGCACCAATCCGGACTGGTGCAAACATGTATGCAAGTAGAAGGAATGAGGAATGGGCCACGCCTACTACCCAAAGGACAGTTAGGACAGTTATAACAGGTAATATGATTCGTAATTGTACTTTGTAAACTGCTGCTCAAATACTGTAATGTATTATGTCTCACTTATGCTTAAATAAAATCATAACTGTTACCAATGTGGAGTCAGCTTCGAACCTTCGAACAGACAGTCCTAAGGGACTCCAATATTTTCTTACAATTCACACATCAGCAATATCATCAAGACATCAACCTTGACTCGGTGGCAGCACTCTTGTCTCTGAGTTCGTAGGTTGTGAGTTCCAGCCCAACTCCAGAGACTTGAGCACATAATCTGAGCTAACACTTCAATGCAGTACTGAGGGAGTGCTGCACTTTCAGAGAGGCTAACTTTTGGATAAGATGTTAAACAAAAGGACCCATTCTGCCCTCTAAGCACTTGAAGAAAAGCAGGGGAGTTCTTGCAATAGTTATTCCTCAACTAACATCACTTTTCTAAAAAGATTATCTGGGCATTTATCTGATTGCTGCTTGTGGGGCCTCGCTCTGTGCAAATTGGTTGCGTGTTTCTCTATGCTACAACAGTAAGTACACTTCAAACGTACTTGTTTGGCGTTGAAGCGTTTGGGACATATCTTGAAAGGCACTATATAAATGAAATTTCTTTCTTTACTATTTCTGATCAGGTGGCAAACTAGTTCATGGTAGCCATATTCCACTCTGCAGAGATTGTGATCGAAGAGCTTTGTAGTGATTTTTGGGCATTTAATAAAAATATTACGAGTTATTTTTCTGGGTAAACATTTGTGGGGGCAAAATTCGGTTGCTTTGCACCTCCCATTAGCGCCTAACGGGGCGCAAAGCAACTAGCGCCTGGGCGCGGTGCCACTAACGCCTCCCGCAAAATTCAGCGGGAGGTTAGCGGCAGCAGTAATTGTCATCGCCGTGCGTAGCGCCCCGCTCGTGCCCCGGCTGCGAACTTCGGTAGCGCCCCCGACTTACCGCCAACGTTATGTCCGACAGGGTCAGGGGGGCGTACGTGCGGCCAGGGCAGCGATATTTAAAGGGGAGGTGTCGGGTGGCCATTTTTGTTGCTGGCCACCGGCCAGCACCTGCCCCAGCACCTGCCCCCTTTGTCATTCCCGGCCTCCTATGCAGCCCCACCATGTGGTGCTGGCCGCACTCCGTCAGCCCGGCACTCCTCTTGAGTGCCGGGCTCTTTTGCTGGCACCCCGATCCCTGGTGGTTCAACTGGGCCCCAGGTCATGCTGCGCAAGGCCCCTCTCCCTTTAATAAGGGGAGGAAGGCCTGCAGTACACCCATGCGCCACCATATTCAATGGTGGCGCCCCAAGAGGGAGGGGGAGCGCTTCCAGTAGTGCCCCGCCTCCTGCTTGGGACACTACCAGTGAATTTCGGGCGCAGGGGCGCTAACTTTTTCAGGGCGCTAAAAGTAGTTAGCGACCCAAAGGGGGCGCGACCAAATTCTTCCCCCTTGGTATTTATTGTATTGAGTTAAGGAGTAAATGTCAATGCTTGTAACTTTCGGAAGCAATGCCTCTTCTAACAAGGTCAAATTCTCTCATGTATGATTTCAGGAACTAAACAAATTTTACAAAGTAAGTAAGCATGATTAAAGACCATACAGTACCATTGTGTCACCAGCTAACACCTGGAATCAATGGTAACAGGTTGTAGATGGGGACGCAGTTCTGATCATTGGTATCATGGCCTCACCCCTCCCTATCTCTGTAATCTCCTCCAGCCCTACAACCCTGCAAAATATATGCACTCCTCCAATTCGGCCTCTTGAGCATCCCCGATTTTAATCGCTCCACCATTGGTGTCCGTCCCTTCAGCTGCCAAAGCCCTAAGTTTTGGAATTCCCTCCTTAAACCTCTCCACCTCTCCACCTCTCTTTCCTCCTTTAAGATGCTCCTTAAAACCTACCTCTTTGACCAAGCTTTTGGTCATCGGCCCTAATATCTCCTTATGTGGCTCAGAGTCAAATTTTGTTTGATAATCGCTCCTGTGAAGCACCTTGGGATGTTTTACGACGTTAAATGCACTATATAAATACAAGTTGTTGTTCTTGAGACTTTAAAATTAAATGCAGAATTTGGGACGCTGAGACAGATCACAAATGATGGAATATTATTTTTCTCTCCCCTCTGTGAAGCACCATAGGACTTTTTCTAAGTTAGAAAGGCTATGTAAATGCAAGATGCGTGGAGTGAAGCTGACAATTGTGACAGAAAACAGATGGCAAATCAGAAACGACGACAGTCTACAGCGTGTACAGCACGGATCTTGCATTACAACAGTGACGACACTTCAAAAGTACTTCATTGGTTGTAAAGTGCTTCAGGAGACCTGAGATTGTGAAAGGCGCTATATAAATGCAAGTCTTTCTTTTTTAACAAACATTACAAGTCAATGATACAACCAATGTATTGAGGAAATTATTTTTGAAAAACATATTCTTATGAGTACACTTCACTGAGAAAATGCCAT
The DNA here is from genome assembly GCA_030390025.1 of Squalus acanthias. Lineage (NCBI taxonomy): Eukaryota > Metazoa > Chordata > Chondrichthyes > Squaliformes > Squalidae > Squalus > Squalus acanthias. Next base: position 20,769,924 of record CM059433.1, on the reverse strand, counting down.
TAACAACCCCCAAAAGTGTTTTGGATGGCTGAAGATAGCAGTTAACATTTAAACATATATATAATTACAAAGCACTTTAACCACAGAACTAATTTGTTTGAAGAATTAAAAACTCATTAAGTTGTCTGCGGTGAGTAGTAACATTCTTATTTAAGCTTGGAACAAATAATTAAAATTGCTTCTGTGAATGCAGAAGTATAGCATAGGGAGTTGCTTATGGGCATATCTTTTCATCTTTCTATTACTTTCCTGTTTTTAATTTTCTTTCTAATTTCTTTAAGCCAGCACAATAACGATTAAGATAAAATAAAAGTTCCAAGCAACAAAGATTGTTCATTCACTGATGCGTTCGCATTCGTTCAGTCAGAGTAAACCAACGCAGAGCCGATAGAAAATCTGCATCGAAGCAGTGAACCTTCAGATAATTCCAAAGTGTAAGGTACAAAGACCACTGTCTTGGTCATGGAAACAATTGTTGCCTCGTCACTTTGTTACCTGATATCCACAACACCATTTTCTGGCTATTTCTTTCATTTTCATCATGGGGCTCAATGCCATTAAAACAGGACGTTGTGTCATTGGTTCGAGAACACACTGGGATCGATTTTGACTTTTGGGCGACTGACCAGTGAAGTGCCCTAGTCAGCTGCCCCGTTCCCACAGCGAAGAGGCCCAGCAATTTTGAGGGCCCAGCCTTATTTAAATTTGGCAGGCGAGCCGCGGGGCCCCAAACAGGCGTTCAGGAGTAGCTTGTCGGATTGAGGTCTCAAATTGAGACGGGGCAGCCACCAGAAAGGTATGTTTAGGGGATGTCGGGATAGCAGTTGATGGGGGTAATGGGGCAGCAGCAGCCCAGATTATTTTTGTAGGCCCCAGAGGATCAATCCTGGATCAGGCGTTGGGGCTGCCCCACCCAAGATTCTTCAGAGGATACCAACGAAAGATAAATTATACATTTATTTTTAAAAACGCTTCCTGTGGAGCCAGGAGGAACAGGAGTGCTCCCCCGACTCTACAGGGGTCACAACTGACTCCCCCCATAGCCCGCTCCAACCCGATTGATGTCCGCTTTTCCGGCGACGGCTTGGAAAGGCGCAAAAGGCGTCCACATCTCGCCGGTCTACTTTAAATGAGGCCTGAGACTGATCGGGCCTCGGGCCTACCTGTTCCGGTGCAGGGATCGTTCCTTGCGTACAGTTCATGCTGCAATTTCTACCCCTATAATGGTGTCATTGAGAAGCAAAGCCACTTCCCATCAACACTACAGACCGTGTGAATGCTTCTTTATACCTAGCTGATTGCATTGATTTAATGGTCTGATTTATTTATAAGCTGATCATACATCTGCTATGGTAGTTCCTGAGTTAACATCATGCAATAAATTCCTCTGAATATCTGATTTATTAATTTTAATAAGAGGGCAATTTTCTTTGCCATGCTTCACTTCCAGCACAATGCCTCACTCGGATCAGAGGATTAGCTGTGGAGGTCAGTGCACCTGATTCATAGCATTCCTGATTTTCTGGTGATTGACTTTAATGACTGGAAAATCAATAGCACTGTAAATTGGGCATGCTGACCTCCAGGTCCATTTCTCCCATCTAGACTTCAAGTTAGTGAGGCTCTGTGCCAGGAGCAGGGCCTTGCGAAATTACCCCAAGTTCTCTCTGATTACAATGTAGCTCTAAATCTGCCACTGCTATTCACAAGATAAAACCTCGGTAACATGCATTCATTTCAGACATGAATCAAGTTATCAGGCAGCAACAAAGGTAGAGGTTTGGCACACCAGCCATGATAACATTTCTGTTTCCTCCTCTGAATTCTCTTTGTCTTGTGCACTTTGTTAGCGTAGCTAATGGTGAGGAGGTAGCCCTCAATAGTTAAGTTGGAGTAGGTGCAATGAATCATCAAAAATTGCACTGCAGAAAATCCATTCTCCAAGGACTTACTCCAGTGTACTCCTAAAGCCTTGTGTGGATCTTGACCACAGTCACTTGTTTTTCTAATGATATTCTTGACTGTATGAATTTTTCCAACAAGACCATTTGATTTGGGTTAAGGGGTTAAAAACAGTGTTCTCGAAGTTTCACAAATTTATCAACTTCCATGATTTGACAAATCCATCATCACTGAAGACCATTTGTGGAGAGTATAGACTTTATTGCTGAATGACCAAATTATTACTTGGATTTGCCAAAGGGCAGACTTCTGGGTGTTTACAGTAATAATCTACAACTATCTAGCACCTCCTCTGTAATCCAAAGCAACTTTCTGATACCTGACTTATGCCATGTTTGTAGCCCATAAAACATGGGAGGTAATTTTGACTTTTGGTGATAGTGTAAAACGGGCACTATGGATTCAGCCACCGTTTTACACTATCAACCAGTCAAGATTACCCCCTGCCCACCACCCCGCCCCGCCCTCCCCGCCTCATGATGATGGAAGTGGGATTGCAGAATTGTGATAATAAAATGGAGCAGTTGAAACTCCCTGGACCTTGGAGCCTGGAAAACTGTACGTGAAAAGTGGTGATTCATGAAAGTGACTTTTCCAACTGTGCTCGACTTGTATTGAAGCTGAAAAATAGCTGAGAGAGTGGCAATATTCTCGCTCCCTGCCTGTCTTTAGAGAAGATGCTTCGGAACTTTTCAGTACATTTAAATTTGCAGAGGGGCAAAAGAACAAGCTTGGTCAGCTCTATGGATCTTTCAGTACCTTCCTGCTTTAACTGCATCATATAGGGCACTGCCTGGTTCCCTGAAAGTTCCCTTGATACCTTTGATTTTGTGCCAGACTTGTTTGAAGAGAAGACAAGAGTGCAAGGAATCCTCTTGGGTGGCCAAAGCTACCTGTTTCAGCCCTAGGTGATGACACTGTTGTGGTACCCAGCAGCACCAATACAAGGCCCATCCAACCGCCAGGATTATTATTGAGCGTAGAATTGACACAATTTCAAGTAAACCAGGCAGTTTTAGTAACCCACAGTTTATCACTGAAAAAAGGACCAATAGCAATTTCCAGGCGATAACAGTTCAGAAAGGTCCCAGGTCCAATTCGCAGTTTGTGCCGAGCTAACTGATCACAGCTGGGAAACGAAAACCTGCCTCATGGTTTTGGGCAAGTGGATGGGGTAAAAAACAAAACATTTCAGCCAAGCTTGCTGCTTCTGATCAACGACATCTGTGGAAAAGTACACATGTATGAACAGCAGGTGAGGAAAGGATCAGACTCATTTGTTAAGCGGTCAGTGTACATTGTCAAGTATCACACGATCGCTTGGGTGGGGTACCGGGGGGAGGGGGTTGTCAAAACATGTTGAGCCGCACTCCAGTCAGAGTCAATCCCTCATGAGAGGAGGCCACATAATGGAGAAGAAAATGAGATTTTTCTGCTAACCTGATACAGAGGGATTGCCACTGAGTTTAACCTTTAGCCAGCAGTAATCTCAGAGTTGTTCATCTGCTTGTATACAGTGAAGCTGAGATCAGTTTTCTATTGCCATTCTACTTTTAGTTGAACAAAAATATCTTATTCTTGCAGGTGGTACAAGGATCTCTAACATTTGAAGATTTCACTGCATGGAGAGGCCAGTAGAAAATAAGATCTGGAATGCATAGGGGAGTAAATATTTACACTGAAAGCACTTAACCAAGTTCTGTAAGTCTCTAGGTACTGCAAACAATTAGCACTGGTGTTGCCATTAATTAAAAAATCAATTAATTTAATCTATACATCATTGAAGTGAATTATAATACTGTACACTTCAGCGGAATTTCTGCATGAAACTAATTCTGCTAAAATGGTTATTTAATCACTGTACAGGCAAAATAATAAATAGTTATCAAGAGGCGTTGGTTCCTCATCAGCCCAATTCATGTAGATAAATGCTGGTGTATTTATTGTGACCTCTAGATTACGAATATTTGTATTCTGTCTAATTTTTAACAATATTGTTGCATTTTCTGTTGATCAAGATGAGGAATATCACTGTGAGAGAAAGGAATACTTCTGTACTTTGACCATTCCAGTGTAAATATCAAACATTCTCAGTCAGATGTTGGGTCAGTCCACCCCTGCCCTATCTCAACATTGTCTTTACCTTGATTCCTGAGTGCAGCCAGTAGAATTGGCTTGATTGGCACCCCATCCACCACCTTAAACATTCACTCGCTCCACCACCGGCGTACCGTGGCTGCAGTGTGTACCACCTACAAATGCACTGCAGCAACTCGCCAAGGTTTCTTCGACAGCACCTCCCAAACCCGCGACCTCTACCACCTAGAAGGACATGGGCAGCAGGCGCATGGGAACACCATCACCTCCAAGTTCCCCTCCAAGTCACACACCATCCTGACTTGGAAATATATCGTCGTTCCTTCATCATCGCTGGATCAAAATCCCGGAACTCCCTCCCTAACAGCACTGTGGGAGTACCTTCACCACGCGGAGTGCAGCAGTTCAAGAAGACAGCTCACCACCACCTTCTCAAGGGCAATTAGGGATGGGCAATAAATGCTGACCTTGCCAGCGACGCCCACATCCGAGGAACGAATAAAAAAAAATTGCTTCTTTTTGGCATGTTATATAACTTATGAGACCAATTTTTGGGCAGGTGGGCAGTGAGGTGATTTGGAAACTCATCGCTCCCTAAGAAATGAGGCCCAGGATATGTTAGCTCCTGGGCCTCAAAACCCGCGTGGCTCAGAGGCTGCCCAGTGACACCAGGTTGGTGGCGGAATCAGCTTTGGGGACCGTCTGGCGGATGGGAAGAGGGGCAGCTTGCAGCAGGACAAACCTAAGCTTTTCTTCTGGGACTTGGAGGAGCACCCACATGGAAAGTACAAAAATGTATCTGTTTGGGCCTCTTCTGGTCCAAGCTCCTCTTCCTGCTTTCTTCACCTGGCGGGAAAGCTACAGTAGTTTCCACTCTCAGGCCACCAGTTAACATTACCGTTGGGTCAAGTTAACATTACAGTTGGGTCAAGTTAACATTACAGTTGGGTCAAGTTAACATTACAGTTGGGTCAAGTTAACATTACAGTTGGGTCAGTCGAGCAGGTTGAAATTTGGAATGGTGAGTTCCTGGTGGCTTTCCAGCAGGTAAGTAACCAGGGCGATTTTAACTGTCCACCTGCCTGGTTTCCACCGGGCAGCTAGGGTTAAAGTCTCCCACAGAATATCAATTAGTGATGAATCACGAGTGATTTTGTGCTGTGGATTAATTCCTGCTAGGAACTGGCGTGAGATTGCCCCAAGCTATTTCGATTCGGGAGTATTGTGTCCTTGTTATATTAATGTGACATTGCAAGTAAGGCGCATTAAGCATTGCTGCTTCAGTTATGATGGCTAGCTTATTTTGCCTCCAGACACTCAGAACACCAATGCGCACGTACAAACACACTTGGTCATTCATAGCATGCACTTGGGCAGTGATGCACGGAGGTCTGAAAAAAATGGGAGAGCCCAGTGTATGTGACTAATATTACTTGCTTGCATACGTTATATCCATCTTCAGTAGACCATCTACTGTCATAAGATATAGGGTGATATCAATCTACATAATGATATTATGAATATTGAATTCTGGGACACTGTCAGTTCCAGTTGTTACACAATATCGCTCCACTGACAACCACCTTGAGCAAGTGTTGATGGAGGTGTTGTGACTAAAGTGGATTTTGATTTTGAAACTCTCTGCGACAATTATAGTACCGAATCTACACCCTTATTAGTATTAATCTGACGCAATAGCATCATTAAAATAAGGTTACAATCAGGGAGGAGATATTCATCTCACTCAGTCTGCTCGGGACTAGGTTGAAACCCATGTTCCAGAAGTAAAAAAGTAATTTTCTAACTTCCTGATGCGTCCAGTCCACCTTCACTTACTCTTTTAATGAAATACCTAATTTATTTTCCATTGCTACAGGTGGTTCTAAGTTTACTACAAATCTAATGCAAAATGATGAAAGATCTGTGAGAACTGCTCCAATGTGCAAGTTAAAGGTTAATCATAGTTTGGGATAATCATCGTACGACACGCAAAGCATTCACACATTCTGCTATAGCCAGGTGTAGTTACTGAATATTCTTGAACCAGCTTGAGCTGGGGTCTGCCAAAATGGAACAGCATAGACAGACTTACATGTCACATTTAGACAGGCTTTTAATGAGATCTTGAAAAAGAACTGTTATCAGAGGGTTGTCTCCTCATCATGATTTGGAAAGCAGAAAAATGAATAAATGAAATAATTGGCAGACTTTTTTGTCAAAACTAATAACGATATGCCCAATACAATTTTTGACATGTCTGTTAAATTGATTTTCACCTTTGAAAGTAGTCCATACGGCTGAACCAGTTCTCTTTATTGGTCATATCACTTGAAGTGAGATTTCCTTTGTGATACTGCTAAGGTACTTAAAGATGGATTCTAATAAGCTAAATCAGAAAAGTTTTGGTAAGTTTTAGGAAGCTTTTGAGAAAAGTTTGGAGACTATCAAAGATCTTTGAAAGTTGATAGTTTAAACACGATCCATGAGTGGTAAACCCCAATCCAATTTTCCAGTCTTTGGATGTTGGTGCAATAGGTTATATATTGAATTTCTAACACAGTGGGATAGATTTTCAACCTGCCACCCGGTTGTGAAACTGATGTTGCGAAATCGGCCGCCCATTGTAGAAATTGCCTGACTTCCATTTCCATGGGAATAGTTTCAATGGAAAAGAAAATTGGGCGGTTACTATAACGAGTGGCTCATCCACAACACCAGTTTTACGCCCAGGCAGCAGGTTGAATATTTACCCCAATCGTTCTTACATATTGAGCAGGATTTAGTGTTCATATTTCCTACAGGTTGTGATGATGATAGAAACAGTGCAACCATGCATTTATAACAACAACTTGCATTTATATAATGCCTTCAACATAGTAAAACGTCCCAAACCACTTCACAGGCGCGTAATCAAACAAAATTTGACACCGGGCCACATAAGGAGCTTGGTCAAAGAGGTAGGGTTTAAAGGGAGTCTTAAAGGAGGAGAGAGAGGTAGAGAGGCGGCGAGGTATAAGGAGGGAATTCCAGAGCTTACAGTGGATTTTACAATGGTTCTGTACCAATAAGATTCTTTATCGCTATCTGTAAGCCACGGAAAAACCATTCCTCTGGCATCCCCACGCTGAACATCTTGAAGAGTGAGGAATTTATGTCGTCCGGATACCATGGGGGCATTTTTATTTTGGCTGTCCCCACTTAAAAGTTTTTTATCCATGTTACACCACACAGCCATATAGTTTGAGGAGAATATTAATTTAAAATAATCACAGGGGTCATGACAATTCGTCCAAGGGCATGTGACAGTACAGAAAACTGTGAGAAGTCGCACAACAGGTGACGAAGGAGCAGCGCTCCGAAAGCTTGTGATTTCAAATAAAGCTGTTGGACTATAACCTGGTGTTGTGCGACTCCTCACATTTGTCCACCCCAGTCCAACACCGGCATCTCCACATCATGGGTAGTACAGAAAACAGTCTTGGGTGAAAAATAGTTGATATGCAAACAGCACCCTGGGGCTTACTAACTCTTGGTATGGTATAAGGGGCAATACAGCACTAAGATTCTTACGGGAAATAGTAGACCTCATGAAACATATTACAACAAATCTAAATGCTAAACTGCCTCAACAGTGTTCTGTTAGTATTGCAGAAGCTTTCTGAAGTAATTTCATTATTTTTTCACTTAAATTAATTTGTCGATAACTCCCACAGGTAACCTCATTGCCTCCTCTTTTGTAGTTCCAATTTGCATTTCCTCAGTGGAATTAATGTCAGTATTAATGTAACAGAGAGAAACTGAAGTTGGTTCAGCGTTCAGTGTTGATCAGATTGGTGCGGGACTGGAGATGCTGTATTGCTACTGGAGGGAAGCCACTGACAACACAGCTTACTGAATAAGTTATCACAAGCAATCCCAGCTTTCCCCTTACCCTTTTACCCAACCCCGTCCATTAAACAAACATTGTACAGCATGTTAGGAACAGATTGATACAGGAACAAATTTTCCTTTGCTGGAACTGTGCCAGCTTCAGAAGATGCTTCCCACCCTCCAGCAGCGTCACAGTATACCAGGTAAATAAAGATGATCCGTTCACTATTGTAACTGTTCCTACACCCAAAACTTATTTCTGTAATGCTATGTAGCCTTGGCTTAGCTATGGTCAGGAGCATTAGCCCAGTATTAATTTGACTGACTCCCCAGACTGACTTGTGGTGTAAAATGGAGAGGTTACTTTAAAAGATAAGCTACCAAAAGAACACTTTATACTTCAAATTCAGGGTACAAGGGTGGTGGGAGGATGGCTGCAGCACAGAACCAGGCAGAGGCCCAAAGCCATTCTTTGTGGGAATTTTTGAGGTTGCTTCAGGGTTTTGAGACGGGGGATTTGGAACTTATCAAAGCACCAAACTGAGAGACAATGATGATGGGTATTTGAATATTTTCCCATTTCTTTTGCACCTAGTGTCACCTGTAACTAATTACAAGTCAGATATAGTATGGATTAAGTACTAAGCAAATAGTGCGATGGATTTTACTGATCCCCACCTGTATTCTTATTGCACTCCAGAATAATAATATAAAAATGCGATTTAATTTAAAATAACAAATTTTAAACACAGTTCTGCAATGTTATTTGGATTTCAAGACGCAAGACAATACATCTGCTTTTTGTCCATCAGGTAGGATTTGTATTTAGAGTTATATTTGTTATATTTTCAAGAAGTTTTATTTGATGACTTGTGCAGAAGACAAAAATTTAATCTTGGCAAAACTGAATAGCAATGGCATTATGTGGGGCTTGAGGGATGTACAGTAAGATTCCAAGAGAGCAACAAAGGTGTGTTTGCATTATTTCTACCTTGAAGTGAAGAAGTGTACAACATTTTCTTTTTTTTATTCGTTCATGGGATTTGGGCATCGCTGGCAAGGCCAGCATTTATTGCCCATCCCTAATTGCCCTTGAGAAGGTGGTGGTGGTTAAAGAGGGTGCAGAAAAGATTTACGAGAATGATTCCAGGGATGAGGGACTTCAGTTACGTGGATAGACTGGAATAGCTGGGATTGTTTTCCTTGGATGCGAAGGTTGAGGGGAGATTTGATAGAGGTGTTCAAAATCATGATGGATCTTGACAGAGTCGATAGAGAGAAACTGTTCCCATTGGCGGAAGGGTCAAGAACCAGAGGACACAGACTTAAGGTGATTGGCAAAAGAACCAAAGGCGACATGAGGAAAAACTTTTTTACGCAGCGAGTGGTAAGGATCTGGAATGCACTGCCTGAAATGGTGGTGGAGGCAGACTTAATTGTGGCTTTCAAAAGGGAATTGGTTATGCACCTGAAGGAAAAAAATTTGCAAGGTTACGGGGAAAGGGCAGGTGAGTGGGATTAGCTGAAGCGCTCTTGCAGAGAGCTGGCACGGGCTCAACGGGCCGAATGGCCTCCTTCTGTGCTGTAACCATTCCAAGGCCGCGACTTTGCCAGCGCTCAGAGTGCGGGTTTGGAGGCGGGTCCGTTGTCAAAATCAAAATGATTGACAGCGGGTTGGTAACCCACTCTAAACCCACCTCCATGTAAGTTTCCAAAGTGTCGGGTCTGCGATTTCAGAACAGTCCCAACACCAAGCAGCGGGGGAGGCATTTAAAATAGTTAAATGCTTGTTAACTACGATTTTGGCAGCCTATTTCTAATTTACCACATTTTTAACGGGGTTCCCATCATTCGGAGATCACGTTAGGTAAGTATGTCGGGTTCTCTATCTCCCCCCATTACTGTGAATAGGTGACAGCTGCAAAAGTGGTATGACAGCCACCAGTTCACAGCTGGTCACTTTCCTATGTCAGAAGCTTGAGCCTTCAGGACTTGGAAGACACTTTTGAGCTGTATGCAGTTTGGAAGTGTTTGGAGTAAACTCTCTATCCACTGTCACCTCCTTGGAGCAAGCTCTCCCACCATTGACAGATCGAAAGAAACTTGCAGTGGGAGGGGGTGGATCCAGTTGTCGTGGTCCATGTTGGTACAAACAACGTAGATAGGACAAGGAATCTGGTTCTGTTAAAGGAGTATGAGCAGCTAGGGGTCAAATTAAAAAACAGAACCTCAAGGGTAATAATCTCTGGATTATTACCTGAGCCACGAGCGAATCTGGCTAGGACAAATAAAATTAGAGAGTTAAATGAGTGGCTCAAAGACTGGTGTGGGAGAAATGGGTTTTGCTTCCTGGGACACTGGCACCAGTACTGGGGCAGGAGGGAGCTATTCCGTTGGGACGGGCTTCACTTGGCCAGTGCTGGGACTAGAATCCTGGCGGATCATATAACTAGGGCTGTAGAGAGGGCTTTAAACTAACTAGTGGGGGGGAGGTTCCTAGAGAGCAAATAATAAAAATGACAACAGAGAAGGTCATAGACTTAGGTAGCAGTGGGGAAATAAAAAACCAGAGTATGTCAGGAAGGGGCAGAAGGTATGGAGTAAAAGGTAAAGTAATAAAAAGGGCAAAAGCAGGAACTAAGTGTCACAAAACATATTTGAAAGTTCTCTATCTGAATGCACGTAGCATTTGTAACAACATAGACGAGTTAATGGCACAAATAACTACATATGGGTATGATCTTGTGGCCATTACAGAAACATGGCTGCAGGGTGACAATGCCTGGGAATTAAACATACCAGGTTATTTAACGATTAGGAAGGACAGGCAGGAAGGAAGGGGAGGTGGGGTGGCTATGTTAATAAAGGAAGGAATCACTGTAATACAGAGAAATGATATTGGGTCAAAAGATCAGGATAATGAAACAGTTTGGGTGGAGATAAGGAATAATAAGGGGAAAAAAACACTAGTGGGCATAGTCTATAGGCTTCCGAACAGTTGCAACTCTGTTGGACGGAGTATCAATCAGGAAATAGTTGAGGCTTGTAATAAGGGAACATCTATAATTATGGGGGATTTTAACTATCATATTAATTGGACAAATCAAATTGGGCAGGGCTGCCTTGAGGATGAGTTCATTGAGTGTATTAGGGATGGGTTTCTTGAGCAGTATGTAACTGAACCGACCAGGGGGCAAGCAACCTTAGATCTGGTCCTGTGTAACGAGACAGGATTAATTAAAAATGTCCTAGTAAAGGATCCCCTTGGAATGAGAGACCATAACATGGTTGAATTCCATATTCAATTAGAGGGTGAGAAGGTTGGATCTCAAACAAGCGTGCTAAGCTTGAATAAAGGAGACTATGAAGGTATGCGAGCAGAATTGAGTAGAGTGGATTGGGAAAATAGATTAAAGGGTAAGACGATACATGATCAGTGGTGTACATTTAAGGAGTTATTTTACAACTTCCAAAAAATATATATTCCCCTGAGAAGAAAAGGGTGTAAAAGAAAAGACAGTCATCCGTGGCTAAGTAAAGAAATTAAGGATAGTATTCGACTAAAAACAAGGGCTTATAAGGTAGCCAAATCTAGTGGGAGGATAGAGGATTGGGAAAACTTTAAAAGACAGCAAAAAATAACAAAAAGATTGATTAAGAAAGGGAAGATAGATTATGAAAGTAAATTAGCAAAAAATATAAAAACATATAGTAAGAGTTTTTATAGTTATATAAAAAGAAAAAGGGTGGCTAAAGTAAACGTTGGTCCCTTAGAGGATGAGACCGGGAAATTAATGGTGGGAAATATGGAGATGGCAAATACACTGAATGAATATTTTGTATCAGTCTTTACAGTAGAGGACACTAAGAATATCCCAACACTGGACAAACAGGGGGCTATAGAGGGGGGAGGAGCTAAACACGATCAAAATCACTAAGGAAGTGGTACTCGGTAAAATAATGGGACTCAAGGCGGATAAATCACCTGGACCTGATGGCTTACATCCTAGGGTCTTGAGGGAAGTGACGGTAGGGATTGTGGATGCATTGGTAATAATTTTCCAAAACTCCCTGGACTCAGCAAAGATCCCGGTAGACTGGAAAACTGCTAATGTAACACCCTTATTTAAAAAGGGCAGCAGACAGAAGGCTGGAAACTATAGACCGGTTAGCCTAACATCTGTGGTAGGTAAAATTTTGGAGTCCATTATTAAGGAGACAGTAACGGGACATTTAGATAATCATAATTTAATAGGACAAAGTCAGCATGGTTTTATGAAGGGGAAGTCATGTTTGACAAATTTGCTGGAGTTCTTTGAGGAAGTAACATACAGGGTGGATAAAGGGGAACCAGTGGATGTGGTGTATTTAGACTTCTAAAAGGCATTTGACAAGGTGCCACACAAAAGATTATTGCTTAAGATAAAAAATCACGGCATGGATAGAGGATTGGCTATCTAACAGAAGGCAGAGAGTTGGGATAAATGGTTCATTCTCAGACTGGCAATCAGTAACTAGTGGTGTTCCGCAGGGGTCAGTGCTGGGTCCCCAACTCCTTACAATCTATATTAACGATTTGGAGGAGGGGACCGAGTGTAACATATCAAAGTTTGCAGATGATACTAAGATGGGAGGGAAAGTAGTGAGTGAGGAGGACATAAAAAACCTGCAAGGGGACATAGACAGGCTAAGTAAGTGGGCAGAGATTTGGCAGATGGAATACAATACTGGAAAGTGTGAGGTTATGCACTTTGGCAGGAAAAATAGTAGAGCAAGTTATTATCTTAATGGCAAGAAACTGGAAAGTACTGAAGTACAAAGGGATCTGGGGGTCCTGGTGCACGAAACTCAAAAGGTTCGTATGCAGGTGCAGCAAGTGATTAAGAAGGCCAATGGAATGTTGGCTTTCATTGCTAGGGGGATAGAATATAAAATAGGGAGGTATTGCTTCAGTTGTACAAGGTATTGGTGAGACCGCACCTGGAATACTGCATACAGTTTTGGTGTCCATACTTAAGAAAAGACATACTTGCTCTCGAGTCAGTACAAAGAAGGTTCACTCGGTTAATCCCGGGGATGAGGGGATGGACATATGAGGAGAGGTTGGGTAGATTGGGACTCTACTCATTGGAGTTCAGAAGAATGAGAGGCGATCTTATTGAAACATATAAGATTGTGAAGGGGTTGGATCGGGTGGATGCGGGGAGGATGTTTCCGATGATGGGTGAAACTAGAACTAGGGGGCATAGTCTTAGAATAAGGGGCTGCTCTTTCAAAACTGAGATGAGAAGGAACTACTTCACTCAGAGGGTGGTAGGTCCATGGAATATGCTGCCCCAAAAAGCTATAGAAGCTACATCATTACATAAATTTAAAACAGAAATAGACAGTTTCCTAGAAGTAAAGGGAATTAAGGGTTACGGGAAGCGGGCAGGAATTTGGACATGAGTCTAGGTTCGGATCGGTCATGGCCCTGTGGGTAGCGTAGCGGGCCCAGGGGCCGTGTAGCCTGATCCTGCTCCTATTTCGTGTGTCCAATTCTGTTAGGTTCAGGAGATGGTTCTGTGATAGAAGATTGGCGGTTAGGATCAGATCAGCCATGATCTTATTGAATGGCGGAGCAGGCTCGAGGGGCCAATTGGCCTACTCCTGCTCCTATTTCTTATGTTCTTATGTTCTTATGTCATCTCAACTTCAGCTGCCATCTATTCCAGCAACATTGGTGCCCTTGAAAAAATCTCACCTTGGTCCTCTGAATCCCTCCACAATCAGCCCCAACACCAACATCACCAGGCACACCAATATCACCAACAACAACACCTACCTTCTGCGCAATCACCTGATGCTGCACAGGACACAGGGCATCAGCACCCGACAACATTGCTGCCCGGGAAGTCAGCGATGGCATCACCATGGCCAGATTGACTTCACTTGACGCTGTACACCCTGGCTGCCACATGATGCGCCAGGTTGACACCACCCCACACCAGCACCATAAAGCATCCCTATAATGTCCAAGCCATTCCTTTCACACTCATCACAATTGGGGTGGTGGGGGCAAGGGGGGTGGGGGGGGGGGGTGGGGGCGGGGAGTTATGTCTCAACATTCACTGGAACTCAGTAAGTCACTTCTAAAGGTAAGCACAGATCTGTCCAATAAGGTAAAGTGTTGAAAATATAGATTTCAATGTTTGACAACACATTAACAGAAATGTCACATGAACATTGGCTAAAACACAAAAATGCCTACCCTTGTGTGTTGTTAGTTCATATGCTTGCAGTAGGATGAGGGTGAGTGTGAGAGGTGGCTAGTGAGATGGGGAAGTGATAATGTAGATAGAGAGGGATGGGTGGAGGTGCAAGGTAGTTGGTGTGAGTAAGGATGTGCAGGAGTAGGGTCGGGAAAGCAGAGTGATGGGGATGTGATGAGTAGCACAGCAGGATGAGGTTGAGTGTGGCTTGGCAGTAACGTTTCGTGATCTACTGAGATCATTGAAAGGTTTGCACCACTGCAGCCAGGTCCTCCTGATGATGTCCCTGATTTTGCCCTCCTGTGCAATGTGCAACCAGGCTGTGTTGGTGTCCTGGGGAGGTCTCTTCCTCCCATGGGAAGGGAAGAGAACCTCCCTGCGTGCTGTGACTACCTCCATAAGCATATGGAGGGAGTCATGCGAGAGCCTGGGTGCAGACGTGTACCTTTGTGCAGTGTTTGTCAGTGTTTGCAGCTCCTCAATGCTGTAGAACACTGACAGCACAACTGTCAAAATCAATGTGGCCGTGGTCCCTTTAAGGAAACCGGCTGATGGCGCCTCATCAAATGACGTCATCAGACCCGCTTCCTTTTAATTGGCCAGGAAATGCGTAGGGCGGGCTTAACAAGCCCAATGCACGTAAAATCCTTTTCACAGAGCGGCTGCAGCCGGGAGCGGGACCGGAACCCGCCAACCATCTCTCCCGCCGCAATCCCGCCTCCACTGGCGAAATCGCGGCATATGATTCTATGATTCTATAAGCGGGCTGCTTTGTCCTGGATGGTGTCGAGCTACTTTACAGCCATTAAGTAAGGTCTTCACGAACTTCTTGTTGAGAAATTGTCTTGATAATCAGCTGAGCTACTCTGTGTTACACAATGAAGCTCCTGTCAGTCTATAAGTAACTTCTCCATTATAGTGCTGTGGTTATTAATGGGAATGGAAATCAATTTAAAATTACTATGACATGAAAAGAGTGTTGCAAGAACAGGCAAAATAATACAAAGCGAAAAAGAATAATGGGTCAGAATTTGTTGGCAAAATATCGGCACGTTTAATGCGCACAGTCCCCCCGTTATGATTGTGTGAGTTGTCTAGCAATCTGTCGTGAAAAAGAGATATCGTGTAAGTTACAAACCGCCACAAATTGCTGGACGATTTGCGGCGCTTCACCATTAGCCTCAAGAAAATGGGATCTCGCCATTTCCTGAAATTGCTGCATTTGCGCATTAATTACCAATTAAACTCGCCGCAGAAAGTTAAGGCTGGTACTTAACAGCGTAAGTAACCTTTTCCTTGCAAGATTTATTTTCCTAGAATGCCACTCAACCTGTCATGCCCAGAAAGGGAAGAATGGAAACTGGGGAGTCTCACTGCTGCAAGTAGTAAATTGCTCTTAGAGATTTTTTTTAAATTTTAAATTTAGATTTTTTTTTCTTACTTTTCCTTTCTGACTCTTTTTCTATCTCTCTTAATCCAATCTTTCTTTCCCTCTCTTTATTTCTCTTTCTGTAGCAGATTTGACTCTAATTCACCCTATTTGCTTCTCTGTCGTTCCTCCGTTTCTATCTCAATCCACAAATCTCATTGGTTAAGGAGATAGACTGTTGGTCCCATCAGTCACCAAGGTCCCTGTTGTCCTCGCCGCGTCGTTATCAACTCACATTTCCAGCAAGTTGCAGAGCAAAGATTTTTTGAGCTGAAGGTTGAAAAAGGAAATCGAATAAACAGGGCACGCTGCACTCCTGAAAATTCTGGGCCAAAATGTTAATAAAACCTCTAAAGGAATGAAGACTAAGGTATTCAAGCAGACAGGAAGACTCTTTTCAATTTCAAATGGGAAACAGCAATTAAAGTATTCAAGCAAATGAAAAGTTTGAATGAAATGTAACTCAATTATAGCCCTGAGCACTGATGACAACTTCTGGCCTCGACTACTCCAAATACAAGATCATTAGTCCTCAAGATACCAAACTAAAATGCAGGGACCAAAACTTATAAGGGCTGATGCTAATGAAGCTGGAATAATGAATTTCTAATATAAACCACCTGTAGTAAATCCCGGTAGTGAACTGCAGATTAAATTCCAATCATCTAAAATGATTACAACACTCTTTCAGTCCGGCATTGACAAAATTTTCGTGGACAATCCAGGTTGTCAATATACACCTAGATGACCACCATCAAGAAACAGATCGTAGGGGAAACAAAATAAACTTACCCCACCAACTCCAAAATACATGGGAATAATTACGAGACACTAATCCTAATGATGGTTACAATCTCCTGATGGTTGACTTTCTCAGCTTATGACATGATCTAAACCCATCGATAAGTAATCTGTGCTAAATATGCCATTATTCTCAAAATAAGATGACGACAGGTGTTTCACATTTAGTGCATGCCAACTAGCCACATTTTGTGCTATGCATATACAATGTGCTTCATAGCTGCTCACTGATACTTCTGGATTAGGTTCTATCATTAAAACACTGACCCATTAAAAGAAAGATTTGCATTTATATAGCGCATTTCACAACCTCAGAACGTCCCAAAGTGCTTTACAGCCAATGAAATACTTTTGAAGTGTAGTCACCGTTGTAACATAGGATGTAATGTAATATGGGTTACAACACTTCTATGGGCGTTATCTTTGAAACCCAAACATTCTTGGTGGTGGTAAGAACATTTATCCTGTATGTGTCAGGGATTCAGACATATTCCATTTCTGATGAATTAATGAGTAACAACTCTGTATATTTTATCTTTCCCTGTAGGTGCAGCCAGCTCCACCCAAATGGATATCCTGATGCAATCACAGCATTCCAATGTAGCATTCACACACTATGTACAATTCTTGATCTATTTAAATATAAAATCATGCTCCAAGCAGTTTTAATGCACAGCCAACTAAATACAATAAATCCACCATTAAATCTCAGCTGAAGACGCAAAATATTTGAGATACATAATCACTTTTGTATAAAGCAAATATTGTTAAACAGTTTGTCTTGTTTGGATTTAATTGCAGAATGAATAATCACATGGTCCAAAGATTTGTAATTGGCAATTTATATCTCAATTTTTTAGAAACCCTGATTCAGCATAACATTTATGGGCAAACTTTTGTCACCAGTTAGATGATTGGGTTGACCTTGTCTTCCTTTTTATTTCTGTTCCTCCATAACAGCTGACTTGTTAAGTGTCATTTGACTTATATTATCTCAGCTTTGCGAAAGGACCTTGTACCTTTATCCAGGATAATAGAAAATTCTGTTTAATCTATAACTAATCATGGTTTATATATGAATAAATATAATGTCAGCAATGCCTTTTCATTAAAAAAAGAGACAAATATAAGGAATGCATTAAGGAAATTCAATGATCCAGATTTTACATGGAGAATAACGATGAGGCTAACAACTATATTATGGAGTAAATCAGACAGCAACTTCTACAGTCTGCATATGCGCAGTTTAATGCGGAAATCTAGAAGTTGCTGTCCAAGTTACCCTGAGATAGGCTCGGCATTCAAATCAATGTAAGGGCATGAAGTTTCTGTAATTACCCACTAGTTGCCCAATAAACATGCCAGAAAAAGTTAGGGCTGGTGCATTCAGGTATAAGTGAATTTATAATAGCATGATCATTCATAATTACTGTTAAATAACCTGTCTGGCCCTGAAAATTTAATTTTACAAGTGTGGAGTCTCATTCCTTCAGAATGTAATTATTGTTGGAGATTTCAAAAAAAGTAAATAAATTTTCTTTTTTAACTTTTTCTTTTTGTCTCTTGTATCCCTTGCTCTTTATCCCACCCTTATTCTCTCTCTTTATTTCACTGTCTGTACATGGTTTTACAATGATTTAAAACTAATTTATACTTCTTGGTTTAACTTCCTGTTTAGACTCTGCATGTCTCCGTGAGGATTCTACAATATGATTGGTTGAAGTGACACGCTATTGCTTGCCCTGTTCTCACACGCCACAGATCCCCTGTAGAGAGTGCCACACTGGAAATGATCTCTTGGAACCATAGGTTGCCGCTCAAAAGCCCACGAAACGTCTGTGGGCAGCTGTCAGCGTGATGAACGGCGAGTGCTGTTCCTTCGCTGCTGACTGCAAAATCCAGGCCATTATTCATTTAACAAGTGAACGGACTGTTATCTATAAATTGTACAGGGAGGTGAATACAATTAGTGGCCCAGATTTTGCCTGCTGACTGTAAAATCCGAGCCATTATTTCTTGCAGTTCAGCAAGGCTCGAATTTAGAAGATAGGAATGTAGTTTTGAATCTGGGGCCAAAAACTTTACCTTGGAGTTGGGTTGTGTGTGTGTGGGCTGCGTAGCGGGTCGGAACCCGAAGATGTGAACACCCGGTTCTGCAGTGCGACTTTTACTTAATGACCCCAATTAAGCCAGTCATGCGCATTTCCCAGCCCAATTAAATGGAACAGTCAGATGACGTCATCGAGGACTTGTTTCCAGCGCAGATATTTAAAGCAGCCTCGCACACATCCCATTTGAAGGTTGATGTAGGAGTGGATAAGTTGGTATCCAGAGGTCTGAGTAGCGGTTAAAAGTTAAAAGATGCAAAAGACCACCCAAAGACACAAAAAGGGCATGGTTGGAGATCGCAGAGGAGGTCAGCAGCAGGGATGTGGTCAGGAGGACATGGATCCAGTGTAGAAAAGGATTCAATGATCTCATGAGGTCAGGAAAGGTGTGTGCAATGCCACACTCACCTACAATGCCTGTCACCACAACTCCATCACTCTGCCTTCCCAAGCCTACTCCTGCACAACATTCCTCACACCAATCTACCTTGCAGGTCTACCCATCCCTCTCTGTCTATGTACATACTCACATCCCCATCTGACTAACCACCACTGACATTCAGCCTCATCTTAATGCAATCATAGCAAGTAACACCACAGAAGGAGGTCATTGGCAATGTCACGCCACTCCCTCATAGTCACCCTCTACAAATGTAGCCCATCCATTCCTTACACTCATTCCATCACTCTCACTCAAAGTTCTCTTCTTTGCCTCCTTGCAGGAGAAGAGAGCCCACAAGAATAGGGAGAAGCAGAGAACCAGAGGTGGCCCTCCAGTCTTCATTCAATTCACTCCAGCAGAGGAGGCCCTGGAGATCTCTGGAGTTGCAGAGCTGCTGGTGGTGGGAGACAGAGAGAGGGGGACAGCCCAGCAACCTGGTGACAGAATTACATCTCATACAGCCACATGGCATACAGCAGTCACTCATATGGTGACTGATGTCAGTAGCCAGTGAAATGTCATCATGTGCATAATGGTAACGTTACCCATTCTTATTATAACACTTCTAATTCATCTCTTTACTCTCCCACAGGACTATCAAGTGCCCCCCCCACCCCCCTCCCACTGTCCAGCCGGAGGAGGAAGACAACTCCTCAGAGGAAGCTCCAGCCTCTGAGGATGCACCGTCAGCAGACCCAAGCGCAGCCAGCACCAGCACAGATATGCACACCTCGGTGGGTCCTGTGCGAGATAGAGTAGTGTTGTCACCTGGTGTCTCTCACATCACAAGTGTGCAGGAGCTGATGGTGTTTACAGGGAGAGCAGTGGAGACTCCTCGCCGGAGGACGCAGGACGCTCCAAGCTCTGCTGATCTGCATGCAGATGCTGAAACTCGGGAGCCATCGAGAAAGAGGGTGATCTTGGAGGGGCAGCAACAATTGCATGAGGCTCCGGCAGCTTTTGCAGCCGCGATGTCTGGAAATGTGCAGAGAATGGAGAAGTCCATCTCCAAAATGAGCACCACCATCTCGCAGGCGATGTCGACAATGTGCTGTTCCATGGAAAGGATGGCCACCTGCACGGAGCAGCTAATGCGCCAGTTACACAAAAACATGCTTGCTGTGGACAACAGATGGCAGATGCTCATAGACCTCATCTCGAGGAGGGATATAAAGAAGACTTGGGCGTTCATCACCCCACTGATGTGCAGCACAGGTCTCCAGCTCCTTGCTAGTAGGGAAGTGCGGGTGGTCCATGAGAGGGATGATGGTGAGAGGGGACATGGAAGTGGGGGCTCTTCTCAAAGCGCTCACACTTCTCCCCCATTGTCTCCCCCTCAGTGAGAGCTCCACATGCTTCCTCGGATCCCAATGGCCGAGTCTGCCCCTGCACAGTTGCAGGAGGAGCAGTCTTTGGCTGGGCCCTCATAGGCTCCAAATCCCAGAGGACGTCCACCAAAAATGTCTAAGCAGTTGCAGCAGGGAAGTGAGCAGCCTGCCTCTACCTCTGCTGAAGCCACAGGGGTTGCACCTGGTAGAAGCACTCAGAAAATAAATAACACACAAAAGTAGATGCACAAGGGTATGCACATGGGTGTATGAACAAATGTTAGTGATAAGTTTCAGTTATATTTATGACACAGACAAATTTATTTCTTTGCACCACTTTCCGGTCTTGTCCATTTTTGTCTGCAACCTGGGAAAGGGTCTTGTCACCTGGAATGAATGGTGAGACAGTACTTAACCTCGAGCAATGGGGGCTTGGGTGAGCAGAACGGCTTGTTCATTGCAGGGCTGCTTTATGGTGTTGGGTTTTTTTTTTTTGGGGGGGGGTGCATATGCCAGCCATATGGGTGCAGTGGAGCAAGTTAAGTAAATCTGGCCATTATGAGGCCATCCTGGGTCTTCCAGGCAGCAATATACGCCGCTGCTGGTGCTATCTCCACCTCAAGTTCCTCCTCATCTTCCACCTGTTCCTCATCTCCACCTCAAGTTCCTCCTCCTCCTCTGAAGAGGCTGTGCGCTCTGCACCTTATGCCAATCCTGCTTGCTGCACTGTGTTGTACAGCGCACAGCAAATGACGATGCTTCTGGAGACCCTGGCTGGTGCGTACTGAAGGGCTCCTCCAGATCTGTCAAGGCATCTGAAGCGCATCTTCAGCATGCCTATTGCTTGCTCTATGACACATCTAGTGGACATGTGGCTCTCATTATAATGCTCCTGGGCCTTAGTACTTGGCCTCCTCAAGGGTGTCATGAGCCACATCTTCAGTGGATAGCCCTTGTCTCCAAGCAGCCAACTGGTAAGTCTGTTTGGAGGTGCGAAGAGCTAAGGGAGGGTGGACTGCTGCAACACGAAAGAGTCATGACAGCTACCAGAGAATCTGGCGCACACATGCATGATGATCTTTTTATGGTTGCAGATGAGCTGCACATTGAGGGACTGGAAGCCCTTGCGGTTCACAAACACTCCTGGGTGATGTGGGGGTGCCTTGATGGCCACATGTGTGCAATCGATGATGCCCTGCACCTGTGGGAAGCCAGCCAGAGCCGCAAAGCTGAGCATCCGCTCAGTAATACTGACTTCATCAATGGCAAAGTTTACATAATTGGCTGACTTGTCAAACATGGCATCTGTCACCTGGGTGATGCAGCTGTGGGTGGCCGACTGTGAGATCCTGCAAATGTCTGTTGCAGATCCCTGGAAGGAGCCTGAGGTGAAGAAGTTGAGGACAGTGGTGACTTTGACAGCCATTGGTAAGGCAAGTCCACCAGGTCCTCTGGGCAGCAGGTCTTGTTCCAGCAAGGTACAAATGTCTGTAACGACCTGGCGCGATAGCCTGAGCCTCCTGAAGCACTGCTGCTCAGTCATGTTGAGGAAGCTCATCCTCTGCCTGTATACCCTGTGTTGGGGGTATCGCCTCTGGTGCACTGCAGCCCTGTGGTGCCCCCCTCTCTCCTGTGCAGCATCAGGTCATTGAGGAGAAGGTTGCTGGTGTTGTGGCTGCTGCTGCTGGTGTGGCTGGTGTTGTTGGTGGGGCTCATCTTGGTCCGATTCCGAGGTCCAAGGTGAGACAGTATAAGCAGCACCCATGCTGATCTAATAGATGGCAGGTCAAGTGGAGATCAGAGTCCCAATCCCTCAATGTTGTGATAGTGGCTAGCAATGTGGTGAGAGTGGGTTCGAGGTTGCAGAAATGACCTGCAAACTGCTGACAGCTAAATCTCTGCACAAAATGGAGTCAGCAAGAGGTGTAATGTGGGAATATTTATGTGTTTTTCCCAGCTGTCAATTAATGGACTCGCACAATGGCCACTGAGCCTCCGCCTCCCCTTCACAGGCGAGGTTCCTGAGGTGCGTGAATCCCGTGCTCAAGAAGTTAAAGCCATAAGCTGGAATTAAAAACCCTCTTAAGGTTCTCTCAACACGCATTTAAGTACTTGAATGAGGTTGCCCGCCTCTCCCGAGTTTGGCGCACTGGGAAACGCACTCAGGTTAGTTGGCGGGATGACGGCAGGTTCCCGACGCGCTGGCAATTTTGCCGATTTTTACTGCTGACCCGCCCCCAAACCCGCACGCTCGGGACTGGGAAAATTCCGGTCTTGGAGTGACATTGCCAAGTATTATCTGCGAGCTATTTTGCCGTGTATTATTTCCAAATCCTTTAAAACATTAGTGTATTGAAAATGTGACTGTTGGAGGTGTGTAACAGATATGCTGTGTCTTTTTGTTGAAAGGACAGCCTTATCGCTTATCACAAGTGTTCGTCCTCGAGAAGAAAGTGTACTTAGGGGGTAATATTTTCTTACGATTTGTGAAGAATGAAAAACAGAGACCTTTCTGTGGATCTAGTGATTAGCCATCTCACCACCAGCTTATTGCTCATTTTTGGCCAATTATAGTTTTATTATCCTAAGGCCTGATTCAGTACCTGTAAAGATACTGAACCGAAACACCTATAGGTTGGCGCATCAGTGAAACATGTGTTCATGGTTGATTGACAGAAAGGAAGAACTGGAATCTAGCCAAGGAAAGAGTAGATTATTCTCTCTGCTGTTGGCTATCATGCAATCACTTCCCAAGTTTCAGGTCCATTTAAATCATTTAGCCTGTGTTAACAAACCCTTAGGTCAGTTGTGAATTACTCAGTGTAAAACTATAAATGAAGACAGCTATCCTTAGATACCTGAAATAAACCAAACTGCAGACTGTTCAAGCAACAGTCAGCTTGCTAGAGAAATGGCAATGATGGAACTGGTCTGTCTCTGAGGGACGAGATCTCATTCTTTCTCTCTTAGTTTATTTGCTGAATTGGAAATCTTGATAATCGTGTAAGTTATCTTATGTAAGATGATTTTGTCAGTCAGAAAGGAGCATGCTGGAAGTGTTACTTTCTTTCTAATGCTGTGACTGGGATTGGGAATTAAAAAAAAAAATATTTGCAATATTTCTATCAGTAAGTTAATACTTTTTATACATCTCTGAATATTTAGCATACGTTGAAACTATTTCTTATCCATTGTATTTACAGTAAGATCCATTTACTGAATGTGAGATCCCAGCATTTGAAATTTGAAATTTTAATGGACAGAAGATTGTGGGAAGCAAATCCATCATTTACTGATGTTATACCACTGACGACACTGCAAAAGTACTTAATTGGCTGTCAAGCGCTTTAGGATGTCCTGAGGTAGTGAAAGGTGCTATACAAATGCAAGTCTTTCTTTACATGGGCTGCCAGCTAGGGTTGCCAACTGTGGTTGAATGTGTTCCTGGAGGTCTCATACCTTGACCTACCCCCACACTACCACCATTGGTTGCCCAAAACTGCCATCCTTGTGAAGCACCAGCCAAATGTGAAAAGCGAAAAGATTCTTCATTACCCAATCGGATGGTGCTTGACTGCCAGTCGAACAATCTTTGTTCCCTCTCCAATAAACAGAAGTGTTCGAAGAAAATGGCAAAAAAAAACACAATTAATTTTAGTGCCCTGTGATTATTCTCCAGGGTTGCTCGCAGCAGTGTCCTGGAGATTAATCACCAACTCCTGGAGACTCCCGGCCAATCCTGGAGGGTTGGCAACCTTACTTCCAGCAGGCGAAGCTACAGACCGAGAACCTGCATTCAGAAAAAAAACAGTCCAGTTATGCTTACTTAACAAAAAATACATCATTTTTTTCCTAAATGCTTCAATCAAGTTTAGTGACACCAAAGCACTCCATCATCATTTTCTTCTACCCAACATGTAAGATGCTGAAGCAGACTGGCAATAGTGTGACAACTTCCTTGGCTGCGCTGGGATTTTTATTCAGCTCACAGTAATTAGACATCAGTTTGCTTGCACATTAAAAAGTTATAAAATGTTGCAGTGATGAAGCACTTTGGACACGGAGATGAAATTCTAGCCACAATGGAGAGTTCCACTTTTATTTGGCTGATGCAATTAAAATTTATAGTTCAGCTCAGACCTGCTTCCTGTTGCCAAATTAATGCCTAGCGTAAGTGAATGATGACAACAAGCAGCTCCTGGCAGATATCTCTGTGATGCACCAGCAAGTGACGTATTTTAATCTCCAGTCACATAATGTCAGAGATATCAATTAAAGTAAAGTCTGTTTCTAGACAGCCCCAAATGAATCTTGGACAACGACTGCTTACAATGCTTGTTGTACACTGCCTCTGCATTAGCAGTCCACTGTGAAATTTCCCTTTGTTTTCTCTCCAGTGTCATTCAGTCAGCAATGTGATAGAAGCTGTAATTAGGCAAAAATGTGGTCATGGAGTTTCCGCATCTGAGCGGAATGAAATGGAATAGCGTTAACTACCGCCCCATCTCCAACCTCCTTTTCCTCTCCAAAGTCCTTGAACGTATTGGCCCAGAAATTCAGGTCGGAGGCTTCCCGCGGGCGCAAGCCCCCGACCTGCACTTACATAGCGCGCCTGCCGTTGTGCTGTGGGCCCGCGTGGGATTCCGATCCTGGGCCTCCTCCAGCTGCCGGTGTGCAGTGCTCGCGTATCCCAGAGGTGCAACTAGTTCGCAGCGTCCCCTGGGATCACGTGGGCCATGGGAAGCCAATCGGAGCAGGGAATCTCCATTCATAGATTTGACAGGAAGACCTGTCAAATCAATGAATAGAGATCAGCCCCAAAACCTAAGTAAAACTTCAAATAAATTTAAAAAAAAATCACATTTTTAAAATAATTATAAATTACATAAATTAACTATTTTAAACAAAAATTTAAATTTTTGAAAAAATTAATTAAAGTTTTTAACGGGGCTAAAAATAAACTTACCTTTCTTTAAAGTATTTAAAAATGATAAACCTGTGGAAAAAATGTTTCAATTTTACTTAATTCACCTCTTACCTTGTTAAAAGCAGGCCTTGCGCCTGCTTTTTCCGTGCGCAGCTGCTAGGGACTTACCTGCACGGAGAAACCTGTAAAAAAAGCAGAAGTTCCAGGTCTACGCGCTGCCTCTCCGGCGCACGCGTTTGACCTGTGAACCCCTTCCTTCAAGGGAACAGAAGTTCCGGTTTCCAGCGCATGCGCGAAACCGGCACTTTCATTGGCCTTACGGGTGAGTACACAGCGCGTACTCACCCGTGGGGACCCGAATTTCTGGGCCGTTGTCACCTCCCAAATCCGTGCAATCTTTGTCATAGTGACATCCTTTGTGACTGTGACAAAGGTAAACTATCCCTCTTTGTCCTTCTTGACTTGTCTGCAGCCTTTGACACAGTTGACCACTCCATCCTCGCCTCTCCACCATCATCCAGTTGGGTGGGACTGCACTTGCCTGGTTCCATTCTTATCTATCTAACCGTTGCCAGAGAATCACCTGCAATGGCTTCTCTTCCTGCTCCCGCATTATTGCCTCTGGTGTCCCCCAAGGATCTATCCTTGGCACCCTCCTATTTCTCATCTACATGCTGCCTCTTGGCAACACCATCCGAAAACTCAGCATCAGTTTCCACATGTACGCTGACGACACCCAGCTCTACCTCACCACCACCTTTCTCGACCCCTCCAAGGTCTCTAAATTGTCAGACTGCTTGTCCGACATCCAGTTCTGGATGAGCAGAAATTTTCTCCAATTAAATATTGGGAAGACCGAAGCCATTGTTTTCAGTCCTCGCTACAAACTCCGTTCCCTAGCGACTGACTCCATCCCTCTCCCCAACATCTGTCTGAGGGTGAACCACACTGTTCGCAGCCTTGGTGTCATATTTGACCCTGAAATGAGTTTCCGACCACATATCCGCAGCATAACTAAGACCGCCTATTTCCACCTCCGTAACATCGCCCATCTTCACTCTTGCCTCAGCTCATCCGCTGCTGAAACCCTCATCCATGCCTTTGATACTCTAGACTTGACTGTTCCAACGCACACTTGGCTGGCCTCCCACGTTCTACACTCTGTAAACTTGAGGTCATCCAAAACTCGGCTGCCCGTGTCCGAACTTGCACCAAGTCCCATTCACCCATCACCCCTGCGCTTGCTGAACTACATTGGCTCCCGGTTAAGCAACTCCTCAATTTCAAAATTCTCATCCTTGTTTTCAAATCCCTCCATGGCTTTGCCCCCTCCCTATCTCTGTAATCTCCTCCAGCCCCACAACCCCCCGAGATATCTGCGCTCCTCTAATTCTGGCCTCTTGAGCATCCCTGATTATAATCGCTCAACCATTGGTGGCCGTGCCTTCTGTTGCCTGGGCCCTAAGCTCTGGAATTCCCTGCCTAAACCTCTCCGCCTCGCTACCTCTCTCTCCTCCTTTAAGACGCTCCTTAAAACCTACTTCTTTGTCCAAGCTTTTGGTCACCTGCCCTAATTTCCCCTTATGTGGCTCGGGGTCAAATTGTTTGTCTTATAATACTCCTGTGAAGCACCTTGGGATGTTTTACCACATTAAAGGCGCTATATAAAAAAGAAAAGAAAGAAAGACTTGCATTTCTATAGCACCTTTCACAACCATCGGACGTCTCAAAGCGCTTTACAGCCAATGAAGTGCTTTTGGAGTGTAGTCACTGTTGTAATGTGGGAAACACGGCAGCCAATTTGCGCACAGCAAGCTCCCACAAACAGCAATGTGATAATGACCAGATAAACTGTTTTTGTTATATTGGTTGAGGGATAAATACTGGCCAGGACACCGGGATAACTCCCCTGCTCATCTTTGAAATAGCGCCATGGGATCTTTTACGCCCACCTGAGAAAGCAGACGGGTTAACGTCTCATCCGAAAGACGGCACCTCCGACAGTGCCGCACTCCCTCAGCACTGCACTGGAGTGTCAGCATAGATTTTTATGTGCTCAAGTCCCTGGAGTAGGAGTTGAACCCACAACCTTCTGACTCAGAGGCGAGTGTGCTACCCACTGAGCCACAGCAGTTGTCATAAATACAAGTTGTTGTTGTTGTTGTAAAATCATAGAATTTTAAGCATGAGTTGCGCCCGTAACCACTTTATGCTTGAGTACCCGCAGTCTTTTACAATGGTTCAAAAGTCTATTCATTCGACGCAATACCCTCCCACAAAACCGGCCAGGCCCTCAGATGGGAATGGCAAGTTTCTGCCATTCGCGCCCGATCGGGGGCGTTCATCACATTGCCCCCAGGATCCTCGAATGCACAGGCACCCGTGGCCACATGAATCCAGTGTTAATCACCTGACGCACAACATTCTACTGACTTTGTTGATGTTGCTCTGTATTGATTGAAACAATGAGCATCAAGTGCACTAAGACTCCTCGGTCTCTTTCAACTGCACCCTTAGCTATTTCAACACCTGACGAAGGGGCAGCAGCTCCGAAAGCTTGTGATTTCAAATAAAACTGTTGGACTATAACCTGGTGTTGTGCGACTTCTCACTTTTATTTCAACACCATTCACAGAGTATGTGTGTTACCCATTTTGGCTTCCTTTGTGCACCACTTTACATTTGTTTGCATTAATTTGCAGGTGTCATTGTGTGGCCCATTCACATATTTGATCTCATTCTGTAATTTCTGGGCCAACTCCTTTGATTCCACTGCCCCTCCTAGTTTGGTAATATCTGCAAATTTGACCAGTTTGTACACTGTTTCTGAATCGGTCATTGATGTAAATTAGAAACAATAAAGATCCAAACACCAAGCCCTGAGACAGTCCACTCAGTACTTTCCTCCCCCCCGATATAGCTCCTTTAATCAGCACGACTGTTTCTACCTTTCAGCCAAATTCGTTAACCATTCCCAAGTTTTACCCTGAATCCCCTCAGCTTTGAACGAATTAATAGTCTTTCACTTGATCAAATGCCTTTTGGAAGTCCGAGTACAAAATGCCATAGGGTACACCATAGGGAGGTCATGCTTTGAACTGTATAAAGCACTAGTTAGGCCACAGCTAGAATACTGCGTGCAGTTCTGGTCACCATATTACAGGAAGGATGTGATTGCACTAGAGAGGGTACAGAGGAGATTTACGAGGATGTTGTCTGGACTGGGGAATTTTAGCTATGAGGGAAGATTGGATAGGCTGGGGTTGTTTTTTTTGGAACAGAGGAGGCTGAGGGGAGACCTAATTGAGGTGTATAAAATTATGAGGGGCCTAGATAAAGTGGATAGGAAGGACCTATTCCCCTTAGCAGAAGGGTCAATAATCAGGGGGCATAGATTTAAAGTAACTTGGTTGGAGGCTTAGAGGGGATTTGAGGAGAAATGTTTTCACCCAGAGGGTGGTGGGGAGTCTGGAACTCACTGCCTGAAAGGGTGGTAGAGGCAGAGACCCTCACCACATTTAAAAAGTACTTGGATGTGCACTTGAAGTGCTGTAACCTACAAGGCTACGGACCAAGTGCTGGAAAGTGGGATTAGGGTGGATAGCTCTTTGTCGGCTGTCACGGAAAAGATGGGCCGAATGGCCTCCTTCTGTGCTGTAAATTTCTATGATTCTATACTTCTATCCACTTGGGATGTCACTTCCTCAAAGAAATCAAAGGTTGCCCAGGCAAGATCTTCCCCTTCTAAAGTTGTGGTGACTGCTGTTAGCTGGGTTGTTGTTTCACAGGTAATCTTTAAGTTTACTCCTAATAATCAATTTCCATTATTTTACATGGAATTGAATTAAGACTGATAGGTCTATAGTTGCCTGTTTATATTTTGTCTTTGGATGCAGGCATCACATTAGCCTGCTTGCAATCTCCTGGTACTTCCTCAGTGTCCATTGACTTCCTCAATGTTTATCAATGCATCACTAATCTCATCACTAGTCTCCCTCATTATTCTGATGTATATGCCTTCTAACCCCCCCGGGATTATTTGTTTTAAGCCCTTTTAGCTTGTTGAGGACGACCAACTCATTAATATTGAAGTCCTGAAGTTTACCTTGGCACTCTTCTTTCAGGAGGGTGTGTTGCTTTTGTGTCTTTCCTTGTGAGTACTTATGAGGTAATAAGCATTCAGAATATTTACCATTTCATGCCCATTCTCAATTTCAAGCCATTTGCATCATTTAATGTTCTCACCTTTTTTCTGACAGCTCTCATGCTACTGTAGTACCAAAAGAATATTTCACTGTTATATTTTTCCTTTGCAGTTATGCTTTTTTCCACCCTCGATCTCTTTTGCTTCCTCTGATCATGTTTCTATATGTTCCTGTACTAACCAATTCCACTCCCTCCCAACCAGGGGCACAGAGACCAATTGCACTGTGCCTACTCCAACCCCAGATGGATTAGCTACCTCAGCACAGACTGGGGATCAAATGTGTGACTTTCCTGAAATACATAGCTGAATTACTCAGTCGCTTAACCAACTAATGCATAAACTTTTCTTCTTCCTTTCCGATGTCAAGGATCGCAAGCTTCAACAACTCTTGGACACTAAAGCCCCTCCGGAACCTTCTTCCCCTTCACTTTCCTCTGACCCCCCTTCTCCCAATCTCACCCCCTGCCGCGTTTTCACTATCCCCTCTGACCTTTCCCTCTCTGACTCCGAACGATCAGTCCTCAGCAAAGGCCTGACCTTCATCCCCTTACGCCCCCATCTCAATGAATTTCGAGCTCGGCACGATGCTGAGCTCTTTTTCCGCCGCCTCCGTCTCCGTGCCCACTTCTCTGGCCAGGAGTCTTCCCCCCGCACGGTTGACCCTTTCTCCCGCTTTCAGAATTCTCGTTCCACCTGGACCCCTCCCTCTGGCCTCTTACCCTCTCTAGATCTTTTCATTGCTAACTGCCGCCGTGACATCGGCCAGCTCAATTTCTCTGCTCCCCTCACTCACTCCAACCTACCTCCCTCTGAACTTGCAGCACTCCATTCTCTCCGATCCAACCCTGACATTGTCATTAAACCTGCTGACAAGGGTGGCGCTGTTGTTGTTTGGCGAACCGACCTCTACCTAGCGGAAGTTGAACGCCAACTCTCTGACACCTCCTCCTACCTCCACCTGGACCATGACCCCACTACTGAACATCAAGCCACCGTGTCCAAGACCGTCACTGACCTCATCTCCTCTGGAGATCTTCCCCCCACGGCCGCCAACCTCATAGTTCCCCAACCGCGCACAGCCCGCTTCTACCTCCTTCCCAAGATCCACAAACAGGACTGCCCCAGTAGACCCATCGTTTCAGCCTGTTCTTGCCCCACGGAACTTATCTCTTCCTATCTCGACTCTATTTTTTCTCCCCTTGTCCAGTCTCTTCCCACCTACATCCGCGACTCTTCCGATGCCCTCCGCCATTTTAACAGTTTCCAGTTTCCCGGCCCCAACCGTCTCCTCTTCACTATGGACGTACAATCCCTCTACACCTCCATTCCCCACCAGGATGGCCTGAGGGCGCTCCGCTTCTTCCTTGAACAGAGGCCCAACCAGTCCCCATCCACCACCACCCTCCTCCGCCTGGCTGAACTTGTTCTCACATTGAACAACTTCTCCTTTGACTCTACCCATTTCCTCCAAATTAAAGGTGTTGCTATGGGTACCCGCATGGGTCCTAGCTATGCCTGCCTTTTCGTGGGATATGTGGAACACTCTTTGTTCCAGTCCTACTCGGGTCCCCTCCCTCACCTCTTTTTCCGGTACATTGATGACTGTATCGGTGCCGTCTCCTGCTCTCGCCCTGAACTAGAACATTTCATTCACTATGCTTCCAATTTCCACCCTTCCCTCACCTTCACATGGTCCATCTCCGACTCTTCCCTTCCCTTCCTCGACTTCTCCATCTCCATCTCTGGGGATAGGTTATTGACTAACATTCACTACAAGCCCACTGACTCCCACAGCTACCTGGACTACACTTCCTCCCACCCCGCCTCCTGTAAGGACTCTATTCCATTCTCCCAGTTTCTCCGTCTCCGCCGCATCTGCTCTGATGATGCCACCTTCCATACCAGTGCTTCCGACATGTCTTCCTTTTTCCTCAACCGAGGATTCCCCTCTACCGTGGTCGACACGGCCCTCGACCGTGTCCGTTCTATCTCCCGCACTTCTGCCCTCACCCCTGCCCCTCCCTCCCGGAACCACGATAGGGTTCCCCTTGTCCTCACCTTTCACCCCACCAGCCTCCACATTCAACGGATCATCCTCCGCCATTTCCGCCACCTCCAGCGTGATCCCACCACCAAACACATCTTCCCCTCACCTCCCCTTTCAGCATTCCGCAGGGACCGCTCCCTCCGCGACACCCTAGTCCACTCCTCTACCACCCCCAGCACCCCTTCCCCTTCGCCCGGCACCTTCCCGTGCACGCGCAGGAGATGCAACACATGCCCTTACACCTCCCCTCTTCCCACTGTCCAGGGCCCCAAACACCCCTTCCAGGTGAAACAGCGATTTACTTGTACTTCCTGCAATTTAGTATACTGTATTCGCTGCTCACGATGTGGTCTCCTCTACATTGGGGAGACCAAACGCAGATTGGGTGACCGCTTTGCGGAACACCTCCGTTCAGTCCGTAAGGGGGACCCCGAGCTCCCGGTGGCCTGTCACTTTAATTCACCGCTTCACTCCCACTCTGACCTCACCGTCCTCGGCCTATTACACTGTTCCACGGAAGCGCAGCGTAAGCTCGAGGAACAGCACCTCATCTTTCGTTTAGGCACGCTACAGCCCTCTGGACTCAATATCGAGTTCAACAATTTTAGATCATAACCTCAGCTCCAATCACATTTATATTTTATTTTTTCCACCCTTTTATTTGCCCCCCCCACCTTTTTTTTCCTCCTAGAAGCTGGCAGCTGTCCTTCATTCTGCCAGTGGATTTCACACTTCTTTCAGCCTTAATCTGTCACATTAACACCACCTCTAGCCTTGCATATCTCTTAATGTCTCTTAATGTCTCTTCCTCTCCCCCTTTGTTCTTTTATCCCCTTCCCCTTTTCCCAGCTTTACCCTGGCCTTAAATCCATTTGATTTCCGGCTCTTCACAGTTCTGACGAAAGGTCATCGACCTGAAACGTTAACTCTCTTTCTCTCTCCACGGATGCTGCCTGGCCTGCTGAGTTTCTCCAGCGTTTTCTGTTGTTATTTCAGATTTCCAGCATCCGCAGTATTTTGCTAATGCATAGACTATCTCATTTTAAACTCTTGTGTTCCAATTCAAAGTTCCATTGGTATCATAGGATACCCTGGCATGTATGGTGGAAACAGTCTGCCTATTTTAATTTGAAAATAGACAGAATTACAGGTGGAGGGCCTGAGTAGTGCCACGGTGAATTGGAATTAATTATACTGGAGCCGTGACTGGGATAGCAGTCTGAGTAATTATATGTACTGACTCCTTCTCTGCACTTTCTACTCATTTGATTCAGATAGGGGGAAGTGAAGTCCGCCCATTGCCTCCCTGCATTGCTAAAATTGGCTCACATATACCCTATGGCAGAATCATAAATATGGGAACCTGTTGAATGGACATCACTCTCACAATTCAAAGTAATCAATCCCCAAATGGCATCGCACCTTTGAAGGAATCACCCATTCACCGTGGCACCACCAAACTGACTGACTGCCTTCTACACTTTAGCAATGATCTCACTTTCCTTGCTTTGTTTAGCTACTCATCTGCAATCAAACTTCTCTTCTGACTATTTTAAAAATCTGACAAAGAAAAAATCTTTCAAAAAGAGAAAAAAAAGCCCTCTCAAAATCAATGTGCTCATAAAGCAACACTCTGTGGTGCACAAGCTCAGATTGTTGCCTCCGAAAATACATTTTTTTTGACTAGATACAGTGGCCAGAAAAGGACACTGATTCCATGAATAAAGTCACTGGGTAAGAGGATGTGATGGTGATGATATGGTGACAGGCAGGAGGTAGCCTTGTACTTATACTGTCACAAATTAAGTATTCTGAGCTCACCAGCATTACATTAACGGTGGCTGCATTTCATTTATTAAAGAGTAACTTTTATTCTAAATTAATTACATTTATAATGACAAATTGTCCATTTTTTCCATTTCAGTTCCTGCTTGCCACAATAAGCAAACGATGACTGCGATGGAATACTCGTCACTCGCCTGATGGGTACAGCTGGAACAGCACGTAAGAAGCTCAACACCATCCAGAACAAAGTAGTCTCCTTGATTGGTGTGCCTGCCACTGGACTCAGTACCTATCCCCTCCAGCACCGGTGCACTGTGGCTGCAGTATGTACTATTTACAAGATGTACTGCAGCAACTCACCAAACTTCGTGAGACAGCACTTCCCAGCCCTGCAACCTCTACCACCGAGAAGGTCTAGAAAAGCAATATCATGGGGACACCATCAGCTCCAAGTCACACATCATCATGACTTGGACATATATTGCTGGGAGCACCATCAACACAAGGACTGCAGCAGTTCAAGAAGGTAACAGTCCACCACCGCCTTCTCAGGGCAACTAGGGATGGGCATCCCAAGAACAATTTAAAGAGTCCTTAAACCTTTGGGGCGCAGCTCTGAAGTCAGAGCAAACAAATAAGATACAAGTCCCTCTGTCTGTGTTGAGTTATACTCCCTTTATATTACAGAACCACTTCAAGTGGAAGTGGCAACATAAAATCTTTCACACATGGGGTTATTTTAAAGTTGCAGTCATCATTCTCATTCGAGCTGAAGGCTGAAGATGGTGCATACTTTGTTTTACAGCACTCTCGCCACAAAGTCAGGGACGTAAATGGTTCTAGTGCTGTAATGCAAAGACAGCAATTGGCCTGGATTTTCCGATCGGAGGCTTCCTGCGTACGGATGCCTCCGATCTGGAAAAAATCTACGAATTTCCCTGCTGGCTCTGTAGGTCCCGACACTTCCAATCCTGGGCCTCTCCTGGTGTGTGTGCGCAGAGGCCCAGGTATCCCAGGGGCGCAGGCGGTTCGCAAGCGTCCCTGGGTTCACGTGGGCCATGGGGAATCAATCAAAGGAGGGAATCACCCTTCATAGTTTTGACAGATCTCTCTGTTTAGACCCGTCAAAAGTATGAATGGGGATCACTCAAAAAACACACTAAAACATTAAATTATTTTTTTTAAATCACATATTTAAAATGAGTTAAAATTACATTAAATTAAATATTTTAAACAAAATTTAATTTTTTGAAAAAAATAATTAAAGTTTTTTATGGGGCTAAAAATAAACTTACCTTTTTTAAAAGTATTTTTTAAATTATTAATGAGTGAAAAAAAAATATTTGTTTACTTTTTTAAACTCTTATGCTGGTAAAAGCAGGCCTTACGCCTGCTTTTACCAGGCGTAAGATTTTTAAGGGTTTTCAGCGGACGGAGGTTCTGCAGAAAGTGGAACTCTCCACCCGCAGAGGCCCTTCTCCCGGGCAGGTGGAGGATCTGTCAAGAGGATTCTTGACCGATCGGAAGTGCCGGTTTTCAGCACATGCGTTTCGCATGCCTGAAACCGGCACTTGCGAGGTCTCTACGGGTGTGTACACACCTCGTACACACCCGTGGGGGTCGGAAAATACAGGCCATTAACTGATCCGCAAAAGCATGATGGATACACTACAGTTGGATTAAGTATCACTTAGAAAAGTAAAGTGGGGAAGCTGGAATTCTATTCCTAATTGCTACTCGGCGAACCCGATTCTCCAGCTCGTGACCGTCTATAACGTTTCCCATTGTTTAACTACCTGCCAACACTCACCGTCTGGGCTCTCTTGTGAAGAAAGTCACTTGGACATAACACTGGAAGGCTGCCAGTGGTCATATTGCATAATGCAGCATAAGGCACTGCAGTTAGAAAAGGAGGGAGGAAGTTAAAAAATAATTCCCCTTGTCCAAAGATAGTGAATGGCCTTAAGTAAAATGCATTTAGGAAAATTAATTTTTATTCCCATTGAATGTGAGTCTGCAACACCAAACTGCCCACAATTCAGCAACAGTGCCATCACTTTACCAATAGCATCTTTGCATTTGTACACCATAGTTGTACTCAGGTTCCGGCCTGGGCTCTGTAGCATTTCAGACTACTACATTTCATCATATTTAAAACCCTATTATGACTGTGCAGATACTAAGCAAGGCCAGTCATGGGATAACATCAAATCTGTGTACTGTCTTCCCCAACTATCTGGAGACACATAGGCTGGAGCAAGGGCTGACCATAGCTTATACCAGGAAGAGCTTGTACTGTGAGGCTAGTGATATGAAATCCACAGCCACAGAAGGGTTACATTTATGTGCTCACTTGAGGGATTTCTGTTGCAAAGTTCAGTCTTGAGCAAAGTCCATAACAAACTCATTCAGACATGAAATATGTCATGAAAACGAAGGCTGCAATTACACTGTAGCTAGCGTTTGGGCATTTATATCTGCCAGATTTGATGCTTGATTGGCAGATTCTTGTCGTCGTGCGTGATAACATGCTCTTGACTGGTACCCAGGTGCATTGATACTAAAGCACAT
Source organism: Squalus acanthias (assembly GCA_030390025.1). NCBI lineage: Eukaryota > Metazoa > Chordata > Chondrichthyes > Squaliformes > Squalidae > Squalus > Squalus acanthias. Next base: position 20,734,099 of record CM059433.1, on the reverse strand, counting down.
AGGTACAGTTCTCCCATGGCAGCAAATTTTTGATATAAGGGGAGAATAGTAGGAGTGTCAGCTTAATCCCAACATTAAAAACATTCCATTCTTGGTTTTAAAAGTTCCCAGAGCTTCAACGGACCTTTTTGCCTCCTCCACATTGTCCCCTCCTCCCCTTTCCCTCATTTCTTTCTCCTCCTTCGCCTTCCTCCGCCTTGGTCCAATTATGTTTCTTCCTCGAATCCTGATTAATCTGAAGACAACACTTGGTCTTGACCATCACCGCAGATCAACTCGTTATTTAAAAAATACATAGTTATTGGAGGACTGAAATGGTTCACACGTAGCATTCAGTGCAAACCTGTCTAAAGGTTATCTTGATGATCCAAAGGACTTGATTCAGATTGTTACCTATTCAGTCTGGTATTAAGTCTTTTGTGCTCAATGGATCACCACGATCTTCAGAAATGAGCTAAAGACACATGGGTCCAGCTGCTGTTTGTGTTTATGCTTTCACACAAGGTTAGATTTGACGAGGGGCAGATATGGAACTGCAGGCCTGTGAGTATAGGTAGAATAGTAACAAGAATTGAAATGTTCTGACAAGCCACTGCAGAATTCTGTAGATGCAATCATCTCCAAGCATAATGATACTCAGAATAGGCAGATCCCAAACCGGTCTGAATTGAGCCTCGTGCATTGTCTTAATAACTTCTATGCAGGTTTGTACTGATTGCTACATAAGAACCAATTTCAGTCTATATCATGGCTTTAGTAATTTCCAATATTATCTGAATACCTGCACTGAAACGTTCCCAGTTCAAATTAATTCTATCAAATTCCTACTTTTGGACATCGAGGAACTGAGTAGGAAGTACAGGTGGTAATGGTTCATTTGTAAAGTAGGAGAAAGAAAAGGATACGAGAGTGATTAGTAATCATTTCCTGACAGGGTGCAGCCAATTTGAATCAGCCTTCAACAAGGATAATCAACTAGAAAAGCTATCACACATTTATAAGGAACCTTGGTTATCATGGTTTATAATGAATACCTTGATTCATTGAGAAAAAGAGTGTTTCGGATTATTTTTGGGAATCTAAGACTCACAAAGCTGAATGCTTTCTATCAAGAAAAGAGGATTAAGAGAAGGGGGGGAAAATTGGGTTGGTTTGCGCCTCTCGTTAGTACCCCCGGAATGCCCGTCAGAAGATGGTGGTGAGCCACCTTCTTGAACCGCAGAGGGAAGTTAAGAGTCAACCACATTACTGTGAGTCTGGAGTCACATATAGGCTAGACCGGCAGATTTCCTTCCCGAAGGGACATTAGTGAGCCAGATGGGTTTTTATTACAATCCGATAGCTTCATGGTCACCATTACTGATACTAGATTTATTTAATTAACTGAATTTAAGTTCCCCAGCTGCCGTGGTGGGATTTGAATTCATGTCTCCGGATCATTAGTCCAGGCCGCTAGATTACTAGTCTAGTAATGTAACCATTATGCTACTGTACCCTTATCTTTTGGACAATCTTAGAGGCGAAGGGCTCATATAGAAGGAGTGCTGATCCCGTTCCTCATGAGTCGCTGACCCACAGTCAGACTCAGTGACAGTGAAGAAGTTGTGCTAGTTTGATCTGAGCCATGAGTGAGTGAGAGAAATTGGAAGAAGTCTATTGAGAAGAACTCATTAATTTTATATACCTCAGTACCTTGGTAAACTGTTATATTTAGCTAACAGTCTTCTGGGGGGGAAAGTAAAACACACCCCTCTGCACGATCTGTCAGCTTGGCTTAGTTGGTAGCACCCTCGAGTCAGAAGGTTGTGGATTCAAGTCTCATTCTAGGATTTGAGCACATAATCTAGTGTGATACTTCAGCGCAGTGTTGAGGGAGTGCTGCATTGCCTGAGGTGTTTTTTTTTGGATGATGCATTAAGTGAGATCTCATCTGCCTGTTCAGGCAGACATAAAAGATCCCACAGCACTATTCATTGCTGATGATCAAGGAGTTCTGCTGGTATCCTGGATACTATTTATCTCTCAACCAATACGGCCAAAAATAGATTAACTGGTCACACATCTCATTTGCTGTTTGTGGGACCTTACTGTGCGTGAATTAGATGCTGTATTTGTCTACAAAACAACAGCGACTACACTTCAGTAATTCATTGGCTGTGAAGTGCTTTGGAATGTCATGAGAACATGAAAGACACTGTTTAAATTCAAGTTCTTTCCTTAATTTCAATATTGTACACTGCAGCTCATCCTTGCTACAACAAAAAAATTACACTTAATCAGAGTTATTTGTTATGGGTTTTTTTTTAGATCTAGACTACAAATATAGAATTACTTGCATTTCTGAAATTAGTAACTTTTAAAACAGATAAAGAAAGATATTTGTTCTAATCTGATGTTTCTCTTGTTTTATCTAGGTTCCTCCTGTAGATTCTTTTTCTCCCTACTGTTCTTTTAACAATGTCAGAGGTGAGCAGCAAGTTACCTTCTTCTCTGTTAAGGTAAATGCCTCAGAGTTACCAGAACTCCAGGACTTCATGGAATACTTAACCTTTCCTTGATCTCCCTGTGGACATTGTTAAACTATTTGCTGCAGGTCCTCCTCAGCTCCTTTGACCTCACGGACAGTTACCAAAACATGTCCTCCATGGCTTTGTTCACCCTCTGGGCGTGGATTGATGTTTAGTTCTGGACACTTGTTTCTTGTGCTCGGGGGACTTGTTAACTTCTTCAGTCAGAAAATGCATCTTACAATTCTTGGAACACTCTTTGCATTGGCTGACAGCGTGTATTAGCCTGTACTGCTCATCCCTTGTTGCTTTTCTTTGGGCACAGGCAGTAAAGCCCAATTACACACAGCCATTGGTGTCATTCACACATATTTCTGATTTGACTGCCATGAATGTCAATGTTTATGAAATGTGGGCGGGGGGGGGGGGGGGGTGGTGCGGTGGGAAGAGAGACAGTTACTTTGTACATTGACGCTGATGGTATTGAGTTTGTACATGAATTAGAAACACCAGAAATGAAGAAAATGGAACCAAAGCCTTGGTTAGACCACATCTGGATCACAGTGTACAGTTCTGGGCACCGCACAGTAGAAAGGATATATCGGCCTTGGAAGGGGTGTAGCGCAGATTCAGCAGATTGTTACCAGGGCTCCGAGAGTTAAATTATGAGGAGAGATTACGTAAACTCGGCTTGTATTCCCTAGAATATAAAAGGTTAAGGGATGAATTGATTGCAGTTGTTCGGATTTTGAAAGGAATTGATAGGGTAGATTAAGAGAAACCTTTTCTGCTGGTGGGGGAGTCTAGGACAAGGGGACATAAGCTTAAAACAAAGCCAGGCCATTCAACAACAACAACAACAACAACTTGTATTTAGATAGCTCCTTTAACATAGTAGAATATCACAAAGCGCTTTACAGGAGACTTATAAAACAAAATTTGACACCGAGCCACATAAGGAGATATTAGGGCAGCTTGGTCAAAGAGGTAGGTTTTAAGGAGCATCTTAAAGGAGGAAAGAGAGGTGGAGAGGTTTAGGGAGGGAATTCCAGAGCTTAGGGCCTAGGCAGCTGAAGGCACGGCCACCAATGGTCGTGATTAAAATCGGGGATGCGCAAGAGGGCAGAATTAGACGAGTGCAGATATCTCGGAGGGATGTAGGGCTGGAGGAGATGACAGAGATAGGGAGGGGAGAGGCCATGGAAGGATTTGAAAACAAGGATGAGAATTTTAAAATCGAGACGTGAACAGGACTTGGTGCAAGTCAGGGCACGGGCAGCAGAGTTTTGGGTGACCTCAAGTTTACGGAGGGTAGACCGTAGGAGGCCGGCCAGGAGAGCATTGAAATAGTCAAGTCTAGAGGTAACAAAGATGGATGAGGGTTTCAGCAGTAGATGAGCTGAGACAGGGGCAGAGTCGAGTGATGTTCTGGAGATGGAAATAGGTTGTTAGAAATTAGGGGTACCTAGGTACCTAAAATATATATGGTTACGCAAATGAAACTGTGATGTGAATAATACTGTGTTTAAATGATTGAATTAGAGCTTGAGACAAGTAAAGGGTTAACGTATAAGTTATGTTTTACTGGAACTGCTTAAGTTTTGGTTTCTTGGAAACTTGTATTAGAGTTTGAGACAAAGGGGGAAAAATTGGGAAAGTGCCCCTCGCCAGGGTGCTAATTTTAGTGCCCCAAGAAAAGTACCGCCCCTGCCCTGTCTCTTCAGTTGTAGCGCCCCAAGAAGGAGGTGGAGCGCTATTGGAAGCTCAGCACTCAAGAGGAGTGCAGGGCTGAAAGATCGAGGCTGGCACCCCACGTGCAGCAGTGAGAGGGGGCAGGAGCTGGCAGTCGGCCAAAAGAAATGGCTGCCTACCACCTGCCCTTTAAGTAGCGCCCCCGAACGCTAACGTCACATAGGAAACATCCCCTGAACCGGTCGGACATATCGCCTGGCGATAATTCAGGGGGCGCAAATCAAGTTTGTGGGTGTGTGCTAATGGGGCACTGTGCACAGCGATGATGTAGTCATCTCCTGTGCATCGGAGCGGGGCACTACCGGATACCGCCGCTGCTAAACTCCCGCTGAATTTCGCAGGAAGCATTAGCGGTGCCGCGTCCGGGCACTAGGGCATTTGCGCTCCGTTAGCGCCCCCCGGGGGCGCTAACGAGAGGCGCAAATGAACACAATTTCTAGCCCAAAGTGTCTTCAGACTAGTTAGATTAGATGATGCATAACATTCCACACATGGGCCACCACATACAGCCTTGCCTCCCAGGCTAGCTGTCTGCTGTTTGTAAGTTAGGATTTTAACTATGTTTAATGTATCTTTAATGTGGCCAACTAAGGCCTAACCTATGTTTCTTCCATTATTACTAATAACCATATTATAATGCTAAAGTAGGAATTAGAGTTTGTTTAACAGAACTGCTTGCGAAGATATGTAAAAGTATAAAGGACATAGAATAGAAGGAATTTATGGGAGTTAAGGTATAATCTCAGGATGAAATAGTCTGTTAGATTAAGGGGAGATAGCTTGGATGGTGGCTGGTTGAGTAAGAAAGCTTTGGCTTGGGCCTTCGATTAAATGGCCCAAGGCTGTGCCTGGTACACGCACTGGCTGCACCAGGGAGGACAGGCCGGACGAGATAAGAGGAATTCAGATGGATTGGCCTTCAAAATGTATAAACAAGAAAGACATACGAGGGGACCCCTTGAGGGAGGGTCTTCAATTGTAAGTTAAGACAAAGAACTTGACATGCCATTGGGCACCTTGTTTTAAGAGGAACCCTTACAGGTTAAATAGTTTTGTCAATATTCTATCCCAGGTCCACCCCTAAAAAGAGAATAAAAGAGAGACCTAAAAAGCCCTTAGCACAGAGGGTGGAGTGAAGAGCTCCCGAGAGTGTCTAACACACTTGGCGGTTCCAGAAGAGAGAAGAGAGAAAGAGAAAGGCCGTAAGCCAAAGAGCTGTTCGCACACGTCAGCCGTCTGTCCGATCAGGGCCGGTACTTGCTACTTGTCACGGTCGTATGTTTTTGCTGTATAACTAGTGTGTTATGTTCTGTCTTAAACTCCGATCAAACACACAATACCCACCATATTGGTTTGCACTCGATCCTGATTATTTGAAAAGCCCAGAGATAAGTTAATCTCAACAAGGTGGTCTTAGTGATGGCATGGATATGTGGTTGGAAGCTTATCTCGGGGTCAAATGTGACACCGAGGTTGCGAACAGACTAGTTCAGCCTCAGAAAGTTGCCAGGGCATGGAATGGAGTCAGGGGCTAGGGAATGGAGTTTGTGGCGGGGCCCAAAGACAATGGCTTCGATCTTCCCAATGTCATGAGAGAAGTTAGGAAACACTTCTTCACACAAAGGGTGGTAGAAGTCTACAACTCTCTCCCACAAAAAGCAGTAGGTACTAGCTCAATTAATAATTTTAAATCTGAGATCGGAAGATTTTTGCTAGCCAAGCGTATTAAGGGATATGAAGAAAAAGTGGGCGGATGGAGTTAGGATACAGATCAGCCATGATCACAGAACGTACTCTGGGTGAGGGACTTCAGAGCTTGCGGCAAACAAGCTTTGCCCATCTGTGCCAGGTGATAAGCGGCCTTACCAGTAGTCCTTAAAGCTCTTGATCAATTATCCGCACAACAGAATGTGTTGAAAGGTATACCAGTCTAATGTGACTAACGGGCCAGTTATATGACACAGTTTTCAGCCACGCATAGTATTTTTGACTGTATGTCAAATCTAACTCCAGTATAAATCAGGAGTGAATTGACCAGATTGAATTTGAGCAAACAGTGAGTCACCATCTTAAGCAGTTCTGTGCCAGCTGCAACCAAGACATGTCTGAAGTTATGGCGCAGACGAATGGTAGTGTTAGTGACGCAGGACACACACACAATGACTGTGGAGTGGCATTCAGTTTGACTCAGAATAATGTCAACAGCTGAAATATATGTTTTGTTTTCAGATACAATGAGAAAAATAAACATTAATTAAACACAAACACCTCCAGATTCTATTTGCAGCATCTACAAACTATGGGTATAAACATAGGATCCTGTAAATTGAACAAAAGCTTCCTTCCCAGACCCAGAAATTATGACAAAAAATTAGCCTCCAATTTTTTGATTACAATCCAATGTGTAATGTTGCTGGTACATTGTCTATTTTCTACTTTTCCTGATTGAGAGCAATTTCCATCATAGAATCATAGAGATTTACGGTATAGAAGGAGGCCACTCGGCCCATGTACCTCTCCACCGCCTTTCGTTTATAAGTCAGGCGCTGGTCACATTGTGTGTTTGCAGATCAATTGTTCAGTTGGGTAAATATAGTCACTGCTGTTCCAAACTTACTAAAAATGACATGATGGCAATTTTGTGAAGTCACATTTGGTGACCTAAACTTTCAGCCATTAATACTATACCGCTGAGTCAATGCCCATAACTTCGATCTCTTTTTTTCCTCTTGGCCCTTCTCAGGTTCTTCTCTCCTGTCTCCTCCTCTTCCTGTCACCCAGTCATTTCTCACCTCTTGGGTACGTTGCCAACCACCGCCCCCCCACCCCCCCACCATAATCTCTACCCCAACCCAAGACATGTCTGAAGTTATGGCGCAGACAAATCTCTCCAGTCACCATCACAGGCTTCAATCACCACCATCATCATCCCCCTTGAATATGCTCACAGCTACCCTTTTTATCTCTTCTGGCATTCTCTGAAGGGCCCATTGAGGCACACATAGCTGCCGCTTATGAGCAGTAACTCCAACTGCCCCATCCCGCTCTCTCGCAGCCCAGCAGACTTGCTGGGAACTAACCTCGCCAACCTAATGTCCCTCCTGCTTAGTCTACCCAACACTGCCCTCTTGGACTTTACAAGCAGATGACCAATCACCAGTCTTCTCCACATTTCGCTCTGTTCACTCATGAACAAGCTCCTTGCCAAACACAATCTTATTCTGGTTGATTGCACTGACATCCTGGATCTGAATGAAGCTTGGCTTATAGGTAGTGGCACCTTGCCCCTTACAGAAGCTTCCCCACCTGTCTATACTTTACATCACATACCCCATTCAAAACACTGGCCCTTATTGCCAAATTACATCTTGGTCTATCCTGTTACTCCTCTGGTACTTTCTCCTCCTTCAAGCTCTTCAACTTATTCTACTACTCTAGCCTTTTCTTTAAAATCCTCATGATCTACCACCCCAGCAAGCTTCACCCTGAGTTTCTCTCAGAGATATCCTCCCCCTTTCCTTCCTTAGCCTCTGCACTAATTGATTCCTCATCCTTGATGATTTCAGTCTCCATCGCAACTCATCTTGCCCTCTATCCTCTGGATTCACTGCCCTCCTATCCTCCCTAAAGCTCTGCCTACATATAAACTCTCTTAACCATTTTCACAGCCACTATCTCAACCTTGCTATTTCACGTGGCCTCTTTACTCTCTTCATTTTGATCACAGACAAGGCCATCTCTGACCAGTTCCTTATATCCCTCTCCACCCACATTTCCTACCTCCCTCCAACCCCACTTTCTTCTGCATCCACCCATGGAAAAAACTCTCTAAGTCACTTACAATGGCACTTTCAAACTCTTAACTGTCTAGCCTTTGGTTCTCCAGTTGCCACAATATTTCTGCAGCCATTGAATTCACCTCCACCACTTCCTCACCTCCATCTTTGATGCCCTTGTCCCCAGCAAAACCTTTATTCTCTCCCATCCACATGTCTCTCTAGTTTCTCTTGCATCTCCTCTCCAAGCTCATTTTATCCATGAGACCTATTTGCTGCTCCCTTGACCACCATTCCCATTAAACTACTTCCCTTCCTGGTCCCCATGCTAGCTGACATTGCAAATGCTTCCTTCTACTCGGGTACTCCTTCTTTTCAAAACCACCATCATCGCCGCTCCCTTCAAAAAACCCACCCTCAAACATCGTGCCCTTACAAACTAGAATGATACTGGGTCTAAAAAGGTTAAATTATGAGGCCAGGTTGCATAGACTAGGTTTGTATTCTCTTGAATATGGAGGATGTGATCTAATTGAGGTGTTTACGATGATTAAAGAGTTGATAAGGTAGATAGAGAGAAACTATTTCCTCTGGTGGGGGAGTCCAGAACAAGGAGGCAGAGCCTTAAAATTAGAGCTAGGCAGATCAGGGGTGATGTCAGAAGCACTTCTTCACACAAAGGGTAGTGAAAATCAATTGAAAATTTCAAAACTCAGATTGAATTTTGTTAGGCAAGGATATTAAAGGATATGGAAGGAGGTAGAAGGAGTTAAGATACAGATCAGCCTTGGTCTAATTGAATGGCAGACCAGGCTTGAGGGGCTGAATGGTCTACTCCTGTTCCTATGTTCCTAGATTGCCCCATCTCCAACCCCCATTTCCTCTCCAGATACTTTCAACATGTTGTTGCCTCCCAAATCATTAGCCCATCTTTCCCGTAATTCCATTTGAATATCTTGAATCAGGTTTCTGCCCCTGCCACAGCACCAAAATGGCCCAAACCAGAGTCACAGATGACGTCCTCTGTGACAGTGGTGCATTATTCATCCTTTTTCCCCTCGATCTTTCTGCAATCTTTGACGTGTTCCACCCCATCATCCTCCTCCAATGCCTTGTCTCCGTTGTCCAACTCAATGGGGCTGACTTTGCTTCGTTCCATTCTTACCTATTAATCGTCATAGCTAGAGCATCTCCAGCAATAACCTCTCTTTCCACCCCCGCACCATTACCTCTGGAGTCCCCCAATGATCTGTCCTTGTCCACCTCTTCTTCCTCATCTACTCACCTTTCTCATCTTGCCCTCTCTCCTCTGGATTCACTGTCCTCCTCTATCTATTCACACCTCTCTCAACCCCATCACTGCATCTGTGTTGTCAGACTGATTGCCCAACATCAAATTCTGGATGAGCCGCAAGTTCCTCTGGTTAAACACTGGATAGAACATAGCCATCATTATGTGCTATAAATTTTTAGTAATGCTGTGTAACGTTCCTGCCTCAGCCTGTCTGTTGCTGAAAATATTCTCCATGCTTTTCTTACCTCCAGTTTTAACTATTCCAATGTTCTTCTGGACAGCTTCCAATCTTCCATCCTCCCTAAACTTCAGCACAGCTCTACTGCCCATATCCTTTCCTGCACCAAGTCTCGCTCATCTTTTAGTCCTGTCCTTGCTCATCTTTTGTTTTATTCGTTCACGGGATGTGGCCATCGTTGGCAAGGCCAGCATTTATTGCCCATCCCTAATTGCCCTTGAGAAGGTGGTGGTGAGTCGCCTTCTTGACTCGCTGGTGGTGAAGGGAGTGAATGTTTAAGGTGGTAGATGGGGTGCCAATCAACATCCCCCAATACCTACAATTTAAAATTCTCATCCTTTTGTTTAAATCCCTTCATTGTCTCATCCCTTGCTATCTCTATAACCTTTTCTAGCCCTACAACGCCCCCCGCCCCCACTCCATTACCTCTCCATTCCTTCGATTCTGGCCTTTTGTGCTTCTGCTTCCCAATATTGACAGCTGTAACTTCAGCCGCCTCGAACCCACGCTCTGGAATTCCCTGGCTAAGCCCTGGCTACCTTCCTCTCCTCCTTTAAGGCTCTCCTTAAAACCAACCTATTTGGCCAAGTCCTCAAAATATCTCCTTCTTTAGCTTGCCGTCCATTTATTTCTGATTACGCCTCTGTGAAGTGCTTTGGGAAATGTTTTTGTATATTAAAGTTATTGTTGCAGAGAGAACCACGCTCCTCACATTGGCTGCAGTCCTGCAATATAAAAAGTACCTTATACATGTTTTATCAAATCTGCACCATAAAGGGAATACTTGATCTGGAAATAATGTCACCATGTATATATTTTGCATCTATTAACAAGTCAGCAACTGTTTCTAATGTTTGCAATGTTATTTTACAAATAAGGTTGCACAGAATACAAATTAAACTTATTTTCCTTCTCCACATAATGGCTGGAATCATTATGTGTCCGTGCCATAAGACACTGTAAGAAACAATTCAATGAGCCAGGGGGAGCTGTGTTCTTTTACTGCAGTACACAGTCATTTCCGTTGTTTTATATAAAATGTTCCCGTACAGAGTTTAAATATTAGAAATGCTCAAACTAGGAAGCCTGGGGAGCAGGATTATTATTCCTGACCCAACCAAGGTACACTCCAGGGATTCTAAAACAGTGTTTTTGACAGAGTTAATGCTCAGACTCAGTACTCACAAACTGCTCTGATGAGGTGATCTCTGCAAAATCCCACTGTATTGCATCCTATTGACTGGAAGCAGAAACCACTCGAGGAATCTCTGCTTTCCCCCCCCCCGGCAAACTTCCTATCAAATACAAGAAGCCACTCCTAACTTAATTGGCTATGAAAGTGAGCAAGTGGAGAAGATTCTGCAAGTGAGATACAAATCAGTGCACAAGCTAATAGAACTGTTGAAAGGCCATTTCTTGGAAGAAGGTGCAGTCTGAGTCAACATAAACCCAAATGCAGTGAAAGAACCTCCTCCCTCCGCAGGGCAGAGTACTTCATCCATGGTACAAGAGGAGATTGGAAATCAGTTTGATACAAATGAACAAAGAGGGACTGAAGCAGGTAACTTTATAGTGGAAGAACACATTAGGTAAATGGAGCAGGTCAGTTAAATGGAGTGTTTCTCCATTTAAACTCTGATTAAATCTTAATTGTTTAACTCAACATGTAGGGGCTGCAACAAACCAAAGTCCAACAACACAATTATTGTTGTGTTAGCTCCTGCACCACTGCTGACAAAGCAATTCATTTTGCCCACTCCCTTCGGCCAAGCTAGGTGTTCTGGGTTTCGGTATGTTGCTCCGAAACCAGGACCAAGTTCGACTTGGTCACTGCAGTGAAACAATCAAGTCAAACTTCACTGTTCAGTCTCCTACTGGCAAGGAACAGGTTGTAACCAACTGGGAGCTAAATTTTATAGACCAATATATGCAGCAGAGTTCCTGCAAAGTGGATTTAGTTTTGCTTCAAGCAAAATCTGTAGTACAACTCAGGTGTGAAGTCATACACACCCACTCACAATATGAGACCACATTGCGATAAGAAGCAGCTTGACTTATGGACTTCTCATTAGTTGAAGTTTCAAAAGCTCCCAAGTGGTCCAGCTTGAGTTTTAATTTTAATGTCCGATCAAGACTTTCACAGACATTAAAACCTACCACTACTTTTTGTGACTAGCAAACAATGAGGAGCTGGCAGTCCAACTTGGGACTGCTGGTCCCATAGCATTCCAAGCAAACCATTAGCTTTTGCTTAATTGTACCGCTTAGTTACATGCGCCCCTCTCCGGAATGGACAAGACCATTATGGAGGCACAGAAAAATAAGCAGGCCTTTAACTTTAAAGAGAAGCAAGTAATAAGAAAAAGTTAAAATACATATATATTTGTAAGAAACAGTATGAAGTAATAATGTTAAATACTGAAGTAAGAGAAAAGGGAACAACAAGAAGGAGGAGAAAAGAAGCAAGTTGCCAACACGTGCAGTGAGTGCAGATTTGCTACAAGCCTTCAAATGGGAACCGGACAACTTCCTGACAGTGCCCAATATAACTACAAATAGGGTACGGGGTGGGGGATGTGTCAACCAGTCATTGTGGTCTCCTGGAAGTTGATTACTTTCCTTTGGGGGCTCAGAGAGGAATTTCCAAAGGCTTTCTTAAATTGCCCTAAAGTTTTTCTTTTGTTTTAACCTCTTCTGGGACTGCATGAAGCTGGAGGGGTCCTTCCTTAAATAGGCAGATCGGGCTCCGATGACATCATTAGGGCCCGACTGCAATATCAACGCAAGGCTTGAGCAGGGGAGCAGCCTCATATAGGCACGCTTCTTTGCCAAAGCCCCTTCTGTAAGGCTTGGATTAAATGGTTGGCGATGAGCAAGCCTGGTCCACATAATTGGACTTGGATGTCTGGAGCATCAGGATGGCTGCTACAATGCAAGCTGCCCTGTAGATCCTTCCACAACATGGAAAACAGATGTCAGTCACATAGCTGATAAGGAAACTAAGAGCTGGGCCAAAAACTGCTGGAAGGCTTTAGATGTGAAAGATGCTGATTTCAAGCTGGAAGGGATGTGATCCATCAGGCTGTTTGAGAGAGAAAATTATGTTGCAAAATTTCAAACTATAACAAGCTCCTCCCTAGATCCCATTCAGCTTCTAACAGCTACTCCACAAGTTCTGAATGGCCTTCACTAACTCCTCCTCAGAATTCAAACACTGAATAAAAGCATCTTCCTGGCCCCAAGCAGCTTTTAGTAGGTCTACCAGAAGAAATAAAGATATGGACAGTTTTAGCTAATTACAACAGTGACTACACTTCAAAAAGTACTTAATTGGCTGTAAAGCCGGTGGTCGTGAAAGGCGCTATATAAATACAAGTCTTTCTTTCTTTTAATCACATATTAAGGTGGTGGGAGATTTCAAAAATATTTTACAGATGTAGGGGCCGATTTTCTTTTTCCATGGGACATGTCCCACTCACCAAATCCCATAATTGCCCGTGATATCCCCTCTAACTTTTTATATATGGTTGCACCCCAGGTTTGAGAGCCCTGACAAAAGACCATGCCAGACATCTGAATCAGTTTTTTTTTCCCAGTTTCTTTCTGCTGTTCTTATATATCCAAGGTAACCTTCAGGTTTTTTTTAAATTCATTTCTGATATGTTCTCTGGGTTTCTGTGCTACTGGTCTGGGAACTACTCGGTACTATTCAGCACAGTGGCAGCAATGTCATGAATTATGAGATTATCAAAATGTTATCCTTAATATGTAGTTTCTACCATGTGAAGATTATTTTTCTTGATTTATGACAACACATTTCGTACTGGGTTTAACACAACTGAGCTTGGAAAATCCAGTGTGGGAAGTACTCCAGCCAGCATAAATCTGGCAAGCAGAAACCAGAAATATCTTTCTTCCAGGTCTCTGCTCCAAATGCACAGTACGCAGAGTCATACATGCTGCCGTGCCTTCACATAGGTATATATGGCTCTCACACATAATTTACAAGTTTGATTATGGATGCATATAGCACTTAAATGAGGGTACTGGTAGTCAGCCCTCTATTATCGAGTGGAAGTACCTTCCCGTATTCAGTCCGTCCATTCAAAGAAGGCATTAAAGCCAAAATTAATTCTGACATGTGGGGAAGGGAGCACATAAAGAGAGACAGGCACTTCTTTTGAATAGAAGTTTTCATTGCCTGTTGGGTTTGCTTTTAAAGCATCACAGCTAGAGTTTTTAATGCTCGAAGTGATAATAGATGAAAGAATTGCATGCCAAGGAGATCAGCTGGCACCGGAGCCAGACTGTCTACATTGGGCTTTAAAAGCTTGAAGATTGTACCATGCAGTCACTGCCCTTAATTAGTGTCATTTTCTGCTTTTATGACATCATTCATTTCAATGGCTGTGTGAGCCATCGAATGGAATCATTAATTAGCCATCAAGTAAGCCCATATCAGCCAATCACTTATAACATAAAACAGATCCCGGTATTGGCGGGGAGGGTGCGAGGGAGGCCAGAAACGGCCGAAGAACCCGGCAAGGCATGGAACGCACAGGTCCTGCCGAACTTAACGGCAGGACCTCATTATCATTTTTCTTCTGCTTCCCGCACAACAACCAGCTAAATTGACAGCCTGGCTGGCGGTCGAGAGGGAGCACCAGCAGCAGGAGGTCGTAGCCGGGGACCCTTGGGGACGATCCCTGGCAATCGGGAGTGGGGGAAGTGGACAATCGGGGCTTGGTGTCGGAAGAGTTCGGCCATCCGTGCTGGAGGGACCGGGAGGTCAGCGATTACGGTGTGGGGAGAGAGAGGCCGCGATAGGCAAGGGGGAGGCTGGAGGCTTCCTTGAGAGGCAGGGGGGAGCACTCCTGCTCCTCCTGGCCCACAAGGAGAGCTGGAAAAGGCACTTACCTTTTGGAGCTAGCAGCTCCCGCCGCCCTTTGGCTGTCAGTTTTACCGACCCCTGGGAAACCCGGACAGCAGCAGTGAATTTTAAATCTGGCTCCCGATTGCACTATAGGAGCCTGGTTTAAATATGTTAATGAAGTGTCCCGTCTCTCCATGGCAGGACACCTGGACACCACGATAATGCCGCCATAAAAAAGGCAGCGGGCACATGTGTGGCCGGTTGGGGTCGCGATACCCGTATTTAACTCTTTAACCCCCCCCCCCCCCACCACCCATTGTTGTTGAGGTTAATATCGAGGCTCTTGTGTTAACAATTTTCCCTCTCCGATTAAGAGCATTAATTAAAGTCAAATGTATCTGTTTCTTAACTGTTACCTTCCAGTCTAGATCACATTAATGATGCCATGAGAAAAGAACACACTCGATGGAGCGGCACAACTGTTTCAGCAGTGTTGCATCAGCAGACCTCACTATGCCGGACGTGTTGTGTGAAGAGAAAAAGCGGAAGGATGGCTAGGGAGGTCCGAGGAAGACTATCAGACCTGCTATTATCCAATGCAGTGTACCTACAGCAAAACTACTGCGACCTGACTGCAGAGCAGTGCATGAGAAGGCTACAACTCACTGAGGAAGTCTTGCACAAGTGTTAAACTATCCAAGGCTACCTATGCTGTGAGCTCCAATAACAGGAGTGACGTAACAAAACTACTAGGCACTTGGTCTAAGCGTTAAACAAAGCTTTAATCAACTGTTTTACAACATGGAGGTCTAGTTGTGTCCTTCACTAGTTCCTGTTAAGAATGTCCTGTGCAAGCTGGGCCCGTGCCCGAGTATTTGTACTCTGCCTGCACAGCGCCACCCACAGGCCACTCAGTATTATTTCATAAGTCATGAATGACAGATTCATGTCAAGGAGCCTATTTTTATTTGATGAATATGAAATAATGTAAAAGAATATTTCCCTGAACGCATGAACTTGGTGGATGTGCTCTTCCTCACCCTCTTTCACCAATAGTTAGTAATATTATTGATGGTATCGCTTCACTCTTGCTTTTGTTTCCATTATAGGCCATCTTCATCCTGACTATTGCTTTGAGATCATGGAGCCACTTCCTGTAGTCCTCCATTTCTTTTACTGTTTTGAAATTTTAGTTACATTTTGTTCACATATTTCGGCATTCCACTTCCACTTAACAGCTTTTGCATTCCATAATTTCATCTTTCCATGCAATAATTTTTTCCATAGAATATAAAGCTCATGTCTCCTACAAACGGGCGTTATTGAGCTTGGGTAAACCACCTGCTTCAGTTCGTGCCAGCTGGAAATAAGTCACAGCTGTTAAAGGTCAAATGTGTTATTTTAAGTTGGACGATCACATTATCTTCTATTTTATGACTCAAGGGGGGGTTACATTGGTTAGCCCCCGAAAACGGGCGCGGGGATCGCGATGCGTGATTAACCCGCGCCCGTTCAGTGGAATGCAGACTGCATGCCAACTTCAAGCCGCCTGCTCATTGTAATGATTGCCGCGTGCAGCCACGCTAACCATGCTGTTCATTGGCTGCACGCATCAGCAGGGGGCCCAATATGGTTACTTCCTCGCACTACTTAAAACCAGCCTGCGCTACTTAAAGCTAGCCTGCACCTTGTAAAGGGTGC
Source organism: Squalus acanthias (assembly GCA_030390025.1). Classification (NCBI taxonomy): domain Eukaryota; kingdom Metazoa; phylum Chordata; class Chondrichthyes; order Squaliformes; family Squalidae; genus Squalus; species Squalus acanthias. The sequence continues at coordinate 20,717,958 of CM059433.1, read as the reverse complement.
TGGAGGTGCTGAGATCATTGGAAATAGTGTGCTGTGCAACAATGGCTGACCATGGGTGAGAGCGAGCACCAAGGATTTCGGACGCTGCACTGGAGGTCTTGGTGGAGGAGGTAGAAAGGAGGAGAGATGTCCTGTATCCTCAGGGGGGGGGGGGCAGGGGGGCCTCCAGATACAGGGCGAGAAGGCAGTGGAAACAGATAGCCACGAGGTCAATGCCAGGAGATTAGCCCCAAGGACCTGGATACAGTGCCGCAAGAAGTTTAATGACCTCACACTAGTGGTCAAGGTCAGTGAATGCATCTTCAACTGCACCAGTAGCCTCAGCCATTGATCAATTCACCACACCCCCATCACTCACCTACCAACAATCTCTATCAATTAGGACTCATAACATTCATATACTGCACCTCATCCTCACACATTGAGCACTGTTGTAAGCCTCACACCCACATCTCACACCTTGCACACACTTCCAGCTATTCAACCATGACAAACTCATCACCCAGATTGCACGACACTCACTGACACACTTCCCTCTCTCTTGCAGGAGAAGGCGGCGCACAACCAGAGGCAGCAGGAACTAACCGGAGAGGGAGAGGCAAGCCTGCATGTTTTAACCCCCATGGAGGAGACGGTGCTGGCCATTATGGGAAGGGCCATTGATGAGGCCGTGGCCACCGGCGGGGCTGAATCCATTGAAGATGAGGGTATCCTCATACCTAGTCCCCCTTCTCACATCTCACTTCTCCCTCATCCCACAATCTCTTCTGACTTACAAGCTGCAGATGGTGTAAGCATGCACTTCTTACTTTCTCCTCTCCCCTCGCCACAACCCAACCCTTATCGCTTTTTCCCATCAGATACCCAAGAACTGCAACCTGCCCAGGTAGTGGAGGAAGAGCAAGAAGACAGTGAGGCTGAAGACACACCATTACTCGACTGCACAGTTGCAGCCACCAGCTCAGATACTGACACTGCACGTAATTTAGAGGATAGCATAGATGTGGGATCTCCATATGGTGAGGCACCGGGCACTTGTGCGCTGCAGCCAGAGCAGGGGACAAGGATAGCGCTGGTGCCAGCTCGCCGGAGGGCGAGGTCGCACATGAGTTCTGCTGCAGAGGACTCAGATGATGTCTTCGATGGGCCAGGCGACAGAAAAAGGCTTATGGGTGTAAACACCAAAATGCTTGGTGCATTGGAAAGCTTGCCAGAAAGCCTGCGTTTAATGTCAAGGAGCATGGAGCAGTCCGGCACCAACTTGTCACAGGGCTTTTCGCAGAGCTTGGAACCATCATTTCTAGCACGGAACTGGTGGTCAACTCCATCAACACACTTGTGGAACCAACCATCATGCAGTGTCTGATGGTCGATGTCTCAGCTTCCATTGCAGCACAAGCAGCAGCCACCCAACGTCTGAGTGCTGCAGTGGGAGCTCAGACTGCTGCTATATTGGCTCTGGATAACGGGTGCTACCGAGCCCAATCTCGCCCCCAATATGTTTCATTATATGATTCAACTTACCAACAGTAAATTGACAGGTGAAAAAGTAGAAAATTACATTCTGAACAGTTGGACAGTACTATGGGTAATTACTGCCCATTTACCACACTAAACGTCATCAAGGTCACATATAGCATGACCCTGTTGAATAGGTTCTCTTACTTGCTAAGCCAAAGTACCCTTCCCTTGTGCACAACACACAGCAGAGAAGGTTACGGGGAGATTTGATAGAGGTGTTCAAAATCATGAAGCGTTTTGATAGAGTAAATAAGGAGAAACTGTTTCCAGAGGCAGTAGGGTCGGTAACCAAAGGACACAGATTTAAGGTAATTGACAAAAGAACCAGAGGGGGCATGAGGAAAACATTTTTTTATGCAGTGAGTTGTTATGATCTGGAATGCACTGCCTGAAAGGGTGGTGGAAGTAGATTCAATAATTTTCAAAAGGGATTTGGATAAATACTTGAAGGGGGAACATTTGCGAGTGCCTAATCCATCCATCCATTTGCTCCCCATGATATTTTCAATTCCATGCCACCATCTCCATATGTCAGCACTGTAGCATGTCTACAAGAAGAGAAAGCAGGCATAAGGCCACAACTGACTGGGAGTGTCAGCCAGTGGCTCAGTGGGTAGTCCTCCTGCCACTGAGTCAGACGGTTGTGGGTTCTAGTCCAACTCCAGTGACTTGAGCACATAATCCAGGCTGACACATCAGTGCAGTACTGAGGGTGTGCTGTGAGAGTTGCTGTCTTTCAGATGAGATGTTAAATGGAGGCCCCGTCTACCCCTCAGGTGGACATAAAAGATCCCATGGCACTATTTCGAAGAAGAGCACGGGGGCTCTCCCTGGTGTCCTGACCAATATTTATCCCTCAAACCAACATCAATCAAAAACAGATTAGTTGCTCATATATTTCATTGCTGTTTGTGGGACCTTGCTGTGCACAAATTGGCTGCCGTGTTTCCTACATTACAACAGTGACTACACTTCAAAAGTACTTAATTGTCTGTGAAACACTTTGGGAAATCCTGAGGTCAGGAAAGGCCCTTTATAAATGCAAGTCTTTCTTTCTTCTTTTACTGTCACTGGTTCTGCCAGCCCTATGTTGAATTGTAGCTGCAGTTGTCTGCAAGAGATGGCACAGGCTCCCTGATGAGCTCGGCACCATGAAGATAGCTCCCCACAGGTGGCTGTGCCAGAGCCTGCAGATATGGTTGGCAGCATCTGGGTGGGTGCAGCTTACAGGTACAGTGGCTGTTAATCACCTTGACATGCCTTCTCTCAGGCAGTACGAATGAACATATTGCATACAGTTATTGGGGTATTTTTGAGGAAGCATCCATCATTAGTTAGTCAGGTGTTCACATATCTTAATGATGCTATCAGGACTATTGTTGCAGCTTCCTTAGGAATGGAAGCCTTTTCACACATTAAATCATCCGCCAGAGTGATGTTCACCTCTGTTTGCAGATGTGGTTATCGAGTGGGCATGGAGCACCAGTTATGCAACTTGATCTGCCTGGCATCCCTCTATAAAAGAAAACCTTGCATTTCTATAGCGCCTTTCACAACCACCAGATGTCTCAAAGTGCTTTACTGACAATGAAGTACTTTTTGAAGTGAAGTCACTGTTGTCCTGTGGGAAATGCAGCAGCCAATTTGCACACAGCAAGGTCCCACAAACAGCAATGTGATAATGAGCAGATAATCTGTTTTTGTTATGTTGGTTGAGGAATAAATATTGGTCAGTACACCGGGGCTAACTCCCCCTGCTCTTCTTCGAAATAGTGCCATGGGATCTTTGACATCCACTAGCTGATTGACTTAAATGCAATGCCTACCATCTCTACAAGGATCACTAATCCTAAAATAACAGCAGAGAGGTAGCAAAGAACCCAAGAAACTGCAGAGAAAGAGCAAAGAACTATAGAAGTACCAAAATGAACAGTATTGAACAGCAAAGAATTGGAGATATGGCAACAGTACAGAGAACCAGCAAGTAGTAGGCAAGCACAAGAGAATCAAACTGTAACAAAAATAAGAGACAGCAAATCAATAAGGGAACAGCAAGAAGCTAAAAATAATTGAGGAAAATACAAGGATAAAAAGGGAGATACAAAGCAGCGGAGGCACGATTTTTTTTGGAAAAATAACAAAAGCTAGGGTTTGATCTCAACTTTTTTTTCAGAATCAAAGGTGATTACAATTTAAATCAAATTGTTATTCGAAATAAAAGTATGTCAGATTGGCAGAGAATCTTACAGCTTTTAGTTGTAAAACATGTCTGAGTCTGTTAGTATCTAAAAAGTGATTCAGAAAGAACATGATATCTATTAACCCTTTCACTCTCAATGTCAAAATCTATTGGACTTTAGATCAATTGGTTAATAAGTTTAAAGTTAATTGAGGAACTATTGATTTGGAAATGAATTCTTTTGCAACATTTTGATGTGAAGCACCATGTATGTCTGTTGAAGGAAGGAATTGTTCTTCAATGTCTGCCTTGAATTACCCGCAGATCCGACCAAAGAACACACCCGCCAACTCAATAGACTGATCAAGACCTTCGAAGCATCCTACGCGCTCTCATCCCACATACTCCCCGCGTGGGAGACTTCTACTGCCTCCCAAAGATACACAAAGCCAACACACCCGGACGTCCTATCGTATCAGGCAACGGAACCCTGTGTGAGAACCTCTCTGGATACGTCGAGGGCATCCTGAAACCCATCGTACAGGGAACCCCCAGCTTCTGCCGTGACACCACAGACTTCTTACAGAAACTCAGCACCCACGGACCAGTTGAACCAGGAACACTCCTCGCCACGATGGACGTATCGGCACTCTACACCAGTAGCCCCCACGATGACGGCATCGCTGCGACAGCCTCAGTACTCAACACCAACAACAGCCAATCTCCAGACGCCATCCTACAACTCATCCGCTTCATCCTTGACCACAATGTCTTCACCTTCGACAACCATTTTTTTACCCAAACACACGGAACAGCCATGGGGACCAAATTCGCACCCCAATACGCCAACATCTTAACATAGAAACATAGAAACATAGAATCTAGGAGCAGGAGTAGGCCATTCGGCCCGTCGAGCCTGCTCCACCATTCAATACGATCATGGCTGATCATTCAAATCCAGTACCCTGTCCCTGCTTTAATCCCCACAGTACACATATCCCACCCTAGCCCCGTAACCCCATGTATTTAATTCCCCCTAACATATCCCATCCTATCCCCATAACCCCACATATTTAATCCCCCCCCACTAACACTAAGGGTCAATTTATCATAGCCAAATCAACCTAACCCGCACATTTTTGGACTGTGGGAGGAAACCGGAGCACCCGGAGGAAACCCACGCAGACACGGGGAGAATGTGCAAACTCCACACAGACAGTCACCCGAGGTCAGATTCGAACCCGGGTCTCTGGCGCTGTGAGGCACCAGTGCTAACCACTATGCCACCATGTTGTACAAGTTCGAGCAAGACTTCTTCGCTGCACAGGACCTCCAGCCAACGCTGTACACCAGATACATCGACGACATTTTCTTCCTTTGGACCCATGGTGAAGGATCACTGAAAAGACTACACGATAACATAAACAAGTTCCATCCCACCATCAAACTCACCATGGACTACTCCTCAGAATCGGTTTCATTCCTGGACACACGAATCTCCACCTCAGCACTTCACTCTACCGCAAGCCCACGGACAACCTCACGATGCTCCACTTCTCCAGCTTTCACCCTAACCACGTTAAAAAAGCCATCCCCTATGGACAAGCCCTGCGAATACACAGGATCTGCTCAGACGAGGAGGAACGCGATGGACACCTACGGACGCTGAAAAACGCCCTCGTAAGAACGGGATATGACGCTCGACTCATCGATCGACAGTTCCGACGGGCCACAGCGAAAAATCGCACAGACCTCCTCAGAAGGCAAACACGGGACACAACCAACAGGGTACCCTACGTCGTCCAGTACTTCCCCAGAGCGGAGAAGCTACGCCATGTTCTTCGCAGCCTCCAACATGTCATCGATGACAACGAACACCTCGCTAAGGCCATCCCCATGCCTCCACTACTTGCCTTCAAACAGCCGCCTAACCTCAGAAGTACCATCGTTCGCAGCAAATTACCCAGCTTTCAGGATAACAGCGACCACGACACCACACAACCCTGCCACGGCAACCTCTGCAAGACATGCCAGATCATCAACACAGATACCATCATCACACGTGAGGACACTACCCACCAGGTACATGGTACATACTCATGTGACTCGGCCAACGTTGTCTACCTCATACGTTGCAGGAAAGAATGCACCGTGGCATGGTACATCGGCGCGACCATGCAGACACTGAGACAACGTATGAACGGACACCGCGCAACAATCACCAGGCAGGAGTGTTCCCTCCCAGTCGGGGAACACTTCAGCAGTCAAGGACATTCAGCCTCGGATCTGCGGGTAAGCGTTCTCCAAGGCGGACTTAGAAACACACGACAACGCAAAATCATCGAGCTGAAACTGATAGCCAAGTTCCGCACTCATGAGGATGGCCTCAACCGGGATCTTGGGTTTATGTCACGATACATGACGTGATCCAGACTCGAGTCGTCGTTGGCTTGTTAACAGATGTGATTCCCAGTAAAAAAGTAAAAATGTTAAAGTTTATCGTTTCCCATACTGCGGCTTTTGACACATTGGACCTCCTGTGGCTCCACCTCATTGTCTCAGTTGTATCTTGCTATGTCTTTGATGTGACCTGATTGCCTTTTGTCACACCTCGGCAGATAAACAGTCAGGTTGATTTAAATGTAGTCGTCTGCTTTTGTAAGTAACACATGCATTGTTCTCTATCTATATATGCTTTGGCGATTCTGTATCTCTTTACTTCACCTGAGGAAGGGGCGATCGATAGCTCCGAAAGCTTGTGATTTCAAATAAAACTGTTGGACTATAACCTGGTGTTGTGCGACTTCTCATTTTTGAATTGTTTCATTGGGATACAGAAATGCATTAGCTGTAGTACTGGCAATATTACACACCAAATGGCTTAAACACAAGAAACATGACAGATGTGTTAAAATGTCTCAGAACCCAACAATGAAGATGTTGAATACCTGTTGCCTGGGGACTTAAAATCACAGAGATAAATTGTTTGTGTTAACATCTTTTGCGCCCACTGGCTCTTTACAATACAACATGTTTGCACCTCCGTGGATTTTGCTTGAACAACGTGTTATTATTGTGACATTACCTCTGCAAAAAGGTGGTGGAAAGTCCCATGATGCTCCATTTCCTGGACTAACAATACAGGTCAGTATTGCGTGACCCTCCAGGATATAGCCCGTGACACAGGTGTAACGAATTTTATCCCCAATATTGAATCTGGTGCCGTGTAGAACTCCTTTCGGTATTATGCCCGGATTGCCGCATGTGTGACTTGGCAAAACTGTGAAAGAAAACAAATCCAAATGGACAATGTCAGTGATCATTACTTGATCGAATTTGTCATAAAGTAAATTAAGGTCATTCCAACAGTTTGCATTGCAGAGTAATCATCTTAAAGAAAGCTCTATTCCGTACAATGCACCGACTGTTTTGGGAAAAATGAATGTAACTTATTGATTGAAACGCAACCCTGCAAAAAAACAAAGAATATAGCGAAGCATAGAAACTAGTAAAAGGAGTGTTGGAAGCTTCACAGAAGGAAAGCAGTTTCATGTCTGAGATTAAACCTTCATACGCTCTGACACTTTACGAAAGGAATTGGTGCCAGCAGCTAGGTTTCAGTGAATGGTAGACCAGGTCACATGGACAAAGCCTCGAACTTGACTGCAATAATACAACTAGAAGAGAGCATGTAAATCAATGCAAAAGCTCACTGCCTTTGAGCAGACTCACCAGTTATCTACACGTCGTAAAACTAGACCATCATCACAGGAGAGTTGAGATAAATTTGCTTGATGGCACAGCATTTTGGTAAACTATGATGCCAATATGCCAACATGCTATCCTACAAGGGTACTTTCCAAAACCCAGCTCTTGAAATTAGTCTTTTAATAGTAGCATGTGAAATGCCTTTGCCTGTTATTTTAACAGAGGTATTACTTTGCCTGCTATTTTAGCAGAAGTGTTAACTGTGGCAGGTCAGAAATCAATCATATTTATTTATTATAGAACTTTATATTCTATTTTTTGATTTGTAAAGGCATGCATGGATCTGAGTCTAACATCTGTTATGAGGCTGTCAGCCAGCCAAGTGCCATTTATTTCAGTGACAAAGGCTTATGAAATTTGGATTCAAGTAACCGTGCCTATAACATGGAAAGATGTCAAGATGTCCCACAGGGTGTCTTGGTGGGGGAAGCGGGGAGGGGGATGCTGGGCCTGACTGACAGCTTCATGCCAGGCAGTGAGACATATTCAGCAATCCTTTCCCCAATTCTTAAGTTCTCCTGGATTCATTGAGAATGAAGAGAATGCATAAACACTCGATGGTAATTAGACAAAACCTCACAAATAACTTTTTTATGGACGCTGGTATCACTGAGAGTTATTTCAGTGTATTTTGGTATTTTTGCACATAAGGAAGCAGAAGTTAAAAGTTCTGTAATCAAGTGAGACCTGATTTATTGACTTTATCCTTGAACCTTCACATTGAAATGATCTGAATCATAGTTCATCGCCCAGGCTACAAAATCTGATAGTGTTTATTCTTCTGACATCCAAAAAGTGGTAGGACACAAGAGAGCTGGTATTGAGTCAGTAATCTATTACAGTAACAAGGGTTTCAGTTCAACCCATGGGAAACACTACATTAGCAGATATTGCATGCATCAACTCACACTCCACTTCTTTGGGAGCGTGGACTTGTTTACAAGAGTAGTTTTCGGCACAGAGCACGAGCAAAATATCTGGAGTAAATGTATCGGAATAGCAGCGCATCAAATTCCCTTGTTCATTATTTTAACAGCAGTGATAACCTTTTATTTTAAATGGGTTAGCGTGTGCCTTAAAATAGAAAGGAATTCCATGTGAATGCATTGAGTGTTTCCACGCCAATATCCAAACAGCCTAATTTCAAGGCATTAGAGCTTGAATGATATTTGCTTATTGCCTCTGGTAAATTTGGCTTGGTTTCATTTCCATGCTGTATATATCTCTTTCTGTTAATAAAAGGTCATTTAATCTGTAATGTTGCCGTTGATGCAGCAATAAGGAAGTCATTTTTTTTGCAATCTGATAAAAAAACAAGCACTCTCATTATAATCATATTACAGGAAACATTACCAAACTACTCATCCACAAGGAGCAACATGGCAACCTATATTAAATAGATGTTCCATGTGACCCAGATGAGAAGGTTACACTGTGCTCTGACAAGTTGTTTAACAGCCATGAAGTGAAAGCAAATTGATTACTATGATCGCACTTCAGGCATGGGCAGCTGCAAGTCTCAGGGAGCAGCTGAAACACCATTGCCTCTTAAGTTATTTAAAAACCTGGCAAGCCTGTGCAATGGCTGTCAGCCACTGTTCGTGCTTTCCCTGATTTGCTGACGACGTAGAACACCAGCACTTCGACTGAATCTGATCTTCCTCTCGTTTTTTCGTTTTCCTGAAGCACGTATTTCGCGGGCCGATGCCAAACACGTTTTGGTTTACAATCTACGGAACAACGTGAATGCAACGACAAACGATCTCTTTACAACAGCGATTACACAGCAAGCACATTTGTTCACCTAACTCAGCAGTCACCGAGTAGTCTGTGACTTTACCCCACTTGTCAACGGGGGTGAAATTCTACTTTGGCATCAAATGGGCAGTAGCAGATTCGTCGCCCGTTATACACCCCCGCCCTTACCGACGATTCACTGGTAAGAAAAACTGAGCGGGGGGCAGAACAGTTGCGGTGGGTGGGCGTTAAATTTCACTCCCAATTACTCCGGAGCATCGGTTAAAGTGGGGAAAAGAAAGCAAGAACACTGGAACTCTGGAACTCAAGCAGAAAATTCTGCAAAAGTACCAGGATGTGAATCAGCATCTGAAAGAAAATGTCCTGATGAAGGATCACAAGTATCATTTTAACTTGTCTTTCTCTCTTAAATGCTTGTTCACCTGCTCTAGACATTGTACAGATTGTACCAGAAACTCTTTCCATATTCTATCATTAACAAATTGACCAATTGAATACAAAGTTAAAATCATATGCACGACCAGTCATAAAATGGTCTTCCAGGGCAAATACAATTGGTCGCAGGCAAGTCAGTAGACAGCCCATATTTATTTAACTCCGCGCAAGAAATTATGCTCACAGCACTCATGTGCAGATATGGATCACCAAATAAATAGTTATTCAAATTTCTCAATTTGCTTAATCTATTCAGATATGGGAATTGTGACAAATTCCCAACTCCTCTCAATCCCAAGAACAGCCTCAGTTAATGTTCCAATATTTGAATAAATTGTCTCAGTGCTGGCACTGAGTATTTATCTATATGTGTCTATTAAAAATCACTATTTAGGAAGGAATTAAAGCAGGAAGAGTTTTCCAGTTCTAATGACTAACATGCAGGAGCTCAGCTGGTCGAACACTTATTCAAATTTGTGTTGTATTCAGAGTTCAATAAAGTCAGGGAACCAGAAATCTGAATTAAGATTGCTCGGGCTGCACCTGACCACAATTTCTAACTTCAATTCCTGCTGGCAATATTTTGAGCTTATGACACAAGGCAAAGCCTGTAAAGGACGTGAAGACAATAAAGCACTCTTTCTGTTTACAGTCATCCAGACTAAAATAAAATCTAACAGCAAAACTTAAGCCTTTTTATATAACCATACTTACACTTGTGGTCAACCTATTTGTTGTACTTATAAACGAGAGCTACACTATTCGTTCATGCCTGTGGTATTTGTGTATTATCTATGGTTAATGGCTTTGCATTAAGTATCCTTATCATACATTACACATGATTTTTAAGCTGACCTATTTAAAGATGATAATAATTCTGATTTTTGTCAGGAACAGTAGCCTAGTGGTTATGTTACTGGACTAGTAATCCAGAGGCTTGGACTAATGATCCGGAGACATGACTTCAAATTTCACCACGGCAACTGGATAATTTAAATTCAGTTAATTAAACAAATCTGGAATAAAAAGCTAGTATCAATAATGGTGACCAGAAAACTATAGTATTGTCATAAAAACCCATCTGGTTCGCTAATGTCCTTTAGGGAAGGAAATCTGTCATCCTCACCTGGTCTGGAATATATGTGACTCCAGACCCACAGCAATGTGGTTGACTCTTAACTGCCCTCTGAAATGGTCCAACAAACTGCTATGAGAAACAATAATAAGAATAAAACCGGACAGACCACCCGGCATCGACCTAGGCACTGATTTTGGACACGACAACAGCACACCCAGCCCAGTCCTCCTCACTAACATCTGGGGACTTGTGCCAAAATTGGCAGGGCTGTCCCACAGACTAGTCAAGCCTGACATAGTCATACTCACAGAATCCTTAGGTATGTCCTGTCCCACTGGCAGGACAGACCCACCAGAGGTGGCGGCACAGTGGTATACAGTCGGGAGTGGGTGGCCCTGGGAGTTCTCAAGATTGACTCCGGACCCCATTAAGTCTCATGGCTTCAGGTCAAACATGGGCAAGGAAACCTCCTGCTGTTTACCACTTACTGCCCTCCCTCAGCTGATGAATCAGTACTCCTCCATGTTAAACACCACTTAGATAGAAGCACTGAGGGTAGCAAGGGCATAGAATGTACTCTGGGTGGGGGACTTCAATGTCCATCACCAAGAGTGGCTCGGTAGCACCATTACTGACCCAGCTGGCTGAGTCCTGAAGGATATAGCTGCCAGACTTGGCCCGCGGCAGGTGGTGAACGAACCAACATGAGGGAAAAACTTACTTGACCTCGTCCTCACCAATCTACCTGTCGCAGATGCGTCTGTCCATGACAGCATTGGTAGCAGTGACCACCACACAGTGCTTGTGGAGATGAAGTCCTGACTTCACATTGAGGACACCCTCCATCGTGTTGTGTGGCACTAACACCATGCTAAGTAGGATAGATTCAGAACATATCTAGCAGTTCAAAACTGGGCATCCATGAGGCACTGTAGGCCATCAGCAGCAGCAGAATTGTATTCCACCACAATCTGTAACCTCATGGCCCGGCATATCCCTCACTCTACCATTACCATCAAGCCAGAGGACCAACCCTGGTTCAATGAGGAGTGCAGAAGAGCATGCCAGGAACAGCACCAGGTGTACCTAAAAATGAGGTGCCAACCTGGGGAAGCTGCAACACAGGACTACATGCATGCTAAACAGTAGAAGCAGCATGCTATAGACAGAGCTAAGCGATCCAATAATCAACGGATCAGATCAAAGCTCTGCAGTCCTGCCACATCAAGTCATGAATGGTGGTGGACCAATAAACAACTAACGGGAGGAGGAGGCTTCATGAATATCCCCATCCTCAATGATGGCAGAGTCCAGCACGTGAGTGCAAAAGACAAGGCTGAAGCATTTGCAACCATCTTCAGCCAGAAGTGCTGAGTGGATGATCCATATCGGCCTGCTCCTGATGTCCCCACCATCACAAAAGCCAGTTTTCAGCCAATTTGATTCACTCCATGTGATATCAAGAAATGGCTGAGCATACTAGATACAACAAAGGCTATGGGCCCCGACAACATCTCAGCTGTCATGCTAAAGACTTGTGCTCCAGAACTATCTGTGCCTCTAGTCAAGCTGTTCCAGTATAGCTACAACACTGGCATCTGCCTTACAATGTAGAAAACTGCCCAAGAATGTCCTGTCCACAAAAAACAGGACAAATCCAATCCGGATAATTACTGCCCCATAAGTCTACTCTCAATCATCAGCAAAGTGATGGAAGGTATCATTGGCAGTGCTATCAAGCGGCACTTACTCACCAATAACTTGCTCACCGATGCTTAGTTTCGGTTCCGGCAGGACCACTCAGCTCCAGACCTCATTACAGCCTTGGTCCAAACATGGACAAAGTGGCTGAATTCCAGAGGTGAGGTGAGAGTGACTGCCCTTGACATCAAGGCAGCATTTGACCGAGTGTGGCATCAAGGAGCCCTCGTAAAATTGAAGCCAAAGGGAATCAGAGGAAAAACTCTCCACTGGCTGGAGTCATACCTAGCACAAGTAAGATGATCGTGATTGTTGGAGGTTAATCATCTCAGCCACAGGACATCGCTGCAGGAGTTCCTCAGGGCAGTGTCCTAGGCCTAACCAACTTCAGCTGCTTCATCAATGACCTTCCCTCCATCATAAGGTCAGAAGTGGGGATGTTCGTTGATGACTGCAGAGTGTTCAGTGCCATTCGCAACTCCTCAGAAAATGAAGCAGTCCATGCCCGCATGCAGCAAGACCTGGATGACATTCAGGCTTGAGCTGATAAGTGGCAAGTAACATTCGCACCACACAAGTGCCAGGCAATGACTATCTCCAACAAGCGGGAGTCTAACCACCTCCCCTTGACATTCAACGGCATTACCATCGCCAAATCCCCCACATCCTGGGGGTCATTATTGCCCAGAAACTTAACTGGACCAGCCACATAAATATTGTGGCAACAAGAGCGAGTCAGAGGCTAAGTATTCTGCGGTGAGTGTCTCACCTCCTGACTCCCCAAAGCCTTTCCACTATCTACAAGGCACAAGTCAGGAGTGTGATGGAATACTCTCCACTTGCCTGGATGAGTGCAGCTCCAACAACACTCAAGAAGCTTGACACCATCCAGGACAAAGCAGCCCGCTTGATTGGCATCCCATTCACCACCTTAAACATTCACTCCCTGCACCACCGGCGCACCGTGGCTGCAGTGTGTACCATCTACAAGATGCACTGCAGCAACTCGCCAAGGCCTCTTCGGTAGCACCTCCCAAACCCGCGACCTCTTCTACCTAGAAGGACAAGGGCAGCAGGCACATGGGAACCCCATCACCTGCAAGTTCCCCTCCAAGTTACACATCATCCTGACTTGGAAATATATTGCCGATCCTTCATCATCGCTGGGACAAAATCCTGGAACTCCCTCCCTAACAGCACTGTGGGAGTACCTTCGCCACAAGGACTGCAGCGGTTCAAGAAGGCGGCTCAGCCACCACCTTCTCAAGGGCAATTAGGGATGGGCAATAAATGCCGGCCTTGCCAGCGACACCCACATACCGGAACGAATAAAAAAATGTGTATACTGTATGTAATAATGGACAGTAATCAACATTTCCGCAAATTGCCATAAACAATGATGCTCGGAAAAGTATGCATTTATTTTTGAGTGTCCTTTCAACAGAGAAAATTCTTCATTTTCAAGCAACAATCTAATTGCCTTTTAAGAGAAGTTCTGCTCAACAATGGTTTGTGGCAGATAATTCCATTATTCTAAACATCCTCCATGTAAAGAAATGTTTTGTCACCTCCCCTTTAATCCTTTTTTGTGATTATCTTGAATTTTGGCCCTCTCATTCTTGTCTCACTGACATTGGCCCAGAAATTGATCTCGCTCTGTTCCCGCGGGGGTAAGGCTTCCCCGCGATCTCTCACTCCGCTTGTGCTTTTTCAGATCCAGCTCGCACGAACTTGATGTTCGAGACATCAGCTGGGCAGTGCTTGCGTATCCCACCGGCGTAGTGAATTTGTGCGAGCTGTGGGATCACGTGACTCAGTTAGAGCCAATGGCAGCACACCATCTTCCATTCATAAGTTTCACATACGTGCTGTGAAATCTATGAATCTTACACCCCCCCAAAATAACAGCTAAACCTCAATTAAATTTTTTTTAAAAACCATCACATTAATAAAATAAGTATAGTTAAATAAATTAACCATTTTAAATAAAAAATTAAATTTTTGAAAAAATTTAAAATCTTTTAAAAAGTTATAAAAATAAACTTACCTGTCTTTAAAGTCTCTAAAAAAGATATACCTGTTAAAAAAAATTCAAAAAAATACTTAATTCACTACTTACCTTGTTAAAAGTGGGTCTTACTCCTCCTTTTTCCATTTCTAAAATCTTCCGTACTTACCTGCGCGTCCAAAGCATGAAGTGCACAGTGTGCGCGCAGCCTGTAGCGCGCACGCGATGCACCGAGGAACCGCCCCCTTTTCAAAAGACCAAGTGCCGGTTTTCAGCGCATGCGCAGGGCATGCAGAAAACCGGCAATTGGAGAGAGAATACGTGAGAGTACGCAGTGCGTACTCTCGCGTCGCGGGATGAATTTTTGGCCCAATGTATTGCTGTTTACCCTAACGTAACCCTTCATAATTTTGATGATCTCTGTCAGGTCATCCCTTAACTTATGCAATTATGGTATTAAAGGCCCTAACTTTTCAAGTCTTTTTCCATAACTGTAACTCCTCATCTCTGGTAACCATTGTCCAAGGTTGACCAAATGTTGCGACCTTTGACCAAGACAAGATAGGAGCATAAATGGGGTCCACTATAAATTTCTTATCATTACATTAAGCATTACCAAGGAAACAAAGAGAACATTACTTTTTAAGTAGTACATTGTTTTGGTTTGGATTTTATAAGTTACTTGCGGAATAACCATATCTGCATTCAGACAATAATGCCTTTTACAGACACCACCACAGGGATTGATTACAAGGAATAGTCAAAACACAAAGGTTACAGGCGTCAAATAATTTGGGGAGCCGTGGAGCCTGATAAAATATTTTCAATAAGTAATAAACAGACCATAAACTTTTGAGGATTCCTCTTTTCCTGGAACAGCTTGCGTTCTCTGATTTATATCAACAATAAAGCCTTACGACGAGTAAAATTCTTCACAATAATTGACACATCTATCTACAATCCATTCCACGTCCCCTGCCTGTTCAAAAACAAACACCAGGACAAACATATATATCTTATACTTTTCTGTTTGATTGTTCAATACAGTTGCAAAGCCATCTGTCATTAAATCTGGTAAAGGATCCTTCATCTCTTTATGTAGAATGGGCACAACAACCTCTTTGATCTGTTGTAATTGTCTGTTCAATGATATTCCATCACCGATCCTATTAACTTCACATTTTTTAAATACCTTCTGCAGACACTATCTGGGCCATTTTAAATAGTATTTGATATTGACCAAACAACACTGTGGGGACTGGGTAGCACAATAGGCTAAGTACATTGTCCTTTCATTTCTTGGATCTGGGTTTAAATCATGACAAGGATAAAAAGCATGATAATGTCATGAGGCGTAGACCTTTTATCAGAATTTTGGGAACCTTTGTGCTCCACAGAGTATGTGATCATTCTAAAGCTCAATTACACACATATGTTCTGGTGTAAATTTAGATTTTGCTGAAGTGAAAGTTACCCAGTGGCCAACAAGGCACGAGTCTCTTCCTAGCTGTTCCAGGATTAATCCTCCCCAAATACCCCAATAGAGCAACAGCCTTTCCTTGCACACATCTGTCTCAACAGTTTAGCCTCTTAGATCCACCCAATCTTTCCTGCAACTGGAAAGATTCCTTAAACAACAATGAGGACAGGAGATTCCAGTTCCATACTCCTTTTTGATTAAGTCAATGGTGGTCTGCAAATAGATAGATAGATAGATAGATAGAACTTGCATTTATATAGAGACTTTCATGACCTCAGGATGTCCCAAAGTGCATCACAGCCAATAAAGTACTTTCTGAAATATAGTCAATGTTGTAATGTAGGAAACGTGGCAGCCAATTTGCACACAGCAAGCTCCCACAAACAACAATAAGATAATGATCAGATAATCAGTGATGTTGGTTCAGGGATAAATATTGGCCAGGTCACTCCCCTGCTCTTCTTCAAATAGTGCCACGGGATTTTTTAAGTCTACTTGAGAGGGCAGATGGGGCTTCAGTTTAACGTCTCATCTGAATGACAGATAACAAAAGATGACAATTCCCATCATGTGGGTAATATTGTAAGACTGGTGTTTGATTTGTTTTCCTGCCCTCCATCAAGATAGAGCCAGTCCATTCAGGAGAGAAGTTAGGAACCCTTCTTCATGCAAAGGGTGGTAGAACTGCGGAGCTTTCTCCCACAAAAAGCAGTAGATGCTAGCTTAATTAATAATTTTAAATCTGAGATCGACAGGTTTTTTTGCTGGCCAAGACTATTGAGGGATATGGAGCCAAGGCGGAGTTAGGATACAGATCAGCCATGATCTCATTGAATGGCGGAACAGGTTTGAGGGGCTGACTGGTCTACTCCTGTTCCTATCTAAAACTCTGACCTGGTCTATCTGCTGTACCAATCATGAGCTGGTGCAACATATCCAGGGATGGTTACAATTCAAACTAAAAGCCATTTGGGCAAGAATACAACTCTCTACTGCTAGAGTGAACACAGCCAGTCCCCTCAAATACCCAAATATTTCTTTATTTAAGCAAATACAGACTGAAAAGATTTACAAAATAAAACAGAAAGGGAGTTCAGAATTGATTTGAGTTACCATTCAAAATAACTCCTGAAATATTAGTTGCATTATCAGAGACTTAAAACATAATAGTACACAAGGGTTTAAAAGAAATGAGCACGACAGCAACTTGCTCTGCAAAGCCGCCATATGTCATGCAGCTTGGAGATTTGAAACAATGACAGATTGTGTAATTTCTAACATCTCCCTGAAACTAATTATTACAATCTTGAAAAAGCTGCTAATCAAAATCTATTATTCACTTGAAAATAAATAGCCTGGAGTGTACAGGTTGAAAGATGGCAAGTTGTAAGCAAGTGAGAAACTGAGTAAGTTTGCTTGTCAATTTAGAGAATAAATGGCCCATAATTTGCGGTCAGCGGCAAAGCAAAGGCGTTCGCCGCTGGCCTGGAACTAAGCTTCCCACAAAGATCTCGCCAGCTCTCTGGCGAGAAGTTCGGCTTTTCCGACGTTCAGTTGAGATCGGTGTAAGTTAATGGTGAATCCCTAACGCGAGCTGCTGTGATGTCAACAAGCTGTCGAAGCAGCCAATCACAATGCAGAATTCTCACAGACCGGGAACCAGGAAGTGAAGAAGCTCCTTTTATTCTAACTTTTAAAAAATGTCATAGAGAACAAAACAAAAATTGGGGCTCTCATATGGGGAAAATGTAAACCTGAAATAAAGATGAACAAACTTTAAAAAATTTTTTTTAAACATTTTTAAAGTTTCTTAAAACATTTAAAATGGATAAATTTGACACTCCACAATATTAAAAGTAGTTTTTCAGGGCCATAACGTTTGTTTGGTAGTCAATATGCTGTTAATTGCAACGAGGTCTAACTTTTAATGGGGTATTTAACAACGATGTTAGTGCGGAAAAGTCCAAGTTTTCGTCAGTTTCACTGATTTCCCTGATTACACTGATTGCCAGCTACTCGGGGGGAGGGGGTGGTTGCACAGCACAGCCAGTGTCGGAGCAGTGAATGACTGACCGCAACTTCAGGCTTTCCACGTGAGGATGTCCATGCGCTGAATCCCGAAGTTGTGGTCAGTTTCAAAGGGGAAATAGCAGCCAACGCTGTTCGTTCACTATTATTACCCACCGCAAATTCTGGGCCAATGTGTTCACACACAGGTGAGATCATCTTTTTGTTACTGTATCTTCAACATACAAGCATTTGTTTTTGCACTTGAAACAAAGATGAAGATATTCTGTTGGGGCATGCAAAGCCACAAACTACTCTGTTTTACTCTGACATGTCCCATCTGCAATGATATCACCTGCACTGCTGGGGGAAGGGAGGGAGCACAGCTGGACAACTGCAACAGGGGGACTGAACCATTTTCATTTGTCCCTTTGAGTGCAATACAACTGGCTCTGCAACTGCCGAAATTTAAGCCAGTGACTAAAAACAACTATGAAAACAAGGATGAGAAGAGGCCTCCAACAAACAAAAGCTATGCTCAGTCTGGTGTCCATCTTATGCCACATGAACTGTGCCTTCAGCCAACAAAACAAGAGTACCAAATAGAAGAAAAGTTTCAAACTAGCGTTTTTATTCATTCTCAAACGAGCTCTTCTATTCAACAACAACAACTTGCATTTATATAGTGCCCTTAACATAGTAAAGCATCCCAAAGCGATTTACAGGAGCGTTATAAGATAAAATTTAACATGAAAGAACATAAGAGGATATTAGGACAGGTGACCAAAAGCTTGGTCAAATAGATAGGTTTTTAAGGAGTGTCTTAAAGGAGGAAAGGGAGGTGGAGAGGCAGAGAGGTTTAGGGAAGGAATTCCGGAGCTTACGGCCTAGGCAGCTGAAGATTCATTCTATCTGTTTTGGTCAATTTCCTGCAGGATCTTCGGGCCTACAGGCCTCTCTGGCTCCTGCTTTCCCACATCAGTCTGAAAGTCCCGAGACAGGTGACCCGGCCTGCAGCTGTGCCTTTGTTTCCAACCCGATCAGCGCAATGCCCTGCCGGGGTAGGCCGGTACTGGTGGTCCAACCGAGCCATGGTAATGATGCAGCCCACGGTATTTGGGTGCACTTTGCCTGTCAGATACCTGGGCAAGGTGGGGGGGCCAGGAAATTTGGTTCCATAATCTTCCAATACAAATAACAGAGTAAATATGATAGCTGACTTTCAGTGAAGCAGGTTCCTACAATTTCCTCTGCAAGTCATCCAACCAACTACCAATCAGAATTATGCAATATGGAGCATTGCACAGCAATGGTGTTGAGCCCAAACACTGTTCCTCGGCATTGGAGAATTGGGCACTCTATGAAGACTTTCTGGTACATTCAAAGAATTCCAGGTGATGAAGGAACTGAACAAGAATGGATTGTTTCTTTCCACAAGTAACTTACTGCCAATGATGTGGACCCAGCAAGTCGTAGGAAAGATCGGCCACTAAGGAAGTACGGCAGATCACCCACTACAGTCATGAGACTGAAAAGATTGTTGTTTTAACTATTTAGTGATAAATGTATAATTTATGCAACTTCAAATAACCAGGGCTGTCCTGGCACGACGTCCCATCTGTAGCTTGCGTATGAGATTCTACTTTTTCAAACATTATTCATCGTTAGCTTATGTAGTTTCCTGTGAATCGGGGAAGTCAGCTCACATTATCTGGCCAGCATCTCAGCTGTAATGAAGCAGGTGGGAGCCAGGAACTATGGCCCAGGTTTGTTTTGCTTGTCCGAAAATTTACAAGAGAGCTTGATCAAAATCATTGTTCAAGATAAATCCAACCACCTTGTTATTCGTCTGGTCTTACACATCAGTGCACGTGACCCAGTACATAAGAACATAAGAACATAAGAAATAGGAGCAGGAGTAGGCCAATTGGCCCCTCGAGCCTGCTCCGCCATTCAATAAGATCATGGCTGATCTGATCCTAACCGCCAATCTACTATCACAGAACCATCTCCTGAACCTAACAGAATTGGACACACGAAATAGGAGCAGGATCAGGCTACACGGCCCCTGGGCCCGCTACGCTACCCACAGGGCCATGACCGATCCGAACCTAGACTCATGTCCAAATTCCTGCCCGCTCCCCGTAACCCTTAATTCCCTTTACTTCTAGGAAACTGTCTATTTCTGTTTTAAATTTATGTAATGATGTAGCTTCTACAGCTTTTTGGGGCAGCATATTCCATGGACCTACCACCCTCTGAGTGAAACAGGTCCTTCTCATCTCAGTTTTGAAAGAGCAGCCCCTTATTCTAAGACTATGCCCCCTAGTTCTAGATTCACCCATCATCGGGAACATCCTCCCCGCATCCACCCGATCCAACCCCTTCACAATCTTATATGTTTCAATAAGATCGCCTCTCATTCTTCTGAACTCCAATGAGTAGAGTCCCAATCTACCCAACCTCTCCTCATATGTCCATCCCCTCATCCCCGGGATTAACCGAGTGAACCTTCTTTGTACTGACTCGAGAGCAAGTATGTCTTTTCTTAAGTATGGACACCAAAACTGTACGCAGTATTCCAGGTGCGGTCTCACCAATACCTTGTACAACTGAAGCAATACCTCCCTATTTTTATATTCTATCCCCTTAGCAATGAAAGCCAACATTCCATTGGCCTTCTTAATCACTTGCTGCACCTGCATACTAACCTTTTGAGTTTCGTGCACCATGACCCCCAGATCCCTTTGTACTTCAGTACTTTCCAGTTTCTTGCCATTTAGATAATAACTTGCTCTACTATTTTTCCTGCCAAAGTGCATAACTTCACATTTTCCAGTATTGTATTCCATCTGCCAAATCTCTGCCCACTTACTTAGCCTGTCTATGTCCCCTTGCAGATTTTTTATGTCCTCCTCACTCACTACTTTCCCTCCCATCTTAGTATCATCTGCAAACTTTGATATGTTACACTCGGTCCCCTCCTCCAAATCGTTAATATAGATTGTAAAGAGTTGGGGACCCAGCACTGACCCCTGCGGAACACCACTAGTTACTGATTGCCAGTCTGAGAATGAACCATTTATCCCAACTCTCTGCCTTCTGTTAGATAGCCAATCCTCTATCCATGCCAGAATATTACCCCCAATCCCGTGATTTTTTATCTTAAGCAATAATCTTTTGTGTGGCACCTTGTCAAATGCCTTTTGGAAGTCTAAATACACCACATCCACTGGTTCCCCTTTATCCACCCTGTGTGTTACTTCCTCAAAGAACTCCAGCAAATTTGTCAAACATGACTTCCCCTTCATAAAACCATGCTGACTTTGTCCTATTAAATTATGATTATCCAAATGTCCTGTTACTGTCTCCTTAATAATGGACTCCAAAATTTTACCTACCACAGATGTTAGGCTAACCAGTCTATAGTTTCCAGCCTTCTGTCTACTGCCCTTTTTAAATAAGGGTGTTACATTAGCAGTTTTCCAGTCTGCCGGGATCTTTGCTGAGTCCAGGGAGTTTTGGAAAATTATTACCAATGCATCCACAATCCCTACTGCCACTTCCCTCAAGACCCTAGGATGTAAGCCATCAGGTCCAGGTGATTTATCCGCCTTGAGTCCCATTATTTTACCTGAGTACCACTTCCTTAGTGATTTTGATCGTGTTTAGCTCCTCCCCCCCTATAGCCCCCTGTTTGTCCAGTGTTGGGATATTCTTAGTGTCCTCTACTGTAAAGACTGATACAAAATATTCATTCAGTGTATTTGCCATCTCCATATTTCCCACCATTAATTTCCCGGTCTCATCCTCTAAGGGACCAACATTTACTTTAGCCACCCTTTTCCTTTTTATATAACTATAAAAACTCTTACTATCTGTTTTTATATTTTTTGCTAATTTACTTTCATAATCTATCTTCCCTTTCTTAATCAATCTTTTTGTTATTTTTTGCTGTCTTTTAAAGTTTTCCCAATCCTCTATCCTCCCACTAGATTTTGCTACCTTATAAGCCCTTGTTTTTAGTCGAATATTATCCTTAATTTATTTACTTAGCCACGGATGACTGTCTTTTCTTTTACACCCTTTTCTTCTCAGTGGAATATATATTTTTTGGAAGTTGTAAAATAACTCCTTAAATGTACACCACTGATCATGTATCGTCTTACCCTTTAATCTATTTTCCCAATCCACTCTACTCAATTCTGCTCGCACACCTTCATAGTCTCCTTTATTCAAGCTTAGCACGCTTGTTTGAGATCCAACCTTCTCACCCTCTAATTGAATATGGAATTCAACCATGTTATGGTCACTCATTCCAAGGGGATCCTTTACTAAGACATTTTTAATTAATCCTGTCTCGTTACACAGGACCAGATCTAAGGTTGCTTGCCCCCTGGTCGGTTCAGTTACATACTGCTCAAGAAACCCATCCCTAATACACTCAATGAACTCATCTTCAAGGCAGCCCTGCCCAATTTGATTTGTCCAATTAATATGATAGTTAAAATCCCCCATAATTAAAGATGTTCCCTTATTACAGTAATCATGCAATTCATCCATTCTATTCTATCACATTGATCGGTCCCTCCTAATACATAAATAAATATTTCATGTATCTAGTTGATGACTTCTATATATTTAAAACAGCCTCAGCTCAGTATGGACAGCCATACACCAGGTGTCAGCTGCCTAGAGAGTATTAAGTGGCAGTCACAACCTCAAGCAACATGGGTTTTCAATTACGATAGCAAAATACTGCGGATGCTGGAAATCCGAAATAACAACAGAAAACGCTGGAAAAACTCAGCAGGCCAGGCAGCATCCGTGGAGAGAGAAACAGAGTTAACGTTTCAGGTCGTTAACTCTGTTTCTCTCTCCATGGATGCTGCCTGGCCTACTGAGTTTTTCCAGCGTTTTCTGTTGTTATTTTGGGTTTTCAATTAATTGGCAGATAAGACTTGAGCTGGGGTGACAACTAGTCCCTTGCAATTTGTCCCAGAAATTGGTGTTGAGTGAATGTACTCCCATCCCATCCACCCACCCACCCCCATAAAGTATACGGTGATCCACTTATGGAAAAATAACATGGGAAAGAACCGAGTGCGAACCTAACATAAGCAACCAACAGGATTGAGAAGAATGGAAAGCATTCTACCCAAAGCCACACTGAGCTAGATCCCTTACAGGTCCCACCTCACCAGCAATAGGCCATTAAAATCAAGCAGAAAACAGAAAAATGGGGAAATGGTGTGTAAAAAGGACAATTGCTTCAAATGCATGGGTCCAGCACCAGCACAGCCCAACTGCATTTATTTAATACCATTGCCAGGCTTGCTGGAGTTCTGCATACGGTTGGATCTGTCATCGTAAATTAAGAGACGATTTTCTGCCCTGTTACCAGTCCCTCTCCTTTACCTGATGCCCAAAGTGCTCCATGCCTTCCATGATTATACATTAGTCTGTGGCTTGGCTCTGTGGAGGAGCCACCCAATTTTCTGCCCTTCCCCGTTCGGCAAGCTACCTGTCAATGCTCATTGAGTGTTGGCAGCCTGCTGATTCGATTCAAATGAGGCCAACCAATGAAAATGGTTCGGGCCTCTTCACTAGTGTGATAAAGCGAGCAGACCGATCGCTCCACTCATTGAGTATATTGAGGGAATGCTGCACTGTTGGAGGTGCCATTTTTCAGATGATGGGCCGTATTTTGCAACCTCTACGGGTGTGTACGAGGTGTGTATGCGCCCAAAGGGGCTGCGCAAGTTCCGGGTTTAGGCATGTGAAGCGAATGCGTTAAAACCCAGCACTTGCGATCTGTCAAGAATTCCCCTGACAAATCCTCCGCATCCCCGGGAAAAGGGCATTCGCGGGCGGAGAGTTGCGCTATTTGCACAACTTCCGCCCGCTAAAGGCCTGTCAAATTCTTATGCCTGGTAAAAGCAGGCGTAAGGCCTGCTTTTACCTGCATTAGAGTTTTAAAAAATAGAAAAATAAAATTTTATCACTCATTTATAAATTAAAAATACTCTTCAATAAGGTAAATTTATTTTTAGCCCCGTAAAGAATTTGGAGGAAAGAATTTGGTTGCTTTACGCCTCCCGTTAGCGCCCCAAGTGGTGCAAAGCAACTAACGCCTGGGGGCGGCACCGCTAACGCCTCCCGCAAAATTCAGCGGGAGGTTAGCGGTGGCAGTAGCCGGTAATGCCCCGCGGCGTGGCGCCGCCAGTGATGACGTCATCGCCGTGCGCAACGCCCCACTCGCGCCCCGGCCGCAAACTTGGCTTGCGCCCCCTGACCTACCGCCAGACGCTATGTCTGACAGGGTCAGGGTGGCATTTTTGTGGCTGGGGCAGCGATGGGGGGCCGCCTGCCAGCACCTTCCCCCTCTGGCCTCCTCCTGCGGGGTGCCGGCCGCGATCGGTCAGCCTGGCACTCCTCGAGTGCCGGGCTCTTTTGCCGGCACCCCGCTCCCCAGTGGTCCAGCAGGGCCCCGGTGCGCGCTGCGCTAGGCCCCTCCCCTTTAATCGGGGGAGGGCGGCCTGTCGTACCGCAGCAATATTCAATGGGAGCGCCCCAAGAGGGAGGGGGAGCATGTCCAATAGCGCCCAGCCTCCTGCTTGGGGCGCTACCATTGAATTTCAGGCGCGGGGGCGCTCACTTTTTTGGGGCACTAAAAGTAGCGAGCCAAGTTACCCCCCATAATTTTTTTTTCTCAAAAAATTTAGGGGTAAAAATTCAGTTGGTTGCGCCTCCCGTTAGCGCCTTAAGAGGGCGCTAATGGGGCGCAATGCCACTAACGCCCGGGCGCAGCGATGGTTGCGCCGCTCGGGAACTTAACTAGAGATTGTGCGGCGGTGCTAAAACTTACCGCTGCGACCACCTGCGCGCGCAGATTATGACGTCATTCCATGGTGCAACACCCTTGTGGCGCCCCGGAGCGGAAATTGAGTGGCGCCCCCTGCCTTACCGCCTGACGCTAGCAACGACCAGAAGATTGGAACGCTATCAATCGCTGTGGGGCTGGGGGGGGCGCTATTTAAAGGGGGCCTCTTCCTGTCTTTTATTGTTGGTGGCATTTTTGAACTACGCATTCTGAGAGAGAGAGTGAGAGACTTCTGGAGAGATTCAACGTTGTGTGAAGGAGTTTTGGGTACTGAGCAGCACTTTGCAGGTTCATTTTGATTTGCCATTCCTTGTATCGATTTAGCAGAGACTATGGGAGCTGCACGCTGAGCTCTTTGCCTGGTACTCTCCATTGTTCTTTCCAGCACATTTGATGTGCAAGTCTCTCCAGGCCGAGATTCAAGGCTGCAATGAACAGGATGTGGATGGAAAGCAAGATTAACCATCCCCTTTAAGAACTGGCCCGTGCCATTGTGTGTGTGTTCCATTGCTGACTGACATTACATGAGCTTCGCCAGCGCTCTGAGTTAGCGCCTCACTCCTTGGCCTTTGCGCCTTAAGACAGGTGTGCAGCGCCTGATTTAGCGCTCCACTCACCTCCCGGGGCGTTAAAAGTGAAGTTTCCAGTCAGTGCCGATAATTAGCGCCAGGCGCTAATATTTGCGTCCAGACGACCTAATTTTTACCCCTTAATTTTTGTTTAAAATATTTAAAATTAATTAAAATGCCATTTCATTAAATATGCAATTTAAAAAAAAATTATTTCATGTGATGGTGTATTTTTTAAGTGATCCCCATTCATACTTATGGCGATGCCGTACGTATGGAACTCCAATAAGTATGAATGGGGATTCCCTTCTTTTATTAGTTGGGCTGGCCCACGTGATCCCAGGGGCGCCTACGAACCGCAGGTGCCCCTGGGATACATGGGCCTCTGCCCGCGGCGACCTGGAGAGACGCAGGATCGCAAGCCTCCGTTTCTGCCGGGCCACCAGGAACATTCATAGAATTTCTGCAGTTCGGAGGCATCCGCCCGCAGGAAGCCTCCGATCGCAAATGTTGGCCCGATATGTTTAACCGAGGAACCATCTGTCTTCTCAAGTGGACATTGAAGATCCCACGGCACTATTCGAAGAAGAACAGGGGAGTTCTCCCAGTGCCCTGGCCAACATTTATTCCTCATCCAACACCTAAAACCGATGAACTGGTCATTTATTTCATTGCTGTTTGTAGGCCCTTGCTGTGCGCAAATTGGCTACCGTGTTCCCTACATTACAACAGCGACTATAGTTCAAAAGTACTTCATTGGTTGTAAAGTGCTTTGGGACGTCCTGAGGTCGTGAAAGGTGTTATATGAATGCAAGTCTTTCTTTCTTGTAACATGTTGCCTCTACCAACTGAACTATCAGGGGAATCACCAAGACGAACTGATTTAAAGCTATACCTCCCTACAGTTTGTTGACTAGTAAATAGTACTCTCAACAATCTAGGCAGCAAATACAATTGGGATTTGCTTCTCTGCAATGCTGAATCAGGGCTGTTAGTTAAGCACTGGGGAACCTCACCTCCAGATAACCAGCTGAGAATGATTGCTTTATTTCCAGTTCTTCCTTACTCTCTCTCTCTCTCTCTCTCTCTTTTAATGCATTGTTTGCAGGCTAATGGAAGTGGCTCCAAGCAAAAAAGAAAAAAATTGCACTCTAATGTTTCCAGGGTCACATATTTCTTCCAGAAGACATGATCCAGCAGCCGCCAGAAGTGAAAAGGTTATTGTGACAATGACAGTTTCAAGAGGTTTTACCTCCCTGGTGTTGTGGAGTTTGACAGTGTAATTCATCACTGCAAAGCTTCAGCTTCTGTAACAGATTGCTTATTTACCATGTACGTGATGGCAGCAACAGCAGCAAAAGTTATATTTAGAAGTAACAGCCAACAACAAAGCAACAACCCATATAAAAGTGATACATCCGCATTGCTCGTACACAACAACAACTTGCATTTATATCGCGCCTTTAACAAAATAAAACGTCCCAAGGTGCTTCACACGTCTCCCAAAGACAGCTGCACTGTGAGATGACTATTTACATCGTCCTCATGTATGTGTCATATAAATACACAATATAATCTTGTAGCTACCTTGATAGCTTTGAGGAGAAATGTATCATCCACACCGGTACTGAGCAAATCACAGCAGAAAGATCCGAGGTTAATCCTCGGGCTCTGCTGAGTTAGTTAACTAGGGTAGCAGTCGGCACACTACATTTCAGCCCAGGGAGGGGAACAAAGAGAAGCAGTCAAGGATCCCACTGTTTGCGATCAGCTATCTTTTAATAATGTTCCTTGTTAATCGTAGGGTCAAAATATTGTTTTCAGTTACACAGGAAAAAGCTGATCTGCTGACCACCGAGCTCAATAAACAAAACATGCAGCAGCACTGCAGTCAGAAGATGTACAGTATTGTAATTCGGGACTGGAAGTTTATAGAAAGAAAGACTTGCATTTATGTGGTGCCTTTCACAACCACCGGATGTGCTAAAGTGTTTTACAGCCAATGAAGTACTTTTGAAGTGTAGCCACTAATGTAAAGTGGGAAACACGGCAGCCAATTTTGCGCTCAGCAAGCTCCCACACAGCAATGTGATAATGACCAGATAATCTGTTTTTGTTATGTTGATTGAGAGATAAATATTGGTCAGCATACCAGAGTTAACTCCCCTGCTCTTCTTCAAAACAGTGTGATTATGTTAGTATTAACTGCATTGATGGAATGCACATCTATTTTGCATGAGGCAGTTATCAGTCTAAATGTTAACTTTTTAGTAAAATAAATTATATTAATTTTATTATGATGCGGAGATGCCGGTGGTCTCTCAGCGTAGTCTGTGTTGTATGTCGACTTGAGTGGGTTCGTGATCTGTAGTCCTTTCGGAATCTTGTCTGCTTTCTTAATTTTATTAGTTCATGGTGGAACCATATTTGAAATATTGTATGGAGTTTTGATACATCATCTTCAAAAGAACATTGAAGAGTGTTCAGTTGATAAGAAGAATGATTTTGACATCATAGAGTTACAACATGGAAACAGGCCATTCGGCCCAACCAGTCTGTGTTAGTGTTTATACTCTGCAGGAGCAGCTGTCCTAATCCCATGTGCCCGCTCTGTTCACATAATCACTCTAATGCCCTTTCCTTCGACCACCTAACTAACTTATTTATAA
This sequence comes from Squalus acanthias, assembly GCA_030390025.1. Lineage (NCBI taxonomy): Eukaryota > Metazoa > Chordata > Chondrichthyes > Squaliformes > Squalidae > Squalus > Squalus acanthias. The sequence continues at coordinate 20,689,902 of CM059433.1, read as the reverse complement.
ATGTTGGCATGACCTCTGCTTCAATCACTAACTCTGGTGATGCTTCCACAGCCTCACAGCCCTCTGTGTAAAAAGCTTCACATCTCTCCGTCCTAAATCTCTTACACTAACTCTTATATTTTATTTAATTTGGTTATGGGTTGTGGGCGTCGCTGGAAAGGCCAGCATTTATTGCCCATCCCTAATTGCCCTTGAGAAGGTGGTGGTGAGCCCCCTTCTTGAACGGCTGCAGTCCGTGTAGTGAAGGTACTCCCACAGTGCTGTTAGGGAGGGAGTTCCAGGATTTTGACCCAGCGACAATGAAGGATCGACGATATACTTCTAAGTCAGGATGGTCTGTGACTTGGAGGGGAACTTGGAGGTGGTGGTGTTCCCATGTGCCTGCTGCCCTTGTCCTTCTAGGTGGAAAAGGTCGCGGGTTTGGGAGGTGCTGCAGAAAAAGCCTTGGCGAGTTGCTGCAGTGCATCTTGTAGATGGTACACACTGCAGCCACGGTGTGCCAGTGGTGGAGGGAGTGAATGTTTAAGGTGGTGGATGGGGTGCCAATCAAGCGGGCTGCTTTGTCCTGGATGGTGTCGAGCTTCTTGAGTGTTGTTGGAGCTGCACTCATCCAGGCAAGTGGAGAGTATTCCATCACACTCCTGACTTGTGCCTTGTAGATGGTGGAAAGGCTTTGGGGAGTCAGGAGGTGAGACAGTCGCCACAGAATACCTAGCCTCTGACCTGCTCTTGTTGTCACAGTATTTATGTGGCTGGTCCAGTTAAGTTTCTGGTCAATGGTAACCCCCAGGATGTTGATGGTGGGGGATTCAGCGATGGTAATGCTGTTGAATGTCAAGGGGAGGTGGTTAGACTCTCGCTTGTTGGAGATAGTCATTGCCTGGCACTTGTGTGGCGCGAATGTTACTTGCCACTTATCAGCCCAGGCCTGAACGTCGTCCAGGTCTTGTTGCATGCGGGCATGGACTGCTTCATTACTTGAGGAGTTGTGAATAGCGCTGAACACTGTGCAGTCATCAGCGAACATCCCCAGTTCTGACCTTATGATGGAGGAAAGATCATTGATGAAGCAGCTGAAGATGGTTGGGCCTAGGACACTGCCCTGAGGAACTCCTGCATCGATGTCCTGGGGCTGTGATGATTGACCTTCAACCACCACAACCATCTTCCTTTGTGCTAGGTATGACTCCAGCCAGTGGAGAGTTTTCCCCCGATTGCCATTGACTTCAGTTTTACTAGGGCTCCTTGATGCCACACTCGGTCAAATGCTGCCTTGATGTCAAGGGCAGTCACTCTCACCTCACCTTTGGAATTCAGCGCCTTTGTCTATGTTTGGACCAAGGCTGTAATGAGGTCGGGAGCCTAGTGGTCTTGGCGGAACCCAAATTGGGCATCAGTGAGCAGGTTATTGGTGAGTAAGTGCTGCTTGATAGCGCTGTCGATGACACCTTCCATCACTTTGCTGATGATTGAGAGTAGACTGATGGGGCAGTAATAGGCCGGGTTAGATTTGTTCTGCTTTTTGTGGACAGAACATACCTGGGCAGTTTTCCACATTGTCGGATAGATGCCAGTGTTGTAGCTGTACTGGAACAGCTTGGCTAGAGGCGCGGCTAGTTCTGGAGCACAAGTCTTCAGCACGATAGCCGGGATGTTGTCGGGGGCCCACAGCCTTTGCTGTATCCAGTGTGCTCAGCCGTTTCTTGATATCACGTGGAGTGAATCGAATTGGCTGAAGACTGGCTTCTGTGATGGTAGGGACCTCAGGAGTAGGCCGATATGGGTCATCCACTCTGGCACTTCTGGCTGAAGATGGTTGCAAACGCTTCAGCCTTGTCTTTTGCACTCACGTGCTTGGCTCCACCATCCTTGAGGTGGGGATATTCATGGCGCCTCCTTCTCCCGTTAGTTGTTTAATGGTCCACCACCATTCACAACTGGATGTGGCAGAACTGCAGAGCTTTGATCTGATCTGTTGATTGTGGGACCACTCTTAGCATGCTGTTTCTGGTTTTTAGCAGGCATGTAAGTCCTGTGTTGCAGCTTCCCCAGGTTAGCACCTCATTTTTAGGTATGCCTGGTGCTGCTCCTGGCATGCTCTTCTACACTCCATATTGATCCAGGGTTGGTCCCCTGGCTTGATGGTAATGGTAGAGTGAGGGATATGTCGAGCCATGAGGTTACAGATTGTGGTGGAATACAATTCTGCTGCTGCTGATGGCCCACAGCGCCCCATGGATGCCCAGTTTTGAGCTGCTAGATCTGTTCTGAATCTATCCCATTTAGCACAGTGGTAGTGCCACACAACACGATAGAAGCTGTCCTCAGTGTGAAGACGGGACTTCGTCTCCACAATGACTGTGCGGTGGTCACTGCTACCAATACTGTCTTGGACAGATGCATCTGCGACAGGTAGATTGGTGACTACGAGGTCAAGTAGGTTTTTCCCTCATGTTGGTTCTCTCACCACCTGTCGCAGGCCCAGACTGGCAGTTATGTCCTTCAGGACTCGGTCAGCTGTGGTGCTATCGAGCCACTCTTGGTGATGGACATTGAAGTCCCCACCCGGAGTATATTTTGTGCCCTTGCTACTCTCAGTGCTTCTTTCAAGTGGTGTTCAACATGAAGGAGTACTGATTCATCAGCTGAGGGAGGGCGGTAGGTGATAATCAGCAGGAGGTTTCCTTGCCTGTGCTTGACCTGAAGCCATGAGATGTAATGGGGTCCGAAGTCAATGTTGAGGACTCCCAGTGCCACTCCTTCCCGACTGTATACCACTGTGCCGCCACCCCTGGTGGGGGTCTGTCCTGCCGGTTGAACAGGATATACCCAGAGATGGTGATGGAGGAGTCTGGGACATTGGCTGAAAGGTATGATTCTGTGAGTATGACTATGTCAGGCTGTTGCTTGACTAGTCTGTGGGACAGCTCTCCCAATTTTGGCACAAGTCTCCAGATGTTGGTGAGGAGGACTTTGCAGGGTTGACTGTGCTTTCTGTGCCGTTGCCGGTGCCGAGGTCGTCTGTCCAGTTTCATTCTTATTATTGTTTTTCATAGTGGTGTGTGTACAACTGAGTGGCTTGCTAGGCCATTTCAGAGGGCAGTTAAGAGTCAACCACATTGCTGTGGGTCTGGAGTCAAATATAGGCCAGACCAGGTAAGGATGACAGAATTCCTTCCCTCAAGGACATTCGTGAACCAGATGGTTACCATTACTGCTACTAGCTTTTTTTTGAAATTCCAGATTTATTTAATTAACTGAATTTAAAATCCCCAGCTGCCGTGGTGGGATTTGAACTCACATCTCTGGATCATTAGTCCAGGTCGCTGGATTACAAGCCCAGTGACATTACCACTACACTACTGTTCCCGTTATATCTATGTGCCCTCATTCTAGAGCCTGCAATCATTGCAAACAGTCTTCTTCCCTTCATAATTTTAAACACCTCTATTAAATCACACCTTAATCCCCTCTGTTATGATGAACAAGGCAAATTTTTGAATTATTTCTTCGTATTTGTGTTTCCTCATACCAGGCCATAGCCCAGTGAATCTGCCCAGTGAATCTCTCTATTGCTATCTGTTGGAGCTGCACACATTAAAACCACAGTTGGAGTGCAAAGGGCTTGAAGTAATGAAGAACACTCACAGACCTGAACTTGCTTTCATCTGAGAGGAGACATGATCCAGATATTTAAAATGTTGAGAAGATGGATCATGTCAATGCAAATGCATTATTTGACTTGGACTGCAGAACTGGTGAACACAAGTGTAGAATTAACAAGCCTCAAGAAAGGTGAGATTAGAAGGAATTTAATACCCAGGCCCATCCACAGAGTCAGATATACATGATTGAGACTCCTACCTTAAATTGTTAATCCTTTACCAACTAACACTTTAAAAAAGGAGCTGGGTAACTAAGCGTTTGGCAACAGGAATGAAGGTTCTAAGGATAAGCATGGGTTATAAGCAGAGACGATCAGATACAGAACAAAGTGGTTGCTGAATTTCTGTAAGATGAAAATGTTTTTCAAAGAAAGGTTACTGGTCAAGGAGGAAAAGGGATGTCAGGTTAAATATTCAGCATTTTGCATAATTTCTCTTTGGAGAGTAAATCAAAACTATGGAACCTTTCCTCAAGAGATTAAATGGGTTGAGTAAAATTCATGATAGGGTGGATTGCACATGGTCTGTGTTTGGAATGATTTTGATGAACCAAACAGCCTTCTATTTCTACAGTTTGTTATGTTGTATCCATCAGCTGTTAAAATCCTGTGCTAATGAGTTTTATGGCCGGGCACAATTTGGCTGGTATTGATTGTGAATTGAGTGAATGAAATAACGAACTTGCATTTGTATAGCACCTTTCATGACCTCAGGACATCCAAAGCGCTTCACACCCAATAAAGTGCTTTTGAGGTGTGGTCACTGTTACAAGGTAGGGAAACGTGACAGTCAATTTCCGCACTGCAATGAGCTAGATGACCAAATAATCTATTTTAGTGATGTTTGGTGAAGGATATATGCTGGCCAGGACACAGGAAGAATCTCCCTGCAGACCTTTGAATAGTGCCACCTGAGAGGGCCACCTTGGTTTAACGTCTCATCTGAAAGACGACACCTCTGACAGTGCAGTACTTGGATCATGTGCTCAAGTTTCCAGAATGGGATTATGAACCCACAACTTTACGACTTAGAGGAGAGAGTGCTATCACTGAACCAAGGCTGACACATTAAATGCACATTTATTTCTCATCATGCAATTAGCAGTCTAAATTTAGATTTTTTAGGATCAAATTGAAACATTGTTTTGTAACTACATGAAAGCCTGTGCCCACATAGAAGAGTTAAAAAGCACTACCTGAGTAAGCACCAGAATGCAATCCATCAGCCTGATATGCCCATTCAATAAAATGCTCATATATCAAAAGCATTCAACACAAAGAGACTCTGGCACAAGAACACAAGCTTGGAGTTGCTACATGGTACTACCAACATTTTATTGCAGTACATTCAAACTGATGTGATGTTTTTCCTTAAAATGAGTGCAGTTCGAACCAGAAGATGCAATGTTTTTTATGCTGTCAGTTCTTTAGATCCATCTACAACTGAGGTACAGAGTAATGCCCAGCTGTTCGTTGAAGCATATGGACAGGATGGAAGACAAGATTTTTGTTCACAGTTTCAAAATCTGATTGTGTCTTTCTATGTCATACTGTTCAAGACAAAAAATGTTTAACTATAATTGTACACAATATCCACCTGCTATCAGACTTCAAGTATAAGAGGCCTATTGTCATCGGCTCCCTGTTTGTTCAATGATATTGTCACGGTATATTTTCCTAAACATTCTCGATATATGGACATCACTAGCAAGGCCAGCATTTATTGCCCACCCTTAGTTGCCCTTGAAAAGGTGGTGGTGGGCCTTCTTCTTGACCTGCTGCAGTCCATGTAGTGAAGGTATCCCACCATGTTGTTAGGTAGGGAGTTCTAGGATTTTGACCTAGCAACGATGAATGATGTTCTGTTCCACTTGCAGAGCTGTGACTGAGTAGCACAAAACTGCAACAGCACTGTGGTAACAGAAACTTCCATTTCTCCAAGTTCTGCCAGTTAAACCATTTGACTAGATTACCTTTGAGACCCAATACTTGGAAAACATTTTCTGTGACATGTTCTTTACCTTCTGCTGCAGTATATGGTTAAAATAGGACAAAAGGTTATCAGTTAACAAAATATTCAGATACAAAATGATATGTGATTTAGGCTGACAGCAAAAGTGTTAGCTGAGAAACGGAGTGACTCAATGCCAAGTAAAAACCAAGAGCAGTTGCCCTCGACATGTCTAAAGCTGTTAGCAGCAAAATTGTCCTTTGCGGTATATCTGGCGAACTGATGAACTGGATATGTGACATCTTCTGAGGGTCCAAACATCAAGTCATCAAAGGTTCTTTCTGCTGATGACTACAGAAAGACCATTTGTGATTCAGTCGCTGCTGGCAAAGGATAGAATGTGATAGCGGGAGAACAAATAGGGGTAGATCTTGACTTTGTGTGATAGTGTAAAATGGGTGATAGTGAGTCGACAGCCAATTTTTATTTCCATTGATTACACAAAGTGGTTTAAACACTCATGTGGTCACACTCCAAAATAGAAAGGGGATCAATGGAAAACATTGGGGCAAGTTCTCTGCATTTCTTCTCTGCTGGGCAAGAGAGATGTATGGATGCATGATATAAATTAAGATAGGAAGGAAATTATCAAATTAACATGGGGGAAGGCACCTCCTCCTACTATAGTCCCACTGCTGCTTTCGCTGTGGAAGTTGTGCAGTGTTTCATGAAAGCAATTAATCACAGTTGAGTTGGTGGATGCAGTAGGATAGAGATGCCACACACAATGATATGCCGTAATTTTATTTTATTTTATTAGGCACAGAATAAAAAGGAGTAGGTTTTCGTTGACAAGTTTAATTTTTACAACTGAACAGCAAGAAAACGGTTGACAATTGAAGTCCTCAAATGCAAAAGTAAGGCCACTTCTGTGTCTCAAAAACAAAATGATTCCAATTTGAAGGGGAAGGAAAGAATAGGTTGTATTTATCTAATTCCTTATCACATCTTCAAGACATTCCAAAGTACTTTACACCAACTCTTTAAAGTGCAGTCACTGTTTATGTAAATGAGAAGTCGCACAACACCAGGTTATAGTCCAACAGATTTATTTAAAATTACAAGCTTTCGGAGCTATCGCCCCTTCTTCAGGTAAAGTTACAATGGTGTTGTGCGACTTCTCATTTTTGTCCACCCCAGTCCAACGCCGGCATCTCCGCATCATGACTGTTTATGTAAGCAAATATGGAAGCCAAATTTGTGCATTGCAAGATCCCAGAAACAACAAATGAGATAAATGACCAGTTCCAGTTTTGGCAGTGTTGGTTGAGAAATGAACGTTGACCAGGACACTACCTGTTCTTCTTTGAATAGTGAGAAGTCGCACAACACCAGGTTATAGTCCAACAGTTTTATTTGAAATCACAAGCTTTCGGAGCTGCTTGTGATTTCAAATAAAACTGTTGGACTATAACCTGGTGTTGTGCGACTTCTCACTTTTGTCCACCCCAGTCCAACACCGGCATCTCCGCATCTTTGAATAGTGCCATGGGGTGCTTTATATCCACCCAGACAAGCAGATGGAGATTCAGTTTAACATCTCATTAGAAAGATGGCGCCTCCAACAATGCAATGCTCCCTCGATGCTGCACTTGAGTGCCAGTCAGATTACATACTGTGGTCTGAGTTTACAACCTTCTGACTCAGAGGTGAGTGCTACCAACTAATCCAAATACAATGCATCCACTTTACATAGGTCAGCCTTTTGCTGTATCAGAATCGTGGCTCTTAGAATTCTGCAGTGCCTCGAGGCCAATTTTTACAGTAACCCTAACTGAATTCCGTGGCAGGAACATGTGGATTCTGCAGCAAGTGCTAAACGAACAGCTTTTCTTGAGAAAAATTACGCAATTTAAACCATTAAAAGTTGAAATGGTGTCAGCTGATACCGATCTAAAATCCATGGATTTGAAACTCATTGCTGCCATGTATTTTACACCTTTTATACTTACCTGCTGAACTGGACTGACAATCTCCACAAAACCAGCTGATTACGGAGCTCTGATCAGTGCGGTTACATAAACCCCATACATTTCATGGCTTGCACACTTCAGTGTACTGTACATCAATAGAGATTACAGGACCGCTGGCACCTGGCATCATTTGGATCCAGAGTATCAGGAACTGGCATTGGTTTCGGTACATTTACAATCGGGAAAATTGTTTGGAGAACGAAAACACTGGAAAAAATGACGGAGGAATTCAGCAGCAATTTTTACAGGCACGTGGTTAGGGCCCTGAATATAATATGGTTCAGAATTCAGATCCATGCAACATTGTCCTTCATAGAATCCAGCATCCTTGTTGATAGCAATGCACTCAACAATGTTTAATTGAAGAACAGTAATCCTGCAAAATCAGCAGCCAATCTTTATTACAGCTCCATAAAATTGTCTTTATAGCATTTGAAACCATATGAAGGTGAAACATTTTATTGCACTATTAGATAATATATTCAACTCATTTCTAATTTATGAAACAGTTCTGTTCAATGAATACCTGTTCAACTAAAAATCTCTTAATTTATCCTATGCGTAAATAAGTGCTGCCTAAACCAATGCCAAACACAGATCATCTGAACAGCAAATGTATTTATTTTTAAGGAAATTACCCTTAAGGTAAAGTTTGACTGAATTTAAGATGACACGCATTTCTTAAGGCAGAGATATTGGTAAGTCTGCACAACAAATATGCCTGATGCATCATTTACGTTTCTATTTCAAAGTAGTGTGATATTGAAGATGACACAATTTTAAAATGGCCGTTTGCTTTTGTGAATTATCAGTGAAGGATGGATAGATAAATTCTGCTTTAACGTTCTTGTAATATTTGACTGATATTAGCGACAGCTCAATTTAAACGTAAATGTTTGAAGTGGTGGGGACTGCATAGCAATTGCACAGAGAAAAAAAACTTTGGCCCTGGGCACAAAGATTTTAAGCATCAACACTGCGGAAATATAAAGAAACACTTCTCACATCTTAATCTATTAAGGAGACTGCCTATGCCCTTCACAGAAAACACCCTCAGTTTAGAGAATAAACATCCCCGATCATGATGCCATCAATCCTTCAGCAACTGCAACATGGTCGCCAACTGACACTATATGGTGTTATCAATAAAAATTTTAATTAATTTTTATGACTATATTTTGAAAGATCAAAATAATTTGTTTGGGTGCTTTTTATTCATTTGACACATGTGTGAACTTTTTTTATATAGGGATAAAAAAATGTGATTTTTTTATTACACAGGATTTAGCTAATGGCAACATAAATCATTTGGAAATGTGTGCACTCTGCTGAAGGATCAAGTCTGGATTTAGGGAGGAGAAGCTAACGTTAATTGTTATTTATTACTCTTTATATACTGTAGATTATGTGGAAGACTTTCCCAGTTCACACTCAACACTAACGGAAATCAGCGCACATCTGGCACAGAATAAGATTGATAGAATTCAAAATGACATAAGTCATAACTTAATAAATGTTCATAACTCCTTTCCAAGCAATACTGTTTTCCTATCATTTTTCAACACTAGATCATTTGTGTGGATTGGTAATTGTTTGAGTGATGCAGTAGCACGAGAATCGAAAGCAGTCACTAGTTAGCTCCAAAACTGAACTGAATGTGTATCTGGTTAATAAAAGGACTGAAGGTTAAAAATAAGGACAGAGATGCACAAATACTCTGTGAAATATAATGGGTCCGGTTCTTCTGAGACTGTGAGAACGTATCTATGGAATACAATTGGCCAGGGTTACATCGTGTAGAATGTAATCTTAGGTGGAAATTTTCTCTTGAATACCTTGGGTGCTGAGGGAGAAATTTCAACATTGTCTTCCTCTTCGAGGCTTTACCTATAATTGTCTAGTCAAGTACTGAAATGCAAATTAAGGACATTTCTTCATAAGCAAAAGCTAGTTTTTATAATCTATGCAATGAGGCAAAATTTGAAATGCATTCGAGACAGTTTCTAGAACACTATGTCGAGGAACCAACTAGGGGAACAGGCTATTTTAGATCTAGTATTGTGAGACAGGGTTAATTCGTAATCTTATAGTAAAGGATCCTCTGGGGAAGAGTTATCATAATATAATAGAATTTCATATTAAGTTTGAGAGTAATTTGGTTAAGTCTGAAACTAGGGTCTTAAATTTAAATAAAGCCAATTACGGAGTTATGAGAGGCAAGTTGGCTGAGGTAGATTGGGAAATTCAATTAAAAGATATGACGATAGATAAGCAATGGTCAACATTTAAATAAATAATTTATAATTCTCAACAAATATACATTCTCTTGAGGAATAAAAACTCCACTGGAAAAGCAGTACAACCATGGCTAACTAGAGAAGTATTAGATTAAAAGAAGAGGCTTACCATGTTGCCAAAAAGAGTAGTAAGGCTCAGGATTGGGAGGGTTTTAAAAATCAGCAAAGATGACCAGGAAATTGATAAAGAGGGAAAAAAATAGAGTAAGAGTAAACTAGCAAGAAATATGAAAACAGACTGAAAGAGCTTTTACAGGTATGTAAAATGGAAGAGTTTAGCAAAAGTAAACGTGGGTCCCTTGGAGGCAAAGAGGGGAGAAATTATAATGAGGAATAAGGAAATGGCAGAGATGTTAAACAAATATTTTGTGTCTGTCTTCACGGTAGAAGACACAAAGAACGTATCAGGTTGTGGGGAATGAGAGGTCTAATGAGAGTGAGGAACTTAAAGTAATTAATATTAGTAGACAAGAAGTACTTCAGAAATTAATGGGACTAAAAGGAGCAAATCCCTTGGAACTGATGGCCTACATCCTAGAGCTCTAAAAGAGGTTGCTGCAGCGATAGTGGATGCATTGGTTTTGATCTTCCAGAATTCCCTAGATTCAGAACGGTCCCTGTGGATTAGAAGGTAGCAAATGTAACCCCGCTATTCAAGAAAGGAGGGAGAGAGGAAACAAGGAACTATAAGGCCATTTAATCGGACATCAGTAGTAGGGAAAATACTCAAATCTATTTATTAAGGACGTGGTAAAAGGGCACTTGGAAAATCACAATGGCCGGAATTTTCTGTGCCTGGGCAGGTCGGGTGCGGGCAGTTGGCGTGGCAGGTCACGACCCTGTTGCTGCTTCCATCCCGCTGCAGAAAACGACTTTCCGATAATGAGACCTATTAAGCCCGCCCAGCGCGTTACCTGGCCCAATTAAATGATTTGGGTCTGATGATGCGTTTTCAGCCGGTATATTTAAAGGAGCCATGGCCACATTGCATTTGAAGGTTCATCTAGGAGTGCAGGCAGCACCTGGAGGTTTTCATTGCTCCAAACAGTTGGAGAGATGGCTGCACAGTGGCAGAGGGCTGCACCCAGGTTCTCCGCTGACTCCCTCCATATCCTTGTGGAGAGAGTCAGAGCACGCAGGGAGGTCCTTTCAATGGGTGGAAGAGACCTCCCCAGGAGGCAAAGACAGCCTGGTTCCAAATTGCAGAGGAGGTCAACAGCAGGGATGTGTTCAGGAGGACCTGGGTGCAGTGCCGCAAACGTTTCAATGATCTCATCAGATCTGGAAAGGTGAGTACAAAGCCACACTCAACTTCATCCTGCTGTGCTTCTCATCACATCCCCATCACTCTGCCTCCCCAACCCTACTCCTGCACATCCTTACCCACACCAACATACCTTGCACGTCCACCCATCTCTCTCTCTCCATCTACATTATCACAGCTCCATCTTACTAGCCACCCCTCACACTCAGCCTCATCCTAATGCAATCATACCAACTAACAACACGCAAGGAGCCCACTTGGCATTGCCACCCCAATCCATCATAGTCTCCCTCTAAAGATGTAACACATCCATTCCTTACACTCATTCATCACTCTCACTCAATCTGCTCTTCTTTCCGTCCTTGCAGGAGAAGAGAATGTACAATAAGAGGGAGAGTGAGAGAATTGGAGGTACGGCAGCGACCCGATCGGCAGAGGTGGGCGACCTAACTGAAATCATTATAAGCTTGTTGTCAGACACTTAAGAGCCTTTTTCCCCATACATTTCAAATTTCCCTACATGGCCATGGGATTCACACAGCTTGGGAACCACGTCTGTCAACCTGAGGCAGGAGTTGAGTGGCCATTGCTCCAGCTGATTACTTGACAGCATCAAATGTACAATAAAAGCTCCCACTTCACAGCTGATCACTTTCCTCAGGCAAAAGCTGTTGCTGACTACATTGCCAGCACAGATTTAACTTTCTGCAGGCTGCAAGTGTTTCCAGCAAAGTCTCCATCCAGTGTCACCTCAATGGAAGAACCTCTCTCACCATTGACAGATTGCTTCTGTCAACTCTGCTTGACTTGCCATCTATTTCATCAGCATGGGTGCCGTTTATACTGTCTCACCTTGGCCCTCAGAATCTGACCACGATGACCCCCAACACCAGCAGTACCAGACACACCAGCAGCACCAACAACAACAACACCAATCTTCCCCGCAACCACCTGATGCTGCACAGGACAGAGGGCATCAGCACCCGAGCACATTGCTGCCGGGGAGGCCATATTTACGTAACTTTCCGCTGTATGCCCATATGAATCACAGAATCACAGAATCCCCACAGTGCAGATAGAGGCCATTTCGGCCCATCGAGCCTGCACCGACACATATCCCACCCTATCCCCGCAACCCCACGTATTTAATCCCCCTAACACTAAGGGTCAATTTATCATAGTCAAATCAACCTAACCCGCACCTCTTTGGACTGTGGGAGGAAACCGGAGCACCCGAAGGAAACCCACGCAGACATGGGGAGAATGTGCAAACTCCACACAGACAGTCACCCGAGGCCGGATTCGAACCCGGGTCCCTGGCGCTGTGAGGCAACAGTGCTAACCACTATGCCACCGTGTTGCCCATATGGCTGCCACATGCTGCGCCAGGTTGGCAACACCCCACATCAACACCATAAAGCATCCCTACAATAACCAAGCCATTCCTTTCACACTGACCACCGTTGTTGGAGGTTCCGTTATGTCTCCCCAGTCACTGCAACTCACTAAGCCACTTCCAGAGGTGCGCACAAAGCTAGGTGTCAGCTGTGGCTCAGTGGGTAGCACCTGCGCCTCTGAGTCAGAAGGCTGTGGGTTCATAGTCCCACTTCAGGGACTTGAGCATATAAAGCTAGGCTGACACTCCAATGCAGTGCTGAGGGAATGCTGCACTGTCGGAGGTGTCGTCTGTCAGATGAAATGTTAAATCGAGGCACCATCTGCTCTCTCAGGTGGACGTAAAAGATCCCATGGCACTATTTTGAAGAAGAGTAGGGGAGTTATCCCCGGCGTCCTGGCCAATACCTATCTCTCAACCAACATAACAAAAACAGATTATCTGGTCATTACCACATTGCTGTTTGTGGGAGCTTGCTGTGCGCAAATTGGCTGCCACGTTTCCCACATTACAACAGTGACTACACTTCAAAAGTACTTCATTGACTGTAAAGCGCTTTGAGATGTCAGGTGGCCGTGAAAGGCGCTATATAAATGCAAGTCTTTCTTTTAGGTGGGGAAGTAAGCTGTGAGGATGACATAAAGAGGCTGCAAAGGGATATCGACCGGTTATGTGATTGGGCAAGAAGGTGGCAGATGGAGTATAATGTGGGGAAGTGTGAATATGCCACTTTGGTAGGAAGAATGGAAAAGCAGAATATTTTTTAAAAGGTGAGTGACTAGCAAATGTTGGGATTCAGAGGGATTTGCGTGTCCTTGTACACGAAACAAAGTTAATGTACAGGTACAGCAAGCAATTAGGAAGGCAAATGGTATGTTAGCCTTTATTGCAAGGGAGTTGCAGTATAATAGTAAGGACGTTTTTTTTGCAATTATATATGGCTTTGGTGAGACCATACCCGGAGTACTGTGTACAGTTTTGGTCTCCTTACTTGCCTTAGAGGCGGTGCAACGAAGGTTCACTAGATTGATTCCTAGGATAAGAGGGCTGTCCGATGAAGAGAGATTGAGTAGAATGGGCCTATATTCTCTGGAGTTTAGAAGAATGAGAAGTGATCTCATTGAAACGTATAAAATTCTTAGAGGGTTTGACAGGGTAGATGCTGAGAGGCTTTTTCCCCTGGCCAGAGAGTCTAGAACTAGGGGTCATAGTCTCAGGATAATGAGCGGCCATTTAGGACTGAGATGAGGAGAAATTTCTTCACTCTGAGGGTTGTGAATCGTTGGAATGTACCATGCGCCCCCCGCACACCCGCAAATGCTCGAATTTCTACCCCAAAGTCTCCAAAGGAAATGTAACACAATTTTTACAGGTGGTGCAAACCAGTCTTTGTATTAGGAAAGGCTAAGATAATGTGAGGTCGTAGTAATAAAGCAACGAGAGCAAGGTCAAAGGTTATACAGGACTTCAAAGCGGCTACCTTTTCTGAAGAAATGTCACTTTAACCACAGTCTGGTGGCAAGCAAGTAAACATTCAACAATGTCGCCATTTAAATTCCCCACACGTCTCAGAGCAGTGCCTTTTATCATAATCACAAACTAAACTCTACTGTATGAAATCAAACAAATCTCAATCATTGCTATTGTGCGAGCATATTCAATGGTCCTTTTGGGATATCATAAGCTGTACAAGAGCCAGTAGAACATTGCAACAAGTTTATGTTAAATCTTGGTGCGGAATATCTTTTCAATTTTTTCACGTTTAATGTTATTCTCCCCCCCTCTCTCTCTCTCTCTCTGCCTGCAATTTGCTGGTGGATAAAGGTGGAAATATTCCAGCCAGTAGCTGATCCACAAGAATGGACTAGAATGCCTCTTGGTGGTGTCCATTAGATAGTGCAAAAGAGTGGGCATTATTGTTGCTGTGTGTTGGCCACAAAATAATGTACAAAAATGCACCACGGTTACCTGTGGTGTGCTACAAGGAAAAGGAAGGTGGCTAAAGTTCCATCCTTGGGCCCCTTCTATTCCTTGTCCATATGTTACCCCAAGGAGGCATTGGGCCATAATTTGTAGCCCCTATGGGTGCGTACGAGGTGCACACGTGCCCGTAAGGTCCGCGCAAGTTCTGGGTTTAGGCATGCGCTGCGCATGCGCTAAATCCCGGAACTTGCGATCTGTCAAGAATTTTCTTGACAGATCATCTGCACCCCCGGGAAAAGGGCCTCCGTGGGTGGAGAGTTGCGCTATTTGTCCAACTTCTGCCCAGCGAATGCCCGTGAAATTCTTACGCCTGGAAAAAGCAGACGTAAGGCCTGCTTTTATCAGTGTAAGAGCTTTAAAAAACTGAAAAATAAAATGTTAGCAATAATTTATACATTAAAAACTCATTAAATAAGGTAAGGTTATTTTTAGCCCCTTTAAAACATGTAAATTTATTTTTCAAAAAATTAAATTTTTGTTTTAAATGTTTAATTAAATGCCATTTTAATTAATTTTAAATATGTGATTTAAAAAAAAAAATTATTTGACGTGTACAGGTATTTTTTGGGGTATTCCCATTCCAACTTATGGGGTTTCTGTACGTATGGAATCCCCATAAGCGTAAATAGTGATTCCCTTCTGTCACTCGTTGGGCCATCCTACATGATCCCAGAGGCGCTCGCCAAACGCCTGTGCCCTGGGATACGTGGGCCTCTTCCCACGGGTACCCGGGGAGGCCCAAGAGCGCGAGTCGCCGTACCTCCCGGACCACCAGGTGGGCACGGATTTTATTTGCTGATCGGAGGCACTTCCCCGCGGGAAGCCTCCGACCGCAAATTCAGAGCCATTATCAATATGGGGTCAGATTTATGTATGTATGTCAGTAAGTATGTCAATAATACCCAGCATTATGTCTCCATCACCACCCTTTATTCAATGACTATTGCCATGTTGCTGGACTGCCTGGCCAGCAGCAAATTGTCGAGGAGCCAGAATGTCTCAAAGCTCAGTATTGGCAAATCCAAAGTCATCCTGTTGAGCCCCTGCTGGAACATTGGCACTCTTGCCTTCTGTTCTATCCCTTCTCCCAGATTCAGGAATTTTGCCCCTAAACCCCTTTGACTCACTACATCAATCCTCACCATCAAAAACATCTTTCAGACGGGCATTCTGCCACATCTCCTAATCTCCCTTCTACACCTGCTCAGCCTACCCACCAACTGTGAAACGCCCTGGAACACTTTGCTATGTTCAAGATACTATGTCAATTGTTGGACCTTCACTCTCATAATGACTTTTATTTCCCTGAAATGATGGAACTGCTTGGCTCCATAGAGCACCATTCCCAGTGACTCAACCAAGATTGGGAATTCATGGTGTCCATAAAAGTGGTCATGATCTGGTTCTTATCATTTGCACAGCACATTGTAACAGAAGCCTACTTCACCATTGGATGGACATGTTGAGTGCAAAGGCAGTTACAAATTCTGTGATAATTCTTAACAGTGGAACTAGTCTCAAGTCGCATCACTGTCTTCATAGCTCTAAAATGTTCGATAGCCAAGAAGGGATAAACAAAAAAGTGTTTAACTCCTTCCGTCTCCTTCCTGCCAGAAAAACAAATCTTCACAATTTAGTGCTCAGAATCCCTCTAAGAAATTGTTAAATTTTCCCCTGCAATAAATAGACTTTTTTTGTAATTTCTTTTTACTCTTCAATACAAATTATGAAATGTTCAGTATGTCTACAGTTTAAATTACAAGAAGCTCATGTCCCACTGCACTCTGAGTGTAACTATATATTTTCACTTTACATAGGTAGGGCCGTTGGGTTTTGGTATTCAGAGTAAAAGACCGAGTCATGTTAGGTGCTCTCCGTAACATTGGTTAAAAGCCATGTAAATACAGCAGAATTTATCAGTCAGCATAAACACTGACCCTGATCATAGCCCTTATTCAAGGCACTTTTGTCATTTTATCTTGAGTTGTTATTTTTTGGATGTGAGTTTTTTTGAAGCTGCCTGTCAACTTTTGCTGCTGGTTTTCTAGATTGGCACGTTGGCACAATACCAAAAATCTTTAGCAGCATGCAGCTATATAATTGATTTCATCCCTCTCCCTGACCATTGTCTTAGGCTGAACCCCACTGTTCGCATCCTTGGCATCCTATTTGACCCTGAGCTAAGCTTCTGACCCCCCATATCCTATCACCAAGACCGCCTACTTCAACGTCCGTAACGTCGCCTATTTCCGCCCCTGCCTCAGCCTACCAGCTGCTAAAACTCTCATCCATGCTTTTGTTACCTCCAGACTCGACTATTCCAATGCTCTCCTGGCCGGCCTCCCATCTTCCACCCTCCATAAACGTGTGCCCGTCCAAAACTCTGCTGCCCGTATCCTAACTCGCACCAATTCTTTTCACCCATCACCCCTGTGCTCGTTGCCTACATTGACTCCTGGTCCACCCAGTCCTCGAATAGAAAATTCTCATCCTTGTCTTCAAATCCCTCCATGGTCTCGTCCCTCCCAACTCTGTAACCTCCTCCAGCCCTACAACCCTCTGAGAACTCTGCATTCCTCCAATTCTGGTCTCTTGTGCATCCCCAAATTTCTTCGCCCCACCATTGGTGGCCATGCCTTCAACTGTGTAGGTCCTAAGCTCTAGAATTCTCTCCCTCTACCTCTCCACCTCTCTCTTCTCCTTTAAGATGCTCCTTAAAACCTTCTTCTCTGACCACGCTTTTGGTCACCTGTCATAGTGTCTCCTTCTTTGGTTCAGTGTCAATTTTTTGTATGATTATGTTACTGTAAAGTGCCTTGGGATGTTGTTCTATGTTAAATAGGCTATATAAATACAAGTTGTTATTGATTCCATTTGATCTGCTCCTCTGTTTCCTTTTGCACAATTAAACTCTCAATAATTCCACTTAATGTTTTCAAGATAGTGATGGAGAAGGTTAGATTATTCAATAGGCAGTTAAATTGATACAAGGAGAGTGTGCTACCTTCTTTCAATTCCAGAAATGGACAGGAGGTGAGATGGAACAAAGCAGGGTGAGATCATGTCATAAATTTTTGCTGAAGATAATAATTCTAGTATATTTAACAGTATATATTTTGGTGCCTGCTTACATTTTAGAAATGTCTGGACAACACACTGAAAAACTGAATGAAATGATTCTCAATGAGAGGGTCCAATTTTCAGAAGTGCTTTATTTTTCACCACAAAGTTCACCTTGCATTATATGAGATTTGTTTTGGCATGTTGCAAATGTATGATCTTGCACCATCGTCACCATATGAGAGTTTTTTTTAAATCCAGTGTTCGATAATGAAATTACTGCAAAGTTTGCATAAAATCTAATAACATTATAGATTTTTTTTAGTTTATTTAAGTTGTACATTACTGTAAGTAGACATACAGTTCAAACAAACAAACTAAAGAACTAGGAAATATAACCAGATAACTAGAAGTAATTTTTTTAATTAGATTGAGAATCTAGGCAAAGGGCCAAGGCTCATGGTGCCAAGGTTGAACAGAGTTAGAACGAATTTCAGATAAGGTAATTGGCAAAAGAATCAGAGGTGAGATGAGGAGAAATGTTTTTAATGCAGTGAGTTGTTATGATCTGGAATGCACTGCCTGAAAGGGTGGTGGAAGCAAATTCAATAATAACTTTCAAAGGGGAATTGGATAAATACTTGAAGGGGATAAATTTGCAGAGCTATGGGGGAAGGGCAAGGGAATGAGATTAATTGGATAGCTTTTTCAAAGAGCCGGCACAGGCACAATGAGCTAAATGGTCTCCTTCTGTGCTGTATGATTCTATGGGCGCGATCTTGCCAGCCCTGGGGAGGCGGGTATGGAGGCGGGACTGCCGGGAAAATGGCAGAATCTGGGGGCGGGTGCACAACCTCGGAGGCGGGAAGGGATTAGTGCCACTTATCTGCCTGTTAACAGGTAGTTAACAGGCAGATAAAAGGATTATCCCCATTTTGCCCACACAAATGCAGGCTTCCCGAAGGCTCCGAACCCTGCCAGGGTCACCGAGGCGAGCAGTGGGTCTGCGGGGATCGGAGGGTGGCAAAAGTACGCTGTGGAGGTAAGTGATGGGTGCAAGTGTGGAGAGGTGAGTATGTGAGGTAAGTGGAAAGTGTTAGTAAAAGTTTACTTACCTTTGTTTCTTCCTGCAGGCTTCAAGAGTCTCGCACCTCCGTGGCAGAGATGACAGATGGCCGCTGCATTCTCCAATGCAGCAACCATCTAATTTCTGCTAAAGAAAGAGGTTTGATGAGTCTTGAATTCAAGAACTCATCAAACTACAGAGAATGTCAATGTTTGACAGCTTCACAGAGCTGTCAAACGATGAAAATTCATCTGTCGAAAGTTTTGGACAGATGAAACGTCATATGTTGACGTTCTCTGCAACCGGCTTTCCCTTAATTGGCCTGCTAAGCCCGCTGGGTTGGCCAGAAGTTGATGGAGGCGGGACTGAAACCCAACAAGTGGGAGTCCCGCCTCCAAAAGCTCCCCATTGGCAAAATCCAGCCCTATGATTCTATGATTCTAAGTCAATTAGTAGTGCCTTGGGTAACATCAAGCTTGGATCTGAAAAGCCTATTTATTATAGAAGGAAGATAAGACTGAGAAAGGTAAGGTGATCCCGTTTTCATCTGAACCCTGAGATTGGCTTATTGCCTTGAACTCACTGTAGGGAATTCTTTACAATATATACGGATAGTTTTATAGCTTGCTTCAATTCACCCTTAGGATTCGTACTGTGCCGACAATCAGTGCTGCTGCTGAAGCTGGCTGCTTGTACGCTCCATTTCATTGATGCATGAAGAACTAAAGGATTAGTGATTCTAGCACTATTATTGCAGGTTTATCAAGAAATAATATGTAGTTTATTTCCTGGAAATTGGACAGTGATTTAATTTAATGTATAAAATAGCCTTTAATTTCACATGTAACCCACACAATTTTACATTGAAGATTTGATCTAATAGGTAAATGTGCCATATGCAATTTTTTTCATATGTCTCTCACTCCCTGTTTTTCCACTCACTTCCCACAGAGACATGGAGCCACACTCAGGACTACCACCCTCCGATAGCCACATTAATGGCCAGATCTTTCTCGTTGTGTGAATCCATGCTCTTGGGCATCTACCTAATTTTCAAGCTCTTTTTAGAAGGGATGAGCAGCACAGAAATGCAAAGGCTAGATCAAGGATTGGGCTGACAGCATGAGAATTGATCCCTGCTAACCATATGACCAATAATACATTAAATGGCTACATGCCTCAACCTGAACAATTACAAGTGGTGGACAGACAAGGGTGGATGATGTTTCTTTCTCTCTCTCTCTCTCTCTCTCTCTCATTAATATACATCTATTAGTCCATCTCCCATGGCATAGCACAGAGTCAAGATCAAGTGTAGTCTTCAAGTGAAGATGGTTGGACCAAGGCTTGTAGACGTAATTCAGTCTCATTTTAAAGTCACACATCCTGTCCTTGTTTTCATAAAACACTTTGATTTTATATTATTTAAAGTTAAACAGCGAAACTTATGGCGATTTGGGAAGTTAGTTTGGGCATCGGAGGTTCTCTGCATTACAGGCTAAGGAACTGGGAGACACAAACCCAATGTGCCACAATGTCACCACTGACGCAAGGGCATAATTGCAGCAAGTCAAGTTCACACTGGCAGTATCATTCTAAGCTAGTCGATCTCCCACAGCATTAAACATAGGGACTGCGTAGTACAAGGTAAACGTAATGTATTTGTCCATAGATGGAGCCTGATATAAGTGTTTTGAATGTATTTTGAAATGGAATTTTGCAGCCAAATATATAATAGATATAAATGGAGAAACAAATAAATATAACTTGAGTGGGTAATGGAGACAGATTGATTTATCGAGCAGTTATTTTCCACTCTTGTAATCCTTTTTCTCATCTCTCTCTGCTCCTCCCATTTTTTCTCATTATCCAGTCCTCTCATTGTTATGTATTTTCCTTCCACACATCCAGCCCCCACCTCCCCCCCGCCCCTACCTGAATCCTCCGCATTTCATTTTTGTTCTCCAATTCTCCTGTGTTTTTAAACTGTGGTTAACCTATTTCTCCTTGGTTTCCATCAGGCAGATGGGAATAGATGGGTTGCTGCCTTTGGCGGTGATTGCAGTCCCCTGGCAAACCTGAGCAGCTTGAGCGCAATTCAAAGTGGTTTTACATTAGCACAGCTATGGGCAACCTTTCTCACTGCTCATCATAGGGAGACTGCACACATAGTATATATATGATAACGTACATTCTGGATTGTGTTTGAAAGCTGCAGCACATCAAAGGGTTGAGGGTCAATATGTGATAAAGAAACTGAAGCAATTTATCAGCATTATTTCAACTCGGAGATGATTTACAGCCTCATATCAGAAAATGAATCATTCCTTACACTGTATAAACATACAGCAATTTTTAACCGAAGAACATGAGACCAGGAAAAGGCTATTCATCTCAGCCAGTCCCCTCCATCAATTAGGTCCTTTTTTTTGCTATCAAGTCTGATTATTTTTAAAATCAGTCTTATCGCTTCCATTTTCACTTTGCTATCTTTCAGTTTTCTTTTTTTTAAGTGGCTGGGGAGTCATGACAACGGCAGGTGGTCAGCATTCCCACGTGGGCTTCAGGCGAGGCGAATGTCAGTGGCACTGGACTAAGCAACTAGGTTAGAAATGAAATCGGGACTCACTTTGCTGTTTGATACAAGAGAACCTGATAGCATCTATATATTAGAAAATTGAACAGAGAATGCAAATATGTGGGAAAGCAAGTTGTGAGGAGGACTCAAAGAATCTGCAAAGGGATAGATTGAGTGAGTGGGCAAAAATTTGGCAGATGGAGTATAATGTGGGAAAATGTGAGGTTATCCACTTTGGTAGGAAGAATAAAAAAGCAAATTATTATTTAAATGGAGAGAGACTACAAAATGCTGAGGTACAGAGGGATCTGGGGTCCTCATACGTGAAACACAAAAAGTTAGCATGCAGGTACAGTAAGTAATTAGGAAGGAAAATGGAATGTTGGCCCTTATTGCAAGGGGGATGAAGTATAAAAGTAGGGAAGTCTTGCTACAACTGTACAGGGTGCTGGTGAGACCACATCTGGAGTACTGCGTGCAGTTTTGGCCTCCTTATTTAAGGAGGGATATACTTGCACTGGAGGCAGTTCAGAGAAGGTTCACTAGGTTGATTCCTGAGATGAAGGGGTTGTCTTATGAAGAAAGGTTGAGAAGGTTGGGCCTATACTCATTGGAGTTTAGAAGAATGAGAGGTGATCTTATTGAAACATATAAGATTCTGAGGGGGCTTGATGGGCTAGATGCAGGGAGGATGTTTCCCCTCGTGGGGGAATCTAGAACTAGGGGGCATAGTTTCAGAATAAGGGGTCGCCCATTTCAAACGGAGATGAGGAGGAATTTCTTCACTCAGATGGTCGTGAATCTTTGGAATTCTCTACCCCAGAGAGCTGTGGAGGTGGAGTCATTGAATATATTCAAGGCGGAGATAGACAGATATTTGAGCTACAGGGGAGTCAAGGCGTTATGGGGAGCGGGCAGGAAAGTGAAGTTGAGGCCAAGATCAGATCAGCCATGATCTTATTGAATGGAGGAGCAGGCTCAAGGGGCCAAATGGCCTATTCCTGCTCCTATTTCTTACGTTCTCATGTTCTCATGTAAGAAATCTTATAAAATAACAGACATATTACCAATAATGCATTCAACTATAAGTGACATGCATTTTCCTTTTCAACGCCAATGCCAGCGTGTTCCTCTTTAAATGGGACTGGACTAGCAGGGGCTAGGCGAATGCAATATTCCTTAATGTAGTTGGGTGTCTTTAGAAGAAATTGAGTTACAGGTGCATTAACCTACACAAAAGTGCCAAATTGACTATTTCATCAAGTCAGCTGTTACTTGTTAGTAGTGTCAAGTCACAAAATGACTGAATACCAAAAGTGCAAATTCCCAACAAAGCTTAATTAGAATATTGATTATTTTTGTTTTGCTTCCCCTATGCCACTTGGATATAATGCTCCTAGAAGTTGTCTCCACATTTTTTCCATGTAACAACTTGCAATTATAAAGGATCTTTAACATATCAAATATCCAAGGCCCTTTGCAGATGTGAAGCAGAAGCCAATATTGGGCTGGATTTGGCAGTCGTAATGATGGGGAAACTGTCAGCGTTCAGCGTCACCACCATGTGAAACTGACAGCAACTGTGCAGTTAAACACAGAAATCCAGAAGATGCTGTCAATGATTCCCTGCTGTCCAACAGGGTGCACCGCTGAGCTCCCCACAGACGTCAATCTTTAGAAATCACTGAACTGACGAGAACTTCCCCTTTTATGCTGCAATATCGCTCTTAAAACCCCCCCCCCCCCCGCCGAAAGAGTTAAGCCTATTGAATGAGGTGCAACTGGTTTTTAACGGTGTACTATGTCATAACTACTGCTGAACAACCTCTCTGACCCTGAAAAACTAATTTTATATTTGTGGAATGTCAAATGTTTCCATTATGTTAAAAATTCCACAGGTTTTTAATAAAATAAAATAAAAAAATGTAAGTTTGTTTATGACATTTCAGCTTCTACCTTAATCCCATGTGTATGTCCCAATCTTTATTTTTCCCTCTGTAAAATGTATAAAAAGTGCAAGTTAATCAGTACATTTTACTTCCTGGGTTGTTGACTGAGAATTCTTCAATCTGATTGGCTGCTTAACCTGCCTCATGACATCACTGTTGCTGGACGCTGGAAATCCCCTGGAGTTGGTGTCAGAATCAAACTAACATCTGGAAAGGTGACATTGATGCCACAGAGGTCGCTAGAGCTTTGTGGGCAGCTTTCTTCGAGGTCAGCAAAGAACGGCGTCACTTCGCCGCTGACCGCAAAATCCGGACCAATGAGTTGAAATAGTTGGGAGTGAAGAATGGAGAGAAATGGAGAAAAGCTATTACTCAAAAAAAATCCTATTATTAGATGATATGGTCCACTTATTAGAAGTGACTTTCATGAGTTGCAGCTGTCGAGTGGGCTGGTGCAACATGGATGCCTTGGGTGCTTATGATTCACCATTTAGCAAGTTCCTACTCTTGGCTGAGCCATCTGGAGGCCTGTCCAAGGTGGCCATTAACAGGTTCAGGCAGCGGGCGGTTGAGGGGGTCGTTCGGCCCGACTGCCTGCCTCTCTTCCGTGGCTACATTTGCGCCCGGGTGTCCCTGGAGATGGAGCACGCTTGAGGCCTTCCACGACCTGTGGGCACTGAAGGGATGGGCGTGCATCAGCACCCCAGGGAATAGAATTTTGATTTAATTTGTTAAGTTTCCTTTTAATTTTGGTTAATTTACAGTTTCTATTGGGAAGGGGGCACATGCTTACCTCTTTGGCAATTGCCATCAACCAGTGTAAGAAGAAGAGTGAGCCATCAGGAGGGAGGGGCGGGGCAGAGGATATGAGGGCGGAGCTTCAGGGAGAATCATCAGGCAAGTCATAAGGATTGCCAAGGTCACGGGAGCAGCTTATTTGCCAGCCCACTCAGCTAAGAATGATGTATGGTGCAGAAAAATCAATAAAGAAAACACAATTTCATGATAAATATCTTTTTAGAAGTGAAGGATTAACTTAAAAACTCATTGTTTCTTTATTTGAGAAGCTCCCAATTGTTCATTTTCTCTCACGCGTCTTGCTGTTGCACTGCGGTAGATATATCTAGGTCAGCAACTAGCGAGTACACAGCAATTCTCAGCATTCAGAAAATGCCCTCACGATTCAAATTCTAAAATCCGCAGCCTCAGAAGAGGGCTCTCCACCAGTCTGCTAGTTAAAAGTGACATTCCCATTCTTCGCACAGTGACCCTGAGCTTCTCAGAGTCGACATTCCTAAATTAGTCACCTTTGTGCTCTGTGACCAAAAGTCTTTTGTGGAACTCAGCTGAGACTGACAGAACTAATTCCGCAGGGTTGAAGAAATGCGCCTGTCAAAGCATTGTTACAATTTAGATTAACTAACTATCTCTTATCGTGCAACTGATACCATTCCACCACATCAACAGTTATTTAGCACTTGGTTAAGTCTGTCTGCCCACATAGGAATATATAAGTCAGCGAGCACCCCACAAGTGTAGCAAATAGGTAACTGAGCATTCAGGAGCATTAACCAACCAAGACTCAGTTGCGTTTTGCTGTTGTCTGGTTCCATTAACAACAAAAAACAAGAGATTCTTCAAGGCTTGGCCAGCATTTCACCATAATAATAGGGATCATATTGCAACACTCTCTGTGGTATATGCTTTACCTGTTATAAATATTCATTTTCATTTGGGGGAGGGGAATTGTTCCAGTTTGGCTGACTATTAGAATAAGCTTCAGGAATAACTAGCGAATGTTAAAGAAGTTTCTGAGCAGAATTAGAAAAATTCATTTTAATTACAGCCCAGAGTTTAGTTATGTTACATGACCCATCACGGTGGGCAACACGGTGGCATAGTGGTTAGCACTGTTGCCTCACAGCGCCAGGGACCCGGGTTCGAATCCGGCCTCGGGTGACTGTCTGTGTGGAGTTTGCACAATCTCCCCGTGTCTGTGTGGGTTTCCTCCGGGTGCTCCGGTTTCCTCCCACAGTCCAAAGATATGCGGGTTAGGTTGATTTGGCTATGATAAATTGACCCTTAGTGTTAAGGGGATTAAATACGTGGGGATAGGGTGGGATATGTGTCAGTGCAGGCTCGATGGGCTGAAATGGCCTCTATCTGCACTGTGGGGATTCTGTGATCATGTGACTATAATTGTTGGGATTTACCTGTTATTTGTTAGATTTGCACAATACTCTCAACATATGATGCTACACCACATACATTGTGTGCAGCCGAGTAGTGCAACATGGAAACTTACTGGAGGTTTTGAAGCCACAATTGCTATTGTTCTGGATTTCCACTGTGAAGCAATCACTCGGCTCTTACATTACAACAGTGATTATACTTCAAAAGTACTTCATTGGCTGTAAAGTGCTTTGGGATGTGCTGAGGTCATGAAAAATGCTATATAAATATAAATTCTTTCTTTCTCCTGTGTCAGCCGTGCCTCAGTTGGTAGCACACTCGCCTCTGAGTCAGAAGGTTGTGCGGTTCAAGTCCCACTCCAGGGACTTGAGCACAAAAAGCTAGGCTGACACTCCAGTGCAGTGCTGAGGAAGTGCTGCACTGTCGGAGGTGCTGTCTTTCAGATGAGACGTTAAACCGAGGCCCCGTCTGCTCTCTCAGGTGGACGTAAAAGTTCTCATGGCACTATTTCGAAGAAGAGTAGGGGAGTTTTCCCCGGTGTCCTGGCCAATATTTATCCCTCAACCAACATAACAAAAACAGATTATCTGGTCATTACCACATTGCTGTTTGTGGGAGCTTGCTGTGCGCAAATTGGCTGCCGCATTTCCTACATTACAACAGTGATTCCACTTCAAAAGAACTTAATTGGCTGTATAGCGCTTTGAGACGTCTGGTGGTCATGAAAGGCGCTATATAAATGCAAGTCTTTCTTTCCTGAATTAGACCAGCAGTGTTACAGTATGTAATGAAATATGTTGTTAATGAGAGAAAGGGCACACGGGGGTATAATTCACAACACTGCCAAGCTAATGAATAAATTATAATATTTCAATTGTTAAAAAAAAGGTCCATATTTATTGTCAAAATAACATCAAGGCTAATGGCGCTCGGTTAGTTATGCGCAAATGCTACAGCAACTTCAGGCGAGGGCCAGATGCACGGTTAAATGTAGAAATCCAAAAGTTGCTGTCCAAGTTGCGCCGTTAGCTTCACGAAAGCGGCATCTCGCTGACTGAAATGCATTGAATGGTGTGAAGTTGCTGTATTTGCGCGGTAGATACGAACTAAACTCGCCACAGAAAGTTAAGTCTTGTCCATTTCAGTATAAGTCCCCTTTTAATTACATGATGTGTTAATTACTGCCAATCAACCTCTCTGGCACTGAAAATTAACTATTACAAGTGTAGAGTCTCATTCCTTCAGGTTTAAATTGTTGTTGAAGATTTTAAAAGTGTCAATTTTTTTTTAATATTTCCTTTCTGTCTCTTGTTTCTCTCTCTTAATCCAATCTTTCTTTCGCTCTCTTAATATCACTTTCTCTATCTGATATGTCATTGAATTCACCCACTCTAATTTACACTTCCTTCTCAGTCCTTGTACTGAATCTGATTGGTTAAGGGGATATCCTGTTTCTTGTCCTGTTCACTCAGGTCCCAGATGCCCAGTTTCCCTCACTGCACTGTTATCAGCTAGCACTTTCAGCAACTTGCCACGCAAACATTTTTAAAAACTAAATGTGCAAGGGCAAGTCTCACTAATGGCAGACACCATTAGTTGCCCTGCCACAGCAAATTATGCCCTTAATTATCTTTGTTATTTTAATCAGATTAAGAGCAGGACATCAGCAGAATACGAACAACTGCCCCAAAAATATATAGAATTATTGCTGAATATTGTTCTCATATCAGTCCTGAAAATGGTACGGAAATATAATGCTGTCTTCTCCGAATCAGTAAGATTTCTTAATTGACTTAGTAGCTCCTAAACACCACTACTTTTGGTGTCCCACAAATTGGAAAACCCAGTCAAAGCTCCTCTCCACAAATGTTTACAGTCAACCATTTAATGCAGCAAGTACTTGCATTTACTGAACATCTTACCACTTCATTGAAGCGTCTCAAGGCACTTGAAAGAGTCAATTACTTTTGGCTTGCACTGACTGTTCTGTGGGTATAAGAGTGCTGCAATCATAGATTCATACAGCACAGAAGGAGGCCATTCAGCCCATTGTGCCTGTGCAGGCTCTTTGAAAGAGCTATCCAATTAGTCCCACTCCCCTGCTCTTTCCCCAGCACCCAGCAACTTTTTTCCTTTTCCAGTATATATCCAACTTCTTTTTCAAAGTTACTTTTGAATTTGTTTCACCACCCTTAGTTGGTGCATTCCAGAGTAGAAATAATTGGTCAGAATTCCATGCTGAAGGATGAATGTTGAGTCTCATTTAAAGAAGAGCGCAATTTACTCAAAGTATTCTCCCGTTTTATGGAACAAAAATAGTGCCTTTCTATGGTGTTTTTGCTGATGATGCTAGTGAAGAGTATTTCCACACAGCTCCGTAGAAAACAAGAGGAGCCTCAACTTTCAGCCTGCTTGAGAGCCATGCAGAGCTATGAGACCCACAGAAACCACGTTATAGGTTGGGGATTTAAGTGCTCGGAGAGCTCCCTGTTGATGACCACACTGGAGCAGCCGAGCAGAGAAGAAGACCAGACCTGAGGGTCTCCATGCAAGCAACATTTCCATTTTTGCAAAAATATCAAAGAAAATTCCATTGAGTCATTTTTTTCTATAAAATGCATTCTATGAAATACTCTGACAAAAGGTATTGTCCCTAGACCTGCCTAACCTTGAAACTTGAACCTTTATTTTTTCCTCCCATTTTATTCCATTTATGTGGTACTCACAAGATGGGATCCAAGTGTTTCCATGGAGAGCTGTAATGGCTGATGAAGATAATGTGTCTGATTCAAGGCTCTAATAAGTCTTTACTGTGAAGTTAATCTCATTGTCAGTTTTTCTAAGGACAAGGCGTCATTCTTTTGCATATTCTATCTGTTTTTGTAGTTGCAGCCAAGGGTCAAAAACAGACTATTGGGCATTGCAGAAGCCTCAGCTCACACCTTTTGTCCACCTTGGTGTTAAAAATGCTTACTATTTCAATTGCCTGGTCATAAATAATATAGTTGATCTTCAAAGGAAAAGATTCCCCAGAACGCACAGACTTTGTTGATGTTTTTAGTTTTCTATGCTGCCTAGCCTTCATATCGAGTATCAATAGGAACTCCAGCATTGAACTCCTGTGATCACCTCTGTCTTTTCTTGTTTTTAAACCATTCATACTATGTCAGTTTGGTTATTGCACTTTATTAGTATTCTGTTGTGTTTTTTTGCATCCATATATTGTTTCACCTGTAAATAAATCCAACCAAGTAGATTTAGCCTACAGACTGGCCCGGTGATGTGTTGTTTCCTGTCTTCTGAGGTGAAGGGAGAATACAGTAGGCATCCCACATATTCTCCAATGAGTGATATACAGCTATTAGGCTTTAATTGTTAAACCTGGGCAGGCTAACCCTTACACAGTGGTGAATAAAGTCTGAGGTTTGTCTGCTGACAAAAAAACCATAGTCTGACTGTGAGAGCAAGTTTTGGTAAAAAGCTCAGACAGTATATCTCTCCCCTTGCTTCTCTTTCAGCCGAGAGAACGTGATAGTCCCGAAGCCATAGACTGCTCCCTGATTGCTATCCATGTGACTCCATGGTCAGCCGACATGATACACAATTCAAGTGTGACAAATAGAATGCTGACCTCATCCTCAAATTTGTCCACTCAAGAAGGAATTCCATTTGATACATAAAAACTGACAGCACTCATTGAAGTGACAGCCAACCCTAAATCGATATCATTTCAACGACCAGGTTATCTCTCCCAGTTTCGCTATTTGTTTTCCTCTTTCCTCTCCTCTCCTCTTCTTCTGAAGACACAAACCTAGCACTGGGTATGGATCCACGCAGGCCAGGTGCTCTCTGGTACTGCATCATGATTTTTCAGTTGAGAATCAAGAGTGTTTGAACAGGTTGTTTGACCACAGGGGGGCAACACAGCCAAACCATGCCACTTCTGCAAGAACATGTTCCAGCAAGTCACTGGCTAGCAATCAGAAGCAGGATCCATAGCTGCTTTCCCCTCCCTATCACAAGGATGCTACGGAAAACAAAAAGTAAAATCAGCCATTATTGTCGTCAATAGCCAATGAAACCTCAGAGATTGGGTACTGGAGTAGCCCAATGGCAACACTTGGGTCTTTGTGGGAAGCAGCACTCATTGTATGGTCCTACTATTTCAGTCATTTACAAACATGGCACTTATTAATTATATTTATTTATAAAACAATTGTGCTGTTGCACAATTCTTGTTTTATAATAACCATTCTTTAAGGATAATTGCACATAAAATCTGTTTCAGCAGCTATGTTATGTAATTTGTCTTCAACATAACCGGAGATAATTGTTCAATGCCAGCTGTCCTCAGTTTGTGGTGCAAGTCCATTGCTAATAAGTAGCACGGCACATCTGCTACTGACTGTCAGTAACTGGGTGAAAACTGCTTTTATCCAAAGCAGCAAAGGTGTAAAGAAACTTGGCCATTTGATGGTCATGATAAGGTCTTACTTGTGCCAAGTAGAAACTCTGTGGTTTCCTGTCTCATGGAGTTATAGAATAAACCTGAGTTCTTACACACAGGGACTTGCCACAAGAGCTGCAAAGAAGCCTGGAAACCGAACAAAAGAGATCACCGCATATTTCACCACAATAGATGCAGAGCTCCATCCACCACCTGTCCAGCTGACTCGAAAACCTATTCCTGTCCTGAGGTGCAGGCAGGACTGAAGGACAACAATTGCACAACTAAAACCCTGTTATATGTGTATAAAATAATTATAAAATAATGAAGCAGGTCAACACTTCAATTCTGCTTGACCAGTCCTCCTTTCTCTCCTTTTATTCTGTCAGATTTTTTTTCTTACTTTAAGTGTACAGTTAACTATTATCTTTTTAAAAAATCTGTCCCCCAAACCTTATCGAATTTTAACAGTAACTTTAAACCTTTTATTTATTGTTTTTGTGTTTCTTCTTGCCTCTCACCTCTTAAATGGACGGTGAGAGCCTGTTCTGAAGAAACTTTGGCCTAAGAGTTCGGGCGCGCCTATTTTGGGGCGCCTTAACCGCACGGTCTCAACAGCCCCCCTGCTCAAGTGGGGAGGTGCGAGGAGCCATGGATTTTGGGCCTCGGACCTCATCGTGTAATGTAGGAGCTCGCACAGGTTAATGCTCCAATTTCCAGGTTAGTGACTGGGTTGGATGGCGGGGGGGATCTGGAGGAGGAACGGGTGGGCCTTAGAGTCGGGGATTGGGTAGGAAAATCGGAGGCCTTGGGAACACGGTTGGGAGTGCTGTCAGCGGGGGCTCGGGAGATGGGGGGGGGGACCCTGGTGGTCGGAGTTGGGCGTGAGGTCGGAGATCTGGGGACCGGGAGCAGCAGTGATTATGCTAAGTACTGAGCTTTTTTTTTTTTACTTACGTGTTGCTCAGCATTGTTTTTTCCCGGAGGCAATCAGAACTGGCGCTGGCTGCCTCAGGGCAAACCAAAGTTGCAGCAGGGACCAGAAGCTGGCGTTAGGCCCCTTATTGGTAAAGGACGCCTCTTGTTTGTCCTTTACCAAGATGGCGTCCGGCGCGATTCGCGGCAGAAGTGTGCGCGCGCACATCCAGCGCCATTTTGGTCCCCAAATGGCGACCGATTCCCATTTCACGCTCTTTGGGCTTTCGGGGTTCCAGCATTCCTTGGAAGGAGAATTGCCTGACTGCCAGAACTGCTCGGCATGAAGCAAAGGTAGCGCTGCCAGTAACAATGCTCTCCAGCTGCCGATAGCGAAATGGCACCATGGTATCATGCAGAAACGGTGAGAAACCTATTCTGGCAATAAGGTAGGGGGTGGGGTGAAGGGGAATGTTGCAGTTGACGCTATTTTTATAAACCTCAACAAAAGATAGCAAATTACTCAGAACTGCTCAAAAGTATTTGAAGAAGAAAATTACATTGTATGGCAACCACTAATGGTAAATGTCAAAAGGAAGAATGTGTCTTTTTTTTAATAAAAATCCTCTGTAATTCCTCAAGTGACAGCCACATTTATAAAATGTTAATGCAACCTCACCACACACACAATTCGATTTTGAATGCATTACAGGCTGACAGGTTCATAGAAATAAATTATACTTGTTTTAAATGAATCTATAATACTTTAATCAAGGGTTTTCACGATGTACAGTTGCAAAGGAAAAATTTTTGTGGACAAGAGTTTAAATGCATCTCCGGGACAACATCATTCCTCTTTCGATACAAAAGTTTCACTGACGTCATCCTCAAAAATAAACCTTTATTTAAAACAATGAGAGATTTTTTAGTGGAGCTTTGGCACTCGTGCGTGGATTTTGTATCTTAGAAAATAAATAAAACAGGCTCTGGTTTATTAATACAGTACTTTGCCACAAACTGTGATTTGCAACAAGTTAATAGGCTTGCAGCTTTGAACTTCAATCTGGTTACAAGCCCTGAGGCCAAGAAACTAAACACTCGATGTGGTTCTCATCATGTAGCTGCATGGAGCTTGAGACTTGAGGACGAAGGAAGCTTCATATGATTAAAAAGTGATGGCTCAGTAAAATTGGTAATGAATGCCAACAAAGGATTAGGACTTTAGCTGTCTGTGGCTCAACCAGTGGCTTAATTGATTAATGCACTGCCCAATGTATAACGGAGTTAGCCAAATCAGAGTGGTTGCTGGTTTAATCCTTGTTGACTCCTGAATGAATCCTGCTGGACGTTGCCTGTGAGTGTGAACACTGGGTGAGGACAAGGTTGAGCTTGGCTGTGATGGCATCCTTCTCCCCAAAGTCAAATAGCCTGCTGTCACACACTCAAATATTAAGGATGGTCATGTGGGTGAGACACCAAAGAGCTATTGGGTATATGGAAGACAGTGTCTTGAGAAGACTGGAAAAGTAGGCAGGAGACGAAGAGAACAAAAGGAAGGAGAAAAAAAAACGAATGGGGCTGTGAAGAAAATTTCACAGAAACCAGCAGTTTCAGAGATAGTTAAGCAAAAGAGAGTGATGGGATATCATCAAGTTGTGAGAATATTAAGAATAGGTTGGATAGGTAGTTGAAGGTAAGAGGAATAAAGGGATGTGGGAAGAGGCCAAGTACATGGGCACACCTGCTGGTGTGGAGGATAGACAACAGACTTTTTTTTCCTTGTTGTAATTTCTATGCAATTCTATGTAAAAACTAAGGAAAAATTAAAACATGAAGACGTTTCCAGACAGCATGGAATGACAATCAACAAAAATATAGAATTATGGTCATAAGCTGGAGGAGTTCCAATAGCCATCAATGCTCACATTTATAGAAGATGGGACAGACCGGCAATTGAGATAGAGAATTGGGGGGGAATAATTCCTCAATTAGAGAACTGAGGAAGCCAACAATGAGGTGTTTACTTTCAAATGAAAAACTTGAAGGGAATGGGAAAATGAACACCGACAACTCAAACTACATGTTGAAAGCATCCCTGCCTGACACTGTCAATGCCTACACCTAGCAACATTAGCCACAGGTCAATTTAATTTAAAAGCGGCTTTAACAAAACTCAAGCTTGGCATAAAAATATAATTTTCTGTACTTGAACATGAGTCAAACATCACTGTACCTGAGAGTGTACTTGTTCACAAACCAGTCAATGGCACCATTAAAATCCACTTGCTGAGCAAAGTTCAAACTATTAGAGGGAACAGTCTGCCATGTTTGTGTGCTGAGACCAGAAAGTGGGTGAGCAAAGATCAGCTACCAGCCTAAGGATTCCCTTGGCTCTTGAGTTCCTAACCCTATCCAGCTGAAATGCTGAATCGAATCAAGATGCCTTGCCAATGACAACGGAGTATATAGCAGAAGGGAGAGGAGCTTCCCAGTGGTAAGACGCACCTCCTGTACAAAATTATTCTTCTTTCAATCCAAAAGTTTAATTGACAACATTACCGAGTTTAGCTCTTCATTTAAACAATAAGAGCTTTCCGCAGTGGTCTTCATAAATATCAGGACTTTGGCATTAAAAAAGTACAGTTGAGAGGTCGATAAAGAACTGACAAAATGTTCTTAATACTGCAATGCTGTGATGGGGAGGCAGATTTTACTTGAAGGGTAA
The DNA here is from genome assembly GCA_030390025.1 of Squalus acanthias. Classification (NCBI taxonomy): domain Eukaryota; kingdom Metazoa; phylum Chordata; class Chondrichthyes; order Squaliformes; family Squalidae; genus Squalus; species Squalus acanthias. Next base: position 20,656,381 of record CM059433.1, on the reverse strand, counting down.
CACTCAGTATGCACGCAAACCCTGCTAAAAAAGTTTTCAACATCCAAGCTACCCATCATCACTCGATGACTTCTCCTGATTGCGAACAACATCTTAGTTTCAATCACAAAAGAAAGCACTCACATCAGAGTTGGTAAGTTAATGGGGGAGAAATTCGGTATCGCCCCATTGGGGCACTACTATCGGCCGGGCACAAAGTTTAGCGCCTGGCGCTAATTATCGCCTCCAACTGCAAAATTGGCCTCCATCGCCCCTGGAGGTGATTTGAGCGCTGAATCAGGCGCTACACACCTCTTAAGGCGCTAACGTCGAGGAGCGAGGCACTACCTCAGAGTGCTACCGAAGCTCAGGTGATGTCAGTTAGCAATGGAACACAGACAGACTGGCGCCGGCCAGTTCTTAAAGGGGAGGGTCCATGTTGCTGGCCAGCCACACCCTGCTCATTGCAGCCTTGAATCTCGGACTGGAGAGACCTCTAAAGCAATTGTGCTGGAACCACTAATGGATAGGCCCAGGGAAAGAGCTCAGCGCTTCAGCGACCAGGCCTTGGTGGCTCTGGTTGGCGCTGTGGAGCGGTGACGGGCACTGCTCTACCCACAGAGTGGCAGGAGGCCATTGCCCCGTGAATACAGAAGAGTCTGGAGGGAGGTGGCTCAGCATGTCTCCGCGAGGAGCCTGGTGCCGAGGACCCACACCCAATGTCGTAAGAAGTTCAACGACCTCACTCGGGTGGTCAGGGTGTGTGGCTGCTTTTCAATACCTCTACATCCCTCCATCTCAACTTCACTCTGTGCCCAGAGGGTTTAAAAATCCCAAATTCCCAACACTCATCCAAGACCTATAGCCATCTCATAAAACACACACGGACATTCCACACCTTGCATACATTAAGGGCTATTCAACTATGGGAGGCACATCAGGCAAGCACATGGCTGCATACATTAAGGGCTATTCAACTATGGGAGGCACATCAGGCAAGCACATGGCTGCATATTCACTCAGACGCCGTCCTTTTTCTTGCAGGCCAAGCTCTCTCATAACAGGCGGGAGCAGCAACGCACGGGAGGAGGACCGGCTGACCTACACACCCTAACCAATTTGGAGGCGCGCATGCACAGGATCGTTGCCAGCCAGGTCATAGGTGCCGTGGCTGCTGGAGAGATGGACCCCCCTTGGGGACAGCAATGGTATGTTCATCAGCTTTCTCTCCTCTCTCATTCCACTTGCCCCTCACAACACCAGCCTTTTACACTTCCAATCCAACTTACTAACTGTCTCCAGTCCTTGCTCCTTTACTGCCCCCTTGTCCTCACGCTAAAGCCACTCTTGTACCTCCATGCTTTCAGATAGTGAACCACCAGCTGACCAGCCTGTCCCTCAAACTACCAATGGCAGCGACGCCCCAGGCGAGAACGAAGAGGAAGCCGGAGCCTCACTGCCTGCGTCTCCCGAGGGAGCCCATTCTGACACTGGGACCATGCCTTCCCTGGAGGCGAGCAAGGGGGTAGGGTCTGATGAGGGTGAAGCTCCTGGACCCAGCAGGCTGCAGCAACGCCATGGGGGTAGGGGAGCTCGGGGGGCCAGCACCCCGTTGGGTTAGTAGGCAAGCGAGTCCTGCTGCACAGGACTCAGATGAGGACCGCGCCATCACGGCCATGAATAGCCAGGCCTTGAGCATGCACACTGAGCTCATGGGTGCAATAGCAAAGGTGCCCGAAAGCATGGATGGACTGGCTAGGAGTGTGGAGCACTCCGCTGCAGCACAGGCCAACGCAACGGCTTAGTGCTGCAATTCAGTCATTGGCTGGTGCCATCTCAGACTGCTCTCATGCAGTCTCAGAGTGATGTCACGTAAGCACTGACTGCTGCCATCCTCGCCTCGCTGGGTCGGCCACATTGCCCCGGGGCTCTCACGGTGCCACAGCAGGCCAACAATCTGTGCTCGAGCAGATTGCTCCGGATGCTGAGGTACTGCCCCGTGGGAGTGCCAGTGTGTCGGTCGAGCAGGAAGGTGCTATCCTCTCTCAGGATGACAGCCGTCTCTGGAACTGACATTCAGCAGCCTTCCCCCAGCCTTGCTGCAGCCAATGGGGCCCCATTATGGAGGAGCAGTAGGGTGGGAAGGGGGGAAGTGCGCAGGGCATGGAGAGCACCCTCGAAGGGCAAACAGTAGGAGGTCTAAAGAAATTGTGGGAATGTTTGTGGTAAAGGTCGAGGTTCGTGCCATTTATCTCCATCTTGTGAGAACGAGTTCTGTTAGTTCATGATTTGTTGTGTTGGTTTCTAATTGTCCTGAATAAATGACACACACAGAGTTTGTTAAATAAAAAAGTTTTTGTACTCAAAATTTACATTTTTGGTCTTTGGAATCATTCCAGTTTTGGCCGGCAATAGGGGGTGCGGGTTGTTCTCCATGCTAGAAGCCATCTTCTGAGTAGGGACCTAGAAGCGGCTTCTTATCAGCCGTTCACGGACGGCCCTTGCACTGGCAACAGTGTGCGCCTCCCTCCCACGTTGGTGCTGCTGCTGATCCTCCTCTTCCTCCTCCTCTCCCTTCTCCTCCTCCTCAGGTGGTGCACCAATTCCTGGTGGCATTGGCTGGGTCCTCAGGATTGCCAGGTTGTGAAGCATGCAGCACACAACTATGAACAGGGAGACTCGCTCAGGAGAGTACTGCAGGGCTCCTCCTGAGTGGTCCAGACAGCGGAACCGTTGCTTCAGCACACCGATCGTCTGCTCAATTATGTTCCTGGTGGTGATATGGCTCTCATTATACCGCAGCTCGGCAGGGGTGTTGGGGTTACGGAGCGGTGTCATCAGCCAGGTGCAGAGTGGATAGCCCTTGTCCCCGAGGAGCCATCCACTTGGGTGATGCGGTGCCTGGAAAAGGTCTGGCACACCAGTCTGGTGCGGGATGAAAGCATCGTGGCTGCTGCCAGGATAGAGGACATTGACGGCGAGTATGAGCTGTGTGTGGTCACAGACCAGCTGCACATTTAAGGAGTGGTAGCCCTTGCGGTTTCGGAATACCTCTGCATTTTCATGCGGTGCCCACAATGCCACATGCATGCAATCAATGGCGCCCTGCACCATGGGGAAGCTCACTATCCTAGCAAAGCCACATGTGCATTCATGCTGTTTGGCCCGGGTCATGGGGAAAGAGATGTACTGGCGTCTCCTTTTATACAGGGCATTTGTCACCTCCCGGATACAGCAAAGGACAGCGAACTGGGAAATATTGGTGATGTCCCCAGTAGAAGCTTGAAAGGAGCCACTGACTTAAAAATTCAGAGCCACTGTCACCTTCACTGCCACCGACAGAGACGTCCTGGTCCTGAGTTGAGGCTGCTGATCTGGTTGCAGCAGGTGGCAGAGCTCAGTGACCACCTCCTTGCTGAAGCGCAGCCTGCGCAAACACTGCTCTACAGACAAATGAAGGTATGAGAATTGCTCCCTGAATACCCTCGGAGGGTAAGGTCTCCTGTGCAGAGGCCTGTTGGCCCTCCTCCCTCTGGCCATGTTTGCCACTCTCTCTCTGCATCTCTGCTGCCTCCGATTCTGCAGGTGCAGGACAACGCCCCGATTCAGTGCAGCCCCCTTGGTCTCTTCTAAATCGCTGGAATGAAGGCCAAATCAAAATGAACCTGCAAAGTGCTGCTTAGGACCTAATACTCCTTCACACAGCGTTGAATATCTCCAGAAGTCTGTCTCCCTCTCAGAATGCGTGGTGCAAAAATTTCGCCAACAAGAAAAGGCGGGAAGCGGCCGCCTTTAAATAGCGCTCCCCCAGCCCCTTCCTGACTGCAAAACGTTCCCCTCTACCTGTCGTTGCTAGCGGCAAGCGGAAAGGCAGGGGGCGTGACTCAATATCCGGTCCGGGGCGTTGCACGCTCGACTGACATCACGATCTGCGGGCGCAGGAGATCCTGGCGGTAGTGTTTAGCACCGCCGCAAAAAGTCTGGTCAATTTCGCGAGCGGTGCTATCTTCCTAGCGCCCCGGAGGCGCTAACGGGAGGCGCTAAGCAACCGAATTTTTCCCCCAATATCTTTCAGAACAGCTTTGCAAGCTTATTGTGAGTAGGCTCATAGGTTCACTCACTGATAGAGATTATACTTATTCTGACAACTGTAGTAGGAAAGGTTTGACAGTTCATGATAAAAGACTTGTTGTTCTCTTGTTACTAAAGAATGTAATGGGTGAATAAGAAGCAGATGCATTTATCTGTGTGAAAACAGTCTCCAAGGAGCAAGTGCACAAGACAATGAAAGTTCAGTGCAGATGTATTTCTGCGACTCAATATCGTGTGCCTGTGGTAAAATGTGCATGTTAACTGCTCAATAAAATGGTGGTACTGAAGAATGTGTAAATGGGAAAGTTTCAAGGTAATCAAGTGTCATATTTTCTTCTGTGTATAACATTTCGCAAAAGAGCAGATGGCAGTAAACTGAGGCGTGAATTTAAAAATGATTTCTTTTCTCAGCTTTACTGCTCTGACTCATGCTACATTGCTAAAATGTAGTTTACGAAAAATTGCCAGAAAAAACTTTGCTTATTAAGGACTGTAGAGGTTTTGTTAAATGACAATCTTTGAGAAATTCCAACAGATGTGCATGGGGAAGGGGATTAAAATAACAATTTGCATTCATAAACCATCTATAATATAGAAAAATGTCCCAAAGTGCTTCACAGAGGTACAATCATAAAAATGGACACCGAACCAAACAAGGAGATTTCAGGAGGATGACTTGGTCAAAGAGGTAACTATTATGGAAGGTTTTAAAATAAGAGAGTGGAAATAGAGGTGGAAGAGTGTAGAGTGGTGTCTAGGCAGCTGAAGTCAATGTCCCAATGGTGGGGTCAAGGGAGGAGAGATGCACAAGAGGCCAGAGTCATAGCAGCAGAGAGTTCAGGGACAGCGGGGAGGGTTGTTGGACTGGAGAAGGTTACAGAGATAGGGAATGGTGAGGTTGAGAAGGGACTTAAACACGAGGATGAGACTTTTAAATTTAACGGGCTCGATTTTGCCAGGCCCGAGGAGGCGGGAATGGAGGCGTGTGGGGTGTTAAAATTGCAAAAAATGGCGGGCGGGCCAGACCCCGCCTCCATCCCGCCTCCGAGCAATTTTCCCAAATGCGTGGTTTCTGATCCCGCCTCAAAGAGGCGGGATAGACCCTTAAGGCCCTTAACAACCACTTAATTGCCTCTATAATCCCAATTTGAGAAGCCTTTCTGATTTTAACACTTTTCCGACGTGATGCACGCCTCCTCTGAAACACGACGGTGAAACCTGGCGGTAGCACACTTGGATTGCTGACTATCAGCTGCAGGTCCACCATTAAGAAGGAGATTTGATCAGTCATCATTCTGGGGGAACTTTTAGCAGTCATAACCATTGTTGTGGAACTTTGGAGCCTGGAGTAGTAGTAGTGGTGGTGGTGGTGGTGGTGGTGGTACAAAAAAAATCTGGGAGATGACTTAGGTCTCCTGCTGCTCATTTTGCCTCCAGGTCCCTCTCACAGCAAAGGCCAAAAGCTTCCCAGTCTTTGCAGACCTTAAATGCAGCAGCAATGATGACATCATCAGAGGCGACTTTCAGACTGAAAAAACTAATTGGGTCATGGGTTCCCACATGCTGGAACTCAATTGCCCAATTAGGGGAAAATCGAATAATTCTCCCACATCCAATTGGAGTTGGGTGGCTAACACGAAAAGCGGATGACACGACCCCAGCCCACCCCAATGACAAAATCGAGCCTAACGTGTTTGGGGGACCAGGAGTCAATATAGGTCAGCGAGGCCAAGAAAGAAAGACTTGCAATAATATAGCGCCTTTCACGACCACCGGATGTCTCAAAGCGCTTTACAGCCACTGAAGTACTTTTTGAAGTGAAGTCACTGTTGTAAGGTGGGAAAGGCGGCAACCAATCTGCACACAGCAAGCTCCCACAAACAGCAATGTGATAATGACCAGATAATCTGTTCTTGTTATGTTACGTTGACGGATAAATATCGGCCAGGACACTGGGGATAACTCCCCTGCTCTTCTTCGAAATAGTGCCATGGGATCTTTTACGTCCACCTGAGAGAACAGACAGGGCCTCGGTTTAACGTCTCATCCGAAAGACGGTACCTCCGACAGTGCAGCACTCCCTCAGCACTGCACTGGAGTGTCAGCCTAGCTTTTTATGTGCTCAAGTCCCTGGAGTGGGACTTGAACCCCCAACCTTCTGACTCAGAGGCGAGAGTGCTGCCAACTGAGCCACAGCAAGGCCAGGGCTGATGAGCAAGTGACAGTTGCTGCAGCAAAGGATACAGGCAGTAAAGTTTTGGATTACAGAGGCTGATCAGGAAAGCATTGGAATGGTAAAAACTGGACTGTTCCCAGGGAAAGTCCCCTGCAAGGATAAGGGTTTCAGTGGCAGAGCATGACAGGATTGGATGCAGATAATGTTATGGGGGAGGTGGAAGCAGACAGTCTTTGTGATGGAGAGGATATGGAGTTGGATATGTTCAATTCCTGATATTAACTCAAATTCAGGCCTGTGAGTTAGTTATCCAAAAAAGGGTAGATTTCTTAGCTGCAGTAAAAAAAAAAAGAATAATTAAGCTTGAAAATTAGTTAAAAATACCTGAAAACAGTATTTTTCCCAAAAGAGAATTTAAGAAGCTTTAATAACATACCATTGATAATGTTGGCCATATTTTAATAACCCTGTAATTCTGATTCCAAATGTTTCAATTAATAACTAATGTGTAACCAGCGATGACAGGCAAATGATCAATAAATATTTAGATGAAACCCACTGTATGAAACATAGGGACTGCCTTTTCAGATGCAGCTGGCTTCAGGTACAATGAGGCAATTGTCTGGCGTTCTATTTTCAGTCTATTTTGACATACAGTCAACACTCAGTCAGGATGTGGAGATTTCATATAAAGGTATGAACTTTAATTAAAAAAAAGATTGGCTCAGTCAGTGTGCAATAATGGGAGATTCCAGCACCATCTGTGCAATAGGCCCACTACACACAAAGTTAATTGTCTTTTGCTATGTGGTCATCCTTAACCTTTGTAGATGACTCTCCACTAGCACAGAGTGAGCATCCAGTATGGTTCCCCCCCTCTTCAACTCAGGTCAACACTACTTGTATTAAGATGACTGTGTTTCTCTACGGATCAGATCAAAGCTCTGCAATCCAGCCACATCTGGTCGTGAATGGTGGTGGACCATTAAACAACTAACGGGAGGAGGAGGCTCCATGAATATCCCCATCCTCAATGATGGTGGAGCCAATCACGTGAGTGCAAAAGACAAAGCTGAAGCGTTTGCAACCATCTTCAGCCAGAAGTGCCGAGTGGATGATCCATATCAGCCTCCTGAGGTCGCCACCACCACAGAAGTCAGTCTTCAGCCAATTCTATTCACTCCACATGATATCAAGAAATGGCTGAGCGCACTTGATACAGCAAAAGCTGTGGGCTCCGACAACATCCCGGCTGACGTGCTGAAGACTTGTGCTCCAGAACGAGCCGCGCCTCGAGCCAAGCTGTTCCAGTACAGCTATAACACTGGCATCTATCCGACAATGTGGAAAACTGCCCAGGTATGTCCTGTCCACAAAAAGCAGGACAAATCCAATCCGTCCAATTACCGCCCATCAGTTTACTCTCAATCATCAGCAAAGTGATGCACTTACTCACCAATAACCTGCTCACTGATGCTCAGTTTGGGTTCCGCCAGGACCACGCAGGTCCAGACCTCATTACAGCCTTGGTCCTAACATGGACAAAAGAGCTGAATTCCAGAGGTGAGGTGAGAGTGACTACCCTTGACATCAAGGCAGCATTTGACCGAGTGTGGCATCAAGGAGCCCTAGTAAAACTGAAATCAATGGGAATCGGAGGGTGGGGGGTGGGGGGGGGGTGAAACTCTCCACTGGCTGGAGTCATACCGAGCACAAAGGAAGATGGTTGTGGTGGTTGGAGGTCAATCATCACAGCCCCAGGACATCGCTGCAGGAGTTCCTCAGGGCAGTGTCCTAGGCCCAACCATCTTCAGCTGCTTCATCAATGACTTTCCCTCCATCATAAGGTCAGAAGTAGGGATGCTCGCTGATGACTGCACAGTGTTCAGTGCCATTCGCACCTCCTCAGATAATGAAGCAGTCCATGCCCTCATGCAGCAAGACCTGGACGACGTTCAGGCTTGGGCTGATAAGTGGCAGGTAACATTCGCGCCACACAAGTGCCAGGCAATGACTATCTCCAACAAGCGATAGTCTAACCACCTCCCCTTGACATTCAACGGCATTACCATTGCCGAATCCCCCACCATCAATATCCTGGGGGTCACCATTGACCAGAAACTTAACTAGACCAGCCACATAAATACTGTGGCAACAAGAGCAGGTCAGAGGCTAGGTATTCTGCGGTGATTGTCTCCCCTCCTGACTCCCCAAAGCCTTTCCACCATCTACAAGGCACAAGTCAGGAGTGTGATGGAATACTCTCCACTTGCCTGGACAAGTGCAGCACCAACAACACTCAAGAAGCTCGACACTATCCAGGACAAAGCAGCCCGCTTGATTGGCATCCCATCCACTACCTTAAACATTCACTTTCTGCACCACTGGCATACCGTGGCTGCAGTGTGTACCATCTACAAGATGCACTGCAGCACCTCACCAAGGTTCCTCAGCAGCACCTCCCAAACCCGCGACCTCTACCACCTAGAAAGACAAGGGCAGCAGGCACATGGGAACACCACCACCTCCAAGTTCCCCTCCAAGTCACACACCATCCTGACTTGGAAGTATATCGCCATTCCTTCATTGTCACTCGGTCAAAATCCTGGAACTCCCTCCCTAACAGCACTGTTGGGAGTACCTTCACCACACGGACTGCAGCCGTTCAAGAAGGCGGCTCACCACCACCTTCTCAAGGGTAACTAGGGATGGGCAATAAATGCTGGCTTTGCCAGTGACGCCCACAACCCATGAACGAATAAAAAAATAATTCATCTTAACTTTGCACAATAATTAACTGAGATGTAATTTTACCAGAATAGAGAAATATTTATTGGAAATAAATAATTCAATAATTTTAACGCAGTCAGGCCGTGTTTTCCATCTGGTCCAATAATTTATATTTCTTCATAATTTCCCCCAGTTTTGACATATCTATATATTATTAAAAGACTGGCATCAAACACACATCCGTAGAGATTGGGAAAATTGTCCTTTATACTTTCACACACAAACAATGTCCAACACACTTGCATCTGACCATTATCTGCTAAGTTGACCATGCACATTTACTCAAATATAGACAGGTAAGAAAAATCTGACCATCACAAACCAGCAACCTTTGCACAATTAACCAAATGTCTCAAATTGTTTCAGATTTTTTTGGGCAGTGATATACACAAACACACACTGAAAAATACAATTTCTAACTTAAGAAACATAGAAGCCTAGACATTGCTGTGGGTTGCTGTGGACTTTCTCTCCTGTGCAGTAAGCCACCTAACGAAAAGTAGGCAGCACTAAAATCTCTAGTTAGCCATGAACTGCAATTGGGAAACAATTAACACCTTAAATAATACTGGAAATGCAAAGTCAACTGTTTGCTCTACAAAATTGCTGAATAATTGGACTTTGCTAAGTGAAGAAAGCAAAATCTACAGGTCAGAGCTGCAAATCTATCTGTAAGGAACCAGAGAGAGCAGGCATACAATTTAAAGGACTAATGGTCCCCTTCCTTCTCACCAAAATAAAAATAGAAAGACCCAATACAGATACAAAGAATTAGAGCAATGGAAAGGAGATAAACAACTACAGGAAGAGGTACTCAATTTCTTCGGTCCCTGAGTAACACCACAGACGTCAACTACAATGTGCAATAATACATTATGGGGGTGAAATTGATCATCGGTGGTAACGCAAAATGGGTGACAATGAATAGGTAGCCCATTGACTTCAATGGTAAAGAATATCGGGCAGAGTTTAAAACATGCTGTCGCCCGCTTTGGGCTAACGGCAATTTTACGCTATGTGTCAAGTAGTATAACGCTAAGTATAAAACATTACATTCCCCAATTTACCAAGAGCAATTCCACCGAATTCTGTTAGTTTCTTTCCCCCCACTAATTTTGTCCCTTTCCCCTATTTTGTTGCTGCCTGTGCTCATGTGACTGGATAGGTATGGCAGCGATAGCAAGGCCTTTTTCAGTTAGGAGTGAGAAAGTGATCAAGGACCACATAAGGTCACTGAGAGATAGTGCAGGGCATATTTGCATAAATATGGCTCAGTGGCTGAATGGTTACTTTGCATCTTTTTTCACTGATGATGATGCCGAGATGCTTGAACTGAGGGATAGATGTGATGCTAGAATTGAATCCATTGAACTGGCTCACAGATTTTGTTACGGTCTGGTTCCATGGACTGGAGAGAGGCCCACATTGTGCCTATATTTTAAAATGGGAAGCAAGTGGGAACCTGGGAGTTATAGGCCAGTTAGCTTGATGTTGATTATAGGCAAGGTTCTAGAAGTTTAATCAGTTATACCAATAAATGGAGAAGTATGAAAGCATAATTACAGATTAGTCAGTTTTTTTCAGACGCATAACAAAGTATGTGGCAGAGTGATTTGCAGCAAAGTCAAATCCTCCCATCATTTTGATTTGGGTTCATTAAAAGTAATGAAATAACAGGATTCAGTTCCTCTTTAAAGGCCAGCTTGCCACTAGCACACAATTGTTAAGTGTTTATCAGCTGCCTCATAAACGGTTTGAACCTCAAAGCTGTAAACAACAAAAAGCCTCTAAAGCAGGAAAATGTGCTTGACCTGAAGGCCGGGATTTTGCCGGTCCTCAGAGTGCGGGATTGGAGGCAGGACCGCTGTCAAAATGGCAAAGATTGACAGCGGGTAGGAAACCCGCTGTTAACCCGCCTCCAATCAATCTTCCCAAGTGTTGGGTCCCCGATTTGCACATGGACCCGACACCTAGCGGCGGGAAGAGGTTTATAGCCACTTACCTGGCTGTTAACAGGTACTTGATACTTGTTAACAGGCTCTTTTTCAATTTTGCCGCTTCTGCCTCGGGTTCCCCAACCCGGACACCACGCCAGGTAAGTGTGGCGTGTTGTGAGTCTGCTGTAATGTTTGTGCATTGATGTCAGCTGCAGAAGTGGTGTGAAGGATCCAATGGTGCACTGGTGAGTTTCAGAGGTAAGGAAATGTTGGGAAAATCATTTTTAATGCATTTACACTTTTCTGTAGGTAACAAGTTTTGAATTGGTTGTCTAGTCCCACCTCATTGGGAGAACCTCTCTCATCAGTGACAGATCGCTTCTGTAACCTCACCTGCAGCTGCCATCTGTTCTAGCCGAAGGAGGGAGTCACTGGAGAGCCTGGGTGCAAGAGCTCACCTGTGAACAGTCATTGTCAGTGATTGCAGCACCTCAGTGCTGTCAAACACTGAGAAATGAGCTGTCAAAGAAAAATTGCGCGTGGACCTTTGAAGAAAACCAGCAGATGACGCGTCATCAAATGACGTCATCTGACCGGCTTCTTAATTGGCCGGCAAGCCCGCAGGGACAGCTTAACAAGGCCAATCGACGTAAAATCATGTCCGTTGGCCGGATGAAGTTGGGGGCGGGATTGGAACCCGGAAACCAGCTGACCCGCTCCCAAGCCGCATCCATTTGCAAAATTGCGGCCTAAGTCTTAACTTCAGCAAGTATTCACTCAGCAGATCAATTTTTCAATTCCCAGCCAAATAGAACTATGGAAAAAAGACATGCATTTTTTCTTCATAAGCTACATTTAAAAACCTTTACAAATGTCATTAGAATTAAACATTCCAAAAGCACTCAGAGGCCTAGAAATTCATTGAAGCCAAAGTGTCCTATCATATAATGATGCAGCACAGAAGGAGGTTATTCGGCCCATTGTGCCTGTGCTGGCAGGCAGTATGCGCGTGCGCACATTACGAACCGTAGGTGCACCGCTCGCCATATTGGTATAGGCGTCAAAATAGGCCTTTTGCATATGGAAATAAGGGCCCTAAAAGGCTGCCTTGAACGCGGCTGTTATCACATGTTCAGCCGTTTCCAAGGGAACGAGACAATGTCCCATTGTGTACAGTTCATGGCATGCTATCTTTCAAAGGATATTCATCCATTGAAGAGAGAGCTCTAAGTTATAAAATCAAGGCTGACAGAATTTAACTTTTCACTGAGGAAAATAAGATTATGAGAGGACATGATCCAGGTCTGTAAAACACTTGAAGACACATCATGTACATGGAATTAGGTTATTTAACTTGGACTGAGATTGCAATACTAGATGACACAGCGCAAGATTAACAAGCATTAAATTAGATTAGAAATTAGATTGTTTCCCCTACAGAGCAGTTGATATGTGGAACAGAATCACATCATAAGTAATTAATCGCACGTTGATTGACTCCATGAATAAAGAGCTGGATGAACATCTGGTTCAGTACAGGACTGAAGGTTATAAGGAGAACTAAAGGCATGGATAATCAAATACTCCATGGATTACAATGGTCCCTTAGCTTTAACCATACAAAAGCTAGGGTTGAATGATGTGGGCTGCAATCTCGGACTGCTGTCCTGGAGAATTCAGCTGGACATGAATGGATTTGACATGCGGACTTGATAGCCATGCCGGAGAGCAGTACTTTGCTGTAGAGTACAGCAGGGCGAGTGCTGCCATATGGAGGGTTTGAGCGTCTGCTCCTCATGTGGATCCGGTGAGTTTCTGGATCAAGTTGACCCTACTCTTTAGTTTCTTCCCAAGGTTCTGGAGATGCTGTCTGTGTGACAGGGTGCGATCGAGTGTGACTCCTAAATAGGAGGATTTTTTGGCATGGTTTACCTCTACGCCGCAAAAGGAGACTTTCAAAGCTTGGTTTGTTTGATGGGTGTTGAGGTGGAATGTCGAGGTGATGGTCTTTTGCGGGTGGATGATGACAGCCTTCTCGCGGTCCACCCTGTTACATGATCTTAGATCACAACTGATGTCATCTCAAAGGAAACCGAACTTGTCGTTAAATCGACCTCCTGCTGGTGTAGCAAACCAAGCAAATTGAATGGTCCTCTCCAGGATCATGTAGGCCCAGCCATCCAAATATGCCAACTTAACATCGAAGGCATCTCTCATTCAAAATACGAATATCTAGAAAGGTTACTCAAGAAACACAGCGTTGATGTCCTGGTTCTTGAAGAAACACACATCGAACACATCCACCAGTTCAACACAAGAGGACGTATCACAGGTTTTGACCTAATTGCTTGCAATAACCATCCCAAATATGGCCTGGCATGCTATGTCAAACAAGGCATCGAAAGCTGCACTGAACTCGAGCATACCAGTACTGCTGGAGTTTTCACTACAGCAATACTCGTAGGAGAGCTAACAATCTCCAATTTCTACAAACCACCACTCGTACAGTGGCCTGTCCCACCGCTCCCTCCTAGTCAACATCCATCCGGAGAACTTTAATAGCCACTACACAATGTGGTGCTATGCAGACATCAACTATGATGGAGAAGCAATTGTACAATGGGCTTCACTAGAGAATAAATTCCTCCTTTTTGACACCAAAGATCGAGGTATGTTTCATTTGTTAAGGCGGCAAAGAGAATATAACCCAGATCTTTGTTCCTCTCTAAAGACAGCAAAGGAAAACCAATCATCGCCTTCAAAACCATTCTTGACGACTTCCCCAACAGCCAACACAGGCCCTCAATCATCAACGTTGGCATCGAAAATCCTGTCATTGCATCAACACCAGAACCACGATGAAACTTCAAAAAAGCAGACTGGGAAACCTTCCAAAGGTCAGCTGACACCAGCATCAGGTGGATTCCGGCAACCACCAATGCCTTCAACAGATTTAGAGGAATTATTAAAGCTGCCACAAAATGCATTATACCTCGGGATTTAGGAAGACATATATTCCTTGTTGGATGGAAGAAAGCAAGACTCTCTCCCAGGAGTATTTGCTGAACAAGAACCCAGCCACAGCCATTGCAATGCTGGAGTCCTTGAATTCGGCAAGACATGAAAGGTGAAGGAGCCTTGTGGAGAAGACTAACTTCACTCACTCCAGCAGGAAAGCATGGGCCCTGCTCCGTCAATTTGGGATGGGGGTTGTAGCCCTGATAATTAAGGATGACATTAGGACAGCAGTGAGAAAGGATCTTGGCTCAGAAACCAGGAAGTAGAATCAGTATGGGTGGAGATAAGAAATTACAAGGGGCTGAAATCAGTGGTGGCAGTAGTTTATAGGCCCCCTAACAGTAGCTATACCATTGGACAGAGTATTAGTCAAGAAATAATAGAAGCTTGTAACAAAGGTAATACAATAATCATGGGGGACTTTAATCTGCATATAGATTGCGCAAATCAAATTGGCAAGGGTAGTCTGGAGGACGAGTTCATGGAATATATTCGAGACAGTTTCCTAGAACAATACATCATGGAATCAACCAGGGAACAGGCTATTTTAGATCTTGTATTGCGTAATGAGACAGGGTTAATTAGTAAACTTATAGTAAAGGATCCTCTAGGAAAGAGTGATCATAATATGATAGAATTTCACATTGAGTTTGGAAGTGATGTTCTTAACTCCGGCACTAGAGTCTTAAACTTAAACAAAGCCAATTACATAGGTATGAGGGGCAAGTTAGCTAAGGTAGATTGGGAAATTAGATTAAAAGATATGACAGTAGATAAGCAGTGGCAATCATTTAAAGAAATATCCCAAAATTCTCAACGAATACACATTCCATTGCGAAGTAAAAACTCCATGGGAAAAGTGATGCATCCGTGGCTAACTAAAGAAGTTAAGGATAGTATTAGATTAAAAGAAGAGGCTTATAAAGTTGCAAAGAATAGTAGTACGCCTGAGGATTGGGAGAGCTTTAGAAACCAGCAAAGGATGACCAAAAAATTAATAAAAAGGAGGAAATAGAACATGAGAGCAAATTAGCAAGAAATATAAAAACAGATTGTAAGAGCTTCTACAAGTATGTAAAAAAGAAAAGAGTAGCAAAAGTAAGCGTTGGTCCCTTAGAGGCTGAGACAGGAGATATTATATTGGGGAACAAGGAAATGGTAGAGGCATTAAACAAATATTTTGTATGTGTCTTCAGAGTAGAAGATACAAAAAGTATACCAAAAATAGTGGGGAATCAAGGGGCTAATGAGAGCGAGGAACTTAAAGTAATTAATATCAGTAGAGAAAAAGTACTTGAGAAACTAATGGGACGAAAAGCCGACAATTCCCCTGGACCTAACGGCCTACATCCTCGGGTTCTAAAAGAGGTGGCTGCAGAGATAGTGGATGCATTGGTTGTGATCTTCTAAAATTCCCTAGGTTCAGGAAAAGTCCCAATGGATTGAAGGTAGCAAATGTAACCCCACTATTCAAGGAAGGAGGGAGAGAGAAAACCGGGAACTACAGGCCAGTTAGCCTGACCGCAATCCTCGGGAAAATGCTGGAATCCATAATTAAGGAAGTGGTAACAGGGTACTTAGAAAATCATAATATGATTAGGCAAAGTCAACATGGTTTTATGAAAGGTAAATCGTGTTTGACAAATTTATTCGAGTTTTTTGAGGATGTAACTAGCAGGGTAGATAAAGGGGAACCAGTGGATGTAGTATATTTGGATTTCCAAAAGGCATTCAATAAGGTACCACATAAAAGGTTGTTAAGCAAGATAAGGGCACATGGAATTGGGGGTAAGGTATTAACATGGATAAAGGATTGGTTAACAGACAGAAAACAGAGAGTAGGGATAAATGGGTCATTTTCAGATTGGCAGGCTGTAACTAGTGGGGTGCCGCAAGGATCAGTGCTTGGGCCTCAGCTATTTACAATCTATATTAATGAATTAGATGAAGGGACCGAGTGCAATGTATCCAAGTTTGTTGATGATACAAAGTTAGATGGAAAAGTAAGATGTGAGGAGGACGCAAAGAGCCTGCAAAGGGAGATAGACAGGTTAAGTGAGTGGGCAATAAGGTGGCAGATGGAGTATATCAGGAGCCATCATCTTATTGAATGGCGGAGCAGGCTCGAGTGACTGTATGGCCTACTCCTGCTCCTAATTCTTATGCTCTTATGTTCTTATGAAATAAACATCGAGAGAGATGTAAAACGGGCTGTCGACTCGCTATCACCCGTTTTACACTATCGCACAAAGTCAAGATCTATTCCAATGTTCCTTTAATGTATTTCAGCCACGTAGATTTTCAGATAATGTGAAAATATAAGGATATTGCAGCAAACTGCAGTTTAAATGGTAGTTTGTTGTTTCCATTGCAGCATACTCTACTTCAGTTCAGCTGATCTTATAGTTTTCTCCAGATTGTAATTGTTTGCAATGCAGGATTCCCTGAATTCTATTAAATGTACCCTGGAGTTATAATTATTTATCTGACACTCATATGTTTGTACTTGTGACTAAATACTGGAAAAATCCTGCCAGGCTGTTTATAGCCAAGTGCAGTCAGGCTGCTATGAACAGCCTAGGAGGGAGTTGCTGGAGGTCTTGAGCCTTTAATTACTATGGATTTGAACTGGCACTTACACAATAAATCCCTGAAGTGCTGGTCTTTCTCTTCTTTTGTGGACCTTTGGAGTTGAAGCTGCAATGTCACAATATGCTGGGCACAATACGGAGAGTTAACGGCTTTTCTTTGAATGTGATTGCAGCAGCACTAGATTACCTACCACTGATAAATGCAGACCGTGGAAGAGAACTCACATTATCAGACTAAACATGGTCAAGACAGCAACTCATGCCTTATTTTCTTTAACATGTCTTCGTGACTTAAAGTACTAAATTATGATTTAGTACTGATGCTTCCAGAAAAGGAAAGCCTGGTCCCTGGTTCTGTGTTGAATTATCAGATCTCAGCCAGAGCTGTATCAGGGACATTATAATTGGCTTCATTCTGTGGTGGAATAAGTATTACTAATACATGCATATGTAGCAAGAGGAGGAAGCACTGTAGAAGGTCAGCTAGATACACTAGCTGCATCTTGATGATCAAAATAATAGAACGTTACTTTTTTCACCCAAGTTGAACTCCAATATATTCGGTCACATCGCAGAGGACAGGCAGTGGTCGGGGGGAATTCGATGATGTGGGGGGTGGGGGGAGCTATGCATCACTCAACAGTTCCTAATGGATACGTCACATTTTCACTGCGTTTCTGATAAATTGGAAATTGATGCACATCCCTATCTCAAACGTTAAAATTTAGAAGACTCAGAGAACAGGTTGATTTTTGAAACTGGTCGAGGAGCAGACAGTCAATGCAAACTGTGACTCCATATGACGTTTAAAGGGGTTTGTCTGAGATGAGACTGTGCCTTGTTTATCAATAGAGATCAAAAATACAGTGTCAGTGGAGGCGGGAGTGAGGAACTAACAGTAATCCAGTGTCAGTGGAGGAGGGAGTGAGGAACTAACAGTAATCCAGTGTCAGTGGACGGGAGGGAGTGAGGAACTAACAGTAATCCAGTGTCAGTGGAGTGGAGGGAGTGAGGAACTAACAGTAATCCAGTGTCAGTGGAGTGGAGGGAGTGAGGAACTAACAGTAATCCAGTGTCAGTGGAGTGGAGGGAGTGAGGAACTAACAGTAATCCAGTGTCAGTGGAGGGGAGGGAGTGAGGAACTAACAGTAATCCAGTGTCAGTGGAGAGGGGGGAGTGAGGAACTAACAGTAATCCAGTGTCAGTGGAGTGGAGGGAGTGAGGAACTAACAGTAATCCAGTGTCAGTGGAGGAGGGAGTGAGGAACTAACAGTAATCCAGTGTCAGTGGAGGGGAGGGAGTGAGGAACTAACAGTAATCCAGTGTCAGTGGAGGAGGGAGTGAGGAACTAACAGTAATCCAGTGTCAGTGGAGGAGGGAGTGAGGAACTAACAGTAATCCAGTGTCAGTGGAGGGGAGGGAGTGAGGAACTAACAGTAATCCAGTGTCAGTGGAGGGGAGGGAGTGAGGAACTAACAGTAATCCAGTGTCAGTGGAGTGGGGGGAGTGAGGAACTAACAGTAATCCAGTGTCAGTGGAGTGGGGGAAGTGAGGAACTAACAGTAATCCAGTGTCAGTGGAGGGGAGGGAGTGAGGAACTAACAGTAATCCAGTGTCAGTGGAGGGAGTGAGGAACTAACAGTAATCCAGTGTCAGTGGAGGGGAGGGAGTGAGGAACTAACAGTAATCCAGTGTCAGTGGAGGGAGTGAGGAACTAACAGTAATCCAGTGTCAGTGGAGGAGGGAGTGAGGAACTAACAGTAATCCAGTGTCAGTGGAGGGGAGGGAGTGAGGAACTAACAGTAATCCAGTGTCAGTGGAGGGAGTGAGGAACTAACAGTAATCCAGTGTCAGTGGAGGAGGGAGTGAGGAACTAACAGTAATCCAGTGTCAGTGGAGGGAGTGAGGAACTAACAGTAATCCAGTGTCAGTGGAGGAGGGAGTGAGGAACTAACAGTAATCCAGTGTCAGTGGACGGGATGGAGTGAGGAACTAACAGTAATCCAGTGTCAGTGGAGGAGGGAGTGAGGAACTAACAGTAATCCAGTGTCAGTGGAGGGGAGGGAGTGAGGAACTAACAGTAATCCAGTGTCAGTGGAGGAGGGAGTGAGGAACTAACAGTAATCCAATGTCAGTGGAGTGGGGGGAGTGAGGAACTAACAGTAATCCAGTGTCAGTGGAGGGGAGGGAGTGAGGAACTAACAGTAATCCAGTGTCAGTGGAGGAGGGAGTGAGGAACTAACAGTAATCCAGTGTCAGTGGAGGAGGGAGTGAGGAACTAACAGTAATCCAGTGTCAGTGGAGGGGAGGGAGTGATGAACTAACAGTAATCCAGTGTAAGTGGAGGAGGCAGCAGACCTGGGTGGAGCGGCTGCGGCGAGGCGGCGGCCATAAAAGAGGCGGCGACCAGGTAGGCCCACAGAGGCGGCGGACCTGGGTGGAGCGGCTGCGGCAAGGCGGCGGCCATAAAAGAGGCAGCGGCGACCAGGTAGGCTTACCAATCTGAGCCCCGAGAGCGGGAGAGAGAGAAGTAGAAAATAATCAAAGTGTGACGTCACCAGAAAGCAGGTAAGTGATTGGTTGGTGAGTATTTCTCTTTTTCTCCTTTTTTCCATACTTAAATTCTGTGGTTTATAGTTTCTAGAGTCTCTGTGGTGTAGCGGGGACTGCTGTTAAGCAAGGGCCCTTGAGTGTATCATTTAATTGAAGGGAAATTGGTGGGATTCAATTAGTTTAATTTTAATTAATTAATTAAAGGGTAAGTCATGGCAGCAGTGCTCGGCGCCGTGATATGCTCCTCCTGCAATATGTGGGAAATCAGGGACACTTCCTGTGTCCCTGACGACCATGTGTGTGGGAAATGTATCCAGCTGCAGCTACTGACGGACCGCATTGTGGCGCTGGAGCTGCGGATGGATGCATATTGGAGCATTCGCGACGCTGAGAACGTCGTGAATAACACGTTTAGCGAGTTGGTCACACCGCAGATAAAGGGTGTACAGGTAGTGCAGGGGTCCCCTGTGGCCATCCCCCTCTCAAACAGATATACCACTTTGGATGCTGTTGGGGGGGATGACTTATCAGGGGAAGGTGGCAGCAGCCAACTTCCTGGCACCATGGGTGGCTCTGCTGCACAGGCTGGGAGGAAAAAGTGTGGAAGAGCTATAGTGATAGGGGATTCAATTGTAAAGGGAATAGATAGGCGTTTCTGCGGCCGCAATCGAGACTCCAGGATGGTGTGTTGTCTCGCTGGTGCAAGGGTCAAGGACGTCTTGGAGCGGCTACAGAACACTTTGGAGCGGGAGGGCGAACAGCCAGTTGTCGTGGTGCACATAGGCATCAATGATATAGGTAAAAAACGGGATGAGGTCCTAAAAACAGAATATAGGGAGTTAGGAGGTAAATTAAAAAAGAGGACCTCAAAGGTAGTAATCTCAGGATTGCTACCAGTGCCACGTGCTAGTCAGAGTAGAAATAGGAGGATATTTCAAATGAATACGTGGCTAGAGGAATGGTGCAAGGGGGAGGGATTCAAATTCCTTGGACATTGGAACCGGTTCTGGGGGAGGTGGGACCAGTACAAACGGGACGGTCTGCACCTGGGCAGGGCCGGGACCGATGTCCTAGGGGGAGTGTTTGCTAGTGCTGTTGGGGAGGGTTTAAACTAAAGTGGCAGGGGGTTGGGAACCTGAGCAGAGAGACAGAGGAAAGGGAGATAAGGATAAAAGCTAAAGACAGGAAGGGGAAAAACAAAAGTAGAAGGCAAAGAACTCAACGGTTTGAATCAAACATGGTCACAGTAAATAATAATTCATATAGGTCTGAAAGCGTTAAAAAAACAAGCCTGAAGGCTTTGTGTCTTAATGCAAGGAGCATTCGGAACAAGGTGGATGAATTAGCTGCGCAAATAGAGGTAAATTAATACGATTTGATTGGGATTACAGAAACATGGCTCCAGGGTGGCCAAGGGTGGGAACTCAACATCCAGGGTTATTCAATATTTAGGAAAGATAGGCAAAAAAGAAAGGGAGGTGGGGTAGCATTGCTGGTTAAAGAGGGGATTAACACAATTGAAAGGAAGGATATTAGCTCTGATGATGCGGAATCTGTATGGGTAGAACTGAGAAATAACAAGGGGCAGAAAACGTTAGTGGGAGTGGTATATAGACCTCCAAACAGTAATACGGAGGTTGGGGATGGCATTAAAAGGGAAATTAGAAAAGCATGCAGTAAGGGCACAGCAGTCATCATGGGTGACTTTAATTTACATATAGATTGGGCTAACCAAATTAGTAAAAATACTGTGGAGGAGGAATTCCTAGAATGTTTACGAGATGGTTTTCTGGAACAATATGTCGAGGAACCAACCAGAGATCAGGCCATCTTAGACTGGGTATTATGCAACGAGAAAGGATTAATTAGCAATCTTGTTGTACGAGGCCCCTTGGGTCAGAGTGATCATAATATGATAGAATTCTTCATTAGGATGGAGAGTGAAGTCGTTGAATCAGAGACTAGGGTCCTGAATTTAAATAAAGGAAACTACGATGGTATGAGGCGCGAATTGGGTAGGATTGATTGGGGAATGTCACTCAAGGGGTTGACGGTGGATAGGCAATGGCAAACATTCAAAGACTGCATGGATGAACTACAGAATTTGTACATCCCAGTGTGGCATAAGAATAAAACAAAAAGAGTGACTCAACCGTGGCTAACAAGGGAAATTAGGGATAGCATAAGATCCAAGGAGAGGGCATATAAATTGGCCAGAAAAAGCGGTAGCCCTGAGGATTGGGAGCAGTTTAGGATTCAACAAAGGAGGACAAAGGGATTAATTAAGAAGGGGAAAATAGAAAATGAAAGTAAGCTTGCTGGGAACATAAAAACTGACTGTAAGAGCTTTTATAGATATGTGAAGCGAAAAAGATTAGTGAAATCAAGTGTAGGTCCCTTGAAGTCAGAAGCGGGGGAAGTTATAATGGGGAACAAAGAAATGGCAGCCCAAATAAATGCATATTTTGGTTCTGTCTTCACAAAGGAGGACACAAATAAGCTCCCAGAGATGTTGGAGAACATACGGTCTGATGAAAGGGAGGAACTGAAAGAAATCAGTATTTGTAGGGAAATGGTGTTAGGGAAATTGATGGGATTGAAGGCCGATAAATCCCCAGGGCCTGATAATCTACATCCTAGGGTACTTAAGGAAGTGGCCTGAGAAATAGTAGATGCATTGCTGATCATCTTCCAACATTCGATGGAATCTGGAACTGTACCCATGGATTGGAGGGTAGCTAATGTTACCCCACTATTCAAAAAGGGTGGTAGAGAGAAAGCGGGGAATTACAGACCGGTAAGCCTGACATTGGTAGTGGGGAAAATGCTAGAGTCCATTATAAAGGATGTAATAGCTGAGCATTTGAAAAACAGTGACAGGATCGGACAAAGTCAACATGGATTTACAAAAGGTAAATCGTGCTTGACTAATCCACTGGAATTTTTTGAGGATGTAACTGGGAAAATAGATAAGGGAGAACCAGTAGATGTGGTGTATTTGGACTTTGAAAAGGCTTTCGATAAGGTCCCGCATAAGAGATTAGCGGGTAAAGTTAAGGCACATGGGATTGGGGGCAAGGTATTGACTTGGATAGAGAACTGGTTGGCGGACAGAAAGCAGAGAGTAGGAATTAATGGGTCTTTTTCCGAGTGGCAAGCAGTGACTAGTGGGGTACCGCAGGGATCAGTCCTTGGACCCCAGCTATTCACAATATACATTAATGATCTAGATAAGGGAATTAAATGTAATATCTCCAAGTTTGCAGATGACACAAAGCTGGGTGGGAGTGTGTGCTGCGAGGAGGATACCGAGAAACTCCAGGATGATCTGGACAGGTTGGGTGAGTGGGCAGAAGCGTGGCAGATGCAATATAACGTGGATAAGTGCGAGGTTATCCACTTTGGTGTAAAAAACAGAAAGGCAGACTATTATCTGAATGGCAATAGATTGGGAGAAGGGGAAGTGCAACGAGACCTGGGTGTCCTTGTGCACCAGTCGCTGAAAGTAAGCATGCAGGGCAGCAGGCGGTGAAGAAGGAAAATGGTATGTTGGCCTTCATAGCGAAAGGGTTTGAGTATAGGAACAGGGATGTCCTGCTGCAGTTGTACAGGGCCTTGGTGAGACCACACCTTGAGTACTGTGTGCAGTTTTGGTCGCCTTATCTGAGGAAGGATGTTCTTGCCATGGAAGGAGTTCAGCGAAGATTCACAAGGCTGATACCTGGGATGGCAGGAATGACATATGAGGAGAGATTGGGTCGATTGGGCTTATACTCACTGGAGTATAGAAGAATGAGAGGGGATCTCATCGAAACATATAAAATTCTGACAGGTCTGGACAAACTAGATGCAGGAAGAATGTTCCCGATGGTCGGAGAGTCCAGAACCAGGGGTCATAATCTACGGATAATGGGTAAACCATTTAGGACAGAAATGAGGAAGAATTTCTTCACCCAGAGAGTGGTGAACCTGTGGAATTCTCTACCACAGAAGATAGTTGAGGCGAAGTCATTAAATATTTTCAAGGATGAGTTAGATATATTTCTTGAAGCTAAAGGTATCAAGGGATATGGGGAGAAGGCAGGTACAGGTTACTGAGTTTAGATGATCAGCCATGATCTCATCGAATGGCGGAGCAGGCTCGAGGGGCCGAATGGCCTACTCATGCTCCTATCTTCTATGTTTCTATATGTTTCTATGTAACTAACAGTAATCCAGTGTCAGTGGAGGGAGTGAGGAACTAACAGTAATCCAGTGTCAGTGGAGGGGAGGGAGTGAGGAACTAACAGTAATCCAGTGTCAGTGGAGGAGGGAGTGAGGAACTAACAGTAATCCAGTGTCAGTGGAGGGGAGGGAGTGAGGAACAACAGTAATCCAGTGTCAGTGGAGGGGAGGGAGTGAGGAACTAACAGTAATCCAGTGTCAGTGGAGGAGGGAGTGAGGAACTAACAGTAATCCAGTGTCAGTGGAGGAGGGAGTGAGGAACTAACAGTAATCCAGTGTCAGTGGAGGGGAGGGAGTGAGGAACTAACAGTAATCCAGTGTCAGTGGAGGGGAGGGAGTGAGGAACTAACAGTAATCCAGTGTCAGTGGAGTGGAGGGAGTGAGGAACTAACAGTAATCCAGTGTCAGTGGAGGGGAGGGAGTGAGGAACTAACAGTAATCCAGTGTCAGTGGAGTGGGGGGAGTGAGGAACTAACAGTAATCCAGTGTCAGTGGAGTGGGGGAGTGAGGAACTAACAGTAATCCAGTGTCAGTGGAGTGGTTGGGACACAGCGATATTCAGAAATATTTTTTATCTTATTTAATTGTTTTTGATGCACTGGGGAACTTTGTGCTGCAATAGATAGTAGGCTGGGCTGTAATTCTGGTGGCACAGGAGCTGAAATTTCAGAGCAGGCTGTTTTTGATATTCCTTGCATCAAACACTCCGGAAAACTCTCCATTGAGGTAATAGCTCACCTTAAACATCGCTGTGCAATTCAACAATAATTTCCCATCTGTGACATGAGATAAAAGGTGTTTTAGAAAAGTATTTCTTATTGTCAGATCAGACAAATAAATCCAGACCTATTCAACATATTGAATTGAATCCTCCTGTTAATTCAAGAAAAGGACTTGATTTTTTTGTATTCTCGCATGAGGATATGGAAAATGATTCTTCTGTATTTAACTGTCTTTGATGTAGCATGCTCATTATATTTTTTCCAGTAACCACAGACACTCTGCCCACTGTGAAATGAGTCATCCTGATACAACTCCGGTAATGCTTAATACAGAAGTTGAGTAAGAAGATTGGGAGTGATTAGAGATGGATATTGGCATGTGATTTATACAATACCTGAATCTTTGGGGGTAATTTTGACTTTGGGCGATAGTGTAAAATAGTGATATCAGATCTGCCGCCCATTATACATCTCTCTCGATTTTCATTCCCACTGAAGTCAAGGTCAAAATTACCCCTAATCTCTCGACATACTTCCATCCTGTCTATAACATATCCTATGTATTCTGTAACAGGTGAACCCAAGACAAACGCAAATCACACCAGACCCACAAACATCCAGGCTACTAGTTCTCCTGAGTTCAGCAAGAGTGTGTACACAAGAGTTTGCAATCTTACATCCTCCCTGCTGATTATCTCTGTTTTATGTTACCACATTTCCCATCAAGCAGAGCAACAGAGAAAAGGCTATCTCTAATGAATTATAGGATAACTTTCTTTTACACATGCTTCAAAATCCCACTTGCCGATGGTGCAAGTCGGTAGTGTGGAAGGTGAACCATCAACCATCTACACACAAACAATGTGAAAACGAGGCTGCTGCTTTTAAGAAGTAGTTAAAATTCTTTTTAATTCCTTCGTCTTACCAATACTTATTCAACTGATGCTGGATTATGCAAACCAATAAATCTTCAATGTAAAGTACTAATCCATCCATATAAGTGTAATAAAACTTTAATCTGATTATTTTATCTTTTAATAGAAAAATAACAGTGCAAGGAAGCAACAGCCCTTGTTTATAGGGCAGAGAAGCAGCAA
This sequence comes from Squalus acanthias, assembly GCA_030390025.1. Classification (NCBI taxonomy): domain Eukaryota; kingdom Metazoa; phylum Chordata; class Chondrichthyes; order Squaliformes; family Squalidae; genus Squalus; species Squalus acanthias. The sequence continues at coordinate 20,631,202 of CM059433.1, read as the reverse complement.
ATGGTAAACACATACTGGGGGTAATTTTGACTTTGGCAATAGTGTAAAAGTGGCCACATTGAATCAGCTGCCCATTATACATCTCTCCTGTTTTTCATTTTAATTAACTTCAATGTTGATAAAAATCAGGAGGGATGTATATTGGGCGGTTGAATCGATATTGCCCATTATACACTGTCGCCCAAAGTCAAAATTTGCCCTTCAGTGAAGATTAGTGCAGCCCAATTTTGGCCTGCGGGAGTGAGGTGTGGCTCATTAGAATGATGGTAACAGCCATAAAGACCAAGTCCAGAGCAAGAAAAAGCCATTCAACCCATCAGTCCCTCACCACCCAGAGTCCAGCAATGTTAATTCAATCACTGGCTCCCAGGGTTGGACAGCACAGGTGAAGAAAGAAGACGTCGCCCATTGGAGAACACTGAGGCAGTTCAGCTTCACTGCCACCACCAGTTCAGAGAGGCCCGGAGAGAAAAGAAAAAAGAGAAAGGAAGGAGAAACAACAGCGAAGGAGAGAGATAGAGAGAGAAGAAAGTAACCAAAATGATGGAAAGGAGAGTGGAATAATCCCAATCCCATGTGATGTGGTGTCAGCCCTATTTTCGTTTTGAGGAAGAGTCCATATCCAAAATGACTTGTCTGTTCTCTCCACTGATGCTGCCTGACCCACTAAGTGTTTCCAGTGTTTTCGGTTTCCATTTCACATTGCCAGCATCTGCAGTATTTTGCTTTTTGTTCACTATGTTTTTACTGCCTGCTTGCTTTGTTACAAAGTTGGGCACGACAGAGTTCCACAGCTGGGTACCCAAACACACGCAGGGAGCACTACTCACTAGCTTCTGGCTGCTAGTGCGCTTCTTGCAGTTAACAGAAGGTGTGACTCAAACGTTATAATGATAACTGAAGAAAACACGAGCAGCCACATCAGTGATAACAGGACAGGCCGACTGTCTACTGCAATTTATGAGACGGGTACAGTTTGCTGATTTAACTGAATGTTTCTGGGTGAGATGTGCGGCTGACAAGCAATGGAAAATTTCGCCCTTAAGGTTTTGTCCTGGGTTTTGTCAGCTGTGCGTGCACCACACAAGGCCTAATAAACAGGGTAGAAAAAGCTGTTCCAAATCTATGGCATCTTTCAATTATTTTGGGCTGCTAATATCAGTTTGTGTATAACACTAACTGGGCAGTAAAGTTAACGGGACAAATGTTGAAAACTCTTTTTTTTTAAACCAGCTTTTGGACCCCCTCTCCTGAAGGTAGCACCTCCCGTTGGTACCATGCCAAAGGGCCATTCTTACCGTGTAAGCCAGAATGCCCAATGTTAGTCTATTTTACCACGGGGCCATCACACCCAATCCTGTGCTCACCTGACATGACATACACATGTGCTTTCCATCAGGGGCCACTGGTCACAATCAGGAGCTCTGACTGATCTGCCCCTTCCTAGCCCAGAGATGCTGTGGAACATTGTAGCGTCCCTGGTGCAGCCCCCAACCCGACTGAGATTTGTTAACTCAGCACAGACTGGGAATTAACATTGTGGATCTTCTGTAGGAATTCAGTACAAAACCAATGGCATTCTGTGTCACTGACCACATACTGGGGTAGATTTTCCCTCCCGATAGTGCCAAAGGGAAGCCTCCTCAACATAGTCCAGGCCTCCTCAACATAGGGCCAGAGGGCTGCGGATGGAAAAAGAGCACCCCGGGCACCCTGCTGGCTCAGGGCTCCTGTAATATCATGTGGTCCAGCCAGCCTCCGAGCCTGGAAAAAGGTAGGCCGGGAGCGTTCCATTCTCAAGGGGTAGGGGGCACCTGGTGCGGCAGCAGCCGAGGTTACTCTTGTGCACGCTCCATCCTAAAATGGCATTGGGGTTTGATTGATGTCATAGGACCCCAATTTAAACACCTAAATTAGCCGAACGGTTGCTCAGGCGGCCGCTCGGGCCACCTATTCCGAGGACCCCGGCAAAATGCCGACGGTGGGAATGGGGTGGTTAGTTCCTCCAAATGATCATTGGGGAGCTACCGTCCCATTTCCACCTGGCGGTATGCATCAAAATCTGCCCCTTTGATTTGTATAATAGACCAGGTACTCCTGAACTGTACAGACTAATGCACAGTAACAAGTGGCTTTTCAGCCATGAAGCACCTGAAACACTGAAGTAAGGTTTTCCCCAATGAAGCAGCACCTCATTCACCATAGAGGCTGATTACATCAGCTCAACTTACCACTCTATTGACTGTGGACAATGAGCGATAAGAAGCTGATGGCAACAACAATTAACTTATTAAATCTGCTTCCACAGTTCGTGCCCCTTTCCTGACATCTGGCAAGAAGGGGTAAGAATGCATTGTCATACTTCAAGCTCCTTTCAACAGAAGCTACATGTATTTTGAAAGCAGTGATGTACGCATACTGTGCACAGAGACGTTTATTTAAAGTTAATTCCCCATGCAGTGCGATCTGTATTTACAACCACCTCTTAAAGTGGTCATTTATCTATCACGGCCACTTTTTTGTAATCCTGATTATCAGTCACTGCCACATAACTTAGCCCAATGTGTTCCACTGGCTGGTCCATGTTCCATGATAATCCATCTGCTTACTATGGTTGGGGTTTGGAGAAGGAAACTAAGTCAGGGCCAGAATGCTGGAGCCAAGTTTGACCTGAGTTCCCAAATACTTCTGCCGAATCACCGAAGTTTGGGGAGAGTGGGATTCTTCCTTAAATTCTCAGCAGCACTGAGTGAACATTTTCAAATTTTCTGCACCATCGGTGAGTTATCATGTAAGACACGAGTAGGGCAGAAAATGTAAACCTGTTTGTTTATTTTAATGCCGCAAAACTGTGTCACTGAGTCCTGGTATGCCTAGATTGAAAAACAGCTGTATTTTGACTCGAAAGATTTCATCAATATTCTTATGTGACAGATCACAAGCCTTTCGAAGTCACAGTGAAGAAACCATGTCACAGTGCTCTAAGAGACGAAGCAGCACTGAAATATATATGAGGTACTGCCAGTCCCTCCAACAGAACAGGGACTCACCTGAAGAACGGCAAATATAAACGGCTGCTGCAAGCCTCCTTTTTGATCTGGCTGTAGACAAGCTTAACCCGCAGTCGATCCATGCAGTCTAACAATGCTTTTAAATACTGTTAGTGGCAGCAACTATACCAAGCAGGTTCATGCCACTATATACGTTATATATACAGTCAAGCACTTGTAGGATCTGCAAAACTGTCAACTTAAAGAAACACATCAAGTTCTGGCAGTGCTCTGAAGTCTCTCAGAACCTGCAGAATTAACTTGATGAACCCCAAGAATAATAAAACAATACCAAAATAATTTTTAGATATGTCAGACAGCAATTAGTCATGATCCAATATAAAAGTATATATTATATTAAAAATATACTTACCACTGTTACTGAGGTCAGATTACAGCCAAAAGGAAAAGTCCAGTCTTTGCTCAGCCTAGATCAACTCAGCAAAGCATATCCAGCTATCTTTCAAGAAGCGAGATGGCTAGAGGGAAAATGTCACTTGATCTGAATCCTGTAGTAAAACCCATAATTTATCTGCCCAGGAAAGTGCCTGTTGCATAATCTCAACTCAAGCAGGAACTTGAAAGATTGACTAAAGAAGACAATAGCATCACTAACTAAGATGACACCTTCAGCATCAAACCTGGTTATTGTTAACAAGCCTTGGAAGATAAGACTCTGTAGTAATTTAAGAGATTTGAACAGAGCTCTAAATAAGAAGTCACTATCAAAAGCCTACCACTGATGAAATCATAGAAGAATCATAGAATCATAGAATGGTTACAGCATGGAAGGCGGCCATTCGGCCCATCGAGCCTGTGCAGACACTTAGCTAGTCCCACTCCCCCGCCCTTTCCCCGTAGCTCTGCAAATTTTTTCCTTCAGATATTTATCCAACTCCCCTTTGAAAGATAAGATTGAGTCTGCCTCCACCACCCTTTCAGGCAGTGCATTCCAGATCTTAACCACTCGCTGCGTAAAAAAGTTTTTTCTTACGTCGCCTTTGGTTCTTTTGCCAATCACCTTAAATCTGTGTCCTCTGGTTCTCGATCCTTCTGCCAATGGGAACACTTTCTCTCTATCTACTCTGTCTAGACCCCTCATGAACACCTCTATCAAATTTGCTCTCAATCTTCTCTGCTCCAAGGAGAACAACCCCAGCTTCTCCAGTCTATCAACGTAACTGAAGTCCCTCATTCCTGGAATCGTTCTCGTAAATCTTTTCTGCACCTTCTCCAAGGCCTTCACATCCTTTCTAAAGTGTGGTGCCCAGAAGACACAATACTCCCATTGAAGTCGAACCAGTGTTTTATACAGGTTCATCATAATTTCCACACTTTTATACTCTATACCTCTGTTTATGAAGCCCAGGATCCTATAAGCCTTTTTAACTACTTTCTCAACCAGCCCTGCCACCTTCAACGATATGTGCACACATACCCCCAGGTCTCTCTGTTCATGCACCCCCTTTAGGATTTTACCATTTAGTTTATATGTCCTCTCCTCATTCTTTCTACCAAAATGTATCATTTCACACTTTTCTGCGTTAAATTTCATCAACCCTCTCTGTTACCTCATCAAAAAACTCGATCAAGTTGGTTAAACACGATTTGCCTTTAACAAATCCGTGCTGGCTTTCCTTAATTAATCCACACCTATCCAAGTGACTGTTAATTTTGTCCTTGATTACTGTTTCTAAAAGCTTCCCCACTACTGAGGTTAAACTGACTGGCTGTAGTTGCTGGGTTTATCTTTACACCCTTTTTTGAACAATGGTGTAACATTTGCAATTCTCCAGTCCTCTGGCACCACCCCCGTATCTATGGAGGATTGGAATATTATGGCCAGTACCGCCACGATTTCCCTCAGCATCCTAGGATGCATCCCATCCGCTCCTGGTGATTTATCTACTTTAAGTACAGCCTTTCTAATACCTCTTTATCAATTTTTATCCTATAAAGTGTCTCCACTACCTCCTCCTTCACTATGTCTATGGCATCATCCTCTTCCTTGGTGAAGACAGATGCAAAGTACTCATTTAGTACCTCAGCCATACCCTCTGCCTCCATGCATAGGTCTAATTTTTGGTCCCTAATCGGCCCCATCACTCCTCTTACTACCCTTTTACTATTTATATGCCTATAGAAGACTTTTGGATTACCTTTTATGTTGGCTGCCATTTTATTCTCATTTTCCCCCTCTTATTTTCTTTTTCACTTCTCCTCTGACCTTTCTATATATAGCCTGATTCTCAGATGTATTTGCAACCTGACATCTGTCATACACGCTCTTTTTCTGCTTCATCATATTCTCTATCTGTTTCATCATCCAGGGAGCCCTGAATTTAGTTGCCCTGCCTTTCCCCCTAGTAGGAATGTACCTCAGCTGTACCTGAACTATTTCCTCTTTAAAGGCAGCCCATTGTTCCATTACAGTTTTGCCTGCCAATCTTTGATTCCAGTTTACCTGGGCTGATCCGTTCTCACCCAACTGAAATTGGCTTTCCCCCAGTTAAACATTTTTACTCTAGCTTGCTCCTTGTCCTTTTCCATAGCTAATCTAAACCTTATGATACTATGATTAATGTTCCCTAAATGTTCACCTACTGACACTTGCTCCACTTGACCTACCTCATTCCCCAGAACCAGATCCAGCAATGCCTCCTCCCTCGTCGGGCCAGAAACATACTGATCAAGAAAGTTCTCCTGAACACACTTCAGAAGTTCTTCCCCTTCTCTGCCCTTAACACTATTATGATCCCAGTCTATATTAGGATAGTTGAAGTCCCCCATTATTACTACTCCACAGTTCTTGCACCTCTCTGTAATTTCTCTGAAAATTTGCTCCTCCATATCTTATCCACTATTTGGTGGTCTATGGAATACACCTAGTAGTGTAATGGCACCTCTATTCTTAACTCTAGCCATATAGATTCTGTCCCTTGACCCCTCCAGGACATCCTCCCTCTCCAGCATTGTAACATTCTCCTTAACCAATACTGCCACATCACCTCCTATCTTTCCTTCTCTATCTTTCCTGAACACCTTATAACCAGGGATAATTAATACCCAATCCTGCCCTTTTTTGAGCCAGGTCTCATTTATTGCCACAACATCATATTCCCATGTGGCTATTTGTGCCTGCAGCTCACTTACCTTCATATCAGCTGTGGCTCAGTTGGTAGCACACTTGCCTCTGAGTCAGAAGGTCATGAAAGGTGCTATATAAATGCAAGTCTTTCTTTTACTGTGCTTCGTGCGTTCACATACATACACTGTAAACCCATTTTAGACCATCCTGTATTTTCTCTTTGTTTGACCCCACCTAAAACCTTATTATTTCTTACTTTAGTGCTCTCTGCCTCTCCCAATTATTTGAGCACTTTATTTCCCCTTTCTAATGTTACATCCTGGTGCCCATCCCCCTGCCAAATTAGTTGAAACCCTCCCCAACAGCACTAGACAACCTCACCGTGAGGATGTTGGTTCTGGCCCTGTTGAGGTGCAACCAGTCCGGCCTGTACAGGTTCCACTTCCCCCAGAACTGGTCCCAATGTCCCAGGAATCTGAAGCCCTACCTCCTGCACCATCTCTCCAGCCATGCATTCATCTGCTCTATCCTCCTATTTCTATACTCGCTCGCGCGTGGCACCGGGAATAATCCAGAGATTACTACCTTTGAGGTCCTGCTTTTTAATCTCTCTCCTAGCTCCCAAAAATCTGCCTGCAGGACCTCATCCCTCTTTCTACCCATGTCATTGGTACCAATATGGACCATGACCTCTGGCTGTTCACCCTCCCCCCTCAGAATGTTCTGCAGCCGCTCAGAGACATCCTTGACCCTGGCACCAGGGAGGCAACATACCATCCTGGAATCACGTCTGCAGCCGCAGAAACGCCTGTCTGCTCCCCTAACTATCGACTCCCCTACCACTATTGCTCTCCCACTCTGCTTCCTCCCCCCTTGTACAGCTGAGCCACCCATGGTGCCGTGGACTTGGCTCTGGCTGCACTTCCCAGAGGAACCAATGCCCTCACCAGTACTCAGAACCAAATACTGGTTGGAGAGCGAGATGCACTCAGGGGACTCCTGCACTACCTGCCTGGTCCTCCTCTTCTGTCCGACGGTTACCCATTTCCTCTCTGCCTGCGCACTCCTTAGCTGCAGGGTGACCACCTCCTGAAACGTGCTATCCACGAAGCTCTCAGCCTCACGGATGTACCACAGTGACATTAGCTGCTGCTCAAGCTCTGAAACCTGGAGCTTGAGCTCCTCAAGCTGACAACACTTCCTGCACACGTGGTTTACAGAGTTTAAACTGTGTAGAAATATTAAGTGTTTAGGATGCAAAAATGGACTTTGCATTGTAGTCCTAGATATAAAGGGCTGGATTTTGTCTTGGGGTCGGGTTGGGGTTGTGTCATTCGCATTTCGTGTTCCCCCCCGACTCCAGATTAATGTGGATGAATGATGCAATTTTCACTTAATTAGGCAATTGAATTCCAGCATGTGGGAACCCATGAACCAATTAATAGTTTCAGTCTGAAAGTCGCCTCTGATGATGTCATCATTGCTACTGCATTGCAGGTCAGTGGACCTGCAGCTGATAGTCAGCTATCCACTTGCGTGTTTCACATCAGGCGTACTTCACGTCGGAAAAGGGTTAAACTAGCTAAAACGTTTCAAAATGGCATTACAGAGCCAATTTAGGGCTTGTCAAGGGCTTTAATGGCCTCTCCCGCCTCTTGGAGGCGGGACGAAGTCGGGAACCCCGCGACTGATTTTGTCAAAATTGCTTGGAGGTGGGATGGGGTTGGGACTCCCGACCCCGCAAATTTAACCCCCCACACGCCTCCAAACCCGACTCCATGGGTCATTCAAAATCCAGCCCAAAGAGTGTCCATCTTACCACACAATACATTTAGCAGATACATAATGTGGCAGATGCCCTTAGGTACATCCAGTGCACCAGAAGAATTTCAACATAGGCAGAATCAAGCAATAGAAGGACTGCCAAGAGTGAAGACCATCCTAGATTATATACTGACGTAGGTAAAGGTGACACTGTTTAAAGCCACCAGTGACCATTATAGAAAGTTTAGCGTCCTCAGGAAAATATGGAACAAGCATAATTGCATATGGTGAGATAGTTCTTTCAATGAGGTAAGGGTGGATGGAGAGTGGAAAGCCTGCAGAATCTGTGCTGGAAATGGACTGAGAAACAGCTTGTGGCTGAGGAAAGTGATCTCTGTCAGGTGGGAGCTTTTACTCTACATTTGAAGCTGTCAAGTAATCAGCTGGAGCAATGGCCACTGAACTCCTGCCTCAGGTTCACAGAGGTGGTCCCCAAACAACGTGGTTCCCATGGCCATGAAGTTAAAGTGAAAAGGTAAGTTAAAAAAGCCTGTTAATGATCTATCAATAGATGCTAATGAGTTTAATTGGGTCACCCATTGCTGCCTGTTGGGTCTGCTCAGCGCTGACAGACCCGACGTGGGGAAAGGCGCGCTGTGGCGAGTTTCAAATAAAATCAAACTTCCCACCCGCTGACACCCCCCCCCGGAAAATTCTGGTCGTTGTCTTTCAGATGAGACTGTAAACCAAACCCTGTCTGCCCTTTCAGGTGGATGTAAAAGATCCTACGGCACTATTTTGAAGAGCAGGGGAGTTATAGCTGGTGTCCTGGCCAATATTTATCACTCAACCAATATCATGAAAACAAATTATTTGGTTATTTGGTCATTATCACATTGCAGTTTGTGGGACCTTGCTGTGCGCAAATTGGCTGCCGCGTTTCCTACATCGCAACAGTGACTACACATCATCGTACTTCATTTGCTATAAATCATTTGGGACGCCCTGAGCTTGTGAAATACACTATATAAATGCAAGTCTTTCTTTTACAAGGTTTGTACTGCGGTGGGCAGGTGTTGAGAAGAAATTATTGTCATATGAAGAAGAACAAGAGAATCACTGAAATATTGTAGTGATTTGTGACAACAGCTGCTTGGTCTGTTAAGAAACCAACTCACCTGAAAGATTTGATAACTTTGATACTTGTTGGTTTATTTTCAGTGAAAATTTATAAAATGTTTCGATAGAGATAAGTAGCTATATTAGGCAAAGAGATTTGACTAAATCACACAGAAGTTTTTAAATAAAAGTATTTAACTTAAACAGGTTTTTTTTTAAAAAGAGAAGGGATGATTGTTGCAAAGTGAATTGTTGAGTTGAAGTGGTTACCAGCTTGAATGTAGATTCCTACAATATCCATTATTAAACATTAAACCTGCTGTACACAAGAGACTTTCCTAAAACCAGACTTGCTTATAATACTCTGCAGTTATTCACTCCACATGGAGCGAAATTGGAGCCTGCTAAGAATTTGCTTGCATCAGGATTGATGTGTACATCGATCCTACCTGATTCTTCGTATAAGTCAGAACACAGTACTCCTGGCAATATATCTAATTTGAGAAAATGTTCACTGGAAACCCGTACAAATTAAATAAGGGAGAAGCACAGTGGCCAAATGGCTCTCTGCATGAGGTTTAAAAATGTAAACCTTGAGAGCTGCATTCCTACAGCAGAAGAAAATGCCAGTATGTATCATTTTTAAACAGGGGAATATATATAGTCAGAAATAATGAAAAGCTTTTGTGGAAAACCAAGTCTCACAGAAAGGTAAAGGGCTAAGTAGAAAATGATAACAGGCAAAGTCCATCACCATCCATTTCGATTGAAGCTAATTCAGTTAAATGTGTTAATGTGTTAGGTCGCTGACGTTTTGGTCGCCATTAAAAGCCTATGTGAGATAAGTGCAACTCTCCATTTTCATGGTGTTTCACTTGATGCAGTAGCCCAGCAACACTACATTGTGAGTGGCAAGAGCAAGCTGTTAAACCCACCATGTGTCGTAGTAATTTTAAAAGTAATCAGGGTAGTTTACTCTAAAACAGTGCAATATAAAATGGACTAAGTCTAAAGTGTGTCAAATACACTGAAAATGTAAATATATTTGTGGTCATTGTTTTTTTTGAATTTTTATCTCATGCCTTCATCTCCAAATACATGTTACACAATTTTCCTCCTCCCTCCCTCCACCCTTGTTAAGATCAAAACTCACTGCGCCATCTCCTACTCTTGATTATTCTTTCCCAAGACCTCAAGAGTATGGAACTACTTCCTTACCTCCCAGAGACTTTCCTCCTCTCACTAGCTACAGGGTTTTAAAACCTACACTTCATATTATCTGACAACAAATTATTGATGAATCTTTGCTTCACTCCCACTCTTTTCAACTAGGTTTGCATCAGCAGGGACTTAACCTTCACCTAGGTTTCTGCACTAAAAAGCTCAGGTAGCATTGCCTTTGCTCACTTGGGTTTTTACCCAATAGTACGAAAAAACAGAGGATAATAGTGTAGGTATATTCTCTGCAGCTGAAGCGTTGATCATTACTGTTATTTATGGAAATACAAAGGCTGTCAATCAAAAAGTCTGATAGAATGTGTTCTTTATCTCAAGGGGGCTGGAATACAAAGGGCAGGAAGTTACGCTTCAGTTGTATAGAGCCTTGGCCAGACTCCATCTGGAATACTGCGTTCAGTTTTGGGCACCGGACCTCAGGAAGGATATATTGGAAGAATGATACTGGGGCTAAAAGGGTTAAATTATGTGGACAGGTTGCAGTGTCGGCAGTGAAAGTGAAGCACAAGCTGCCGGCTCCACAAGGTATGTGCCTGTTTCAGCACTTCTTATGGACCAGGAGGAGCAGGCGTGCTCCCCCCAGGCTCCTCAAGGAAGCCTTCGACCTCTCCCAGCCTATCATTGCCTCCACCCCTTCCACAGTCCAGATTGCCAACCTCCCCCCTCTTCTGATTATCGATCTCCTTCCCCCCCCCCAGCCCCAATTATCGACCTCCTTCCCCGCAGCCCCGATTATCGACCTCCAGCCCCGATTATCGACCTCCTCTCCCCCGCAGCCCTGATTGCCGACCTCCTCTCCCCCGCAGCCCTGATTGCCAATCGCCTCCCCCCCCCCACCCCAGCGCTGATTGCCGATCGCCTCCCCCCAGCCCTGATTGCTGAACTCCCCCCACCTAAATTGCCAAACTCTCCCCAAACCCCCAGGCCCGATTGCCAAGGATCATCCCCAAGTGTCCCCGGCTGTGACCTCCAGCCGCTGGTGGTCCCTCCCACCCAGCGGCCAGCCTGTCCATTTGGCTGGCTGCCGGGCGGGAGACAGAGCTACAAGAAGTTAAGATCAGCAAGACCTCCGCTTCCCCTGCCTTGCCAGGTTCTTGGGCCTTTTGCGGCCTCACCTGCACCCTTCCCGCCTCCCCATAAATATTGAGGCCAATGTTTCGCCAACTCCAGTGCGCCATGAAATGGTAAACTTGGACCTTGACATGTAATTCCCCACTCAGTGAGTTCCTGAGTCCTGTCACCCTGTTGGGTCAGGTGCTTTTCCCACTGAGAAGGAAAATCAGATGGCTTCTATCTTCCACGCCTCAACAGTTGTACCGGCAGAAGGGAATCGCGGGAATGCGGAGGTCATGCCGTTAAATTTGCATTAACATTTTTTTACTCCGTTTTCCACCTGGCAGCCGGCCAGATTGAGAGGCTGTCTGGCTGCTGGGTGGGAAAGCCAGCGGTAGAATGCCACGGCTGGGGGAGTGCAGGGCAAGGTCTCTGGCAATCTGAAAAGATCAGGGCATGGTGGAGAGCACGGCAGCGAGGAGAGACAGAGGGAGGGAAAGATCGGGGCATTGTGGGGTGGTCATTAGATTGCGAAGTGCTCTTACAGAGAGCCGGCATGGGCTCGATGGGCCAAATGGCCTTCTTCCGTGCTGTAACCATTTTATGATTCTTTGATTCTATGAGGGTCGTTAGATCGCAGGGGATGAGGTGGGGGTGGGGGGCTGTCGTTAGATCGCAGGAGAGGATCGGAAGATTGCTGGGAGGGTAGCAGTTCGCAGCAGTGTGTTTGCTTGAGGGGCCGGGGGAAGCACTCCTGCTCCTCCTGGCTCACAAGCAGTACTGGAAAAGCACTTACCTGCTGCAGCCGGCAGCTCCCACTTCCCTTCAGCTGCCGGGTTTCCCGAGCCCCGGGTAACCCAGCCAACAGCCGTTAAATTCAAATAGTCCCCAAAATCTGAGGAACGGAGCCTCATTTAAATATTATAATCACTGATCCGCCTCTCCAGAGCGGGTTACTCAGATGCCCCCAAACACACCGCGGTTAAACCAGAAGTAGGCACGTTCGTGGTGGGTTGCAATCTGCTTTCACATATTTATCGATTTAACCCCTAATCCTCTCCCGCCCATCGTGGGAGAGGGGTTAAATTTATCTCCCAAGAAACTTGTCTAGCAACATAAAAAAATCAGGCTCAGGACATTAACAATCGGCAATGAGATCTAATTGCTCACACATTTAGAAAATAGCTCATTTTGAGATGAACAGCAGCCTAATCGTCATCTGCCACTTGCTGAGACCACTGTGGTGGACAACTATAAGTTGAATGTTTGTTTTCTGCTCTTTTCTCCCTTGCTCTGCTCAATGTTATTGAATCATGCTGGGGTATGGTTCCATCCTCTCCGGTTATTCAATCAAGTGGCTGCTCTTCTTGTGCGAGTTGATGCGGCTGAGCCCTAAACTGTCCTTTGATCCAACATCCACATACACAATTAGGTCTGGGAGCCGTCTCTAATGTCTCCCCATCTCTGGTCTGGGTGGCTCTGCAGCCAATTGTAGCATCCCCATAGCTATCTTGGCTGACAGCAGTTAAGTCAGCACAGAGCAGGGGCCTTCCTCGCTTGTGTGGCTCAGCTGCACAGTGGACAGTTCATTTAGCCACTAAGCCTTCAAGGGTGCCAAAGCTAAGTGGTAAGTGCAACTCAATAAAGCTGAAGTTCCCGAGCAACAGGAAAATTTATATGTCAAGTATTGCAAATATGATTACCAACCTTAAGTTAAGCTCTAACATTACACTCCCTACAGTGTGGCTACAAGGTATATTTTTCAATCAGGCAGAAAAAAAATCTCTTAAAACCGCAACTTAATTGTACCTTTACCACTTTTAATATTAGAATGTGAAAGAGTACCCTTTATAAAACATTAGCTTGGACAATCATCAAAATCCATTACTGCTTCGTTAAAAATCATTAACGGATTTATGGGCACTCTTTTTATTTCGGAGAAGCCCAGTAACTGCTGAAATGTGAGAGAGCACATAAATCTCAGAACAAAGGACTTACAGAAGCAATAAAATTTGTTGAACTTTATGTGCTGGGTAAAGCACACCATAGAGACACACCAGAGGCAGTTAGAGCACTCAAAGACCATTCTTGTACTGATGTCACATCCTGATTATTTTTGTCCCAAGTGCTATTCATGGTGGTACTTTTATCTGGTTGAAGACGTGTTCATTTAAGACACTCTTTTCAAGCTTCGATCCATCCCATCAGCTGGAAGATAGGCTGCAGCCTGTTTCCAATAGCAACGGCATCCAAATGACATAATTCTCTGGCTCTTTACAACACTGGTGGTGTCATGAGCCTCGGCATTTCTGCCAGGTTTCTCCACAACAAAATGAACTGTCCATAGAGGTGATACCACTGTCTGCATCAATTACTTCCTTAGTGGTTGGAAAAATCCCTTCTTTTTGAAAAGTGACAATTCTGCTAGCCCACTTAGTATCTCATAGGTTAGGGAGCTTTTTGCATAAGCAACTTACACACTTATGAAGACATTCTGGTTGATTATCCTCCTTTAAACTAAGTGCTAAAGGTCACATCTTTCTGTTCGTCAGTAGCACTTCTCTATCAAACTCATTGGAGTATTGGAGTTTCCTCCAGATCCCTGCCTCATGAACTCAATGGGCCGTAATTTGCGGCCCCTATGGGTGCGTACGAGGTGCGCACGCGCCCGTAGGGGCTGTGCAAGTTCCGGGTTTAGGCAGGTGAAGCGCATGCGCTAAAACCCAGAACTTGCAATCTGTCAAGAAGATTCCGGGAGAAGGGCCTCCGCGGGCGGAGAGTTGCGCTATTTGCCCAACTTCTGCCCAGCGAATGCCCGTGAAATTCTTACACCTGGTAAAAGCAGACATAAGGCTTTTATCAGTGTAAGAGTTTTAAAAAACATAAAAATAAAATTTTTCATACATTTAAACATTAAAGCACATGTACAATAAGGTAAGTTTATTTTTAGACCATTTAAAATATGTTAAAAAAATTTTTTTAATACATTTTTGTTTTAAATGTTTAATTGTATTGTATTTTAATTAATTTTAAATATGTAATTTTTAAAAGTTTATTTGTTATGTTAAATCTATTTTTAATGTCATCCCCATTCATGCTTATGGGGATTCTGTACAAACAGAACCTCCATAAGTATGAATGGGAATCCCCCTTCTTTGATTGGTTGGGCCAGCCCACGTGATCCCAGGAGCGCTTGCAAACCGCATGCGCCCTTGGGATATGTGGGCCTCTACGCAGGCCTACGCAGAGGGGCCCGGGAGCGCAAGTGTCTGAACCTCTGGGACCATCAGGTAAGTTCGTAGATTTTTTGCTGGTCGGAGGCATCTGTCCACGGAAAGCCTCCGACCGCAAATTCAGCCCCAATAAGTTTGCTCAATAAGTTGGCCAATATAGCATCCCTGCACTGATGTTCATTTTCACACTTCTCAAGCAGTTAAGGAGTTGATTAATCACCACTACTTCAGAAGAGGCTGTGCAGTGTGGAAATCAGAATGCATAAGCAATGACAACTCATATGATTTGAAAAAGATCTCAATATCCTTCTTGACATCATTCAAGACAAACATGAGCTTTGTTTTGTAATCGGAGGGTAGCCAACCAATCAAGTTCAGGTGCAGATGGCTGATTTGGAAATCCAAAAGGCAGGTAAGGATGTGAGGAAGTAGTACCATAACTTGAGGAGGGCTACCAAGGTGATGCTGCAGTGTAAATGTAAATGCTGCAGCCTCGATTCACCTTTCTTAAAAAATCTAATAGCTTAAGACATTCAGACATCTTCAACGGAAAGCCTGTTCTGCTATAGATATAATAAAGGTGTTACAATGAAAAGGATGTTTTTGGTTTAAAAGACTGATAATATTTGCATTGTGCCTGCCGTGAGGGTACTGGAATTTTAATGCTGTTTTAGACAAATCTTGCTGAACAGACACTGGCAAAATTTCTAATCAAGGTTACTTTCACAGAAAAAGATGTCATACAACAGCATGGTACAAATGGGAGCACCAGCACAATGAAGGCCCTAACCACCTTTTCCTCATTTGCAGAGCAGCTAACATGAATAGCTCAATTCTCACACAGAGAACATCACTTTTCTACATAATTACTTTCAAAGGCAATGAAGACTCGCAAAGTGTACCAATGCATTCAGAAATGCACTTCCAACGGTCTTTACTGGTGATGGTGCAGAACCAAAAGGATGCAGAAACAACCAGTGCAGGACAATGTACCGCCACTCGCACTAAGTGAAGAAAGGGCAGAAGGCGTGGATGTTGATCAGATGGCAGCAGGTGGACAGCAGGGAGCTATTGCGTTGCCTAGGCTCCCTGGGGTTTAGAGCTTAGTCTTTCTGTATTCCAGAAGTGGTTGATTGAACAAACAGAAAGTGTGGCGAAGTCCCTTAACTCGCTCAGGTAATGGGAAGGATACATAGGCAGTTCTCTGCAAGTAAGTCTACTATTGGTAAAGTAGTAGCATCAACAACTCCTTGCATTTAAATAGCGCTTTTAACGTAGTAAAACGTCCCAAGGTGCTTAATAAGAGCGTGTTCAAACAAACGTTGACACTGATTCATTCACAATTGCCATTACAGTAACCCATGATATGAAGTCCATCAATGAAAGGGCTCACCAAGGTGTAATTTGGGAGCATCTGAAATGTGTACTGTATTATCATCCAGCAGCTGACTGTGTCTCTTCAGGTGAAGCTCTCCAGAATGGCCAGCGAGGACAGATACAACACCAACTGAGTGACTAAGATGTCAGCATGACCTCTCCTGCCAGCACCAGGCCCTGCACAACTGTTTCTAGAGCTCCTCCGAAACCAGGAACCTGGCAGCAATGGAAGCACAGATGCTGGATATCTGACACTGGTAGGGTAGGGTAGACAGCACTCCAGTTAGTGGGAACCCAGAGTCTCAGGAACAACAGAGCGCCTTAATTTCTGACAGCTCAGGGAGAATTTTAACCCCCAGGACAGGCAGGAGTGGGGCGGGCGGGGAGGGGCTTAAAAGTTCAACTCGACTCCAACATGCCAAGATATTCGAGCGTGCCTATTTTTTTGGCGTGCGGGGGACACAGGGAAACAATCCCTATGCCTGAATGGATTTGCCCAAGGAGCACCTGGTTATGGCCTCAGGCCTCATCATCATCGAGCTGGCAAGCTACAGATATGTAATAGGCACCTCCAAGCCATTCGCCAGTGAAGAGGAATGGAAGTTTGGGGTGTTGAAATGTCGGAAGCGACCTTCATAATTGTTTCAAGGAGACCAGGAAGAGGGGTTGGGTGGGGTGCGGGGGCGACTGGGTTGGAACAGTAGACGATTGGGTTGGAAGGGTCGCGGTGGTTGGGAAGGAGGGCAGTGGCCGGGATCGGGAGGGGGTAGCGGTGGCGATCATGGGGCTGGCGGAGCGGTGGCCCGCGTGCTTTGAATGTGGGGTTGGGAGGATCACTCCTGCTCCTCCCAGCTCTATATTCTGGTCAGTATATTTTAAACACTTACCTTGCTGGTTGCGGCCTGCAGCGCAGTCCCTTTAAGGACCATGTAGGCCTGCTTTACCTTCCTCAGGGCAAATCAGTATTGCAGAGGGGGCTTCAAACAGGCATAAGGCCTCGTATTTGAATAGGCAAAGAGTTAACGCCTGATTCAGGCATGGGCTCTACACACTAATTTTTTTGCCTATACCAATATGGCAGGCGGCGCGCTTCTGGCGCATAATGAATGTGCGCTTCCTGCCCACCATATTGAAGGCCATTTAGTGCCCGAAAGACAAGCACTGTGTGGCCGAATTTCCTGGCAAATAGCTATAAACACATTTTTTATGATAAAGCAGGAAATTTAAGTCAAGGCTGTTTGCTAGTTTTCAGCAAAGTATGACTGGTTCGAACCGCCAACCCGTTAAGTCTCTATTTACTATATTAGCCTCACATCAGACTGCAATTACAAGCTGAATGTAATGCATTAAACATCCCAAGGGGCAGTGCATTAGAAGCTGATCAATATCTGTAGCACTTTAAGACTGCATGGTAGCACCTGGAAAATTGTAATTATGGATAGAGGTCTCACTGAATTGTTGCAGTAACACACAATTTAGCTGAATATATACAACGTATACAAGTATTGAAAGCCTGTGCTGAGCAGCAATCCATCATTCGCGCCAAACATGACAGCACAATCATGCAGTAAACCACATGCTGTGTCAGATGTTGCTGATTAAACTAGTGTGACAATCCGCCACTAAACCATGTGACTGTGCTTCCACCTACCACGACTCCCATCATGAATATCGTTTAGGGAAAGTGTTAGAAGCTTTTAATATCAGGAAGGGGCATAAAGGATAACAAATGACTTGTAACGTAACCCAAAAGGTACTTTATTATAATGCAATAAAACGATCTCGGTATAGTCCAGCCACAGCTTATTGATTGCCCCCCGCCCCAATACAATATTTAAATGCATAACTACATAGTTAAAATTAGCAAACATATTGTTCAAATATATTTGAACAGATGATCTGGTCAAATACATGGTCGCTTTTACATAAGAAACAGGAGCAGGAGTAGGCCAATCGGCCCCTTGCGCCTGCTCCGCCATTCAATAAGATCATGGTTGATCCAATCTTGGCCTCAGCACCACTTTCCCGCTCTCTCCCCGTACCCCTTGACGTTCAAATGTCTGTCAATCTCCGCCTTGAATATATTCAATGTCTCCGCCTCCACAGCTCTGTGGGGTAGAGAATTCCAACGATTCACGATCCTCTGAGAGAAGAAATTCCTCCTCATCTCTGTCTTAAATGGGCGACCCTTATTCTGAAACTGTGCCCCCTAGTTCTAGATTCCCCCACTAGGGGAAACATCCTCTCAGCATCCACCCTGTCAATCCCCCTCAGAATCTTATGTTTCAATAAGATCACCTCTCATTCTTCTAAACTCCTATGAGTATAGGCCCAACCTGCTCAACCTTTCGTCATACGTCAACACCTTCATCCCAGGAATCAACCTAGTGAACCTTCTCTGCACGGCCTCCAATGCAAGTTTATCCTTCCTTAAATATGGAGACCAAAACTGTATGCAGTACTCCAGGTGCGGTCTCACCAGCGCCCTGTAAAGTTGCATCAAAACTTCCCTACTTTTATAATCCATACCCTTTGCAATAAAGGCCAACATTCCATTAGCTTCCTAATTACTTGCTGTATCTGCATGCTAACTTTTTGTGCTTCATGTACTAGGACCCCCAGATTCCTTTGTACCGCAGCATTTTGCAGTCTCACTCCATTTAAATAATAATTTGCTTTTTTATTCTTCCTTCCAAAGTGGATAACCTCACATTTTTCCACATTATACTCCATCTGCCAAATTTTCTTCCACCCTGTCAGTCAAAGGTAACAAGCGGAGACATTTCTTATTGCACCTGGAGTGCAAAGTCAGCCACACAGCTTTTGAGGGGTTAGAATTCCCACCCCCCATTCGGAGTCAGTTGCACCAATTGTTTTGTATCACATGACTTCTGCAAAAAAGGGATAGCAAAATGGGTAGAAACATGGTTCACATTTCACCAGTATTTTTCTTTTACATAATTTCCACGCAAATCTTCCATGATGTTGTTCATGGTGAGTTGGAGAATATGCTATTTTATAATGACAGGAGTGGTTTGCACACACTATAATAAAACACAGCTGGTGTTCCATACCATTGTTCATAGTAATCTCACTTTGTGCTGTATCATTCTGTCCAATTAGCCTTTTTCATTATTTCTGGTAAATCTCTCCTCTGTTCTCTCCCCAATGCTCATTGCTCACACATGTTTCTTCTACTGACGTATTCTTTACCTATCTCTTACTTTTTTAAAGGCACAAGGTGCAAGGAAGATCTGAGATAACACGTAGCAGTTTGGAGGTGGGCATCTATAGAGGCTATCAGATATGCTACAAAATAGGCGGGTGAGCGAGAAGGTGGAGCCCAAATGGCAGCTTTGCAGCTGAGCCTGCCCTGCCGCCAACCCAACCCAAGTCCTTCTTGATTGCTTCTCACATCACCATGAATTTCCTGCTCAGCTATATGTGGACTAGGCAGCTACACCATTCTTCACTCCAGTACAGTGGTGTAGCGGATGGGGGAAAGTGGCATTGTGTTCAATTGCACATATTTAGTAAAAATGCCGGGAAGCTTGTACCCAAAAGACGCCTAAATTCAGGCCTGCATGTTGGAGTATCAACTAAACTAGAATAGGTACTCCTGAAAGAGGAAGAGGAGATTGATTCAGGAGTAAGTAGGAGCCTATTTCTGGTACAGCAACTAAACAAGCAAATTAGTATTTTAATAAATATTAATGACATAATAAATGACCCCTTAGCTATACTTGCGTATCATTTATCTCACATGAAGTCCAAAGGCTGATGGCTTATTATCCTTTAATGTATTTTAAAAAATCAGTGTTTTCACAAGCTTCTAAGCTTTTCCATCACTGGACAAGAAAGGAAAGGGCAGAGCTTACAAGCATCAGCTGCAAGCACAATTTATGAATGGTTAGTCCAAAAGAGGGACAGAACTTACAATGACTGACATGATAAACCAGGGCATTGGCAGAAAAAAGCATTCAACAAAGGCCAATCCAATAATTTAAGTCCCAGCCAAGCACTCCAAATTGAACAACAGACTTCTGCTACAGTCCTTGTCCTTGGTGCTCCAATAGGAACATACGAATTACTAGATGAAAAACGACCAAGGTCCATCTAGTTCGCCTTCTACCATCCTGGTAGTCACGTAAAACAATGATAATGTAGTTGTTGACTAATCATAGCAATCAATCTCTATCAATTAGTCTACAACAGATCCAGACATGAAGCGAGGAAAACCCCAATGGTGGAGAGCTTTGGGTACCATAAGTCCGAAGTCAACTCTTCCTCCCAAGCATGCTACACTTGCCATATGTCATGTCTCAAATTACTCTTATACTGTATCCCAAAATGTTATTTTCTGAAACAAATCTATCTAATTTACATTTGAATGAATCAATACTATCAGCTTCCATCCTCTCCCGAGGGAGACTGTTCCATAGATTGACCACTCGTTCACTGAAATAATGGCCGGAATTTTATCTTGGAGGTGGCTAGGGAGCGGTGCGGTGGAGGGGAGGGGAGGGGGGGGGGCGGCAATGCAGTTAGGAATCCCGGGAGAACAGGTTTCCCTCAAGCCCTGCCGAATGTAACGGCAGGACCTGATTAACTTTTTTTTATCTGTTTCCCACCCGCAGCCAGCTAGATTGAGAGGGTGGCTGGCTGTTGGGCATGTAGGCCTGGGGAGCAGAGAGGAGGAACACCGGGACTGTCATTGGAGGAGGAAGGCCAGGATCGTCGGTGGAGGAGGAAGGCCGGGATCGTCAGACGTGGTGGAAGGCCGGAATCGTCGGAGGGTGTTGGGAGGGGTTAGGGTGTTGTAGATCAGTCTGAGGGGGAGATCGGAGACTGGGATGAGGGGGGGGGGAGGTGCTGGAATCAGAGGCCTCGGTGGGGGGGGGGCGGGGGAGGCAGATCAGTGGCCTTGGGGTCAGATTGGAAGGGTCGGAGGGTGTCCAATCGTGGGGGGATTGGCGAAGCAGGAACGCTAGATCCAGCAGGTAAGTGGAAAGGCACATACCTCCAAATTCCAGCAGTCCTCGCCTTCCTTTAGCTGCCGGGTTCCCTGAGGGCAGGGAAACCCAGCCGCCCAGAGTTAAATTTAAAATGGTGCTTCCAAATGAGGCACGCAGCCTCATTATAATATTTAAAGTGCCAACGCGCCTCCTGGGAGTGGATTGGTCGCCCGCTCCTTCCGTCCCGCCTCCGTTAAAACTGGAAGTGGGTGGGTTGGGATCAGGATTGACATTGTTAACCTTTTAACCTCTCATGTGACCCCAACCCACCTGTTTTGTGGTGTTAAAATTTCCCCAAATATTTCCACAGATTAGTTTTGAATTTACTCCCCTTTGTGCACAGGCCGTATCCTCTGGTTCTACTTTTCTACAATATGTGAAACAGTTTATAATGGTCTACAAGATCTAATCCCTTTGGAATCCTAAAAACAGCAATCCTATTACCTCTCAACCTTCTCTTTCCCAGTGAGAAAATGCCCAATTTACATAATCGCTGCTCATAATCCAATCCCTTCACCCCATCAATCATTCTGCTTGCCCTCTTCTATATCCTATCAATAGCTGTAATATAATTTTTATACTGTGGCGACCAGAGCTGTACACAGAATTTGAAGTGTGGTCGTACCAATGATTTATAAAGTGGCAGGATTACCTCACTATTTTGGCTCAAGATTGACCTTTTAATACATCTGATACATCTGATTTGTTTTACTCACTGCTACCGAGCATTGTTGCAATAGCTTCAATTTATTGTCAATCAGGACCTCCAGATCTCTTATTTTCCATGCAAATTATTTTCTTTCCATTTAAGTAATAGTCCCTGCCTGGATTTTTAACTTGGTATTTTTCTACATTGAATTTCATCTGTCACCTGTCTGCCCAATTCCCAAGTATATTCAAATCCTCCTGTATCTTATACTGCTCAACTTTGGATTTTACCACTTTCATTAGTTGGTAGAAGTCCCAAAACAGACCCTAGGATGATGACAATCCCTGTACCACTACCTTCTGGGTTCTATCAGTCATCCAACTATGTATCCATTGTAAAATATTTCCACTGATTCTCACTTTCTCTATTTTCAGGACCAGCCTTTTCCTGAGGAGCTGTGTCAAAGGTCTTACCAAAGTCCAAGTACACCACATCCACTGCCTTACCCCTATCAAGCTCCTTTGTCACACCCTCAAAGAATTGCAGTAAGTTACATGGGCAAGACCTCCCCTTCATGAACCAATATTGGCTATCTTTCATGATTTTATTTCTATCCAGATGCTCCATGATCTTATCTTTAATAAGGGTTTCCATAACTGCCCACAATGGATGACAAACTCACTGGTCTGTAGTTTCCTGGGTCACTTTTGCTCCCATTTTAAAAATAGGAGTAACATCTGCCTTTCTGCAGTCCCCAAGTACCTCTCCAGTGTTCACTGATTTCTGGAAGATTTATCCCAGGATTTACAGAATTTCCTCCCTTATTTCCTTTAGGATCCTAGGATGCTTCTTATCTGGCTCCTGACATTTGTCCACCTTACGTTTGCACAGCTGTTCAGCAATCATGTTGGTAGCAATGTAAATAGTGTCATAGTTTACCTCTGCAGGACCACCTAGTTCCCTTTCCAGATCAGTTACTTGTCTCCTCCTTGGTAAAAACTTATGCAAAAACCTTATTTGGCACTTTTGCAGCCTGTGTAGCATCAGCTGATGTACCCTCAACCGATCCCACTTTCAGTGACCCCTCTCCATCTCTCATTTTTCTTTTTTTAGTATTTAATTGCTATTCAGGCTGCAGATTAGAACCCTGACTTTGCTTGTCTGCGTTTTTTTTTAATGTGATGGGTAAGCAAATTAAAAGGTGGCAGAAACTTTGACTCCAGTATTTTCTGTTACTGGAGAGTTTCTGTGCATATTCCAAATGACTCCTTTATTTCTTCAGACTTTGTTTAGTGCGACTGACAAGTGTGAGAGACAGGAAGTAGCGTGAGGAAGAGAAAGGGGAGCAATGTAAGTCTTGGATCGCTATGCTGTGAAGCAAGGACAAGAGCAGCAGGTACATGGGAAGACCATTGCCTCAAAGTTCCCCTCCAAGTCACACACCATCTCGACTTGAACGTTCCTTCATTGTCGCTGGATCAAAATTCTGGAACTCCCTACCGAACAGCACAATGGGAGTCCTACCACCACCTTCTCAAGTGCAACAATGCTGGCAATGTCAGCGATGCCCATATCCCCAAAATGAAATGAATTTTTAAAGTTACTTGAAGAGGAGGAGGAGCAGCAAGTCCTCCGTATTCTGTTTCTGATTCCTTGTTCCACCGTTGTTGATAAAAGGTTTTCGGTTTTCTCCCAGTCGCTGCTCTTAATTTAAGAGGCCGACTATGGAACAATGTTGCAGCAGTTTAAAGGATTATTAGATCTCTCATTCTTCCTTTTGTGCTACATGTATTAAGAAATAATACATTTCACTAAAACACAGAGTCTCACTCGTATCAAGGCTTGAGCTTTTTTTGAAAATCACTTACAATATGCTTTCAGATTTATATTGTGGAGCTAACAGAGGAAGCTACATTTGCATATGTGTGAGAAAATGGCAGTGAGACTTTTTTCAAAAAGGTAAAAGCAAATATGCATAACACATTGACTCTCCCTTATCTTTTAAGAGAAAACACACGCACTGGTGTAAGTACAGTGAATTAAGGCTAGGGCTGAATGTGGAAGTACAAAAAGTTGTGGGAGTGAGGTCAAAAGTTGTATAGAACCAGAGATGGATCACTTCTTAACAAATCCACTTTAACCACTGTTCAATATGAACATGGAGTATAATCAACTGCTTGTGACAATTTATAGTGTAAGAATAACTATTGCCCTGGAATGAGCATGAATCCAACCTCAAGGTACAGATGGAAATTATGAATAGTTCAAGCTTCTCTCTTGCATCTTACGATGTGATCTGAACCCTTTGATTAGATTACTACCTTGTAATCACTCCCAGGCATTCATTATTATCTTATGATGCATGCACAAACTGACAAGATTGGAGAAGAATTCATAGAAAACTCATAACACAAAGTAATTTTTGTTAATGATGATTATTCTCTCAAAGTTAATGTTTTGAGTCAAATAGGCACCAAAAATCATCAGCTATTCAATTATTGGTACTTTACAATCTGCCTATGTACAGCTCCACAACTGCTCATCTTCCCACTTATCTGGGGTAATATTGACTTAGTGCAATAGTGTAAGACAGGTAATAGCGAATCGGCAGCCTATTTTACATCTCTCCTGAAATCATTTTGTACTATTGCATAAAGTCAAAATTATCCCCACTGTGTTGAACATACGAACATCCAAAAATGACAGGCAGGAACAAAACCAACCGGTTTATCAAGCCTGCCCCACACTCACGATGGTTGGAGCATTCTGTCACAGTTTTGCCCACTCACTTAATCTATCCATGTGCCTTTGCAAATTTCTGCTCCCATCTACACTACTTACTGTGAAACCTAACTGTCATTAGCAAACTTGGATATACGGTTCTTTATTCCTTCATCTAAGTCATTTATAAATATAGTGTAAAGCTGAGGCCCCAGTTTAGATCCCTGGGGGACACCACTGGCCACATCCTGCCAATTGAGGTACATACCCATTAACCCTCCTCTCTGTCTCCTAACTCCTAACCAATTCCCTACTCATGTCTAAAGGATCCTCTACCTAAACCAACAGTGCAAGATTTCTATTTGCAGCTTTCACAATTTCTGACAGCAAATTCATGATCACTTTACGCATTTCATCAGAGTCTGCCATCCGAAGTGCAACTCACTGATTCGTGTCCAACAGGGGACTGCAAAGGAAGGGGGTTTCCATGCAGCTTAGAGACCCAGAACTACTCCACAGTCCAATGCCATGGAAATGCATTGTCAGAAACAATGACCCACCGAAGCTTCAGGAAGTTCGTCAAACACTAATCAAAATGGCCATCACTTTCAATTTTATTCTATGCACACATGTGCACAATTAAAGAATATGCCTTTTGCTTTACAGGATGCTTAAGGGTAAATTCCGCTGAATTTACGCAGTGGTATAATTTGATTTCCTTCCCATGGAGACCCAGCATTTCTGGTCTTAGTTTACATTCAGGGTTGCTGAAATGATATATGTTAAGGGACCAATCTCCTGGGGTAATCCTTTATGTTGTGGAGAATGGGACTTCAGTTCTTAGTCACAATCCAATATCAGATGGAGATGCAAAATATATTTTCCTTAATTTTATTTTGGTCTTTTTTTTTTGATTACCAAGGTGTTTGATGCCATTGTTGGGATCAGCAATATTTTTCACTTTTTGCACTTAGTGTCAGGATCAAACACTTTGAGGTCAAGCATTGCATGGGTTAGATGTAGTGTAAAGCTCCTTTTACTCGAATCCCTTAACTCCATCGAGAGAACAGCACAGCCTATAACAGTGTAGGTTTTTCTACTTTTCACAACAACCAACGTTGTAGCCTCTCTGGGTGATACTACCAAGTTATGGATAATTTAAAACCAAATTTTGGGAAGCTATGGACTCATATCCACGAGGGCCATTTTGAGAGTGCCTAAAATCAATTCATGTTGGACTTTTACAGCCAAAATAGAAAAAAGAGACTTTCATTTCATTGTCCAGATTGGATTCAAACCCAGATCCCTGGGTAAAAAGACAATGTGCAAACACATGGTACCCAAAACAGAGTGTCATAAGAACTATGGGCCAGAAATTCGGCTCTCCGGCTTCCTGCGGGTGCAAGCATCGCGCTCGTACTTACCTACCGCGCCTGCCGTTGTGCTTCGGGCCCACGAGGAATTCGGGTCCTGGGCCTCCTGCAGCTGCCGGCGTGCAGTGCTTGCGTATCCCAGGGGCGCAGTTAGTTCGAAGCGTCCCCTGGGATCATGTGGGCCATGGAGAGCCAATCCTAGCAGGGAATTTTCATTCATAGATTTGACAGGAAGACCTGTCAAATCTATGAATAGAGATCGGCCCCAAAACCACACTAAAACTTCAAATACATTTTTAAAAAACCATCACATTTTTAAAATAACTATAAATTACATAAATTAACTACTTTAAACAAAAATTTTAATTTTTGAAAAAATGAATTAAACTTTTTAACGGTGCTAAAAATAAACTTACCTTTCTTTAAAGTATGTAAAAAAGATAAACCTGTTGAAAAAATGTTTAAATTGTAATTAATTAACCACTTACCTTGTTAAAAACAGGCCTTGCGCCTCCTTTTTAAATGTGCAGCTTCTCCATACTTACCCTCACGGAGAAACCTGAAAAAAAAAACGAAGTTCGCTGCGTGCGCGCAGCCTCTCCCGCGCACGCATTCGACTTCTGAACCCCTTCCTTCAGGGGAACGGAAGTTCCGGTTTCCCGCACATGCGCAGTGCATGCAGGAAACCAGCACTTCAGGTGGCCTTACGGGTGAGTACACAGCGCGTACTCACCCGACAACAGCCGAATTTCTGGCCCATATATATGTTTCTTCTCTGATCCCAGGAATCAAAATGAATGTTGGTCTATGAGCCCATAACTGGATTATTTAAAATACAACAGCAACAACAACTTGCATTTATATAGCGCCTTTAACATAGTAAAATGTCCCAGGGTGCTTCACAGAAAAGTTATCAAACAAAATTTGACACCGAGCCACAAAAGGAGATATTAGGGCAGACGACCAAAAGCTTGGTCAAAGCGGTAGGTTTTAAGGAGTATCTTAAAGGAGGAAAGAGAGCTAGAGAGGCGGAGAGGTTTAGGAAGGTAATTCCAGAGCTTAGAGCCTTGGCAGCTGAAAGCACAGCCACCAGTGGTGAAGCGATTAAAATCGGGGATGCTCAAGAGGCCAGATTGGAGGAGCGCAGGTATCTCGGAGGGTTGTGCGGCTGGAGGAGATTAAAGAGATAGGGATACAGTAATACATTCCATTGCCTCAGCTTGTTCCCCATGCTGTGCAGGAAGATTTGTGTACATGCTGTTACAAATTACCTCTAACAAATGCCAGAAAGCACAGCAAATACCTTTCTGTTTAGTTTGTCTTGCGCTAGCGGACCAATGACCTTATTCAGCTGCTTCTGACAGTTCAGCGGCATTAATTCCAAGC
Source organism: Squalus acanthias (assembly GCA_030390025.1). Taxonomy (NCBI): domain Eukaryota; kingdom Metazoa; phylum Chordata; class Chondrichthyes; order Squaliformes; family Squalidae; genus Squalus; species Squalus acanthias. The sequence continues at coordinate 20,604,138 of CM059433.1, read as the reverse complement.
CTTATGATACACAATTATTTGCAAGCATTGTTTAACTCACACTAATGAAGTCAATTTTTTAATCAATGCAGTTATCACACTCCCACTTACTAGTCGTATAAAATATTAATCTATTTGTTACCAGGAACATCCCTTTTCTAACTCCTATAAATCATAACTAGTGGTTCAATTTTTATTGAGAAGCTGCAGCAACGTTCATGTTAATGTACAGTGTGTGCCTATGTAATATATTTAAAAGTAGATGCCAGGTTTGCACCAATATAAAAAAAAGGGACTATAATGTCAGTGTTTTGATGGTCTTAATAAATGACGCACTCGCTGTGGTATAAATCATCTCCACCTGAGTGACTCTTGTGGCACGTCATTATAACATTTGGTGATTTTGACAGCTAATAGTAGTCTCAGTAACAGCTATCCTTCAGACGAGAAGGCTCGTTCCATGCTGTCCAGCTATATACCAGAAATAATAAAGTGCCGAAGGGTTTATATTGAAATAAGGGCGAATGGTAGCTCGTGCTACCCATCACTAATCACAGATGAGCTATCAAAACAAAAGTAACAGGTTCGGTGACAAGAGTGCTCTTCAATAATGCAAAGTCCCAGCATTTCGTTCAAAATATAGACACCATAGGGCAATGGAGTGTCATAAAACAGCAGCTTAGCAACAAATGCAAATTGAAATGAGAGCTACTTTCCTGTTGATCAATACCTGCAATCTCTTTTTATAGCATTTCTGTCCTCTGGATAAAACAAGGAAAGCTGCTGTATTTAGCAGAGTGCTGTGACCTTACCTGTGCTGGAGGGCAGGGCAGGAAACTAGGTTTATCAACAGTAAGAGCAGGGAAAATCAAATGCAGGACTCAAGTTAGAGTTTCAACTATAGTGGCAAAAATATAACCTTTGTTATTGATGAAGGGGCAGCTGGATGGTGCACAGACGTAGACTTACATTTTGGTCTATGCCAGTATTTATGCTCAACACAAACCTCCTCCCACCTTACTTCATCTAAATCTATCAACGCATCCTTCTATTCCTTTCTCCCTCATGTACCTATCTAGCTTCCCCTTAAATGTAGCTGTGCTATTCACCACAACTAATCCATGTTGTAGCAAGTTCCACATTCTAACCACTCTCTGGGTAAAGAAGTTTCTCCTGAATTCCCTTTTAGATTTATTAGTAACTATCTTACATTTACGATCTCTAGTTTTGGACTCTCCCACAACTAGGTTCAGATCCTACATAAAATTAGTTTGGGCATCCTCAATCTAATTCTGGGTGGGTGAAGGCTCATGACACAAAACTACCTGACCAGCTCAATACAAATTGATACTCTCACTGAGAATGTCCATTGGAAATCTGGTGTGCAACATGGAGAAGTTTACACCACTTTGTTAGTTGGCACAGACCTTCTTGCAAGATCTGGAAAAGCTGATAACCAAAACCTCAGCGTCACGAACATGACTTAGAAGCAATTGCTCAAGTGTAAGATTGCCAATTAGCAGTTACTTTCAAATTGCAACAGTTACTTCAGTTGTTGCCCCCGGTGCTCGCAATTCCACCCCATTAAAACAAGGAATAGTCAGACCATTAGCAGGTTTAGCACATTGGAGGACCACTTCCCAGTGGCTAGTAACATCCTACATTACAACAGTGACTACACTTCAAAAGTACTTTATTGGTTGTAAAGCACTTTGGGGTCGTAAAAGGTGCAATATAAATTCAAGACTTTCTTCTCTTTCTTCTTCAGTCATCGACCTTCAACAACATTGGAGAAAGTAATAATTGGACTTTTAGAAAAAGGGCTGTGAGGGCTTTTAAGAGCATATCAGGGCTGTCTAGTATAAATCAGGCACAGTATAAATCAGGAAATTAGAGGTAAAGAAAGAAAGACTTGCATTTATATAGCGCCTTTCATGACCACCGGACGCCTCAAAGCGCTTTACAGCCAATGAAGTACTATTTGAAGTGGAGTCACTGTTGTAATGTAGGAAACGCAGCAGCCAATTTGCGCTCAGCAAGCTCCCACAAACAGCAATGTGATAATGACCAGATAATCTGTTTTTGTTATATTGGTTGAGGGATAAATATTGGCTAGGACACCGGGGATAACTCCCCTACTCTTCTTCGAAATAGTGCCATGGGATCTTTTACATCCACCTGAGAGAGCAGACAGGGCCTCAGTTTAACGTCTCTTCCGAAAGATGGCACCTCCGACAGTGCAGCGCTCCCTCAGCACTGCACTGGAGTGTCAGCCTAGCTTTATGTGCTCAAGTCCCTGGAGTGGGACTTGAACCCACAACCTCTGACCCAGAGGCAAGTGTGCTACCCACTGAGCCACAGCTGACATGTGACACAGGTGCATGTAACAAGGGTATCACAGTAATCGTGGGGACTTTAATTTTTATATAAACTGGGCACATGAAATTTGCAGTAATAGTGTGGAGAACAAATTCATGGAATGCATTCAACATAGTTTTCTAGATCAGCATGTTGAGGAACCAACTAGGGAACAGGTTATTTTAGATCTAATATTGTGCAACGAGACAGAGTTAATTAATAACCTTGTAGTAAAGGCGCCTCTGGGGACGAGTGTTCATAATATGATCGAGTTTTATATTAAGTTTGAGAGTGACTAACTTAAGTCTGAAATTAGGGTCTTAAATCTGAACAAAGCAAACTACATAGGTACGAGGGGCGAGTTGGCTAAGGTAGATTGGGAAACTAGATTAAAAGATATGACGGTACATAAGCAATGGCAAACATTTAAAGAAACAATTCATAATTCGCAACGAATATACATTCCCTTAAGGAATAAAAACCTTACGGGAAAATTGGTCCAACCATGGCTAACAAAAGAAGTTAAAGATAGTATTAGATTAAAGAAAGAGGCTTATAATGTTGCCAAAAAGTGTAGTAAGCCTGTGGATTGGGAGGATTTTAGAATTCGGCAAAGGATGACCAAGAAATTGACAGCGAGAGAAAAGAGAATATAAGAGTAAACTAGCGAGAGACATGAAAACAGATTGTAAAAGGTTGTGTAGCAAAGTAAAAAGAAAGAGATTAGCAAAAGTAAACATGGGTCCGTTACAGACAGAGACAGGAGAAATTATAATGGGGAATAAGGAAATAGCAGAGACATTAAACAAATACTTTGGCCACGATTTTGCCGGCGCTCAGTGCAGTTTCGGATGCGGGTCCGCTGTCAAAATTGAAATAATTGACAGCGGGCTGGGAACCCGCTCCGAACCTGCCGCCATGTAAGTTTCCAAAGTGTCCAACACTTGTTAAAAGAAAGACTTGCATTTATATAGCGCCTTTCACGACCACCAGAAAAGCGCTTTACAGACAATGAAGTATTTTTGAAGTGGAGTCACTGTTGTAATGTGGGAAATGTTAACTACTATTTTGCCAGCCTATTTCTATTTTCCCACTTTTTTAACGGGGTTCACGTCGATCAGAGATCACGTCAGGTAACTGGGTCAGGTTCTCTATCCCCATTGCTGTGAATAGGTGACAGCTACAAAAGTGGTATGAAAGCTACCATTTCACAGCTGTTCACTTTCCAATGTCAGAAGCTTGAGCCTTCAGGACTTGGAAGACACTTTTGAGCTCTATGCAGTTTGGAACTCTTTGGAGTAAACTCTCTATCCACTATCACCTCCTTGGAGCAAGCTCTCTCACCATTGACAGATCACTTCTGTCATTTCAACTTCAGTTGCCATCTATTCCAGCAACATCACTGCCCTTGAAAAAATCTCACCTTGGTCCTCTGAATCCCTCCACGATCAGCCCCAGCACCAACATCACCAGGCACACCAACATCACCAACAACAATACCAACCTCTCCGCAATCACCTGATGCTGCACAGGACACAGGGCATCAGCACTCGACAACATTGCTGCCTGGGAGGCCAGGGATGGCATCACCATGGCCAGATTTACTTCACTTGACTCTGTACACCCTGGCTACCACGTGATGCGCCAAGTTGACACCACTTCACACCAGCACCATAAAGCATCCCTACAATGTTCAAGCCATTCCTTACACACTCATCACAATTGGGGTCGGGGGGAAGTTATGTCTCAACATTCACTGGAACTCACTAAGACACTTCCAAAGGTGAGCACAGATCTGTCCAATAAAGTAAAGTGTTGAAAATATAGATTTCAATGTTTGACAACACATTAATGGAAACGTCACATGAACATTGGCTTAACCACCCAGGTGCCTACCCTTCTGTGTTGTTAGTTCGTATGCTTGCAGTAGGTTGAGGGTGAGTGTGAGGGGTGGCTAGTGAGATGGGGAAGTGATAATGTAGATAGAGAGGGATGGGTGGAGGTGCAAGGTAAGTTGGTGTGAGTAAGGATGTGCAGGAGTAGGGTAGGGAAGGCAGAGTGATGGGGATGTGATGAGTGGCACAGCAGGATGAGGTTGAGTGTGGCTTGGCAGTAACGTTTTGTGATCTGCTCAGATCATTGAAAGGTTTGCGACACTGCAGCCTGGTCCTCCTGACAACATCCCTGCTTGTGCCCTCCTGTGCAATGTGCAACCAGGCTGCGTTGATCTCATGGGGAGGTCTCTTCCGCCTATGGGAAGGGAAGAGAACCTCCCTGTGTGCTGTGACTCCCTCCATAAGCATATGGAGGGAGTCATGGGAGAGCCTGGGTGCAGTCGTGCACCTCTGTGCAGTGCTTCTCAGTGTTTGCAGCACGTCAATGCTGGAGAATACTGACAGCAGAACTGTCGAGATAAATTTGGACATGGCCCCTTTAAGGAAACCGGCTGATGACACGTCATCAAATGACGTCATCAGACTCGCTTCCTATTAATTGGCCAGGAACCTCGCAGGGCGGGTTTAACCAGCCCAATCAACGAAAAGTCACTTGGAGAGTGTGGGCTGCAGGAGGCAGCGGGCTGGGACCGCGACACCGACCCCGGCTGCCCCAGACCCGCCTCAGTCGGCAAAATCGCGACCTATGTATCTGTCTTCGTGGAAGAAGGCACAAAAACATTCCAGAAATAGTGGGGAACCAAGGGGCTAGTGAGAATGTGGAACTTAAAGAAATTACTATTAGAAAAGAAATAGTACTGGAGAAATTAATAGGACTAAAAGCCAGCAAATCCCCTTGACCTGATGGCCTACATCCTAGGGTTTTAAAAGAGGTGGCTACAGAGATAGTGGATGTATTGGTTTTGATCTTCCAAAATTCCCTAGATTCTAGAACGGTCCCCGTGGCTTAGAAGGTAGCAAGTGTAACACCGCTATTCAAGAAAGGAGGGAGAGAGACAACAGGGAACTATAGACCAGTTAGTCTGACATCAGTAGTAGGGAAAATACTAGAATCTATTATTAGGGACGTGGTAACAAGGCATTTGGAAAATCATAATATGATTGGGCAGAGTCAACACGGATTTATGAAAGGGAAATCATGTTTGACAAATCTGTTAAGAGTTTTTTGAGATTATAACTAGCAGGGTAGATAAGGGGAATCAGTGGATGTAGTGTATTTGGATTTTCAAAAAGCATTCGATAAGGTGCTACACAAGAGGTTACAGTATTATACAAAATTAGGGCCCATGGGATTGGGGGTAATATATTAGCATTGATTGAGGATTGGTTAACGGACAGAGAAAACAGAGAGTAGGAATAAATGGGTCATTTTCGGGTCAGCAGGTTGTAACTAGTGGGGTACCGCAAGGATCAGTGCTCAGGCCTCAGCTATTTACAATCTATAGCCATGAGTTAGACGAGGGGACCGAGTGTAACGAATCCAAATTTGCAGACAATACAAAGCTAGGTGGGAAAGTAAGTTTTGAGGAGGACGCAAAGAGGCTGCAAAGGGATATAGACCGGTTAGCTGAGTGGGCAAGAACATGGCAGATGGAATATAATGTGGAGAAATGTGAAGTTATCCACTTTGGTAGGAAAAAGAGAAGCGCAGAATAATTTTAAAGTGGTGAGAGATTAGAAAATGTTGGTATTCAGATGAGTACTGTGTACAGTTTTAGTCTCCTTACCTAAGGAAGGATATATTTGCCTTAGAGGGAGTGCAACAAAGGTTCACTAGACTGATTCCTGGGATGAGGGGATTGTCCTCTGAGGAGAGATTGAGTAGACTAGGCCTATATTCCCTAGAGTTTAGAAGAATAAGAGGTGATCTCATTGAAACATGCAAAATTCTTAAGGGGCTTGACAGGGTAGATGCTGGGAGGGTGTTTCCCCTGGCTGAAGACTCTAGAACGAGGGGGCACAGTCTTAGAATAAGGGGTCGGCCATTTAGGACTGAGATGAGGAGAAATTTTTTCACTCAAAGGGTAGTGAATCTTTGGAATTCTCTACCCCAGAGGGCTGTGGATGCTCAATTGTTGAGTATATTCAAGACAGAGATCGATAGATTTTTGGATACTAAGGGAACCAAGGGATATGGGGATAGTGCGGGAAGGTGACGTTGAGGTAGAAGATCAGCCATGATCATATTGAATGGCAGAGCAGGCTCAAAGGGCCAAATGGCCTACTCCTGATCCTATTCCTTATGTTCTTATATTCTAACTATTATTCAGTAGATTGGTTGAATAGATCCTGCAGCGTTTGCACAATTATTGCACTGTGCTGTATAAGTTCCTGCACGAAAAACAAGTGGTTTAAAAGCAATTTATCACATGCACCAGTTAAGCTGCTATGTTGATGGTGTAACTCAGTTGGGACAGTATTAAAAAGAAAAATACAGCTCCTGATCGATTCCTGTAAAGAGAATAACTGGCCGGTAATCAATGGTGGCTGGTAGACACATTTCACAGGAATCCCCCTGAGTGACATCATTACAGCCTACCCACTTTCAACTTGGATGAAATGTTGATCTGTAGAAGAGCCTTTGAACTAAGAATTACTCAATGATAGGAGTATATCCTAGATGGAACTCTGTGGGACACAACAGAACAGGGATCTGTACTTCACACTGACAATCCTTTTAATCCGATATGGAGTGGAGTGGGGGGAGAGGTCAAATGATATTCACAGTTCATGGCACAATCTGAATTACATCCTTAAACATTACTCCCGGGACCTGTTATTCCATATTGCTTCACTACAGAGTACATTTTTGTAACAATTTACGCTGGAGTGAATCAGTATGTACTGTAATGCACTGTTGTGAACGATTTCAGTGCTTTTCTCCTGTTCGGTATTGTTGAATGCTTCAGGACGTTGCAATCTTTTATTTTTCCCATCATTGATTTGTAGAAGAATGTAAATGCCATGTTTAGTTCTTATATGCTTAAAGCCATTACTGGTGGATGTAAATCGTTTTCATTTAATTTATTTTCTCCCTTCTCCCTTTTTGTCTCCTCAGCTGGCAGGCGATTTAGCGTCGTGACAGATGAGCTGCTCTCATGCGTCTGTAACAGCTTCCTTGGGTAATCTGCTAACAGGTGATCCCTACTTGTCTGCAGGCCATTGTGCAGTTTCTGCCTGATGTCTTCTTCTTCAGAGCCTGCTCAAACCGGGAAGTTATTGTACGGGAAACTGCAACTATGAACCAACCCCAAGGAAACAGCCAAATGGATAGAAAAATGAATCATGGACAGGCAGTATTGTAGCGGAGGAAGTTCTCGGGATTCCACAGGAAATTCTGCCCAAAGGACCTCCTGATAGCAGGCGTAGGTGCTGTTGTGTCTGAGAGCAGTCATAGGTTCCATTCAGAACCCAGTAAAGGCCCCAGAATGCCAGACAGAGCAAGTAAGCAATCCTCCTGTGGAAATGCAGAGTTGGGCCCCCTCTGTTCCTGTGATGCACTTCCGTGTTTACTGCGACGGTCCTCAGTCAGGACAAATGGCATTGATATGCTCTTAAAGGCCGATGCGCCAACCCCAACTATGCTAATGAACCCATCCCGCAATTTTGGACAAGCTCAGTGGCCTTCATGTTGGGCAGCTATGGGTCCATGCTCCTCCGCTCTTTGGCCAGCAAAATGGGCCCATGGGAATTTCAACCCCAGAGAAATTAAGCAGGGAACAAATGTTTTCAGCAAGAAAGACAGCTGATGGGTCACCCAACAGCTAGTCTTTTGACACATTTACATTTAGTGCTTCAATAGCTTGGTTCACAGGAGACTGACAATTCTCTGTGCACTGACTCTCCAAATTTACTTGATAAAACTAGCTCTTTTCTCATCAACACCAACTTCTGTTTCTATAGAACCTTTAACGTGTTCTAGGAATACTGCTGTAGCTTGTTTGGTCTGTATTGTCCTTGGCATTGAATTGGTGCATCTCCGTAAGCTAACGACATAGGATACATTGGGAACGGTAACATAGTGGTAATGTCAGTGGGCTAGTAATCCAGAGACCTGTACTACTAATCCATCGACGTGAGTTCAAATCCCAGCTGGGAAATTTAAATTCAGTTAATTAAATAAATCATTAATTAAATATAAAGCTAGTATAACTATCGGATTGTCGTAAAAACCCATCTGGTTCACTAATGTCCTTTAGGGAAGGAAATCTGCTGTCCTTACTCCAGACCCACAGCAATGTCTTTGACTCTTAACTGCCCTCTGAAATGGCCTAGCAAGCCACTCTGCTACGAAACACAATAATAAGAACGAAACCGGACGGACCACTCGGCATCGACCTCGGCACCAGCTACGGACACGGCAACGGCACACCCAGCCCAGTCAACCCTGCAAAGTCCTCCTCACCAACATCTGGGGACTTGTGCCAAAATGGGAAGAGCTGTCCCACAGACTAGTCAAGCAACAGCCTGACATAGTCATACTCACAGAACCATACCTTCCAGCCAATGTCCCAAGTTCCTCCATCACCATCCCTGGGTATGTTCTGTCCCACCGGCACGACAGACCCACCAGGGGTGGCAGCACAGTGGTATACAGTCGGGAAGGAGTGGTCCTCAACATTGACGCCAGACTCCACGAAGTCTCATGGCTTCAGGTCAAGCATGGACAAGAAACATCCTGCTGATTACCACCTACCGCCCTCCCTCAGCTGATGAATCAGTACTCCTCCATGTTGAACACCACTTGGAAGAAGCACTGAGAGTAGCAAGGGCACAGAATGTACTCTGGGTGGGGGACTTCAATGTCCATCACCAAGAGTGGCTCGGTAGCACCACTACTGGCCGAGTCCTGAAGGACATAGCTGCTAGTCTGGGCCTGCGACAGCTGGTGAGAGAATCAACATGAGGGGAAAAACCGACTTGACCTCGTCCTCACCAATCTACCTATTGCAGAGGCATCTGTCCATGACAGTATTGGTAGCAGTCATTGTGGAGACAAAGTCCCGTCTTCACACTGAGGACACCCTCCATCGTGTTGTGTGGCACTACGACCGTGCTAAATGGGATAGATTCAGAACAGATCTAGCAGCTCAAAACTGGGCATCCATGAGGCGCTGTGGGGCAGCAGCAGAATTGTATTCCACCACAATCTGTAATCTCATGGCCCGGTATATCCCTCACTCTACCATGATCATCAAGCCAGGGGACGAACCCTGGTTCAATAAGGAGTGCAGAAAAGCATGCCAGGAGCAGCACCAGGCATACCTAAAAATGAGGTGCCAAACTGGGGAAGCTGCAACACAGGACTTCATTCATGCTAAAAAGCGGAAGCAGCTTGCTATAGACAGGGCTAAGCGTAAGCGATCCCACAATCAACGGATCAGATCAAAGCTCTGCAGTCCTGCCACATCCAGTCGTGAATGGTGGTGGACCATTAAACAACTAACGGGAGGAGGCTCCATGAATATCCCATCCTCAATGATGGTGGAGCCCAGCACGAGAGTGCAAAAGACAAGGCTGAAGAGTTTGCAACCATCTTCAGCCAGAAGTGCCGAGTGGATGGTCCATATCAGCCTACTCCTGAGGTCCCCACCATCACAGAAACCTGTCTTCAGCCAATTCGATTCACTCCACGTGAATTCAAGAAACGGCTGAGCACACTGGATGCAGCAAAGGCTATGTGCCCCGAAAACATCCCAGCTAACGTACTGAAGACTTGTGCTCCAGAACTAGCCCCACCTCATCAGCAAAGTGATGGAAGGTGTCATCAACAGTGCTATCAAGCGGCACTTACTCACTAATGCCCAGTTTGGGTTCCGCCAAGACCACTCGGCTCCCGTACCTCATTACAACTTTGGTCCAAACATGGACAAAGGAGCTAAATTCCAGAGGTGAGGTGAGAGTGACTGACCTTGACATCAAGGCAGCATTTAACTGAGTGTGGCATCAAGGAGCCCCAGTAAAACTGAAGTCAATGGGAATCGGGGGGAAAACTCTCCACTGGCTGGAGTCATATCTAGCACAAGGAAGATGGTTGAAGGTCAATTAGCACAGCCCCAGGACATCGCTGCAGGAGTTCCTCAGGGCAGTGTCCTAGGCCCAACCATCTTCAACTCCTTCATCAATGACCTTCCTTCCAACATAAGGTCAGAAATGGGATGTTCGCTGATGACTGCACCGTGTTCAGCGCCATTCACAACTCCTCAGATAGTGAAGCAGTCCATGCCCACATGCAACAAGACCTGGACGACGTTCAGGCTTGGGCTGATAAGTGGCAGGTAACATTCACACCACAGAATTGCCAGACAATGACTATTTCCAACAAAAATGAGAAGTCGCACAACACCAGGTTATAGTCCAACAGATTTATTTAATTTTACAAGCTTTCGGAGCTGTCGCTCCTTCCTCAGGTAAGTTAGCAGTGAGAGAATCTCCCATAATTCACAATTTAAACACAGACAAAATCTATTCAAATATTTCCCTACATCAAAGACACACTAAGAGCACAGCCAAGACAATGAGATGTGTCCCAGGGGGTCCAACGTGTCAAACCACCTGCTGGCTGCATATCTCCAACAAGCGAGAGTCTAACCACCGCCCCATAACATTCAACGGTATTACCATCGCCGAATCCCCCACCAACATCCACATCCTGGGGGGTCACCATTGAACAGAAACTTAACTGGACCAGCCACATAAATACTGTGGCAACAAGAGCAGGTCAGAGGCTAGGTATTTTGTGGAGAATGTCTCACCTCCTGACTCCCCAAAGCCTTTCCATCATCCACAAGGCACAAGTAAGGAGTGTGATGGAATACTCTCCACTTGCCTGGATGAGTGCAGCTCCAACAACACTCAAGAAGCTCGACACCATCCAAGACAAAGCAGCCCGCTTGATTGGCACCCCAGCCACCACTTTAAGCATTCTCTCCCTCTACCACCAGCATACCGTGGCTGCAGTGTGTAGCATCTACAAGATGCACTGCAGCAACTCGCCAAGGCTTCTTTGGCAGCACCTCCCAAACCCGCGACCTCTTCCACCTAGAAAGACAAGGGCAGCAGGCACATGGGAACACCACCACCTCCAAGTCACACACCATCTTGACTTAGAAGTATATCGGCGATCCTTCATCGTCGCTGGGTCAAAATCCTGGAACTCTCTACCTAACAGCACTGTGGGAGCACCTTCACCACACGGACTGCAGCGGTTCAAGAAGGCAGCTCACCACCACCTTCTCAAGGGCAATTAGGGATTGACAATAAATGCTGGCCTTGTCAGCAACGCCCACATCCCATGAAAACAAATTTTAAAAATATATATACGGCACAGAAACAGGCCATTCGGCCCAAGCAGTCCATGCCGGCGTTTATGCTCCACTCGATCCTCTTCCAATCTTTCCTCATCTAATTCTATCAGCATAACCCTCTGTTCCCTTCTCCCTCATACGCTTGTCTAGCCTCCCCTTAAATACATCCGTACTTTTCGCTTCAACCACTCCCTGTGGTAGCGAGTTCCACATTCTCACCACTCTTTGGGTAAAGAAGTTTCTTCTGAATTCCCTATTGGATTTCTGGGTGACTATCTTATATTGATGGCCTCTAGTTATGCTCTTCCCCACAAGTGGAAACACTCTCTGTATTGACTCTATCAAAACCTTTCATAATTTTAAAGACCTCTATTAGGTCACCCCTCAGCCTTCTATTGCAAGAGAAAAGAGACCCAGCCTGTTCATCCTTTCCTGATATGTATACCCTCGCATTTCTGGTATCATCCTTGTAAATCTTCTCTGCGCCCTCTCCAGTGCCTCTATATCCTTTTTATAATATGGCGACCAGAACTGTACGCAGGTTTAGCATAACTTCCCTACTTTTCAATTCTATACCTTTAGAAATAAACCCAAGTGCTTGGTTTGCTTTTTTTTAATGGCCTTGCTAACTAGTGATTTGTGTATTTGTACTCCGAGATCCCTTTGTTCCTCTACCCCGCCTAGACTCGCACCCTCCAAGTAATAAGTGGCCTCCCTATTCTTCCTACCAAAATGTAATACTTCACATTTATCTGTGTTGAACTTCACTTGCCAATTATATGCCCATTCAGCAAGTTTTTTAATGTCCTCCTGTAATTTGTTGCAGTCCTCTTCAGTATTGACAACCCCCCCAACAATTTGGTGTCATCCGCAAATTTAGAAATTGTGTTTTTGATTCCAAAGTCTAAATCGTTATTATAAATTGTGAACAACAGTGGTCCCTGCATTGATCCTTGTGGAACACCATTACCCACCTTCTGCCACTGTGAATAGCTACACTTTACCCCTACTCTCTGCTTTCTGTCTTGAATCTAGCTATCCATTCTGCTACTTGTCCCCTGACTCCGCATTCTCTGACCTTGTTCATCAGTCTACCATACATAATGTACCCAGGGATCAGTGTCCGTTGGACTGTGACATCTAACCTCCAAAGTTGGAGCTTGATTCTGGTCAAGAGAGGTGGTAGGAACATTCAATTTCCTTGTCAGCTGCTTAAGTTTCTACTGCAAAAAAATTAATCTTCAGCTCGTTCCTGTTAGATATGAACTCTCCACAAATTCTCTTCAAGTCACATTCAACATCAACTAGCATAAGATCAAACACTGCAACACAATATCTAAATCATAGAATCATTGCACAGCACAGAAGGAGGCCATTCGGCCCATTGAGTCTGCGCTGGCTCTTTCAAAGAGCAATCCAGTTCATCTTTTCCCATAGCCCTGCAATTTTTTCGCTTCCAAGTACTCATACAATTCCCTTCTGAAGGCTACTATTGAATCTGTATCGACCACCCTATCAGGCAGTGCATTCCAAATCCTAACCAGTCGTTGCATTAAAAAGTTTTTCCTCATGTCGCCTCTGGTTCTTTTGCCAATCACCTTAAATCTGTGCCCTCTGGTTATTGATATTTCAGCCATTGGAAACAGTTTCTCTTTATTTACTCTGTCTAAATCCTTCATGATTTTAAACACCTCTATCAAATCTCCTCTCAGCCTTCTCTGCGCTAAGGAGAAAGACCCCAGCTTCTCCAGTCTATCCACTTAACTGTAATCCCTCATCCCTGGAACCATTCTAGTAAATCTCTTCTGCACCCTCTCCAAAGCCTTCATGTCCTTCCTAAAGTGTGGTGCCCAGAATTGGACACAATATTCCAGCTGGGGCCGAACTAGTGTTCTATATAGGTTTAGCATAACTTCCTGGCTTTTGTGCTCTATGCCTCTATTTAAAAGCCCAGGATCCCATATGCTTTATTAACTGCTTTGTTAACCAGTCCTGCCACCTTCAAAGATTTGTGCACAAATACCCCCGGCTCTCTCCTTGCACTCCCTTTAAAATTGTATCATTTACCATGTATTGTCTCTCCTCATTCTTCCTACCAAAATGTATCATCTCACAATTTTCTGCATTGAATTTCATCTGCCATGTGTCCACCCATTCCACCTGCCTGTCTATGTCCTCTTGTAGTCTATTACTATCTTCCTTACTGTTTACTACATTTCCAAGTTTTGTGTCTTCTGAAATTGAGCCCTGTACCCCCAAGTCCAAGTCATTAATGTGTATCAAAAACAGCAGTGGTCCTAGTACTGAATCCTGGGGAACACCACTTTATACCTCCCTCCAGTCTGAAAAACAGCCATTCAACACAACCCTTTTTTTTCTATCCCTTAGCCATTTTGTATCCATGCTGCCACTGCCCCTTTTATCCCATGGGCTTCAATTTTACTAACAAACCTAATATGTGGTACTTTATCAAATGACTTTTGAAAGTCCATATACACATCAACTGCACTGCCCTCATCCACCCTCTCTGTTAACTCAACAAAAACTTAATCAAGTTAGTCAAACACAATTTGCTGTTAACTGGTTCTCATTTATTCGTCCATGCTTGTCCAAGTAGCTGTTAATTTTCTCACAGATTATTGTTTCTAAAAGCTTCCTCATCACTGACATTAAACTGCCTGACCTGTAATTGCCAGGTTTATCCTTCTCCCCTATTTGGAAAAAGGGCGTAACATTTTTAATCCTCCAGTTCTCTGGTGCTATCTCTGTATCTAAGGAGAATGCGAAGATTGTGGCCAGCACCTCCACAATTTCTACCCTTACTTCCTTCAGCCTTTCTAGTACCTTCTCTTTATCTATTTTTATCTCATCCAGGAACCCGACAACTTCCTCATTTACCGTAGCTTTGGCAAAGTCCTCTTCCTTGGTAAACACCGATGCAAAGTATCTCAACCATGCCTTCTGCCTCCACCAATAGATTTCCATTTTGGTCCCTAATCGGCCCCTTCTTCTTAGGGAGTCCCTCGGAACCGAGGATGACTTGCTTCCACATTAAAAATGAGTTCTCAGGTGACTGATGAGTCCAATGCGGGACCTACAGTCTCTGTCACAGGTGGGGCAGACGGTGGTTGAAGGGGCGGGTGGGTGGGGTGCTTGGGTTGACGTGCGCTCCTTGCGCTTGGCTTCCTCTTGCTCCCGGTGAAGAGACTCGAGGTGTTCGGCGCCTTCCCGGATGCTTCTCCTCCACTTTGTGCGGTCCTGGGCTAGGGATTCCCAGGTGTCAGTGGGGATGTTGCACTTTTTCAAGGAGGCTTTGAGGGTGTCCTTGAAGCGTTTCTTCTGACCACCTGGGGCTCTCTTGCCGTGTCGGAGTTCCGAAAAGAGCGCTTGTTTTGGGAGTCTCGTATCGGGCATGCGGACGATGTGACCCGTTCATCGGAGCTGATTGAGCGTGGTCAAAGCTTTGATGCTGGGGATGTTGGCCTGAGCGAGAACACTGGCAGCATTGGTAGTACCTCTCCAGTGCTTTGAGGTGCCTGCTGTACATGGTCCATGTCTCTGAGGCATACAGCAGGGCGGGTATCACTGCTGCTCTGTGGACCACGAGCTTAGTGCCGGGTTTGAGGTCCTGGTCTTCAAACACTCTCTTCCTCAGGCCCCACCGCTTCTCTGACAATCATTTTATTGTCTATATGCCTATAGACGACTTTTCAATTCCCTTTTATGTTAGCCGCCAATCTATTCTTGTACTGTCTTTTTGCTCCTTTTATTTCCTTTTTCACTTCTCCTCTGTACTTTTTATATTCAGCCTGATTCTCCTTTGTATTATCAAGCTGACATTTGTCATACACCCCTTTTTCTGCTTCATCCTTCATGAAAGAGATTGTATGCAGAGTCAATCTGAGAGTGGCAACCAGCAAAGTATGAATGCCTGCCACTATCTTCAAATGCTTTTATTAAGCACATGTATTTCGTAGCCCATCCCAATACCTGACAATGGTATTGAGTTTTTACTGATTATTTTTTTACACAACTTAGAGTAATTCACAGAGCTTTTTTGAATAGTAGCTTAATTGTTGAACTTAAAGGGCGCGATCTTGCCAGCCCTGGGGAGGCGGGTTTGGAGGCGGGACTGCCAGGAAAATGGCAGAATCTGGGGGCGGGTGCCCATCCCGCCCCCAACCCGCCTCCGTGACATCTTCCCAGGAGGCGGGTAGCCGACCCGCGCTGGGTTCCGTCTCCTGGAGGCGGGAAGGGGTTTACAGCCACTTAACTGCCTGTCAGAGGGGTGCAAAAGTGCGCTGTGAAGGTAAGTGATGGGTGCAAGTGTGGAGAGGTGAGTATATGAGGTAAGTGGAAAGTGTTAGAAAAAGTTTACTTACTTTTGTTTCTTCCTGCAGGCTTCAACAGTTGGGTATGCGGAGAGTCTCGCATCTCCGCAGCAGAGATGACAGATGGCTGCTGCATTCTCCAATGCAACAACCATCTAATTTCTGCTAAAGAAAGAGGTTTGATGAGTCTTGAATACAAGAACTCATCAAACTACAGAGAATGTCAGTGTTTGACAGCTTCACAGAGCTATCAAACGATGACAATTCATCTGTCAAAATCTTTTGACAGATGAAACATCATACACTGATGTTCTCTGTAACCGACTTCCCCTTAATTGGCCTGCTAAGCCCGCTGGGCGGGCTTAACAAGGTCAATCAAGGGAAAATAGCGTGGGTTGGCCAGAAGTCGATGGAGGCAGGACTAAAACCCGACAAGTGGGAGTCCCACCTCCAAAAGCTCCCCATTGGCAAAATCCAGCCCTATATGTACCATCTACAAGGCACAAGTCAGGAGTGTGATGGAATACTCTCCACTTGCCTGGATGAGTGCAGCTCCAACAACACTCAAGAAGTTCGACACCATCCAGGACAAAGCAGCCCGCTTGATTGGCACCCCATCCACCACCTTAAACATTCACTCTCTCCACCACTGGCGTACCGTGGCGGCAGTGTGTACCATCTACAAGATGCACTGCAGCAACTCGCCAAGGCTTCTTCGGCAGCACCTCCCAAACCCGCAACCTCTTCCACCTAGAAGGACAAGGGCAGCAGGCACATGGGAACACCATCACCTCCAAGTCACACACTATCCTGACTTGGAAATATATCGCTGTTCCTTCATCGTCGCTGGGTCAAAATCGTGGAACTCCCTACCTAACAGCACTGTGGGAGTACCTTCACCACACGGACTGCAGTGGTTCAAGAAGGCAGCTCACCACCACCTTCTCAAGGGCAACTAGGGATGGGCAATAAATCCTGGCCTTGCCAGCGACGCCCACATCCTGTGAACAAATACATTTTTTTTTAAACATGGTTTCTTATTTATTGTTAGATGCCAAAATAACTAATTTCTAATACACTCTCACTTCATAAGACCAAATCTTTCACACTTATGATACATATAAAGTTCAACAATTAAGCTACTATTCAAAAAAGC
Organism: Squalus acanthias; assembly: GCA_030390025.1. Lineage (NCBI taxonomy): Eukaryota > Metazoa > Chordata > Chondrichthyes > Squaliformes > Squalidae > Squalus > Squalus acanthias. Next base: position 20,587,052 of record CM059433.1, on the reverse strand, counting down.
TCTGTTAATTACTCTAAGTTGTGTAAAAAAGTCAGTAAAAACTCAATACCATTGTGCGGTATTGGGAGAAAATGCATTTCTAAAAATGCAAATGAAATGTTCCCACAGAAACATCATAAATCATGCTGGCCGAACACTACACTGAGAATACACAACAATTGTGAATTCTTTGGCTCAGCATTGGTAGCTTATTAAATCTGACAGGACATTAAATAGGGGTCAAAATGTCACCAAGTCTGTCTTCTCATGCTACACATTTAATAATATTCTGATGTCATGCTCCATTAAAGGACTAGTGAAGTTTAAATTAAACTATGGACATCCACGAAGCTAGAAGTTGTGATGATTTATAGTAACTCCTATACTGGCTGATTTGAGGCACATTTCAACCAAGGCCCACACTTTGGGTGTGTTGTTGATGTTTAACAATAGCTTGTATAAAGATTATACAAATATAAAATATGGTAATATGATGGCGTCAAAAGTAAGATGCCAGTTACTAAAAAGCACTGCTGATTGTGAAATTGTGCTATAAATCAGCAGACACCCCCTAGCAAAGAGCTCCCAGTCTTTGATTGCAAACTGTAGTCTGGATTTTTTTAAATCAGTAACTAAGTGACATAGCACTTTGTCTTCCAAATCCCCTACTTATCATAAGGCTGAGGTTTTGTTATGCAAATCTTTAGTCAGAACAAAATGACAGCAGTTCTACAAAAGAATAAAAGGTCTTGTTTTCAATACAGAGTCCATAAAAATGACACTGCAGTAATCAAAGTGAATACTTACATGAACAGTTATGATTATATCACATAAGGCACCTTTAAAAGTCATATTTCTCTCTCACTCTCTCTCTCCCAGCAAAAATAATCCAATTGCAATCAAAAATATTCCTTTATTCTGAGTAAATTGGGTTTACAATGTTACTCTGCACCCTTAATTGAAAAGGCAAACAGTGTTTTCTTTTGAAGACCTGCACATGTCTGAGCTTGACGGCACGATCAGGCATTTGGAAGGGATGCTGCACTGACAACCAAACAATCAGACTGCCAAAGCCAGAATGGCTTTGGTAACCCATGAATGGATCAAGGACAGTGATCTTATTTTATCTCTTTCTTTTTTTAAAAAAAATCTAGATCCGAGGAATATACTGACAACATATTAACATGCGGCGATTTTGCTGTGTTTCTTTCTTGTCTTTCCAGGAACCCACTGACATTCTTTCAACATCTAAAAATGTTATATCTGGTTAGTTGGATACAGAAACCTCAAGACAAATTCAATAAAAAGAAAGAACTTGCATTTATATAGCGCCTTCACTACTTCAGAACATCCCAAAGCGCTTCACAGTCAATTAAGTACTTTTTTAAAGTGTAGTCACTGTTGTAATGTAGGAAATACGGCAGTCAATTTGCACACAGCAAGGTTCCTCAAACAGCAATGAAATAAATGACATGATAATCTGTTTTAGTGATGTTGATTGAGGGATAAATGTTATCCAGGACACCGGGAAAACTCCTTTGCTCTCCTTGCAATAGGGCCGTGGAATCTCTTATGTCCACCCGAGAAGGAAAATATGGCCTCAGTTTAACATCTCCTCCAAAAGATGGCAACTCCAATAATACAGTGCTCCCTCTGCACTTACATGTAAGCCTGGATTATGTGCTCAAGCCTCTGTAGTAGAGCTTGAGCCTCTGACCTCCACACTTATAGGCGAGAATGGTACCACAGCACCCAGGCTGATGCAGGATCAAGGTAATAGGCCTGGGTGCCTCACTTTTTGAGTTCAAACATAAATGGTGTAAATATTGTTTCTATTGTTTGTTCTCCTTTTCTCCCCATCACTCCTGAAGGTAGTGATTCGGGTTGGTATATGGTTCTAAACACATCAGTAACCCCTTCTGTATCTCACCCATATGGTCATTCTGCATGTGCAAGTCGAAACAGGTTGTATTGACAGGTTATTTTTCCACAGGGGGCATCACAGGCAAGTTCTGCTCCTGCACTGAGCTGTGGCTCAGTCTGCAGCACTCTCGCCTCTGAGTCAGAAGGTTGTGGGTTCAGTGCAATACTGAGGGAGTGCTGCACTGTTGGAGGTGCTGTCTTTTGGATAAGACATTAAACCGAGGCCCCGTCTGCTCTCTCAGGTGGATGTAAAAGATCCCACAGCATTATTTTGAAGAAGAGCCGGGGAGTTCTCCCCAGTGTCCTGGCCAATATTTATCCCTCCATCAACATCAGTAAAAAAAAGCAGATTATCTGGTCATTATCACAGTGCTGTTTGTGGCACCTTGCTGTGCGCAAATTGGCTGCCACATTTCCTACATTACAACAGTGACTACACTTCAAAAGTACTTCATTGGCTGTTATGTGCTTTGGGATGTCCTGAGGTCGTGAAAGAGGCTGTATAAATGCTCGTCTTTCTTTTTACTTGCCCAACACTAATTCAGATAACATTTCCAGCAAGAGTCACTGGCTAGTGATCAGGAGTACAAACCTGGCTGTTTTTTGTCTTCCGTCGCTCAGTAGCACCGAAGCCAATTGTAATGCTTTACCAAAGCTTCAACGTAATTTAGAAGCAGCTCTGCATCTCACTCCAAACTATAACATATGACTTTTCACAGGAATGTATACATTCTAGAGTAGATTCATGATGCCTGATCCAAATCTTTGTAGTATTAGTAGCATTAGTACGATTGGCTTCTTGCTGGGTTTGATTGCTTCTATGTAATCCAATTCTTACAATAAATTCTCTAGAGGTTTTAGCCTGAATGATGAAGTCTGATAAGATAGGGTTTTCTATCCATTCAAGAGGGAAGGAGTATACGGTGGGCATCCTGTATGACCTCTGTTGCAAAATATCTCAGTAAGAGAGTAATTATTTGACCTGAGGCTTGTTACTCCTATTCACAACATGCCTAAAGTTTGCACATTTCAGGTCAGAGATTGATGACTTATGGGAAATACAATTCATGTGAATGTCAAAGTGTTGCGAGAAACCCCAAATTGTAATTCAGAGCACAGATTAAATGAATTTGTATTCAAATTTTCTTCAATTCGCCACCAATACTCTGTGAAGGAGTACAGTATTTTATGGCATAGTCATGACACATTCATGTCTTGTCAAATCGATCTCCATATCCTTCCTTTACAACGTGACTGAAAACATAGCTGCATTGGCAAATGGAATAAGCAGAATGACACGTCTTTTGGCAATGTATCTAATTACAGTGCAGGTTAATGTGAATTCTTTGCCATCAGATAATTGCACTGTTAAGAGACAGTGCATTGGCTCCAAAATGATTACTTGGATATAGATTAAGTATTAGCAAGCGCACAGTTAACTGGAATCCACTGCAGTCTGCCAGGTGTTCTGTATGATTTGTTAAAAATAAAGCTTTCGAGTTCGGTCCCATTCATAACATTTTGAAGAGAACCCACTCGACCTGCCAGCTGATGTAAGGTATTAGATGATTTAAGAAGCACAAATTCCTTCATTTCCATATCTTCTGTAATGGATGTGACACGGTGGCATAGTGGTTAGCACTGGTGTCTCACAGCGCCAGGGACCCGGGTTCGAATCTGACCTCGGGTGACTGTCTGTGTGGAGTTTGCACATTCTCCCCGTGTCTGCGTGGGTTTCCTCCGGGTGCTCCGGTTTCCTCCCACAGTCAAAAATGTGCGGGTTAGGTTGATTTGGCTATGATAAATTGACCCTTAGTGTTAGGGGGGTATTAAATATGTGGGGTTATGGGGATAGGATGGGATATGTTAGGGGGAATTAAATACGTGGGGTTACGGGGGTAGGGTGGGATATGTGTACTGTGGGGATTAAAGCAGGGACAGGGTACTGGATTTGGATGATCAGCCATGATCGTATTGAATGGTGGAGCAGGCTCGACGGGCCGAATGACCTACTCCTGCTCCTAGATTCTATGTTTCTATGTGAATAAAGAAGTTTCTTCCACAACCTCTCCTGCATTTGTTTTGTGGCTCATCTTGCTAATTTGTAATTGTCTGTATACACTTCTGCCCTTAAATTAGGGAGTAAGATATTAGCAGATGAACACGTACTTAATGCGATTGCTTAGAGTTGCTCTGCTATTTTAGCAAAGACGATAATCTATTCAAAATAAATGGGTTAACAGGAACAGAAAACAATTTCAGATGAATGTCTTGACTATTTGTCTGTTAGTATCCAAGGTGTAATATCAGGGGCCTTCCCTTTCTATCCAGCACTCCATTACAACAACAACTTGCATTTATATAGTGCCTTTAACAGAATAAAAATGTCCCAGGGTGCTTCACTGGAGCATCATCAGACAAAATTTGACACCGAGCCACATAAAGAGATATTAGGACAGGGCTTGGTCACAGAGGTTTTAAGGAGCATCTTAAAGGAGGAAAGAGAGTTAGAGAGGCGGACAGGTTTAGGAAGGGAACTCCAAAGCTTAGGGCCTAGGCAACAGAAGGCACGGCCACCAATGGTTGAGCGATGGAAATCAGGGTTGCGCATGAGACAGGCCATATTCCATATATTTTACCTCAGACAAGAAACAGTGAAAAGCCACTGCATTAAACTGGGTGCTTCAGATTGAATTCACCTTTCAATGTCCAGGCATTCCACAGCATTCCACTTCTGGATCTTCCAACTCTTTGATATTTTAGTAAATTAAGACTGAACCATAGCTTTAAAAGGGGCATCGTCTTCGTAAATGTGTTTGACAAAGAAAGGAGAACCTTCCATCATTTTTGCACAATGTAGTCACGCACAAGTGACGCAAGATGCAGCTCAACAAAATTTATGTCGGCACATTTTGGGTTTGCAAACAAATAAAAAAAACGGGGTTGCCAAATACTCTTTTTTTCATGAATATGGTGTTCCTTTTCAGCACAGACCAGTTGAAGTTCCCACTTTGCTCACAGCTGCCTGCATGTTGCTTGTGTCCTGTCTTGTCAAGATGATCCCTAATGGTTCAGAAACTGTGAAATAAATTATCTCTGGTGTTGTGAGAGTTTTGCTCTCCTACTGTGTGCAGTAGCTGCTGTTTCTATCCATCGCTGGCCAGTCTTGGATCTTCATATAAGTGCCACTTCAAAAAGTCAATGACACTCAGCTATCTTACACCTCTAATTTTTTTTTACATTGAACAGTATCATGTGCACTTCTGTTTCCTTTCCAATTTTTTTCCATTTCCCTTCTGATTCAAACTCAGGTTTGGCTCTGTGGTTGATGGAACTCTACTGGGACTATACCATACTCTGGCAGGCTATATGACTGTCGAAGCTACGACAGCCAAAAAGAAAAAAATAGACTTGCATTTATATCGCGCCTTTCACAACCTCAGGACATCCCAAAGCACTTTACAGCCAATGAAGTACTTTTCTTTGAAGTGTAGTCACTGTTGTAATGTCGGAAACGCGGCAGCCAATTTGCGTACGGCAAGCTCCCACAAACAGTAATATGATAATGACCAGATAATCTGTTTTTGTTACGTTGCTTGAGGGATAAATATTGGCCAGGACACCGGGGATTAACTCCCCTGCTCTTCGAAATAGTGCCACCTGAGAGAGCAGACAGGGCCTCGGTTTAATGTCTCATCTGAAAAGTGGCACCTCCGACAGTGCAGCACTCCCTCAGCACTGCAATGCAGTGTCAGCCTAGATTTTTGTGCTCACAAGTCTCTGGGGTGGGTCTATCAACCCACAACCTCCTGACTCAGAGGCACGAGTGCTACCCACTGAGCCAAGTCCAACGCAGTGCTCACCTGACGTCCACACAAGTACTTTTCAGCCGGAGTAACTGGACAGCAATCTGGAACAGGAAACCAGCTGATTTTTCTCCTCCCTGAGCCAGGAATGCTAAATCTGAATGCAGCAGTCTTACTGCTACCCTACCTGAGATCAGGTGTCTCAGCATCAACTGGGGATTGAATTTTAGACCTTTGTCACTCTGCATGCCTCAGTTCCACACTGGACAGTGTGTTTTACCAACTGAACCACTGGGTGAGTGGAGTAGCATAAATTTATACCAGTAATAAACTGTAACATGCTGTGACTGTTATTTTCAACCGAGTTAATCACTTGACAAACTCACAGTAATTGCATCACCATCATTAATTCTTTAGTATGGCCATCATCACGCATCAATAATACATAACATGCCTTAACTAATGTCCCACTATCCACTGCTGTCAAAAGGAGACTGACACTGGAATAAAATCATCCTCATTAAATCCATAAATATATCCTTGATGCCTTATTTGTGTGCACAATAAAAGAATTTTCGGAATATCTGTTCACCTTCAGTATAAAAACACAAAGAGGTGCTGATGATCCTGAGTTAATAGCAGCCGCAAGGCTACCAATTCTTTTCTTGTGAAAAAACCTTCTGCGTCAGCTAACTCGCTGGCCACTTACTGCAGTGCATGGCTAGAACACATTGAGAAATCTTCATTCAGGTCATGCAAATCTTCTATTTCGCTGAGCTGCTGGGAAGCAGGCGAATACTAATATTCTAATCACGAGAGTTAAATTACTTGAAGGTTTAATGAGTTACCTCCAGGATGGCATGAACTAATCTTAAAGGTTTTGATGACCTTTTAATTTTTTCCTTCTCCCCACCCACCACTGTTTTTCTGACAACTTTCTTCTCTCCTCTTCAGAAGGTGCTGATTCCATGCTGCGGTATGGTTCCAGGGGCAAGCCTTGACCTTTTGTACCCCTGCCAAGTCACAGTTATTCATTGTGAGCCTCAACAACATGCTAGCAGACTAGTCGACCAATCCCATTCAGCAATTAGAGTACTACAATTGGCCTTTGTGCCCTGGGTTCAGGTGTGGGGGAGGTGCAATTAAGGTTGACCTAATTGATGTCTTTAATATTAAGAAATGTTTTGATAGAGTAGACACAGAGAGAGTGTCTCCACTTGTGGGGAAGAGCAAAACTAGAGGCCATCAATATAAGATAGTCACCAAGAAATCAAATAGGGAATTCAGAAGAAATTTCTTTACCCAGAGAGTGGTGAGAATGGGGAACTCGCTGCCACAGGGAGTGGTTGAGGCGAATAGTATAGATGCATTTAAGGGGAGGCTAGATAAGCATATGAGGGAAAAGAGAATAGAGGGTTATGCTGATAGAGTTAGATGAGGAAAGATGAGAGGAGGCTGGAGTGGAGCATAAACACCAGCATGGACTGGCTGGGCCAAATGGCCTGTTTCTGTGTTGCATATCCTATGTAATTCTTGATAATATTCACTGCCTAAGCTTGAATCTGAAGAATGGCCACTCGAGTGAAGTATTGCAGGAGCTGCCAGGGCCTGCGTAATTGTATCCCAGCAAGAGCCAGTCGATGTTATCTTCCTTACGTGGTGCTGTTAGGGAGCAATTAGTGAGGAGTGCGCCAAAATATGGTCTGTTGGGACCAGGAGTTGCATGCCAAAACTTGCTCGCAGGCCTAAAGAAGGTGCCACGTGGGCACACTTCAGGGCACACTTTTGGCTGCAGGCATCCATGCATCCAGGAGAAAGTCTGGGTGCTTCCTGGGACTTAAGGCAACAGCCCTGTTGAAGGGCCAGCACAGTTAAAGCCTCATTCGAGAGCCAGTAGGGTTTTTTTTAAGCAGGTAATGAGGCAAGATTATTACGTGGGCCGTTTCTGATGAAGACTAGAAAGTTTCTAATTAATGTATGTGTGCCAAAAGCTGTAAATTGCATGTCGGTGGTGTTTATGTTTATTTATAGGTTCCATCTCCTGCGAATGAGTGTGTGTTGCTGTGCCATGGCAGCAATATTCCAAGTCTGGACACCCTTACAGTTTACTTTGGAGGGTGTTGCTGTGGTGCCAATCAATAGGTGGAGGGGTAGGGACATGTGTGAGACTTGTTTTTTTAATCCAGGTGGCATGGAGCAGGTGTCCCCTACTCAGGGTTAGGGAAACAGGTTTTTGTAACTCAGGAAATGCCCAGGCAAATTTCTTCAGAGGTTGTAAAGGGGGGGGGGGGGGGGCTTGTGGTCATTGCCCCTTATCTGCCTCCAAATAAGCCACACCCCCAGAGGCTGGTGGCACAGCACTGAACACAGCCTCCATCATGAATTATCAAGTTCAGAATTAGCAAAATCAATTATGCCAAAAGACATTGTCTGGCAATATCTGCCTATCCCCTAAGACAGATAGGGGGTTATTTTGACTTTGTCCAATAGTGTAAAGCAGTTAAGATACAGATCAGCTATAATCTAATTGAATAGCAGAATAGGCTCAAGGGGCTGAATGGCCTACTCCTGTTCCTATGTTCCTTCCTATGTTCTCAGGGCTGCCTTATAGGAGCTATGTGGATCAGCCGCCCATTATACTTCACTCCTGATTTTCATTTGAATTGACTTCAATGGGAATAAAATTTGGGAGAGATGTATTATGGGTGGCTGATCCACATAGCTCCTATAAGGCAGCCCTGAGAACATAGGAAGGAACATAGGAACAGGAGTAGGCCATTCAGCCCCTTGAGCCTGTTCTGCTATTCAATTAGATTATAGCTGATCTGTATCTTAACTCCACCTACCCGCCTTGGTTCCGTAACCCATAATACCTTTGCCTAAAAGAAATCTACCAATCTCAGCTTTGAAACTTTCAATTGACTTAGCCTCAACAGCTTTTTAGGGGATAGAGTTCCAGATTTGGGATCAGTAGCATGAGGATTTTCTGGGAACAGTTTGCTCCTGAACTGCACCTGGTGCTATGTGAGGAAGTTTGAGTGCAGATGTCTCCGCCATTCATTTGCATGTCAGATTCAGACACCAGAAAAGCTATAAAGGAAGTTCACGTGATGTGCTGTTGAGGAGCAAAATGGGAGCGAGAGATTTCCTAGTTTTCCTCTGCATTTAACTCAGCTTTTTAGATGCTATTTGGGAGCAAAGTAGTGGAAGAATCAGCCCCTCTTCAGGATGGGGAGGGAAGAAAATTGGCAAAAAGAATCAATAAAAATCTGCTTGACTGAGGAGAACCACTGAAACTCGATAGAATATCAAGGATTGTACTACATAATTTCATATTTTGTGCTCACAGCAGACGTCTACCTAAAACAGCCAAAGTCTGACTTAGGAATTGTCATAACGATATATGTGAGTTTGAAACTATGCTTGTTTATCCATCTCTGCTGGCCATACTTAATGAATAATGTCCATTGGCAATCTGAGATTTTAGTGTAATGTTCTTTCGACATTGCTGTGCTTAGTTGGCCAGGAAAAGAAGTTTCAATGCACCAAGAGGAGTAACACTTTTGGGAAAATGAATAAATAACAGTCAAATTTAGCCATTAGCTCTTCAACAGGTCATGATGGGGCTGAACTATCAGCTATTTACAGCCCCAAGGGTGATAATTATGGATCAGCAACTGTAGACTTGCCTCGCTCTCCAAGAGGCATGACCTAATGCTCTATGATTATGGCTCCACCGTTGAAGTGGAGAGGAGCTAAAATGGACTGAAATCAATTGCGTTCCTTGCATCTGGTTCTCCATAAAGCAGTGCTGGTTCCTAAAGTGAAGTAACTAGTTCTTGCTGAACTTCTCAGATATGTTAGCCCAATATCCTAGATCTCGAAACTCAGTTTCCTTGTCATTCTGTGCACCACGAAGAGATTGCGAGATACATTCTGTTTGTGATCCAATTGCATGAATTTTGAACTCATTACCATTCCAGCAACATTTAAAGTCGGCAACTGTGGCAGGAACAGTGAAAGAAATCGGCCAGGGTGCTACATAAATGAAATCTGTTTTGAACCACATAAATAGTGCCACACAGCGCTGTAAGAATTATCCTTTTCTGGCTATGAAGCTTCTTATGCATTTCACCAAAGTGTCATTATTTTAAATTGTGGGAGAACAGGATTCTCCAGAGCAAAGTTTTTATTTCAGCAGAGTGGTATCATAGCTCTATTTTTCCCTGATGCTTCAATGCACTGAGGAGTTATTACAGACCCAGTATTTTCTGGAGAACAATAGTAACCGAGCATAGGACTGATGTTAGAAGGTTCTTTTCATGCAAAGAGTGATCAACATATGGAATGGACTTGTGGGTGAGGTAATGGGGGCAAAAACACTGAAATCATTTAAGAAACAGAGGCTGTGATGGGAGGCTATAGGCTCTCTCTGGATGAATGAGCTACAATTGAATCAATGAGCTAATATTGGATGAATGAGCTTGCGTTGGATGAATAAGCTAGGATTGAATGATTGAGCTAAAATGGGATGAATAACCTTTCCTTCTATGTGTCTACCTTATGATCTGAGAACATTCAGTCAACAGAATAGATTGTAATTGTTGGGCGAACTAAAATATATGATACATTTAATTTTCTTTGACAGCACCTCCCCAAGCCACGCCAACTACCACCTAGAACTACAAGGGCAGCAGGTGCATGGGAACACCATCACTTCCAAGTTCCCCTCCAAGGCACACACTATCGAGACTTGGACATATACTGCCGTTCCTTCAACATCGCTGGGTCAAAATCCTGGAACTCCCCACTTCACAGCACTGTGGGAGAACCTTCAAGAAGAAACTCTGCATTGTTCTACTCTTAAGACATACAGCACAATTAAGATAAACAACAGCAGAAGAAATGGAAAATAAAATATCCTTGAATTTGTTTTCAACCGAACAGATTTAAAATGGCTGAACATTTGATTCTTATCTTTTTGTTCCAGGACATGCACATTCTGAAACATGCCAACAATTTAGATGATAAAATCGTGCAGTCAAGAACTTTAAATATGCTTGTAAATGCTTGGTCAATAAATTTCTCACATTTTCTTTTGAAACAAAGACTAAATTAGCCATTTTGTTCTGCTCAGTTCTCAAGGGGAATTGAGTACATGTTTAAACAGATGAAGAGAAAGCGCATCGGGGCTTGTGAAATATTTACAAACACCAGGATTAAGATGGAATCTTGTTCCAAATCCCAAGGCAATGCAGTTACACACATTCCGCTATTTACTTAAGGCCCGCGCTGCTTCGATTCACATTCCCATTCTCAAACTTCACAATCAATTCACCCAGCAGGTGGCTAAAGAACAGAGTCCAAATTAATCTGTGAAGTTTCTGAGAGAATGGAATATATTCACACGGAGCACAACCATCTGAGATCTGACCACAGCACACAGACCATTTTGTTTACTTTGGAGCACAAATAATAGGTCCAGTGGCCATTCATGCTTCTTAAAAGCCCCCACTGAAGCTACTTTATAGTGAAGATCAGCCAGCCCACTAGCCCTCAGTTGTGAGAGGATCATTATCTGACCCAAAGTTTACTACTACCTGACATAAAATCAAGGGTAGTCCATGGGCTCTCTAATTAGGGAACAATTATATTTTATGGATAATGAGACAAGGCTGAATACTTTTAATACCAGGTGGTATAATTATAGTAATTTTATCTATTCCAATTATATAGAGAGTAAACACTAGCTGGGAGTATGTTCTGTGAATAATGTACGGTTATGCACATTGGAATAGGAAACAGGAAACATGTTTCAAGTCCATTAACACAGGCGTGTTTATTGAGCACTGAAACGGTGGCGGTAAAATTCAAATTCAATAGAGGCGCATAATGGGCGGGAGCAGATCGGCCGCCCATTATACATCCGCCCAGGTTTTCTTTTCATTTAAAGAAAGACAGACGTGCATTTATATAGCGCCTTTCACGACCACCGGACATCTCAAAGCGCTTTACAGCCAATGAAGTACTTTTTAAGTCAATGGAAAGGACAATCAGTGGATGTATAACGAGCAGCCAATCCAACTACCGCCCGTTTTGCACCCCCACCAAAGTAGAATTCTTTCCTCCCTGTGATCAACAGGATTAATCAAATATTGGGACACATCTCAAATAAATCAGAACAGGCTCTTCTAAACTTGTATCATTCTCTGGTGAAACTAGTTTTGAGGAGTTTACTTTGAAAAACATTTATGTGTTAGAAAATATCATAGAGGAGTAACAGAATGATTCCAGGTTAGGAACCCTCTGAATTGAACTTGTAAAGATTTTATATAAGCATTTACAGATGTCCCCTTACTTGAGTAAATATTAATGTATCATAACAGTTTCCATTTGTAGTTTAGAGACATTCCTTAACAATCAGTAATAAACAATGTATCAGGCAACAGATTTGATGCAGATTCTGTGTTAGGGGACCGATGCTGCTTGCTTACAGAGGCTGGATGTTGCTCTATACAAAACGGTTTTAAAACCAAAATCAAGTTAATATTTTTCTTGTATTACAGATAACTTTAAAACAAGTTCAAAATCAGGGCAATGCTGATACATATATTGCAAGTATTTCACATGCTTTCAGGAATGGATAATGGTTTTGCAAACACAGAGGTATAAATGAATGAGCCTCAAGCTAGGATTGAAGTTAAAAGGATTTGTTTTGCGTGAACAATATGTGGAAGGCTCCCTTTAAAAGTAATGCATTTTGTCCTGATTAACACCTTTGAAAAGGAACTAGATAAATATTTAGTTAGTAATGGGGTGAAGGTGTAAGGATAGAGAGAGATGTCTGAATACTTTATGGAACTTCATGGTGCTTGAGTTGCAGTGATCAAAGAAGTGTTATGCCATCAAGGGCAAATAGTCAGAATAAACAAGGCTAAGTGGATATTCTGGTTGTTTTACCTTTAGTGGGGCAAGGGGAAGCATTTCTGAACCTTAACTCAGGAGATGAAATGGGTTCAGTAGAGTCCATGATGGAGTGGAATGAACAGACTGAGCCTTTCCTCATTCCATGCCTTCCTATATACTAAAGAGGCTGAAACACATCCATGCAAATAGTGAGAACAAGGCTGGAATGGTTTACACAGTCATTCAATCCAGGGATTCTATGTTAGATTTCAATAATTATTCCAAGAATTGACTTTTTTTTTACATGATATGCAATTTCAAATTGTTTATCTTTTTGAAGTTTCACCTTTGAGCTTTACCATTCGAGAGTTCAGGTGTTTGTTTATTCTGACCATCACAACCAATGAGGTTTTCAATGCACATCACAACGTTTTACAACGATGTGTCACTAGGGAAAGGTTTATGATACCCGGCCAGCTGACAAAAGGAAAGGGTTTGACTGACAAATAACATACTTTGTTTTAGGAATATATTGCAAATATACATTTTTACAAATTATGAAAACATTTTAATCCTATTTTTCCCCCACAATATAAAACATAACTGACATCAGTGAGCAATACTTCTAGTGAATGCTTTCAGCAGTCAACATAACTGAGCCTTTTTACTACATTACAAGTCACCTGGAAGAATCACACCTCACCTGTGACAACTCTTCAGTCCTAATAATGTTGACGGAAAAATCTGACTGCTGCATTCCATGGAATGGTGCAGTCAGGAAGTTTACCTCAGCATTGGCAATCCACAGCAAATGCAGACAGTATGGATAGCCTTGGGTTTTCCTGGATAGATTGGGAGTTTTGAAAGTATACATTTTTTACCTTCTGTTATGATGACAGCCTATGCTTTATGACATGAGCAGGCAACAGGCTCTGGTCATTGCCCAGTGATATCACCATAGGAAAATAGGAACAGGAGTAGGCCATTCAGCCCCTCAAGTCTGTTCTGCCATTCAATTAGATTATGGGTGATCTGTATCTTAACTCCATCTACTCGCCTTGGTTTCATAACCCTTAATACCCTTGCCTAACAAAAATCTATCAATCTCAGTTTTGAAATTTTCAATTGACCGAACCTCAACAGTTTTTTGGTGAGAGAGTTGCAAATTTCCAGTACCCCTGAATGGCCTAGCTCTAATTTTAAAGTTATGCTCCCGTCCCGTCCCGACCCCTTGTTCTGGACTCCCCCACTAGAGGAAATAGTTTCTCTCTCTATCTACCCTATCAACTCCTTTAATCATCTTGAACGCTTCAATTAGATCACCCCTTAATCTTAATCCAATTGGAAGCCGTGGGCCAATGGGTTCTGCGGGTGCTCAACTGGTTAAGGGAGTGAGTGGCTGAGCCATGTTGGCCAGGATCAATCCTCAGTGTGTGCTCAGTTAGCTGATCTCAACCAGGACATCAGTAGGTCTGAGTATCCTGGGTTAGGGAGGTTAAAATCAGCTACAGTTCTGCCCCTAATCACTATTTAATGACCCCTGCCTGCATGCACCTTCATGAGAATAACTGAAAATGTTTCCTGATTTTTACAATGCCTGACAGGACAGTCCCAATCTTCCTGTCTCTACCACTCTGCCTGGCTGATTATTCCAAGCATTTATCCAAGCATTATTCCAAGCATTTATCAATCTGAGTAAATATGTCCTTCCTAATATGTCTGGTATCTAATAGGAGTTGTGTATCATTTCTACCAGAGGGTTCTCCTTGAAGGTTACTTCTCCATGTTCAGTAGCTAATTGGTAAGGTAAAGATAAGAAACACTAGGAAATCCACCCAAAATAAAAATGAATTTAAAAAAATCTTTGTTTTACATTATTTTAGAACACACAAGAAAATAAATATATGAGCATTTAGCCCATAAAAGCTCCCTCGGGCATCCAAACTCAGAAATGTCTGAGGATTTGTCTTTGTGGGCTGCATAGGTGCATATCGTGGAACTTTAGGGCCACATATAAAGTTTAAATCCATTTTCCCATTAATGTGAATACTTGTCAAATTGCTGACACTAACACATCTAGGTTTTCTAATTTAGGATTTATCCACCAATGAGGTGACAGTGTTAAAAAGAGTCCTTTCAAACCTCCATCTCCACAAAATTCAAAAAGTGAATTGGAAATATAAGCACAAATAGAACTCAGTCGCCTCGGCTTCAATGATTGTCAGGGATTGCATTTGACCCTGGGAGGCAAGTTGGACACTTCTCCCTGTCACAACATCCAATTATAACTGAACAACCCTTGCATCTACTACGCTGCCTGCTTGATTATTCCAAACATTTATCAATCTGAATAAAGAGGTTCTTCCTAATAAGTTATAAATGCACTTTTCACTCATTTCCATTTATGTCCTTTAGTCCAACTTGCTTGGCTTACTTTAAAATGGTAATGTCGGTTCGTCATAGCTATGCCATTTATCATAATTCAATAAAGTTCCCCTTAATCTCCTTCCTTCTAGATGGTAAAACTCAACCTTCTCTAATCTTTTCTCATAGCTCATTCTTTTAATGTCCTTTTCTTGTTCTTCTCTGTACCATTTCCAGTGCAGTTATATCTTTCTGTGGTGTTGTGATTAAGACAGAACACAATACTTCAAATATTGTCTTACCAGTCTATGAGAAAGTCTTTCTTTAGAGTTGTTTTCTACTGTTCTGGGTATTAATCCTAGCATTCTATTATTATTTTAAATTGTTTCCCCACATTGTCAAATACTGAAAATGATGGGTCTACTATGATCCCCATGTCCTTTTTTGAGTCTTCCTGTGTTAATTCTATTATTTATATTACCCATATTTATCACCCATATTTAATCAACCCATATACATTACTGTTATCAATGTTAAATTTAATTTATCATTCATCTGCCCCATCACCTTAACCAGGAGAAAGAAAACACAAGACACTTTCTCAACTGTTATGTTTGAGACTGAGAATTTATAGAGAAATCTGCATTGAGGTCCTGAATATACAAATGGCTAGAGTCATCACTTGGATGGAGTAAGAATTACGAGATATCACCTGCTTAGTCACCTTGATGTTCCTCCTGCTATTAATTGTAGCCATGATTTGAGGTGTAATTTGGTGCCAGTTCAGATGACAATTTGGTGTGACCGGTCAAGCCAAAAGTTAATTCCAACCTTTTGGGTGACGGAAATAAGAATCATGACAGCCCAAATTGAAAAGTTATTTAGCACGGACCTTTCAGTGTTGCTTTGACATTTAACACTGAATCTGGAAATCAAGCTGCTGGAAATCCTTCCTTAGCTTGCATTGAAGATCAGGGAAGGGCTTTTCCACTTCCTGGAGTGACCAGGCACATAATACTGGAGATGTAAACATGCTATCTTCACACTGTTGGCAAACAGTTTCTAATTCCCACCAACTTCAAAATGGAAGACAACACTTTTAGGTCTGTCACAAATTCAGAGACCAGTCACATTACTTGATTTCGGAAGATTACAACTGAAGTGGTAAGCTGGTTATTTATCTTAAATTGTAATTGCAGAACTAGAAGATACTAGTACAAAGATTGTCGAACCTGAATCATGAAATCAGATCTTTTCCCTATCCCTCCAGTATGGTAAATAGTTAGAATAGACTCCAAGCAAAAGTTATCAAAGTTATCTTGACTAAGACCTGCGAAAAGGAGTTGGGATAAACATCTGATTAAAAGCAAGACTGAAGTTTTTTAAGATAAGTACGGACATCACTGATCAAACATTTGATGAAATACAATAGTTTCTGTACAGCAAGAGCCATGGAAATCTCATCTATGGAATGTGATCTGTCACGGTTGAATATTATAGATTGTAAAAGCGGTCTGATATCCCTTCAAATTTCTACCATTTCATTACAGGAATTAAGGAGAAATGTCAGTTTTATTTTCTTAGACTTTCTACCAGTGGTTATTCGCCTTCCTCAGGAGATTAAATAAATTGAAGAGAGTCTGTGATGTGCATGTTATACACGGTCTCTTATAAGAAGTAGCTATGATGGACATATAGGCCATTCCTTGTTCCTTTCTGATGTATAATCCTCTGACTATTGTCTAGCAGACTCGGGAGAGAGTGGAAGAAAAAAGAAGGCAAAATCTAAGTTGAAATAGTTTAAGCATATTTCTCCAATAATTAGGGGAGCCTTCAGTATTACATGAGTTGTTTGAAATCATGTTACACAAAGACTCCTGTGCTTTTCAATTAAAACGAACAGGCCTTTGTCTCACAGCCTGAGCTGCAATAATGTCATTGCGTTTGTTTCAATGACGTCAAGAGTTTAACTCAACGAGGTCTCCTGTGAAGACTTTCCAGACTGGAGATGACAAAAATATTCACAAGGGCCTTGAGTGTACTCTGCAGCTCTCTGAAGTGAAGAGTCAGAAGAACCTTGCTGCTGAACTGATTAAATCTCCAGCACACCAAAACATGTTGCTGGCAGTGGGAGTCACTGGGAGTCATTTTAGCACCCCCCACCCCCACACGACGGGCGGGAGACGGTTGCGGGTGGGGGGGCAGTTAAATCGGTAAATATGTGAAACCCAACCCTAAACCGCTGCAAATGCGTCTATTTAACTGCAGTGGGTTTGGGGGTGCCCAAGTAACCCGCTCTGGAGAGGCGGGTCAGTGATTATAATATTTAAATGAGGCTCCGCTCCTCAGCCATTTAAATGTAATGCTTTTTAATCAGATATTTATCCCGACTCCTTTTCAGGATAAATAGCTGCAGCTGGCGAGAGCTGCCGGCTGCAGCAGGTAAGTGCTTTTTAGAGCACTGCATGTGGACCAGGAGGAGCAGGAGTGCGTTCCCCCGGCACCGCAAGCAAACCTGCTGGTGCGATTTGCTACCCTGCCCGTGATTTGCCGCCCTCACCGCGATCTGCCTCCTTCCCCGTGATCTTCCGGAGCCGCCCCCCCCCCCCCTCCTGTTCTTCAGAACCCCCACGGTCTGTCGACCCCCTCCCCACCTCGCCCCGATCTCTTCCTCCCGCCCTCCCTCCTTGCTGCCATACTCTGAGCCCCCCCCCCACTATGCCCCAACCTTCTCCGATTGCTGCGGCCTTTTACTGCTGCCTTTCCCAACCGGCAGCCAGACAGCCTCTCAATCTGGCCGGCTGCTAGGCGGGAAACAGAATTAAGAAATGCTAATGAGGTCCTGCCGTTAATTTCGGCAGGGCCTCCGTGTTCTTGGCATTCCCGGGTGTCTCCCCACAAACATGTGCCCTTGCTCCCTCTCCGCCTCCCCGTAAATATCGGGGCCACTATCTGTGTTTTTGACGTCTTTCCTATATTCGCTGCATTATGTATTGCCAAAGTCTCTACATGCTTGATTTGAATATGACATTGCGTCATACTGTTTTCTCCTACCATAACAGCAGCTAACACAAATGTATTTTCATTTACTAAACAAAAATTACGAATTATAATCAACTGCTCGTGATTTCATAATGGACTTGCACTCACTGTGAAAGTACTCCCCTCGTCATCATGCAGTCTTCATCTAGAACAACACATTAGGCCATATGTTGTATTTCAGATGTTGGATTTCACTATCTGAGGAATCGGCGTAATGTGCAATCGCCTTTTCCCCCAGGTACTCAGCCTGGTCTACTCAGAGGAACGCTGCATTCTCTTTACCCAGAGAGTGGAACTCGCTACCACAGGAGTAGTTGAGGCAAATAGCGTAGATGTATTTAAGGGGAAGCTAGATAAGTACATGAGGGAGAAAGGAATAGAAGGCTATGTTGATAGGGTTAGATGAAGTAGGGTGGGAGGAGGCCCGTGTGGAGCATAAACACCAGCGTAGACCTGTTGGGCCGAATGGCCTGTTTCTGTGTAGTATATGTAATTCTAAGCACTCTTGTACATGTCAGCCAAATAGGATTCATTGCATTGCCAGAAGGCACGATGACCAGACTACACAATGCCTGAATTTGCAGAATCTGCAACCTGCATCGAGTTTACTTTTTATTAATTTGTGGCACAGTTATTTTTAATGCCCATAACCCCATTTCTATATTTTTGTCATAATTGTGATACTCTCTGGCAAGTTGTTTCACTAGCCTGCTGGAAGCAACTGGATTCATAACTGTGATTTCTTGCACACAGCTTCCACATCTTGGAGAAGCCATTTTTGGAAGGTTTCAAATGGACAATGAAAAATTATGGAGCAAATTGCATGAGGATGTTCTTGCACACCTCCTCCAAACTGGTTGCAACGAAGTCTGACAGAAACCTGGGAAAATAAAATGGGATTGGAAAGGGGGAGAGGAAGACAAACTAAAACAGTTACTAAAAATTCAATAAAAAGCATATCGTAATATTTGTACCCAGGATAGGTTCGACTAAATGTCATCAACAATTGTGAGTGTAACAAGGGTTATCATAACGCTTGAAACATTTCACATGTAAAATGCACATTACCTATTTATTGTATGCTTTCTGTTATAATTGCGACACATTGTAGCAAACATGGGTTGGTTTACTGTCCTGCTCATGGCACAGATAGAGTACCCTTCACTATTCCCTTTGAAGTTATACAATTGTTTACATGCCTGAACAGAGTCAAAATATGCCTTTCTAAAATCTGTAGCTGCACGCAGGGGTATGTTTTCCTCTGCTCACTAATGTCAGTGCAAAAGTCGGCATAAAGTGAGGCAACCTGCACTTTTGCAGTAATCAGTGGGCACCACTAGATGTTGCCACTCAGTCCTGTGACCACTGACACCTATTGGCAGAAATTGGGAATTGCAATATTACCACAATTCATTGGTCCATTCGCAGAAATCTTTTAAATGGTCAAGGCCCACCCAAACCCCTCCGACAACGACAATTCAGAAAAACAACATTGTATTTACAGTATGTGGAAAATCGCCATCATTCCCGTAACTGTGGTTGGGATCCTCCTTTTTAGACATTCCAAAAACTATCCAGATTAGGGCATTGTGGAGAATTGAAATACAGAAAGATTATTTTCCCTCCTCTCAGTCCTCTTTCCCCGGAGATGTCACTTAACATTTAGCATGTGCCCCAAAGATAACAACATTTCTCAATGACATTTTTTTCAAAAAATAAAATGAACCTAAAACTCCTTGGCAGTGTGGCAGGAGAGACTGTACCTTAAGAATAGCATAAAAAAAAATCCGCAGCGGTAAAATAACACAGATTTCAGAGCGACAAGGGGCAACAGTTGACTAAATTGGCTGGGGGCTCCCAATAACCGAAGCCCGGCTCTGACAGTCACTGTGATTCAAGTGACACAAGTTATCGGTCAGTGACAAGATATGCCATGGTAGTTTCTTGCAGCAAGACACCCTAATGCACTCGAACACAGTAACAGTGCACGGCCCATATCCAATTCACCCTTATCCACAGGAGTAAGAGAAAAGAAGTAGCTCTGACAAAAGGAGGATCTTCATTTCTCCACACAACTGAATTGCATCGCATATAACAATGATTCATTTCTGTTTTCCCTGCAGGAGGCCTGAACAGAAGATTGACATAATGCAGCAGCCCTGCTTGCATTTGCCTTTAAAATTGCATCACTACAACATCTTGATTTGATCAACATCACTCCATAAAGATATAATAAAAATAAATTGGAACATCATACAAATATGTGTCTATATGCAACTACAAATCAGCATGTCATACAAACATATTTTCCAGCTATCTGTCTCCCAAGATATTGCTCCAAGGATAACAAGAGTAACTGATGGTGTTTTCAGCTTCGGGCACTAAAAACGACTAAAGGTTATGTTTGCAGTATGATGAACATTAAGTATTTTTGAGTGGTTTCATCATATGGCAGAAAATATTGCTTTCCTCTAACCTTAGGCTACGTAGAACTCGGCAGTGCAAACACAAGGGTAGCTGTTAGCCAATAATCAGTCCACTAGACAGAAGTCTTTAATCTACATCTCCTGACAACATTCAGGGATGACAGCCTGCCTCTAGGGGGAGCTGGTGGTCAAAGCGCAAAGCTCTTCCCACCACTCCGATTATTAATGTAACCCCAGGAAGAGCTGTGTGCTGGGAGCAGAAAATTAATTAAGTGAAGGGTTTCACCTACAGTAAGGAGCGTACAAAGCAAACAGGCTTCTTGCGCATTTCATTCACATCCTACCTTCTTTGCAATCTGCTCCAGCAGCGCAGATCAGGAATGTTTTCAGATGTCTTCCTTAACTGTCAATGAAACTGCTCTTATAGAGTAGTTACACATATGCTAGGGAGCACACGAAGCAGCCGCTGCCATTTGGACCAGCATGCTGACTGTGCGCTAACCCATGTTTACTTTGTTTGTTATTTTGATCATTTTAATGAAGTGCCAAGTTTGTTTTATTCGTTCCTGGGATGTGGGTGTCACTGGCAATTGCCCATCCCTAAGTGCCCTTGAGGTGGTGGTGGTGAGCTGCCTTCTTGGGCCGCTGCAGTCCTTACTACAAAGCTCCTGTTTGTAACTCTCAACTGAGCATTAAGCAGGCTATCGGACAGAGTCAAAGAATTTCAGCAATCATAATATGGAAGGCTACTGTGGGAATGGAGACATCGATGTTTCATTGAATTTAATTTATGTGGAGCAAAATAAGAACTTTGTATCAGTTTCCAGATGAGTGAAAAGTTCCACGTGGGAAGAGACTTTACGAACTTTCCCAGTATGAGTCATAAATGGAAGTAGACATTACCAGTTATTTACAACAGTGTAATATGATAGTGTCTTAGCTAAGGCTTAGGTATGTTGGACAAGCGGCAAAGTATACTGGGGTAGATCTTGACTGTGCAATAGTGCAAAACGGCTGATAGTGAGTCGGCAGCCCGTTGTACACCTCTCCCAATTTTTATTTCAATTGACTTCAACTCGCTTTCACCCACTTTGCACTATCGGACAGAATCAAGATCTACCCCATTGTCATGGCCCAGGATTCTGTGGCCCCTTTTTTTCCCCCACGAATAGGACTCAAGACAAGTTGCCTTGAAATACTTTGGAGCAGAACTTTGCCGAAAAGCCGTTAGCTGCACCAGACAATCCCATGCTGATCTGTCAATTCAGTGGCAGTCAAAATGTGTTTTAAATGTGGGATTAACCATTTTTCTGAAGAGTTTCCACACAATGGCCCATCCGTTAACAATGTCTGGTCATTCAGGAAACATTTCGAACCTCAGTGGCGACAAGTTGCTTTCATCTCTGCTAGCTTTTGAAGAGAGGCTTTTTAAAAATCGATACTGACTCCAGAAGTAAAAGAAAACAGGAGAAAAGCTACAAAAGGAGTAAAGCAGGAGAAAGGCTGCAAATTGAGAAGGCAACATAAAGACTGAGAGGGCGAAATAACCGCTGCAGGACAGATATCAGATCGAATATACCTTTCAATATTAAGTAAGAATCCCCAGTGGCTATTGCACGTGGGTTTTTATTTTGTAACGGGACACAAACTGAAGTTGTACTGATTGTCCCAAGTGATTTTTCATCATACCCAGTCTTCTGTATGTTTTGTCTACTATGGAATAAAGCAGTTTATGAACCTCTCCTGGTGTTGACTCACTCTGCCTTCGAAGTGATTAGAAAATAAATGCCGGATTTTGCTGTAGCAGGGCATCTAATGATGTCTGCCGTTAGTTAGACTTGCCCCTGCACCCTTCAGCTCAAAACAGCTGAAAGTGCGAGCTGATAACGGCGCAGAGAGGGAAACCTGGCATCTGGGACCTCAGTGAACAGGGCAAACTTGGTCTCTCCTTAACCAATCAGTTTAAGGATTGGGAACTAAACAGAGGAAGGACGGAGAAGGAGGGTGAATTAGAGTGGGTGAATTCAATGCCAAATCAAGAACAGAAAAATAAATAGAGGGAGAAAGAAAGATTGGCTAAAGAGAGAGAGAAAAGAGACAGAATGAAAAAGTAAGAAAACAAATGTAAAAATTTAAAATTTGACATTTTAAAAATCTAAACTAATTTACAACCTGAAGGCATGAGACTCCACACTTATGTTAATTTTCGGTGCCAGAGCGGTTGATTGGCAGACATTAACACTTAACACATTGTTAAAAGGGTAATTGGGCATGTAATTACTAGCCCTAAATATCTGTGGTGGGTTTAGTTCGTATTTATCGCCCAAATACAGCAACTTCACGACATTCAATGCATGTCAATGGGGAGGCAATCAGTGAGATACCGTTTTCGCGAAGCTAATGGTGGAGCGGAGTACCTCGGACAGCAACTTTTGGATATTCGCATTTAACCACGCATCTACTCCTCGCCTGAAATTGCTGTACCATTTACCCATAAATAACGGCAAGCACCATTAGGCTCACTGTTATTTTGAAAGCAAAATCTGTCCCATTATGTTCTCAAAACATAGAGATCCACTCCATATCATAGGGGTGTTTCACTGTTCCCTTGCGGGTCTCACGATTATGCTACCAGATACAGGACAGTGGGAGGCACTTTCCATAAAAAAGCGGGTAACCAGACTGGTTAAGGGAACAACTGACACCATTGAACCTGAGTAGATACCTGTGGCAGACCAGAATTTGTAACAATATTTCATCATTTTTAAAATATTTAACTCTTAAATTAAAAAAAAACGAATCTAATGGTCTCCTAAGGAAGTTTTCTTTTGACGGACCTTGATAAATCACATTAAATGGTTGTCTGTGTCTTATAAAAGGAACAGCGGATACTTGGGAGTGATGACAACATAGAAATCTAATTGTGTAATTTATAACCATTGTCTAAAACTCAACATGAGATCACAGCCTTGAGATCGTTACAACAACTTTGCATTTGTTTTTTCAATGTATGTTTTTGTGCCAATCAAGATGAGGAATATCAGTACAGATGACTTTTGATTTCAGGTGCCTGGTGCCAGCATCAAGTATTCCTTAGCCAGTTGTAGTACAATCAAATGGAAAGTAAAACTCCATCTCCTCTGCTCAACAATGTCCCTTAACCCCAATTTGTAAAAGGAACTCCTGATGCACAAGTGTGACATTTCCATCTGTCAGGTCGCTAAGATTGAGTGCGTCAGATTGAGGGCAATTTGTTGCTGTGGAGTCATGACCATGAAGCACTGCCTTGAGACTGCGCACACTTATTTCTTGTAGGACACGTAATGCCAGCAAAGAGAAAGGAGATTTTCACTCTCCAGCTTGAATGGACTTGAACGCCTGCCAGAGGTGAAGGAACGTCAGTTTAGAAATTATTGTTGGCAGTATTAGTGGACAATGTTTAATCTGTTTCAGGAAAATTTTTTGTTCACTGTTTTATTTAAAGTATGTTAATATTCCACTAAAATAACAGATAGATAACATTAAGCATTCATCTGCCAATAAAAGTAATTTCTACTCAATTGTTCCAATCACCTATGCCACTCACTTAGTCAATTACAAATGGTCACTCAGTCAATTGCAAGTCACTCAGTTCCTTTATTGCTAATAATTTTATGACATAAATGGTGAGCCCCGTGGGACTATGGCGTTATTTTTGTTGAAAGAGATCTCAGTATTCACATGGCAGGATTAATAATTGTAAAAACCGCTGCAGCTTGATCGAGTAGCAATGTTGGATTGATTACTGGGAAATAATACTGTCAGCATATATTACATGTCTATTATTTTCTCAAGAGAGGCTGGCAATACAACTAGCATGTAGCAAAATCATAAGTTGCCATCAGACTCACAAATGGAAATAAAAAAAATCAGGATGTGGACATTCCCCCGGTATTCAATTAATAATGTTTGTTATGGATCTCTCTTCTAGTCAGTACAGAGGGACAGGCAGCATTTTGCAGATTTCTATTAACACAGCAAATGCTAAATCCAATAGTAGTCATTAAGAGGCACAACTCAAGTGAGTCTCCTTTGTCAGTGCATTCATTTCAATCATATTTTGTTCAAATCATTTGCTTCAACAGTTGGCATAGTTAGTCGTGTCCACTTGTAATTGAGTGCGGGCCATTATTGCTAGTGGTGGCCACTTGTAATCAAGTGAAAGCCATTATATCAATTGCTGACAATTCGTAAAGAGATGCCAGCCCCGAGATTTAATTGTGGCCGCTTGTAATCGAGTGCTGGCCATTTGTACGTGGTGGGCATTAGTGTGATTACTTGTGCAACAGTCGAAATAAGGTGGTCAATCTTAATGGTATTATCTTCTACAGAAAGCACTTTATTTGTTTACGAATACACAATGCAGTACTATATACCACCTCAAAACATATCGTCGTCTTGTGTGTTTATGATATCATGATGAAAATAACACATGGCTCTTATGCCTCCCCAAACTATTATTGTTATGAAGACTCTATCCCCTGAGCTAGATCTAACAGTAACATTCCCTTCCAGTTTCTTAGTCCCAGCTACTCTGGGTCACGTATTAATCACTGGTCATATTTTCTTTTTAAGGTCATAGACCATAATCCTGAAATTTCCAAGTTTGGCGATCTGAAGCTCGGCAGGGCAGGAATTAACTGTGCCCGGTCTGGAGTTAAGTGAGTTCCTAGCCAAGCAAACTGACACATTTGGATTTAAGCTCATTGGAATAATGCTGGTGGGGAATTGGTCGGGACTGTTGCCAGCAACGTGGCAGAAGTGCCCCATTGGGGGGTGGGCGGGGGTGGGGGGAGGAGTTGGAATGCGGTGCCATTTAAAGGCAGCCTGCACTTAAAGTGAGTGTCCTCAATCCTTAACTGGCCACAGCAGAAGCAAGTGAAGGAAAGAGGAGAACAGGTAATTTTTACAATGAGTTAGAGTGCCTTTTAAGTGAGATAAAGCTGAGGAAAGATGCACTTCTTGGTGTTAAACTTAAGGGAAATTGCCTGAAAACTGTGCTGTAAGAGCAGCCTGTAAGGAAGCAGCAGCAGCTGTTGGTAGAATCCTGCTGACCACCAGGATATCTGAGAAAGGTAGGTAAGGTAGATGCTTGGACTCAACACCAATCAGTGCAATGGAATCACGGAGACATGTGTGCACTTTGATGTTCTTGTACACTTATAATTCATCTATTTCAGGAGGTGAAAGATTACATAAATGAAAGAAGGAATATGAGAATGTAACACAGCACTGTATCTGCACAGCCCTCATGCAGGAGAAGATTGCCTTCAACGTCCATGAACGAAGGGCTACAGGTGGTGGACTACCAGACATCCATGTGTTAACACCCCAGAGGGAAAACACATTGGAGGCACCTGAAATAATAATTCCCCAATTGGTTTAAGGCCAGCAATGATTGAAATGCTTTATAGGGTGGCAACTTTTGTGTGTTTCTGTAATTAAAAAAATATATACTTCTTTCTATTCCATAATAAATATTTTTCAGTACTTTTTTTCTTTAAACAAAGGTAAACTATCCCTCCTCGTCCTTCTTGACCTGTCTGCAGCCTTTGACATGGTTGACCACTCCATCTTCCTCCAACACCTCTCCACCGTCGTCCAGCTGGGTGGGACTGCACTCGCCCGGTTCCATTCTTATCTATCTAATCGTAGCCAGAGAATCACCTGCAACGGCTTCTCTTCCCGCTCCCGCATCATTACCTCTGGTGTCCCCCAAGGATCTATCCTTGTCCCCCTCCTATTTCTCAACTACATGCTGCCCCTTGGCGACATCATCCGAAAACACAGCGTCAGTTTCCACATGTACGCTGACGACATCCAGCTCTATCTCACCACCACCTCTCTCGACCCCTCCACAGTCACTAAATTGTCAGACTGCTTGTCTGACATCCAGGTCTGGATGAGCAGAAATTTTCTCCAATTAAATATAGGGAAGACCAAAGCCATTGTTTTTGGTCCCCGCCACAAACTCCGTTCCCTAGCCACTGACTCCATCCCTCTCCCTAACATCTGTCTGGGGCTGAACCACATTGTTTGCAACCTTGGTGTCATATTTGACCCTGAAATGAGCTTCCGACCACATATCCACAGCATAACTAAGACCACCTATTTCCACCTCCGTAACATCGCCTGTCTTCGCCATTGCCTCGGCTCATCCGCTGCTGAAACCCTCATCCATGCCTTTGTTACCTCTAGACTTGACTATTCTAATGCACTCCTGGCTAGCCTCCCATGTTCTATCCTATGTAAACTTGAGGTCATCCAAAACTCGACTGCTCGTGCCCGTGTCCCGTTCGCCCATCACCTCTGTGCTCGCTCACCTACATTGGCTCCCAGTTAAGCAAAGCCTCAATTTTAAAATTCTCATCCTTGTTTTCAAATCCATCCATGGCCTCGCCCCTTCCTATCTCTGTAATCTCCTTCAGCCCCACAACAACCCTCGCCCCACCCCGAGATATCTGCGCTCCTCTAATTCTGCCCTCTTGAGGATCCCTGATTGTAATCGCTCAAACATTAGTGGCCGTGTCTTCTTTTGCCTAGGCCCTAAGCTCTGGAATTCCCTTCCTCAACCTCTCCACCTTGCTACCTCTCTTTCCTCCTTTAAGACACTCCTTAAAACTCACCTCTTTGACCAAGCTTTTGGTCATCTGCCCTAATTTCTCTTTATGTGACTCGGTGTGAAATTTGTTTTCTTATAATACTCCTGTGAAGCGCCTTAGGACGTTTTACCACATTAAACTCGCTATATAAATACAAGTTGCTGTTGTTGTTAAATTAATGGGTATAGCTTTAAAAGGAATAATGATGTGATGCTGTCATGACAGCGAGCCCCTTGGTGCACAGCTTACTGTACAGGAGGTAAGCAAGGTGCTCCCCAAACCTAGCTGCTGAGCTGGATCCTCTGGATTTCGAGACACTGATACTTCCAACAGACATCCATTTGGTCTACTTTTCGATATTGTAATTCACTTATTGGCGCAAGTATAAAGCAAAACAGAAGAGGATACCCAATGATCAGGAAAGAGGCTACCACATGTTCACGAACCTAAGAACATAAGAAATAGGAGCAGGAGTAGGCCATACAGCCCATCGAGCCTGCACCACCACTCAATAAAATCATGGCTAAACTTTTACATCAACTCCACTTTCCTGCCCTATCCCCATATCCCCTGATTCCCTTAGTGCCCAAAAATCTATCGATTTCAGTCTTGAATATACTCAGCACTAAGCATCTACAGCCCTCTGAAGTAGAGAATTCCAAAGATTCACAACTCTCTGAGTGAAGAAATTTATCCTCATCTCAGTCCTAAAAGGCCGACCCCTTATCCTGAGACTATGACCCATAGTTCTAGACTCTCCAGCCAGGGGAAACAGCCTCTCAGCATCTACCCTGTCCAGCCCTTTCAGAATTTTATACGTTTCAATTAGATCACCTCTCATTCTTCTAAACTCCAGAGAATATAGGCCCATTCTACTCAATCACTCCTCATAGGACAACCCTCTCATCCCAATCAATCGAGTGAACTTCCATTGCACCACCTCTAAGGCAAGTATATCCTTCCTTAGGTAAGGAGACCAAAACTGTACACGGTACTCCAGGTGTGGTCTCACCAAAGCTCTATATAATTGGAGCAAGACTTCCTTACTCTTATACTGCAATCCCTTTGTAATAAAGGCTAACATACCATTTGCCTTCTTAATTGCTTGCTGTACCTGTGTGTGTTTACTTTCTGTGATTCATGTACAAGGACACCCAAAACCCTCTAAATCTCAACATTTACTAATCCCTCACCTTTTAAAAAATATTCTGTTTTCCATTCTTCCTACCAAAGTGGATAATTTCACACTTCCCCACATTATACTCCATCTGCCACCTTCTTTCCCAATCACTTAACCTGTCTATATCCCTTTGCAGCCTCCTTACATCCTCCTCACAGCTTACTTTCCCACCTAGCTTTGTATCATCAGCAAACTTGGGTATATTACACTCGGTCCCCTCATCTAAGCCATTGATATAGATTGTAAATAGCTGAAGCACAAGCACTGATCCTTGCGGCACTGCACTAGTTACAGCCTGCCATCCCAAAAATGACCCATTTATTCCTACTCTCTGTTTTCTGTCTGATAATCAATCCTCAATCCATGCTAATATATTACCCCCATCCCATGAGCCCTAATTTTCTGTTACAACCTATTGTGTGGCACAATATTGAAAGCCTTCTGAAAATCCAAATATACAACATCCATTGGTTCCCCATTATCTACCCTGCTAGTTACATCCTCAAAAACCTCTAATAGATTTGCCAAACACAATTTCCCTTTCATAAATCCGTGTTGACTCTGCCTAATCATATTGTGATTTCCCAAGTGCCCTGTTACCACATCCTGGCCTGTCGTTCCCTGTTTTCTCTCTCCCTCCTTTCTTGAACAGCGGGGTTATATTTGCTACCTTCCAATCCACGGGGACCATTCTAGAATCTAGGAAATTCTGGGAGATCAAAACCAATGCATCCACTATCTCTGCAGCCAACTCTTTTAGAACCCTGGGATATAAGCCCTCAGGTCAAGGGATTTGTTAGCTTTTAGTCCCAGTAATTTCTCCAGTACATTTTCTTTACTAATATTAATTACTTTAAGTTCCTCACTCTCATTAGACCCCTCATTCCCCACACATTCCGATATGTGCTTTGTGTCTCCTACTGTGAAGACAGACACAAAATATTTGTTTAACATCTCCGCCATTTCCTTATTCTCCATTATAATTTCACCTGTCTCGACCTCTAAGGGACCAATGTTTACTTTCGCTACTGTCTTCCTTTTTACATACTTGTAGAAGCTCTTAAAATCTGTTTTTATATTTAGTTTAATCTCATATTCTATTTTCTCCCTCTTTATCACTTTCTTGGTCATTCTTTGTGATTTTTAAAACTCTCCCAATCCTCAGAATTACTACCCTTTATGGCAACATTCTAAGCTCTTCTTTTAATCGAATACTATCCTGAATGGCTCTAGT
This sequence comes from Squalus acanthias, assembly GCA_030390025.1. NCBI lineage: Eukaryota > Metazoa > Chordata > Chondrichthyes > Squaliformes > Squalidae > Squalus > Squalus acanthias. The sequence goes on along the minus strand of CM059433.1, from coordinate 20,557,551 downwards.
TAGCTACGGTTGTATCACTTTTCCAGTGGAGTTTATATTCCTCAAGGGAATGTATATTCATTGAGAATTATGAATTATTTCTTTAAATTTTTGCCATTGCGTATCTACCGTCATATCTTTTCATCTAATTTCTCAATCTACCTCAGCCAACTCACCTCTCATACCTTCATAATTGACTTTTTTAAATTTAAGACCCTACTTTTAGACTTAACCACATCACTCTCAAACTTAATATGAAATTCTATCATATTATGATCACTCTTCCCTAGAGGAACCTTTACTATAAGATTACTAATTAACCCTGTCTCATTACACAATACTAGATAGCCTACTCCCTAGTTGGTTCCTTGACATATTGTTCTAGAAACTGTCTCGAATGCATTCCATGAACTCGTCCTCCAAGCTACTTTTGCCAATTTGCCCAGTCTATATGAAGATTAAAGCCCCCAGGACTATTGCATTACCCTTGTTACATGCTCCTCTAATTTCTTGATTTATACTCTGTCCAACACCATGCTTACTGTTAGGGGACCTAAAACCACTCCCACCAGTGTTTTCTGCCTTTTGTTATTTCTTAGCTCCACCCATACTGATTCTACATCCTGAATTTCTGGGCTAAGATCCTTTCTCAATACTGCCTTTATCTCATCCTTTATTATCAGAGCTACCCAACCTCCTTTTCCACTTTGCCTATTTTTTCTAAAAGTCAAGTACACTGGAATATTTAGTTCCCAACTTTGGTCACCCTGCAACCACGTCTCAGCAATGGCTACTAGATCAAAATTGAGAGGTCGCACAACACCAGGTTATAGTCCAACAGTTTTATTTGAAATCACAAGCTTTCGGAGCTATCGATTGCCCCTTCCTCAGGTGAAGTGGCAATCGATAGCTCCGAAAGCTTGTGATTTCAAATAAAACTGTTGGACTATAACCTGGTGTTGTGCGACCTCTCAATTTTGTCCACCCCAGTCCAACACCGGCATCTCCGCATCATGACCACTACTGGATCAAACCCATTCTTCTCTATTTCTGCCATTAATTCATCTATCTTGTTATGAATCCTTCGTTCATTCATATATAGCACCTTTAATTTTAACTTTTTACTATTTTTCCCTGATGTGGCCTCAATCTTTTGCCGGCACTCCCGATCCCTGGGGGCCCAGCTGGGCCCCGGTTCGCGCTGCGCAGGGTCCCTCCCCTTTAAGAAGGGGAGGAAGGCCTGCAATACCGCGGCGCGACGTGCCGCAGCCACTCGCAGCGCCCCAAGAGGGATGCGGGCTGCTTCCAGTTGCGCCCCGCTTCCCTCTTGGGGCGCAACCACTGAAGTTCCGGCGCGGGGCCGCTAATTTTTTCGGGGCGCTAAAAGTCGCGCCCCGGCGAGGTTAGCGCCCCAAATGGGGCGCGACTCAATTTTTACCCCTTTGTCCCTTCCTGACACAATCTGCTTGATTTTACCCAAATCGCTACTCTGCTCTATAGACTTAACTTTTCTCTTCAAACTGATAGATTTAACCTTACCTGAACCCTCCTTTTCCTTATTAATTTAAAGCCCTAGCTACCACCCTAGTTATTCGATTTGCCAGGACACTGGTCCCAGCCCGGTTTAAGTGGAGTCTGTCCCAATGGAACGGTTCCCTCTTTCCCCAGTACTGGTGCCAGTTCCCCATGAATTGAAACCCCTGCTCCCACACCACTCTTTGAGCCCTGCATTTAAACCTTGAATCTGATTTTCCCTATGCCAATTTGCACGTGACTCAGGTAGTAATCCAGGGTTTATTACCTTTGAGGTTCTGCTTTTTAATTTGTACCCTAGCTCCTCAAACTCCCTCAGCAGAACCTCATTCCTAGTTCTACCTATGTCATTGGTTCCTACATGGACCACAACAATGGGATCCTCCCCCTCCTTCTTCAAGTTCTCATCCAGTTGCAAGGAGATGTCCTTAACCCTGGCACCGGGTAGGCAACACAGCCTTCAGGACTCCTGGTTGCGGCTGCAGAGAATAGCATCTATCCCCCTGACTGTACTATCTCCTACAACTGCCACATTCCATTCACTCCCCCCACTTATACAACGGTCAATTTACCCATCTTCCCTAAAGTCTTTGTTCTCTTCCACACTGGTAGCAAGTACCTCATACCTGTTAGACAATGACAAAGGCTGAGTCTCCTCCACCATGCATCTGAGGTCCCCTTACCTGCCTGAGTCACAGTCAGATCCTCCTGTCCCTGACCACTAACCAAATCTAAACCACTGCCTAAGCTAAGGTGTGTGACTGCCTCCTGGGTCAAAATGTCCAGGTGACTCTCTCCCTCCCTAATGCATCGCAATGTCTGCACCTCGGACTCCAGCTCAACAACTTTGAGCCGAAGTTCCTTGAATTGCAGATACTTACTGCTGATGTGGTTGCCTAGGATCACACTTGTCTCCACAAACTCCCATATGTTGCAGATACAGCACACCTTCTGCACTGCCATTTCTATACAACCTTGTTTTATATATTTAATTAACTAAAGTTTCATGTAGTTAATTCACTTGGTTTACTTTTAATTTTTTCAATTAATTAATTTAACTAGTTTAAGTTATTAATTTAATAAAGTATTAGTTATAAAATATAACAACAGAAAATGCTGGCAACACTCAGCAGGTCAGGCAGCATCCGTGGAGAGAGAAAAACAGAGTTAACGTTTCAGGTCGATGACCCTTCCTCAGAACTGGAAAAAGTTAGAGATGTAACAGATTTTTAAGCAAGTGCAGGGGCAGGGAAAGGGAGGAGGGGAGGAAAAAACAGAAGGGAAGGTCTGTGATAGGATGGAAGGCAGGAGAGATTAAAAGACAAGAGGGATGATGGTGCACGCAAAAGGAGGTGGTAATGAGACAAGTTAAGAAACAAAAGATGACTCTTGATGAGGTGTAAATTGGAATGGCAGAATCATCAACAGCTGCCATGTGAGAGAGAAAAAACAGTATTAGTTATAGGTTTCTAGTTTCCACCACTATGCATTTATAGGTAATTACCTTTAGTCAGTTTTAAGTTTTTTTTTACACACTAACTTGCACTAAGCACTATAACACTGACAAAATTTTTAATACTTACTGCCTCAGGCTTACACAAACCACTACAAGTGTTAAAGGCAAAAAGGAATACCTCTGCACCAAATTCCCACTCTCACCAAATTCTCAACTTCCCTCTGTTCACAATCCACTCAGTTAACGTTGCGATCTGCGATTACACTCTGTGCTGTAGCTAAGTAACTAGACTCTTTGAGAGAGGTGTTAATTATTTCCTTGCCTCGGGAGAGAGAGGTGAGCCACCTATGTTTCTCGAGCTCTTTCAGAGCGCAAATTAGTTTTCCATACCTATTCGAACCTGAAAAGACACCGCCGAACTCACTATACGTGCAGTGAGTATCTGTTTCTTTGAAAGAAATTCAGCCCAAACGCTCAGTGCAGGAGGGCTCAGGTTCCTGCACATCCATTTATGCACATCCTAAATGTTACATTCATAAGCTGGCCAGGTATTTGGAAACTATCCATTTGTTACTTTTTCAGGAGGGCAGGAAGGCAACACAGATCGGGAGTGGATGAAAACAGACAAGTTTATTATTTGGCAAATAATCAAGAAGGTCTTTGATGAACTTCCATCGACATTGGATTTAATATTTTAGTGACATAATCAGACTACCAAATGATTGCTACATTTTATTACTGTACAATTGATGGTTGGGTTACCCTCCTACCTAAACCCCAACCAATTGCCAAGTTGGGTGTGGAACTACATCACGTAGACTAGGAAGGTCGTAGGTTCAATCTCAAACTTGCACTGAATGATCTGACCTCAGAAGGGGCAGCAGTAAGAACACTACAGTGGGATTTAGTATCCCTACCTTAGAGAATACGTAAAGAAAACCAGGATTCTGTGTTCAATTTGCAACCCAGTGACCCTTACTGAAAAGTGGATGTGTGTGTGTGTGTGTGTGTGTGCGTTTGAGAGAGCAGGGTTGAGCTTATTTATGAATCTCCTATCACATCCTATGCTCTATTGTCTAGTGCCAGTAGCACTCTCGCTTCTGAGGCAGAAGGTTATGGGTTCAAGTCCCACTCCAGAGACTTGATCACACAATCTAGGCTGGAAGAGGTGATGCCTTTTGGATGAGACTTTAAATCGAGGTCCCATCAGCCCTCTTAGGTGAATGTAAAAGATCACATCGCACTACTATGAAGAAGAGCCAAGGATTTCTCCCGGTGTCCTGGCCAATATTTATACCTCAACCAACAACACTAAAAAACAAATTGATAGGTCATTTATCGATTTGCTGTTTGTGGGAGCTTGCTGTGTGCAAATTGGCTGCAACGTTTCCTACATTACAACAGTGACCACATGTCAAAAGTACTTCATTGGCTGTGAAGTGTTTTGGGACATCCTAATGTTGTGAAAGGCGCTATATAAATGCAAGTCTTTCTTTATTTCTCTAAAGGCTTGTCCGCGCCGTCTAGGCTCAAACATGAATAATTGGCAGTTCGAATTAGGTTGTGGAGGGCAGTCAATGCGCACAGAACAATGCTGCAAAATGCATCAGCACTTTCAGGGTGAGGAACTGGGGAAGCAGAAAAAAAATCAGCAGTCAGCACCATTTTGGAATAATCCATTTAAGTCATAGGTTTGAAGCATTTCTTCTATCGTCTTTCAGATGACCATGTTTCTCCTGGAGGTACACAATGATTTCCTGTCCCAAATGTGTACTAACTCTATCCGTATTACTCCACAGGACACTTTGGCAGTTTCAGTCGATTGGGGTTATGACATTCATGTTCAGTCGAACAGCAGAAGAACAGGCTTATGGAATAATGTCTGCAAATAAATACCATGCTGGCTGTTGCAATTACTAATTTGATGTTTCTCTTCAGATTAATTTGTCATGCATAATCATAAATTTTCAACTAAACGTGGATGAATTGCCACAAGAACATCCCTAATTTTAACATTATTCCGTAGACAGTTAATTTCCATTTTCATTACAAGGCAGAAACAAAATTGCCACCTAATAGTTTATACTGACACCACAATGAACCTTAAATGAAGGTAAAAAGGTGGCTACTGATTTTAATCCCAGAATCACAGCAATTAGTAGGACAGCAAAAGGGCAAGTATATCCCCGGGCGGTCAACCTTACCAAAGTGATATACGGGAAAGGAGATAGCTTTCAGTTCACTGGTTCAGTCTCACACGTGTAATTTACAAAAAGAACTACAAATTCGTAAAAAGGCCTCATTATGGTCATAAAATAAAATGTTGCAGTAACTATCGCATTTATTGTCTTTAGCTAAAACTGGAAACGTCAAGATATTTATTTCACTCTTTAAACATTAGTAGGGCTCTTCTCAAAGACTATTCATTATTTCATTCTAATTGGTGCCAATAGCCTTTCAACTTCTTCTAATGTGGTGACTGCTTTGTTCATATATAATTAGATAGCCTGTGAAAGCGCTAAACCACTATCACTCTTCCTATAACTCCCAGTGTACAAAGACAAAGCAGCAGTCAGTGCATTAATAAGCATTTACAAACTGTAGGCTTGGGGGGGGGAAATTGGGTTGATTTGCACCTCTCGTTAGCGCCCCGCTCGCGCCCCGGCTGCAACCTTGGGTTGCGCCCCCTGACCTATCGCTGGACGATATGTCCGACAGGGTCAGGGTTGCGTTTTGGTAGCCGCGGTGGCGCTACTTAAAGGGCAGGTGTCGGGCAGCCATTTTGTTTGGCCGACTGCCAGCACCTGCCCCCTTCCCCTTTTTTCTTCGGGGTGCCGGCCGCGATCACTCAGCCCGGCACTCCCTGGTGGTCCAGTAGGGCCCCGGTGCGCGCAGCGCTAGGCCCCTCCCCTTTAATCAGGGGAGGGAGGCCTGCAATGGCGCGGCGCTATGTGCCGACGCGTGTGGGGCTGTTGCACGTAGTGCCGCGAAATTCACTGGTAGTGCCCCAAGAAGGAGGGGGAGCGCTTCCAGTAGCGCCCCACCTCCTGCTTGGGGTGCTACTACTAAATTTACCCAAAGGGGGCGCCACCAAATTCTTCCCCCTGTTTTGATAATTAGACCAAACAGCACCCAAAAACTGCACCTTCCTGCGAGACAGCCTCAAGGCTGTCTCTCCAAAAAAGTGCATCAATATTGTAATAAATAGAACCCATACATCCATATTCCTGATTATCAAAATGTTTTCAACACTCCTTGATTAGATTGGATGAATAATGAAAACATCAATTAAAATTAGGACAATTTTTAGTACAAAATATCTGCATGCAACAGATCTGTGATTGTAATATGGACTCAGCCACATAAGTACAATTATTACCTCAAGCAGGCTGTCCAATGGTGACTAACTGCGTGAGCATTTTCAGATTTGATGACGTGTGGAGCATCTTCCTTAAGTAATGGTCGCAGCTCGAAATGATGATAGCCTTCTCGTCTGCTGATGTAACTATCAAATTACAGAAGAAACAGCCCATGCCAGAAGCTCAGCTGTTAAGCTCGTGCATTGGAACACCTCTCTCCTCACTGGGAGGCTACTTTGTTAGCTGTGAGACTGGCTCGTTAATGATTCATTTTTGCTTTACTTAAATTAAAACAAAGATAAGTAAAGATGAGGAAAGTTATTCAGCCCATCTAATACATCCTTGCATAGAAAGTATCCAACTGCCTCGAGAAAGATTCCAGAGTAATTGCTTAGAAGAAGGAAAGAAAGAAAGAGGAAAGGAAAGAAAGAAGGGGAAGGAAAGAAGGGGAAGGAAAGAAAGAAGGAGGAAAGAAAGAAGGGAAGAAAGAACGAACGAACTTGCATTTATATAGTGCTTTTCATGGCCTCAGAATAGATTATATACTTTTTTTCTTCAGGGCATCCCAAAGTGCTTCTCGGGCAATGAATTGCTATTTGAAGTGCACTCATTGTGGTTATGTAGGCAAATGTGGTAGCTATTTTGTGCACAGCAAGGTCTCACTAACAGCAATTAGATAAATGACCAGATAATCTGCTTCTAATAGTGTTGCTTAAGGGATGAATATTGTCCAGAGCAGCAGGAGAACTCCCCCAGTGTTATTCAATTACAGCTCGGGGGTGGTTTATGCCCACCGGAACAGACAGAGGGGGGCCTTGATTTAATGCTTCATCCAACAACACAGCACTCCCTCAATACTGCACTCTTCAAAAGGCCCCGATTTGAACTCCGAGCGAGTGGATAGTGATGAACTCAGCCCCTACTCCAGAAATGAGGTTGGTATTTTAACTCCAAAGTCTCATTTAAATCTCGTTTCATAGGGTGGAATTCAGCAGGAAATGGTGGAAAATTGCGCAGCCCAGAGGCCACCTGTGGACATCAGGAATGTGGTGGGATTGGCTTTGAGGAGCCATCTTGCGGGTGTCTCGCATTCGGGAAGGGGGGCGTGGGGACCAGAGGAGCACTCTTAGAACATAAGAAATAGGAGCAGGAGTAGGCCATTCGGCCCCTCGAGCCTGCTCCACCATTCAATAAGATCGTGGCTGATCTTCTACCTCATCTCCACTTTCCCGCACTATCCCCATATCCCTTGATTCCCTTAATATTCAAAAATCTATCGATCTCTGTCTTGAATATACTCAACAACTGAGCCTCCACAGCCCTCTGGGGTAGAGAATTCCAAAGATTCACCACCCTCTGAGTGAAGACATTTTTCCTCATCTCAGTCCTAAATGGCCGACCCCTTATTCTGAGACTGTGACCCCCTGGTTCTAGACTCCCCAGCCAGGGGAAACATCCTCCCTGCATCTACCCTGTCAAGCCCTGTAAGAATTTTGTATATTTCAATGAGATCACCTCTCATTCTTCTGAATTCTAGAGAATATAGGCCTAGTCTACTCAATCTGCTCTTGCTCCTCCTGGCCCCACATGGAAAGTAAAACATAAATATTTTCTGGCCCAGGCTCCTCTTCCCGCTGTCTTCACCAGGCGGTTCCCCGCTAAGCCAGCAGCTAAATTTGCAGGCAGGTCCCCGGTGACGTCATGGGGGCCCGACATGCATATGCAAACCAGCTTTGGGCAGGTGTCCTCTCCGTCTGCTCAGTGCAGCAGTTTAAAATTCGGAACAGTGAGATCCTAGCAGCTGTCCAGTGGGTCAGTAACCTCGGCGATTTTAACTCTCCACCCGCCTGGTTTGCACTGGGTTAAAATAAGCTACCAAAAGTGCCAGCCTAGATTTGGTGCTCAAGTTCTGGAGTGAGACTTGAACCCACAACCTTCTGACTCATAGACAAGAGCGCTACTGCTGAGACAAGCTGACAATCATTTTATCTGAAGAAGTGTTTGTTGTCAGATTTTGGAGAAACATGAATGCTAGCTGTCAACTGAGAGTGCACTACTTTTACTTTCAGCTTCAATACTCTGAAAAAGAACTGTGGGAGCGGGGGGAGGAAGAGAATTGAATTGTTTTTCTCAATGTCGACAAAGCAAAGTAAACCAATCTCAGTCACTTGGAAATGACACAGTTCAATGTTAGTGTATCAATATTTATTTGAAATGGCTTCATTAAAATAGCAGAGAAAAGAATTTCAGATAAATGCGTTGGAAGTATTCATAATGGTAATGTCACACCATGTAATTTTAAGGCCATTGAGTAGTATTTTTATTCTTGTCTTGCCTGTATAGTGCACAGGTTTCCCAATAATTGATGTACTGCTCAGTAAGTTTTGTGGATTGTGCAAGAGAGCATCGTTATTGTTCCAAGGTCTTGGCCCCATGGATTTCTTCAAAACGTTCCTGATCTTCAATTCCTAATAGTCTTTACCTCCCTCAGCCTTTCCTTCCTCTTCCGATCTAAAGGCTTTTTAAAAGAAGAAAGAACTTGCGTTTATATAGCACCTTTCACGACCTCAGCACGTCCCAAAGTGCTTTACAGCCAATGAAGTCCTTTTGAAATGTAGTCACTGTTGTAATGTAGGGAACCCAGAATGACATCACTTAATTACTTCCTTATTTTACTTCACTCCTATTCTTCTGAACTTTGATGGCTTTCTGTACCCTATCGGCCCTTCACACTGGCTTTTCAACAAAGAAGTCACCAACTCAAACACCAAGCTGATCTTCACGCATTGTAATCACTTTTCTGATGGGTTTGTCACATCTTTTCGATTGCCACAATTTTGTCACAAGCCTATTGAAAATATCAGGACTGACCAGCCTGTTGCGCTGTAAGTGGAGATGTGACAAAATGTCAGAAAGTGTACAGCATTTTGTTAAAACAGACCCAGTTTCCTTTATAGAATTGCAGTCGATGAATTACTGTCAATGCCATGAGCCAATGATACCAGGGTGAATTAAAATTACAATTCACAAGCAGTCGGCTTCATTTGCACCTTTCCTTTTATGAATATCACAGCTGACTTTGAACAATAGGAAGAAAACACCACTGATTTTTAGTGAGGGCTTTAATTATTCTGACAATAGTGACTTTCGTCCTCTGTATTTTACAGAATGTAAATCAAAGCGAAGAATGCATCAAGGAGAATAATAAAGGCAAATCTATAAAGGCTAGGAACACTGAAATCTCTCCATATGTGTGACTCACACGCTAGTAAAAGTTAACAACTGCCCGCGTGTCTTGGTGGTGCGTCCTCCTCATGTCCAGAGCCACCCGAAGGACAAAGTCTGTGTTAGGCCCTGACTCAGCACGGTGTATCGAGGAGGCTCAGGTTCGTGGAGTGCTCCCTTCCGACCTCATCCTGGTTCGGATGGAGCTGTTTATTGGCGCGATGCCCCGAAGCCTCCCTCGGGAGACTCCACCTCACAACCTGAGCCTTCTCTTAGAGCAGAGTGGAATGGCATGGAGGGATGTCCTGTATAAAATGCTGCTGCACATTCCCTAAGTCTTCACCGTCGCCTTCTGCCCAAATACACCGTGGCGAAACCTTTTGCAATCGGTCGCAAGAAGCGTCCTCAGTGGAGAGCCCTGTATACGGGAATCCATCCCGGCACCACTGGGGACTTGGGATGGAGAGTGTTGTATGGGGTAGTGGGATCGAAAAGATTCCTGAGCCACTTCACCAATACTCCAACACCCACACAGTGGAGTGGATGAAATGACCTTTCACATATATGTGTGGTTCCAGAGCTTGCTGTCCCTGTTTGACCAGCTAAAGGGGCTGCTCCTGAGGTCCTGGCTGAATTTCTCACCTATGCTCATCTTTGGTCACCTGGAGGGTGGGGGTTGGGTGAATAGGTCGGAGGACCTCCTGGTCAGCCTGCTCCAGGGTCTGGCGAAAGTCACCAGCCACAGGTCCACGATGCATACAATCGATGGGAGGGGGGAGGATGCTTGCCCCTCTTCCGAGGGTTCGTACGTGCCAGGTGAGCCTGGAGCAGGATCATGTGGTGCCCACTGATTGGCTTCTAGCATTTCACGACCGGTGGGCACTGCTAGGCACACCGGTTTTCATTGAAGGTCAAAACAGAGTAATGTTTTATACTCGCATGCACTTTTAGTTTGTTGTGTGTTCATTGGTAGAGTGGTACCCTCCTGGTAAAAGGGGGTAACTGTCAGAAATTGCCAGCTATTGTGTGACAAATGCCACTTGTTGATTCAAACATAAAGAAGACAACTCTTTTGAATGTTTTCAGTCTTTTTTTTATCTCAGTTCGTATGAGGATTTTATCTGAGAGAGTTATACTCCATACCAGTTCATGCATTGGTCACTAATCCCCAAAGGCTGAGTAATCTCACTGGAAAGAGGGAGGTGTGGAAAACCTAAATGAGTTGCGTGCCAGAGGATCGATTTACAGATAGGAAGCTTGAGGTGGCCTATTAATTACACACCACAAATCAAGGATCACATTAATAATGTAAGATTTTTTCTTGTTAAATTGAATTGGACATTGAAATTTGCATTACATTTTAAATAAAATATTGCTAGTGTCTCTGAGGCAATAGGTTTAGGAGCCCACATTTTCAAAGAGAAAATTGCAAGTCATAAACATCTGGTCACAGCAATACAATTTAATGCATGTGATTAAAAAATTCCTAAAGTGAGTACTAAGACGACTGTTTTAATAGCATAATGGGTTGCCGAATGATTTGTGCATTTACTTATTCATACACCCCTCCCTCACTATAATGTTCTTGCTCACAGCAGTATCTGCATTTGAACACAATCACTGTGTGGATTCCAAATGCAGACCAAAGCAAGCAGGAGCAAGTCAGTATTCCAGTCAACTTCCAATGGAAGCCGAAGACCCATAACTTCCATTGTAAAAAGAAGGACTATAGAAAGAAAGAAAGACTTGCATCTATATAGCACCTTTAATCACCTCAGGGTGTCCCAAAGAAATTTACAGCCAATGAAGTACTAGTGTAATGCAGAAAACATGGCAGCCAATTTGCACACAGCAAGCTCCCACAAACAGCAATGAAATAATGACCAGATAATCTGTTTCAGTGATGATGGTTGAGGGATAAATATTAGCCAGGACACTGCGGAGAACTAACCTGCTCTTCTTCAAATAATGCCGTGGGATCTTTTCGCTCACCTGAGTGGGCTGATGGGGCCTCAGTTTAACATTTCACCTGAAAGACGGCAGCTCCGACAGTGCAGCACTGGAGTGTCAGCCTGGATTTTGTGCTCAAGTCTCTGGAGTGGGACTTGAACCCACCACCTTCTACATTACAACAGTGACTACACTTCAAAAAGTACTTCATTGGCTGTGAAGCTCTTTGGGACGTCCTGTGGTCATGAAAGGCACTATATAAATGCAAGACCTTTTTCTTCTTCTTCTTTTACTTCTGACTCAGAGGCATGAATGCTATCAACTGAGCCACGGCTGACACCTGTTCTGCAGTTTTACATTTAAGTGAAGACTCAGGAACAGCTCCTGAGACAGGAAAAGCTGGGTTTGTGATGCCATTGAATCTCCAGAGTTCACTCGCTTTATATCACGGAGTGGCACCAGCTGTGGAACTACCACACATCTGCAGTCAAGAGGCCTTAAAAGGAGGTGTCTTATCAACATAAATAATATAATAAATGATACAGAAAAGGTAAATTTGGAAAATTGCTTCAAGTTAAATTAAATTGTGAGAGTAGGACAAGGGGACACAGATACAAAATCGCAAAAGGTAAACTTACGACTGATATTAGAATGTACATCACACAAAGAGTGGTTAACACAGGAAATGCACTCACAAAATAGTAGAAGCAAAAAGCTTGGAATCATTTAAGACACAATTGGATGCTGCAATTGGGAGACTTTAGGGTCATTCTGGATAGAGGAACTAAATTGGACCAAATAGTCTTCCTCATCTGTAATTATCTCGTGATAAAAGCATTTTTAGATTGCAGAACTGCCTCTTGGAAAGGTTCTGTCACACTGCCCAAGGCTTTTAGTGCTGCGACAAAATAGTGTGGAGTGTATTCAGCACTGGAATAAAACATTTACAGACGTGCAGTTGTGTTTAAGTTGTCATTTAACATTTTTGAGTTGAAATTATATTAGATACAAAAATGTTAACAATTACATATGGAATTTCTTCGCCTGCTATTTTAATTGGGGAATAGTGTACATAAAAATTTCATGCAAACATGTTAATATATCTGTTACTAATGTATTGCATAGCAAAATTTCAAACTATTTGGGACAATTTTATCCTAACCTGCCCGTTGAGAAACTGACGAGATCGGGTGCAACCCTGCCCAATTTTACTTGCCATTTGTGGAGTAATATTGGACAGAGTGGAAAAGCAATATTCTACCCGATCCCGTTGGTTGCCCACCCAGAGTACTAAATTAAAATGAGCCCCTTTGTTTCTGGCCACACTATGCCTTCTACTTGCCAGCATGGCTAGTGGTAACACTCTTGTCTCTAAGTCAGAAGGTCATTGGTTCATGCTCCACGACAGGACTTAAGCACATAACAGATGCTGAAGCTTCAGTGCAGCACTGAGGGAGTACAGCATTGTCATTGTCTTTCGGATGAAATGTTAAACCAAGGACCCATCTATCTGTTAAGGTAGATATTAAAGATCCCATAGCACTACTCAAATATAAATGGCTAACATTCATCCCTCAAACAACACCACCAAAACAAATTAAATGGTCTGGCGAGTGGGTCAATAACTAGAAGTCATAGATTTAAAATCATTGGCAAAAGATCTAGAAGGGAGATGAGGAGAATTTTTTCAGTCAGAGTTGACAGGATCTGGAACGCTCGACCTGAAAAGGTGGTGGAAGCTAATTCCATGAATAATTTTAAAAGGGAGTTGGACAGGTACTTGAGGATGAGGAACTGACAGGGTTACGGACAAAAAGTGGAGGTGCGGCACTAAGCACGACCGCTCTTTCAAAGAGCCAGCACAGGCATGATGGGCCGAATGGCCTCCTTCTGTGCTGTAAGTTTCGATGATTCTCTCTTACTGTTGATTGCAGGGCCTTGCTGTGGACAAATTGGTTGCCATGTGTGTCTACATAACAACAGTGACTACACTTCAAATGTAATTCAAGGGCTGAGGAGCACTTTGGGATGTCCTGAGGATGTCAAAGATGCTTTAGAAGTGTTTGTTTCTTTTCCCAGGTGGCTGGGGAATATACATGCAGGCCAGGAGCACAAAACCACCTTTATGACTGGGCTGAGACTCCAGCGCTAGCTAATGTTTATTTTGCCGCTTGGGATGTTGCTTCAGAGACAACAACAAACCTCACTACTTCAGATGGATCTTGGCACCTCCAGAAGAAGCAGTGCCACCTCTTTTACAGTACAGTGCTGTCACTGAAGTTGGGGGTGCTGTCAGCAATAGTGCTACAAACTGAATGGGGCGGCAGTCAGCTGTAACACTGCTCGACGCACAACAGCGACCCAAACATTTCAAGTTAGTTTATCCTTACTTTGATCTCCTGTCACATTAGTGAGGATCCTGTAAAAGCATCAGCTTGAACCAGAATCTGAGATCATCTGAAACAAGGTTACCTATTCATTTCCCTAGCCTGTTGCGAATTTTATCTCGATAGCAGGATAATTGAAAACAGTCTTAAGGAGTTAGGGCTGACTTAGAAGAGTTTTATGAAACATGGAAGCCAAAGAAAATAACTGCAGTAAAAAGGCAAAGAGAAACCTCAAAATGTAACACTCCCCACAAACAAGATTCTGGAAAGATTTTGACTCCTGGCTGGAAAGCAAAGGGGCAGCCGTTGAACTTCCCACCTGGGTGACTGGGCGGGAGGCCTGGCGGATGTTAACGACGAGGCCTCATTAACACCCTGCCAGCCAGCTATCCGCCGTGAACCTTGCAAAGAGGCAGCTGCCCGAGAGCCAGCAGGAAAACATGGTGCGGCCTCGAGGCTGCCGGCAGATTGCAAATCATAGAATAGTACAGCACAGAAGGAGGCCATTCGGCCCATTGAATCTGCACCAGCTCTTTCGAAGAGCAATCCAGTTAGTCTCACTCCCCTGCTCTTTCCCCATATCCCTGCAATTTTTTCTCCTTAAGTATTTATCTATATCCACCACCCTCTCGAGCAGTGCATTCCAAATCCTTAACCACCCATTGCGTAAAATTATTTTTCATCATGTCGCATCTGGTTCTTTTGCCAATCACCTTAAATCTGTGCCCTCTCATTATTGACCCTTCAGCCGCTGGAAATAGTTCCTCTTTGTTTACTCTATCTAAACCCTTCATGATGTTAAACACCTCTATCAAATCTCCTCTTTGTGGAGGCAGCGGTCCCTTCGAAATGCTGAAAAGGGAGGGGAAGATGTGTTTGGTGGTGGGATCATGCTGGAGGTGGTGGAGGATGTTACGTTGAATGTGAAGGCTGGTGGGGTGAACCCCATCGTGGTTCTGGGAGGGAGGGGGAAGGGGTGAGAGCAGAAGTGCGGGAGATAGAATGGAGACGGTCGAGGGCCATGTCAACCACGGTGCGAAGGGACCACTCCCTCCGCGACACCCTGCTCCTCTCCTCTATCACCCCCAAAACCCCTTCCCCTTCGCCCGGCACCTTCCCGTGTAAACGCAGGAGATGCAACACCTGCCCTTTTACCTCCTCCCTTCCCACTGTCCAGGACCCCAAACACTCCCTCCAGGTGAAACAGCTGTAAGATTGGAAGAAATAATAGTTTGCTACGGGTTCTCTAAATCAGCAGTTTGCCTAAGTTGATGACACAGAAGGATTCCAGTCATGTCAGAAAAAGAGTTGTATATAGAGCAGAATTACAAGGTCAGAACACAAAAACAGGCCTTCAAGGCATAGCTATGGAGCATTAAAGATAAACAAGCTGTCTCTTGAAATGGCAACAAGACATTCAGACAGAGATAAGGAGGAAAATGACCTCATGAGGCTGGGAGGGGTTGCCATAGGTACCTACTCCTCTGTAATTGGACAATTGAATGGGTAAAAATAATTGACGCGAGGTAGCCACCGGCCCACCGAAATAAGGTAGATAAACGGGCAGCCGAAAGCCAAAAACAGGCAAAGAAGAGGAGAGCTTCCTCTGGGGTGAATCTCATGCTAGCTTCGGCTTAACACCTTGTTCAAGCTCAATCTCTGAGGTGGATTCCATGCTGGCTTCGGCCTAACATCTCCGTCAGCCTCAGGAGACGACCAAAGAGGAAGAAATCGCTACCGCAGGCTGCAGGGATCTGATCCGAGACCACCGTTCTGCCTCAACGTCCGTCCGTCCGTTCCGGGGCCGGTAAACCCCTCTCATCAGTTACGGGTTGTGTGTCAACTATTTCATGCTGTACTTAACTTAACCTGCCGCTCCTTAATAAAGTGACCTATGACTCCTAAGACCCTTTGGGTAATCTGTGTGTGACCTGTGATCCAAATCTTACAAGCGATTTACTTGTACTTCTTGCAATTTAGTATACTGTGTTCGCTGCTCACGATGCGGTCTCCTCTACATTGGGGAGACCAAACGCAGATTGGGTGACCGCTTTGCGGAACACCTCCGTTCAGTCTGTAAGCGTGACCCCGAGCTTCCGGTCGCCTGTCACTTTAATTCTCCGCTCCACTCCCACTCCGACCTCTCCGTCCTCGGCCTCTTACACTGTTCCAACGAAGCTCAACGTAAACTCGAATAACAGCCCCTCATCTTTCGATTAGGCACTTTACAGCCTTCTGGACTCAACATTGAGTTCAACAATTTCAGACCATAACCTCTGCCCCTATTTTTTTTTCCACATGGCAGCTGTTGATGATTCTGCCATTCCCATTTACACCTCTTCTAGACTCATCTTTTGTTTCTTAACTTGTCCCATTACCATCTCCTTTTGCCTTGCACCATCATCCCTTTTGTCTTTTAATCACTCCTGCCTCCCACCCTATCACAGACCTTCCCTTTTGTTCTTTCCTCCCCTCCCCCCCTTTCCCTGCCCCTACACTTGCTTAAAACCCGTTAGAGCTCTAACTTTTTCCAGTTCTGACGAAGGGTCATCGACCTGAAACATTAACTCTGTTTCTCTCTCCACAGATGCTGCCTGACCTGCTGAGTATTGCCAACATTTTCTGTACTCATTTAGTACCTCAGCCATGCCTTCTGCCTCCACCAATAGATCTCCATTTTGGTCCTGAATCAGCCCCAATGCTCCTCTGACAACTCTTTTACTGTTAATATGCCTATAGAAGACCTTTGGATTCCCTTTTATGTTAGCCGCCAATCTATTCTCAGACTGTCTCTTTGTCCCTCTTATTTCCTTTTGCATTTCTCCTCTGTATTTTTTATATTCAGCTTGATTCTCCCTTGTATTATCAAGCTGACATCTGTCATACGCCTCCGTTTGCTGCTTCATCCTACTCTCTAACTTCATCATCCGGGGAGCTCTGCCTTTGGTTGCCCCCACCCCACTTTGTGAGAGGATTTGAGTATAAGAGTAAAGACATCTTACTGCAATTTTATAGGGCCCTGGTGAGACCACACCTGGAGTATTGCGTGCAGTTTTGGTCTCCTTACCTAAGGAAGGATATACTTGCCATAGAGGGAGTGGAACAAAGGTTCTCCAGACTGATTCCTGGGATGGGGGGATTGTCCTATGAGGAGAGATTGAGTAGACTAGGCCTATGTTCTCTAGAGTTTAGAAGAATGAGAGGTGATCTCATTGAAACATACAAAATTCTTATAGGGCTTGACAGGGTAGATGCAGGGAGGATGTTTCCCCTGGCTGGGGAGTCCAGGACCAGGGGTCACAGTCTCAGAATAAGGGATCAGCCATTTAGGACTGAGATGAGGAAAAATGTCTTCACTCAGAAGGTGGTGAATCTTTGGAATTCTCTACCCCAGAGGACTGTGGAGGCTCAGTCGTTGAGTATATTCAAGACAGAGATCGATAGATTTTTGAATATTAAGGAAATCAAGGGAGATGGGGATAGTGCAGGAAAGTGGAGATGAGGTAGAAGATCAGCCACGATCTTATTGAATGGCGGAGCAGGCTCGAGGGGCCGAATGGCCTACTCCTATTTCTTATGTTCTTATGTACCTAGACTGTACCCGAACCCTCTCCTCTTTAAAGGCTGCTGATTGCTTCATTAAATTTCATCCTGCCAGTCTTTGACTCCAATTTACCCGGGCCAGATCCCTCCGCAATTCTCTAAAATTAGCCCTCCTCCAGTTGAGTATTTTTATACTAGATTGCTCCTTGTTCTTCTCCATAACTAATCTAAACCTTACGATACTATGATCACTATTCCCGAGAATCTCCCTGACTGTGACACCCTGCACTTAACCCACTTCATTCCCCAGGACTAGATCCCGCCATGCCTCCTTCCTTGTTGGGCGGGAAACCTACTGATCAAGAAAATTCTCCTGAGCACACTTCAGGAATTCCTCCCCTTCTCTGCCCTTAACACACTCACTGCCCCATTCAATATTGGGATAGTTAAAGTCACCCATTATCACTATTCTGTAGCTCTTGCACCTTTCATTATTTTCTTTGCAAATCTGCTCCTCTATCTGCTTCCCACTATGTGTTGGCCTATAAAATACACCAAATAGCGTAATAGCTCCTTTATTGTTTCTTAACTCCAAACAAATAGATTCTGACTTTGACCCCTCAAGGACATTCTCTCTTTCTAGCACTGTAATATTTTCCTTAATCAAAACTGCTACCCCTCCTATTTTTTTCCTTCCCTATCTTTCCTGAATACCTTGTACCCAGGAATATTAAGCATCTAATCCTTCCCTTTTTTGAGCTAGGTCTCAGTTATCGCCACTATATCACATTCCCAAGTGGCTATTTGCGCCTGCAGCTCACCAACCTTATTACTCACACTTAGTGCATTTACACACATGCACTCCAAACCTAACTGAGACCTCTTTGTATTTTCTATGATCCTACCTAATTCTGTATTATTTCTAACTCTAACTGTCTCTCCCAGTCCACTGTGCACCTTGTTTCTACTTTTTAATACTACATCTTAGTGCTCAACGCCGTCAAATTAGTTTAAACCCTCCCCCACAGCACTAGTTAACCTGCCTGCAAGGATATTGGTCCCAGCTCTGTTCAGGTGCAACCCATTCATCTTGAACAGATCCCTCCTGCCAAGAACTGGTCTCAATGTCCCAGGAATCTGAAGCCCTCCCTCCTGCACCATATCTCTAGCCACAAATTAACCTGCCATATCCTCCTATTTCTACGCTCACCAGCGTGTAGCACTGGGAGTAGTCCAGAAATTACTACCTTTGAGGTCCTGCTCTTTAACTTTCTCCCTAGCTCCTTAAACTCTGCTTGCACGACCTCAACCCTCTTCCTACCTATGTCGTTGGTTCTGACATGGACCACGACTTCTGTGTCTTCCCCTTCCCCCCTCAAAATGTTCTGCATCCTCTCTGTGGTGTCCCTTACCCTGGCACCAGGGAGGCCACGTAACATACGGGTCTCATGTCGACGGTAGCAGAACTGCCTGTCTGTCCTCTTCACTATCGAATCCCCAAATACTACTGCATTCCTATACTTTGCTTTATCCCCCTCTGCAATCCTGAAGCAAGAACAGCATTGTCTTAAAGCGAGGCTGTCATTTTAGAAAGCAGTTTCAGTCTCTTAAAGGGGACTGCCTTCTAAAATGAAAAAAAATCATTTAAAATAGGCCATTTTCATCCCTTATAGCTCAACTGCCTTTTGAACAAAAAATAAACATTAAAAATAATTCCCAAATGGCAGTCTTCAGTTCTTAAAGCTCAATTGCCTTCCGCATCTAAATAATGGTAAAAGTGCTTCAGCACTGACACAAATGGCTCAGCAAGCCAGGGAAGGGGCACTCAGGGTCTCGCACGCAGCACTCCAGCCTTGTGCAGGGGGTCAACACTGCAAGAGAGGTCCTCTACCCACAGGGGCCAGGAGGCACTCCAGAAAGAACGATGTGGGACCAGATCACCTGGCTCCAGTGCCCAAAGAAATTTCATGACCTCAAACCAGTGGTCAAGGTCAGTGAATGCATCATCAAAAGCTGTCTCCTACCAACTGCACCACTAGCCTCACACACTGTTCATTGAACAACAACCTCCCATCACTCACCTACCAACAATTTCTATCAAAAAAGAGGCACACCTCACATTCCAAGCTTCACCTCACCCCCTTGGAGGAGACGGTATTGGCCATTCTTGGCAGGGGCACAGCTGAGCTCTTGGCCGGCAGCAGGGTTGAAAGAATACGAGTTGCTCATTCCCTCATACATGATCCTCTTATTTCACATCCCACTTCCCATTCATCCCACAATATCTTCTGATTTACAAGGTATGCATGGTGTAAGCATGCAGCTCCTGCTTTCCTGCCCTCCCCTCCCCACAACTCTACCCTTGTGCCATCCTCATTTCACACAGCAGCCAGTAGTTGACCAAGAAGAGGGAGTGGAGAGTGAAGAAGAAGAAGAAATAGAAACACTGTCACTCGATTTGACACTCCCAGCCACCAGCTCCTCGAGATTGTCCAGCAAGGCCATTTGCAGTGTCCTGCATTGAAAGTCAGCAGCCTTCCACCAGCCATACTGCAGCCACCAGGGTAGCACTGCGTAACATCACTAGGAGAGGCAAAGGGACACACAAGACAGTCACTAAGGGAATGCACAAGGGTGATGAGTTGATTTCTTGATGTCGTATTGGATGGATAGATGTATAAAGTTGGATTGGAAAGTTTGCTTTGTGGTGGCTTTTATTTCAGCATCGTGACCAAGATGGTCAGGTAAGGTGTGGGACAAATGTTGAAAGGGGAATTGGGGTTGTGTTCACTGGTACCGCAGGCGGATGATTCCATCCCAGATATCCCGGCCAGAAATGGGCTGTCTGGGTTGCATCCTTCCTTCCACTTCCTCCTCTTCTGCGTCTTCCTCTTCTGCTTTTCCTCTTCCCTCTGCGGGTAGCTTGTCCCTTTGCTGCCTCTGCTTCATCTCCATGTGCCCCCTAAGACTGTGAGCAAGTGGTCTTCTCAGAGACAAAATACTGCAGATGCTGAAAATCTGAAATAAAAGCATAAAATGCCGGAAATACTCAGCAGGTCAGGCAGCATCTCGACCTGAGACATGAGGTCTGTTTCTCTCGCCACGGATACTGTCTGACCTGCTGAGTATTTCCAGCATTTTCTGTCTTCTTGGAGGCCTTCTTTACATCCAAAGCCTTGCAAGCGTCCAGCAGCACGCCCTGCACATTTAAAAACTTTTTTAATCTATTACATCAATCCACTACTTCAATAAAATATAAAAAGCCAGTCCAAAAGCTGAAATCCAAACTTACCTAAAAGATGTGTGTTTCCCTATAAGAAGTGCTGACAGCGTCTCGCAGGGCTGCTTCACACATGCTTGTCTGTGCATATTCAGGACGCAGCGTAATTGAGAGCGAGAATGTCCAAATTAGCAGTTGTGGCGTCAAATCAGGCGTTGCACGCCGATTGACATCAGAATCTGCTTATTTAAATTTGAGATGCCAGTGCTGTCAATGGCAGTTCTCTGGCCCTTACCAAAGTGGCGGCCACATTGTCCCGCGCCAGAAGGAAACCAGCCTCAACGGCCGATGTTACAGCATTGAATTTCTAGGCCTGTGTTCCTGTAAAGAGCCCATCAGTTTAAACTCCCGTTCTGCCTGGTTTCTGCCGGGGGGACAGAATGAAAAGACAGAAAAATATTTAATAATTCATTCAAAAAAGGTGTGGTGCCAGAGGACTGGTGGATAGCTAACTTAATACCGATATTTAAGAACGGGGATAGGTCACAATTTACATTAAAGATTTAGGGGTAGAAATTAGGTCGCGCCCCATTTGGGGCGCAAATATCGTCCGGACGCAAATATTAGCGCCTGGCGCTAATTATCGGCACTGACAGGAAACTTCACTTTTACCGCCCCGGGAGGTGAGTGGAGCGCTAAAGCAGGCGCTGCACACCTCTCTTAAGGCGCAAAGGCCGAGCAGTGAGGCGCTAACTCGGAGCGCTGGCGAAGCTCATGTAATGTCAGTAAGCAATGGAACACACACACAATGGCACGGGCCAGTTCTTAAAGGGGATGGTTAATCTTGCTTTCCATCCACATCCTGTTCATTGCTGCCTTGAATCTCGGCCTGGAGAGACTTGCACATCAAATGTGCTGGAAAGAACAATGGAGCGTACCAGGCAAAGAGCTCAGAGTGCAGCTCCCACAGTCTCTGCTAAATCGATACAAGGAATGGCAAATCAAAATGAACATGCAAAGTGCTGCTCAGTACCCAAAACTCCTTCACACAACGTTGAATCTCTCCAGAAGTCTCTCCCTCTCTCTCTCAGAATGCGTAGTTCAAAAATGCCACCAACAATAAAAGACAGGAAGAGGCCCCCTTTAAATAGCGCACCCCCCAGCCCCACAGCGATTGATAGCGTTCCAGTCTTCTGGTCGTAGGAAGCGCCAGGCGGTAAGGCAGGGGGCGCCACTCAATTTCCGCTACGGGGCGCCACAAGGGCGTTGCACCATGGAATGACGTCACAATCTGCGCGCGCAGGTGGTCGCAGCGGTAAGTTTTAGCGCCGCCGCACAATCTCAAGTTAAGTTCTCGAGCGGCGCAAACATCGCTGCGCCCGGGCGTTAGCGGCTTTGCGCCCCATTAGCGCCCTCTTAAGGCGCTAACGGGAGGCGCAACCAAGTGAATTTTTACCCCTTAGACTTTGGAATCAAAAACACAGGGGGTGATTTTGCCAATGGGGGCGCATTGGAGGCGGGACTGCTGCTTGTTGGGATTTAGTCCCAACTCCATCGATTTTTGGCCAACCCACGCTATTTTCCCTTGATTGACCTTGTTAAGCCCGCCCAGCGGGCTTAGCAGGCCAATTAAGGGGAAGCCGGTTACAGAGAACGTCAGCGTATGATTGTCATCGTTTGACAGCTCTGTGAAGCTGTCAAACACTGACATTCTCTGTTGTTTGATGAGTCCTTGTATTCAAAACTCATCAAACCTATCTGCTGAGCAGAAAGCAGATAGCTGTTGCATCGGAGAATGCAGCAGCCATCTGTCATCTCTGCCGGTGAGATGCGGGAGTCTCCGGTTCCCCAACTGTTGAAGCCTGCAGGAAGAAGCAAAGGTAAGTAAACATTTTCTATCACTTTTCACTCACCTCACATACTTACCTCTCCACACTTGCACCCATCACTTACCTCCACAACGCATTTTTGCACCCCGCAGACCCCCGCAGACCCACTGCTCGCCTCGGTGACCCTGGCGGGGTTTCCTGATGTCAGGAAGCCCACGCCTCTGGTGGAAAAATGGGGATAATCCTCATGACAGTTAAGTGGCTGTAATCCCCTTCCTGCCTCCAGGAGACGGGACCCGGCGGGTTGGGGGCAGGATGGGTACCCGCCCCAGATTCTGCCATTTTCCCGGCAGTCCCGCCTCCAAACCCGCCTCCCCAGGACTGGCAAAATCACCCCCACAATTTCAAAATTTGCAGATGGCACCAAATTGGGGGGGATTGTCAAAACTGAGGAGGACTGCAACAAATTACAGGAAGACATTAATAAAATTGCAGAATGGGCATATAATTGGCAAATGAAGTTCAACGCAGATAAATGTGAGGTATTACATTTTGGTAGGAGGAATAGGGAGGTCACTTATCACTTGGAGGGCGCGAGTCTAAGTAGGGTAGAGGAAAAAAGGGGTCTAGGAGTACAAATACACAAATCACTAAAAGTAGCGACACAGGTTAGCAAGGCCATAAAATTGCAAACCAAGCACTAGGGTTTATTTCTAGAGGTACAGAATTGAAAAGTAGGGAAGTTATGCTGAACCTGTATCGAACCTTGGTTAGACCACACTTAGAGTACTGTGTACAGTTCTAGTCGCCATATTATAAAAAGGATATAGAGGCACTAAAGAGGGTGCAGAGAAGATTTACAAGAATGATACCAGAAATGCGAGGGTATACATATCAGGAAAGGATGAACAGGCTGGGTCTCTTTTCTCTTGAATAAAGACTGAGGGATGACCTAATAGAGGTCTTTAAAATTATGAAAGGTTTTGATACAGTGGATACAGAAAGAATGTTTCCACTTGTGGGGAAGAGCATAACTAAAGGCCATCAGTATAAGACAGTCACCAAGAAATCCAATAGGGAATTCAGAAGAAACTTCTTTACCCAAAGAGTGGTGAGAATGTGGAACTCGCTACCACAGGGAGTGGTTGAAGCGAATAGTACGGATGCATTTAAGAGGAGGCTAGAGAAACATATGAGGGAGAAGGGAATAGAGGGTTATGCTGATAGAGTTAGATGAGGAAAGACGGAAGGAGGCTCGAGTGGAGCATAAACGCCGGCATGGACTGGTTGAGCCGAATGGCCTGTTTCTGTGCTGTATACCCTATGTAAAAACAAAAGGAAACGATTTCAAGAATAGAAGTAGAGTGCAATGATTTAAAAAGATAGGCCCTCAGTACAATATAATAGATTTATTATCCAGTCAGATGCATTGCATGAAAGGTTCAGGCACAATTGAGCTTGCCTATCATTCTGCTCCCTGCTAGCTTAAGTGCACATAATAGCTGAAAGTGTACAGCGTTGCTCGTCCCAGAGGCAAAGGTAGAAACTTGGATTTTTTCAATCAGTTCCCGATAAATGGATCGGAGGTGGGTGGGGAGAGGAGGGAAGGTACAAGGAGATAATCTGGCCAAATTTTACATCTAGAAGTGCACTTACCAATACAAAATATAATCATTAGGATGTATGTTCGAAGAGTTGCCATTGATTGCCTCTGCAATTGCTTGTACAGGGAATCAATGAGACTCTTGTTGTACTATTCACCTCCCAATAATGAGATATTTGGCTGACTCCCAAGCAAAGTGTTATAGTGAGGTCCACTGTAATACAATTTGGATGATAGGAAGTCACAGAGGATGAGTTCTCATTGGTTAAAGCTCTTGAAAAATGCACAGTTGCACTTACATTACGCGCCAGAGTTGTTGCTACAAAGCTAGAAGCAGCCCTGAGACCAATTTAAGAAAAGATAAACAAACAAGAGCTATGATGCTTACAATACACTGTAAGAAATAAATCTCAATTGTCTGCACTTGTTTAGAGGTCTTGGGGCCGAAACGATCTCAAACTTTACAAGACGCAGATGTCCATTTTTGGACAAAGGGGTAGAAATTTGTCTTGGGTGGTGACGCTGAACAGGCAGGGTTGCACTGACCGCCTGTTATACACCCCACCCGATATTCAGCTCTATTGAAGGCAGAGTGTATAATGGGCGGCCAATGCGATACTGCCCATTTTACGCTACCATGGATGCATTTCTGCCCCAAAGATTCTCCTCATAATAGAATTCAAACCCTCACAACACATGGACTGTTCTTTGCTTTTCATTGTCAAATTCAATCACACCCATATCAAATTTTACATCCCAGCTGGTTCCTGAAATGGATATTAATTGCATTTTAATTGACGCTCCCTTGAAATGACTAACAACACACTTCCATGACAGGCCATGCCTTCCTGTACTGTCAGCTGACTGGAACCGATACTAGTTTTAAAGATGAAGGCCGCGATTTCCCCTACCTCGGCGGGTCCGGGGCAGGCGACGTCAGTGGCGGGTCCCAATCCCACTGCTGGCTCCAGCCCGCTGTGTAGAATTATTTTACGTTCGTTGGGCTTGTTAAGCCCGCCCAGCGTGTTTCCCAGCCAATTGAAGGAAGCGGGTCTGATGACGTTATTTGAAGACGCGTCATCAGCCAGATTCCTTAAAGGGACCATGCGCATATTGATTTTGACAGTTGTTCTGTCAGTGCTCTACAGCATTGAGGTGCTGCAAACACTGACAAACACTGCACAAAGGTGCACAGCTGCACCCAGGCTCTCCGATGACTCCCTCCATATGCTTATGGAGGGAGTCACAGCACGCAGGGAGGTTCTCTTCCCTTCCCATGGGCAAGAGACCTCCCCAGGAGACCAACGCAGCCTGGTTGCACATTGCACAGGAGGACACAAGCAGGGATGTCATAAGGAGGACCAGGCTGCAGTGCCACAAACCATTCAATGATCTCAGTAGATCACGAAACGTTACTGCAAAGCCACACTCAACCTCATCCTGCTGTGTCACTCATCACATCCCCATCACTCTGCCTTCCCTACCCTACTCCTGCACATCCTTACTCACACCAATTTACCTTGCACCTCCACCCACCCATCCCTCTCTATCTACATTATCACTTCCCCATCTCATTAGCCACCCCTCACACTCACCTCATCCTAGTCTAATCATACCAACTAACAACACACAAGGTTAGGCAGTTGGGTGTTTTATGCAATGTTCATGTAAAGTTTCTGTTAATGTGGTGTCAAACATTGAAACCTTTATTTTCAACACTTTGCGTTTTTGGACAGATCTGTGTGCACCTTTGGAAGTGGCTTAGTGAGTTGCAGTGAATGGTGAGACATAACGGTAACCCCCGCAATGGTAATGAGTGTGAAAGGAATGGCTTGGGCATTGTAGCGATGCTTTATGGTGTTAGTGTGGGGTGGTGCCAACCTGGCGCATGCAGCCAGGGTGTACAGCGCCAAGTGAAGTAAATCTGACCATGGTGAGGTCATCCCTGGTGTCCCGGGCAGCAATGTGGTCAGATGCTGATGCCCTGTGTCCTGTGCAGCATCAGTTGATTGCGGAGAAGGTTGGCGTTATTGGTGCTGCTGGTGTGCCCGGTGCTGCTGGTGTTGGGGTTGATTGTGGTGTGATTCTGAGGACTAAGGTGAGATATTTTCAAGGGCACCGATGCTGATGTAATAGATCTGTCAATGGTGAGAGAGGTTGTTCCAATGAGGTGACACTAGTTAGAGAGTTTTCTCCAAACACTTGCAACCTGCATAAAGCTCAATCTGTCTTCCAAATGCAGTAAGCAACAGCTTCTGAGCTTGGAAAGTGAACAGCTGTGAGATGGGAGCTTTTATAGCACATTTGCAGCTATCAAGTAATGAGATGATTCCATGATCATACAACTCCCGCCCTGCTTACCTGATGTGATCCCCGAGCAGCGTGGACCCCATGGGCGACCTCGTAAAATGTAAAGGTGAGCTCAAAATACTTTTTAATGGGCTGTTAACAAGGTCATAATGACCTGAATTGCCTCCCCCACCGCTGTGTGTTGGGTCTGTTCAGCCCTGATAGACCCGACTTCTGGGAAAGTTGCGTGGTGGCGGGTTGACAGCAGGGGTCCCGACCCGCTGTCAAAATTATTTTTTTCTCAGCCGTCCCACCACCAAAGGCGCCCACTGACCCCCCAAAAAATTCCCCCCTTCTCCGTGTCTTCATACTCTGTAACACAGAAAATGCAATCCTGCAGCACCAATATACTATAGTGCAGAGATACAGTCAACCTTCTGTTCTGTACATTATTTGAATTATTCAAACATAACTAGTCAGAATTTTTTCAATACTATCACAGTAATAAGATAGCCAGAGAAAAGATTTAAAAAAAACAAAGTACGCTGATAGGGCCAAAATGGAGGATTCTGAGGGGAAAAAAATACCTGAAATACCATATTAAGGTTTTTATTTTCTCTCATTATTCATGAGGTAGCATGCCCCCTATGATCAGTTATAATCCAAGTAGGATCAATGACAACATCTTGCATTAATACAACATCTTTGATTTGCAGCAATACCCTAAGGTACGTCACCAGTAGGTATAAGGAAAACAGGCAAGTTCAACATAAATCAGATTGAGGTCTTCGCAAAAGTTAAACAAGCTCAAAACAAATAAATGAATTAAGTTTTATCCCAGAGTATTAAGAGAGACAAAGAATAAGGCTTTTGAAGTGCTGATGGTCATTGAGAGAGTTGATGAATGTTGGGAGGTCTCAGTGGATTGGAAAAAAACTAATGTGGTACTCCTGTTCAAAAATGAGTATGAAAATATAACCAGAGATGTATAGAGTCATCAAACTCACATCAAATCTGGGTAAAACAAAGGAATGAATTAACAGGAGTACACTGTAGAATTATCAGTGCAATAATAACCTAGTAAAGAAAGACTTGCATGACCTCAGCACATCCCAAAGCGCTTTACAGCCAATGAAGTACTTTTGAAGTGCAATCACTGTTGCAATGTAGGAAATGCAGCAGCCACACCACAGCAAGGTCCCAAACACAACAATGAGATAATGACCAGATAATCTGTTTTTTTTTTACTGATGTTGTTTGAGGCATTGAGCAGGACACCAGGGATAACTCCCCAGCTCTTCTTCAAAATAGTGCCATGAGATCTTTTACGTCCACCTGAGGGGGCCTCGGTTTAACGTCGCATCCAAAAGATGGCACCTCTGACGGTGCAGGACTAGACAGACTAGATGCAGGAAGAATGTTCCCGATGGCGGGGGAGTCCAGAACCAGGGGTCACAGTCCAAGGATAAGGGGTAAGCCATTTAGGACTGAGATGAGGAGGAATTTCTTCACCCAGAGAGTGGTGAACCTGTGGAATTCTCTACCACAGAAGACAGTTGAGTCCAATTCATTAAATATATTCAAGAAGGAGTTAGATATATTTCTTAAGGCTAAGGGGATCAAGGGATATGAGGAGAAAGCAGGGACAGGGTACTGAATTTGGATGATCAGCCATGATCGCATTGAATGGCGGAGCAGGCTCGAGGGGCTGAATGGCCTACTCCTGCTCCTATCTTCTATGTTTCATCACCCTTCACCAGTTTCCAGCAACAGGAACAAAGTTATGACTAAAACATAAACAACCTCACCACCATTCTGCCACTCCGCAGTCATTCCTCCACCACTTATTAGCATCAAAAACTAAAGTTTAATTTGTCTCCCAGGACGTATATTAATCAATTATACTTTAAAAACAGATCAAAAAATGCCATCCTTAAATTCCTTTCCGAATAAATACTGAGCCTTATAATGATCTTTTAGCCGATATTTAAAATACTCTTTTAGGTTTATTCTCCTCCACCTATAAAACAGAGCATTCCTAAGTTGCACAATCACGAATCTGGACACACTGAACAGTAAATTAATTGCCGCTCCGCTAAAGAGTGCTAGCCATTGAGCCATGGCTGACACCTGCCAGGAAATAGCAGCTAATGTTGATTTTTTCTTTGAGGAAGTCGTATCCTAAGTGGACTGTGGAAAGCCCTACAATACGATACACTGAAACTCCCAAAAAGCATTTGCCGAAGTTTCACATAAAAGGCTGCTACTAAAAGTAATGTGAATTCAAGGTAAAACCAGGAGATGGGTGAGAAATCAGCTGAAGACCTGACGCAGGGAGAACAATTTAGTAGAATTGTCATATTTATAAATGCCGATTATTTATTTGCAGGGAAAAGTCCCTGGTTGTTGTAAGTGATATAATTAAGGCATTGTCATTATTCCAAAAGAAAATTACTTGTTGCCCTCTTGTGTCCGGTTAAATATACTAGATAGAACATGTTTACAGCACAGAAGGAGCCAGCTGGCTCATTGTGTCTGTGCCGACTCTTTGTTGAACAAACCCAAAACTAATTGCCCCTGTTTCTCCCCACAGCACTGTGTTTTTTTCTGCCTTAAATATTTATCCAGTTTTCCCTCAACAGTGACTACAATTCAAAAGTACTTTGTTGGCTGTAAAGCGCTTTGGGACGTCCGGTGGTCATGAAAGGCGCTATATAAATGCAAGTCTTACTTTTTTTATTAATACTCCTGTGACAAAACATCCCATGCTCCGACAATCCTCTGTTAATACATTTCTCCTAACCTCTCTCCTCACTCTCTTAGTGACAATTGAAACCTCTTGATGGTTTTAATGTCCTTTCTACAATGGGGCACCTAAAATGGTGCACAGTACTCTAACAGTGTTCAATGTTTTGAATAAATTGCTCATTTTTTCTTGAATATGATGTCCCTATTTACAAATGAAGCTTTCTATTTTTTATGGCTTCATCTACTTGCACTTTCAGGGAATTATGTTTTTGAATCCCTAAGTCTCTCTGCTCATCCACACTTTTCAGTGTCTTTACTATGTCTTTTGCTACTCTCCTTTATTTCAGGTGGGAAGTGATGGGTGGTATGATGCAGTGTGGTGATGAAAGGAGCCCTCAACAGCTGTAAGCTACATTTCAGGTGTCGGTTGTGAGGAAAATGTGGCTCACAGTGGCACCATTCCCATCCTTTCACTTATAAATGCAAATTGTTGTGCTTTGCTCCATTCCTTTGATTGCTCATGTCCCCTACCCCTTCATCTACCCACTACCCATTCCCTTCTTACCATCCCATCACTACCCTTAGCTCTTCCCCTATGAATGACTCACTCAACCCATTCCATTCTTCTTTTTCCTTGCTCTGCTCACCTCATCCTTAACTCTCCATTCACTCTTACTCATCTCCTCCATGGCAGGTGATGAGAGGCCAAAAGCCCCCTCACCCTAAACCAGTTTATATCTTCCCCTCCTCTCATATCTGTTCCATCAAAGGATCTTAGTTTTCCTTCAAAATTCAACCTTTTAAGAAAAAAAGAAATCAAATTAGAATGAGGACAGAAATTATTGGTCTGCCTTTCTCTGTACTTGCACCTTTCTTTGTACTTGCACCTTTCTTCATCTACCTTTCTCAACCTACCCCTCTTTCTAGCCCAATCTACCCCTCTGAAGCCCCTTTCTCTTAACTCCCCTTTATCTTTCTCTCAACTGCTCTCTGAATCTCTTCTTCTTCTCTCAATCTTCTCTCTCTAACTCCTCCCTCAAATCCACTCTCCCTTTCTCTTAAATCTCTCTTCCTCAGAACCTTTCCACTCTCCCTTCCTATCCATTTCCCTCAAGAGGCATTGCATGTTTTCAAAATGTAACTTCTTTTAAGGAAATGAACTAGAATGAGGAAAGACCCATATATCTGCCTTTCTCACTAATGATTTCTCTCTCCCTTTGTCACGTAGGTTTTAGAAATTAGAACCTCTGTCTCAAACGTGTAAGCCATTAGCATTGACCTTTTCCAAATATTAACAACGGCAGGTGGAGATAATTAGTCATCTTAGAAATTCAACTGGTGGTTTTTTTTAATTCAATTTAGCATGAACGAAGACAATCTCTTGCTCATTCCCCCGCCCCATATAATTAATTTTCTGAAGTTCATGCAACACAAAAGCTACAATGGATGCATAATTAGTACTGTCATTTTTTCACACTCTGTCACACACAGACATTGACACAGGCTCTAAAAAAAACACTCAATATCAATTTCAGCTCAATGAATCTATTCAGCAGGAAGACGAAGAAGCTAATATTGCATCGGGACAGTTGATTGAACAACACTTATGCATCCTGTGAAATGTATTTTGTTGCAACATTTATTTTGGACTTCAGAAATTTGTTACTTGAGTTTGAAAATAGGCAGGTGAAGAAAAATCATATAACATTTTGAGAGAATTGTCAGAACCCAGTGGTCCAATTGCATAATTAGAGTGATAGATTTACATAGGCAAAACCCATAAGAACTATGGATAGAAGAATTTTTAATGGAAAAGCTGGTACAAAACGTGTGGCAAAAATGTTACAATAACAAGTCAAGTAGCAGAATAATTTATTGGCCCGTATTTTCCGATTGGAGGCTTCCTGCGTGCGGAGGCCTCCGATCTGGAAAAAAATCTACGCCCTTACCTGAGGGCTCCAGAGGTCCGGCCATTTCCGCTCCTGGGCCTCTCCACAACGAAATGAGCAGGGCCCACGTATCCCAGGGGCACATGCAGTTTGCAAGCGTCCCTGGGATCACGTGGGTTATGGGGAGCCAACGGAAGAAGGGAATCTCCCTTCATACTTTTGACAGGTCTCTCAGCTTAGACCCGTCAAAAGTATGAATGGAGATCAATGAAAAAACATCAAAACATTAAATAATGTTTTTTAAATCATGTTTTTAAAATTAGTTAAAATTACATTAAATTAAATATTTTAAACAGAAATTTAATTTTTTCAGAAAAAAAATTAAAGTTTTTTACAGGGCTAAAAATCAACTTACCTTTTTTAAAAGTATTTTTGAATTATAAATGAGTGAAATTTAAAAAAAAAACTTTTTTTAAACTCTTATGCTGGTAAAAGAGCCATTATTTCTTCTTATATTCTTTGATATTGTCATTTCATATTTCCTGTTTGCTTTCCTAATTGTCTTTTTACCTATTTCGTAAGCTCATCATATTCCCTTTTATCGTCTTCTAATTCATTGTTTATGTACTTTGCATATGGCTTTTTCTTTCGAGTCGATTTTATCCTCACCTCTTTAATTATCCATGGTGTCTCATTCTTGGCTAGTTGGTTCTTTATTTTTAGTGGACTATATTTCCCCTGAACTCTATTGATCTCTTCTTTAAATTATGTCCACTGTTATTCTGCCTCTTTATCTGCCAATATTTTCTCCAGTTTACTTCCTTCAGCTCCATCCTCGGTCCCTCATAGTTGGCTTTTTTCCAGTCTCTACTTTGATCTTTGTACTATCTATATCTCCCTCAATCATTATCTTAACCCTTATTATATAGTGATCACTACTCCCTCGATGTTTTCTCATGCTTAATTCTCTTATCTGATCCAGTTCATTTCCCATTTGGTCTAGCAGTGCTTCCTCCCTTGTTGGTCTTCTTACATATTGGGTCCTAGCTCCTGATACTTCCTTAGCAGATCACCTCCCTGTTCTTCCTCACGTCGTGAGCACTGACATGGACCACAAAAACTGGTTCATCTCCCTCCTCTGCCAAGATCCATTCCAGCCATTTCGAAGTATCCTTTACCCTGGCACTGGGCAGGTAACACATCCTCCTAGACTCCTGATTGTGATTGCAGAGGATACCGCCTACCCCCCTAATTGTTGAATCTCCCAAGACCTTTCTATTCTGCTCCCGCTCTTGTGTGGTTCTTCTCTACTCTGCTCCCTATATTTGAAAGTATCCTTTGTGGCTTAGAAACCAGAACTGAGCACAGTACTCAAGGTGTGATCTGACCACAGCACTCATAGTTGGATCATGATTTTCTCCAACTATACTCTGCTCTTTTGGCTATATGATTCAATATTTTATTGGCTTTGTTAATTGCTGCTCTACTTTGGTTGGACATGTTGAGTGTTCAATTTACTCAGACTCTTACGTCTCTTTCAACATTAGTCCGGATTTTCCGGGGCCTATGACTGCGTATGCGGTGCATATGCGGCCGTAAGTGACCCGCAAGTTCCGGGCTTACGCATGTGCTGCGCATGCGCGAAAACCCGGGACTTGCGACCTGTCAAGAATCTTCTTGACAGATCATCCGCATCCCCGGGAAATGGACATCCGTGGGCGGAGAGTTGGGCTATTTGCCCAGCTCTTGCCCAGCGAATGCCCATGAAACTCTTACACCTGGTAAAAGGAGGCGTAAGGCCTTCTTTTACCAGCATAAGGGTGAAAATAAATATCCAAATAAAATTAAAAAATCATTTTAACATTCAAAATCCTTTAAAATTAGTTTGTGTTATTTTTGGCCCCTTAAAAAATGTTTACATTTATTTTTCAAAAAGTAAAAATTTTGTTTTAAGTGTTTAATGAAGCCTCCGACTACAAATTCAGGACCTATATTCTTAGCTACTACAACACTATTCATGGAGTATATTTGTCACCCCATTTTTCTTCTTTTGCGCAGTGCTTTACAGTGTTCACATTAAATTTCATCTGCCGTTGTTCTGCCCATTTATATATTTTTTAATTTCTGAGCTGCCTCTCCTAATTTGGCATCATCTGAAATTTGACTAATTTGCACCGAGATTTTGAATCTAAATCAATGCATAAGTTTACATAGGTATTTATTGCTGAGGCTTATGCATTAGTCAAATACACTCATCAGCTATCAGAAAATAGTTTAGTAAAACAATCTAGCAATTGAAATACTTACTTTTGTTACTTGTACTTGTGATAATCTGCCATAATGTGCTCATCACACTGCTAATCATATGTAGTTCTGTATTATTTAGCATCATTTAGTTAAAGGAGCAATGTTTTTAGACACAATCCTTTAGCTCTAAATCCCTAATATTGCATTTCTCCTGCTATTAGTCTGGCAAATTAAAGATTATATACAAAAGATATTCATGCTTTTGAATATGGAACTTATCCCATAAGTGAAGGGAACAATTAACTCAGATGTGCCTCAGGTACCAATGATGCACTCTATACTGGAAAAATTATCAATGAGCATTCTGCTCATACCATAACCGTGGGGCGTAAACCCACGGCCTTCTGATTCAGAGGCGAGAGTGCTACCACTGAGCCAAGGCTGACACCTAACTTAGACGAGAGGCAAAATTCGTGTATGTGTCATGCTCTCATGGTTTCTCATGGCTAATTTCAAAGTGACATTGGCAGAGATCTGGGAGTAGGTTGCCCACCACCCACCCTCTTGGCTGCAGAGGGCTCATAGTTAATAAAACACAAAGAACAAGGAAAGGAAGAGACTGTTTTCACAGCACCAATAGAACTATGTTGGGGCAAGGGAGAGATCATTTAATAGCAAAAATTAACTAAATTGCACCTTTCCCTTCCCAAGTGGTGCAAATCTACACTGCTTTCCTGGAAAGTTGAAGAATATTCCTTCTATTTTGCCAAAGTGGCCACTTTCAACGTGGAGGCTGGGGCTATTGGTGTGTGTTCTCACTCATCTGCAGTCTGGCACTGTTTCCCAGGCAACCTGTCCTGTAGCGGCATGATAGATTTAATATTGCATCTGTCACTGTACTTGACCCAGGGACGGTACAGGAGCAGGAAGGACTGGCTGCATTGAGAGTGAGCTGCCCTAAACATAATAAAAATGGATTTTATACTGGACAGTATACAAGAAAGAGATTGCTAGACAGGTAGAAAGATTGATAGATTTTAAACACTACCCTCAATGGAGATGATTTTATTTAAAATGAAACCAGCTTGAAGTCTCCTGGATGTGAGAAAGTGAAAATACTCAAATTTAATATTCAAATAAAAAACTGAGATAGGATAGTAGGCCAATACCAATCACTCACTGACTTCGCATTGTGTAATCTGTTTGGCATTTGAGTTTTGACAATATAATCTAGCACTAGTTTAAAATAAAAAGAAACATTAGTGCCTTAAAGACACCCCATGATCCATGTCAATGAGGTGCCATGCACTTGTCTGTAGTTCATTTCTTGCCATCACCTGTTGCATAGTTCAGCTAACAGGTACAGTACTTCTCATTTCAGTCTGTGCAACTTGGAAATGTAGTGTTAAGGTGAACTAAATGCATACTGGTGCTGGTAGAGCAGTAACAACAGTGGGCATGTGAGAGTGTAGGTCTAACAATGGGTGAATTTTAACCCCAAAAACGGGTGGGTTGGCATTGGGTGACATCTCAAACCTGACCCCAACCACAATTTTAATATTTTAATGAGTCTTGGAGCTTCAGATTTTAACCCTGGCCGGCTGGGTTTCCCAGGCCTTGGGAAACCCGGCAGCTCAAGGGAGGTGAGGACAGCTTCGGAGAGAAGGTAAATGCCTTTACAGCACTGCTTGTGGACCAAGAGGAGCAGGAATGCTTCCCCCCAACACCCCAAGCTTACCTTCTTCCTTTAGATCAGACCGCGCCCCCATACTAAGACCCCCGGGGTCGGGGATTGGACCCCCACACCACCAGTAGCAGCTGCAGGCTCTCTACCTGCGACTGCGGCTGCGGCCTGCTCCAGAGTGCGCCTCGCCCGACTGGAAGCCAAGCCTGTCAATCAAGCTGACTTTCGGGCAGGGATCTGCGCAAAGAAAAATGTCGCACGCTGTGGGGAAACCCAGCCTTCCAGGTTTCCCATCCGAAACTCCACCTCCCGCCTACACAACCCGCCCCTGTCAATATCAGGGGTTGATAATCTCCCAATAAGGATTATAGGAGTTAGGAAGACCTGATAATAATTGAGTGGTGAAATGTTAGCTATTGCTGTGTACACCCAGTGAAAAATAAAGCAGAAAGAGTGGGTCCAATCAATGCAGGCCTTGGTCTAGTCAATGTGAAATGCACTAACTCTTTGCACATGGATAGTTAGTACTCTACCTAGTGGATTAACTGGTATTGCTATATTTTCATTTCACTGACATTGCACAGCTATGACCTGTGCTGATGCAGAATCTGCTCCACTGGACAAATAAAGGTAGTTTCACCATCTTAAGGAAGACATGATAACCAATATGCTTCAGCCTATGTTTACACTAATTCCAGAATGATTAGCTTCCAGTAACATCACCACGATAACAAGCGAATGTATTGTCTGGGAAGCAGAACAGAGCAAACTGCTACTGCCAACTTTGCAATGGTTACCATTTGTAAAGGAGCTGGAGCTGTGAATGAGTCAGGTCACACACTGGTGTGTATATACAAGTCATGAAACACATTATCAGGGTTGTAAACGGGGATATGCACAATGAGGAACAAAAAATTTAAATTTTAATTAAAAATATGCATTGGAAAACTTCAAACTGCATCAAATCTCATTTTACGGCATTGCAAATGCATCCAACTGGTCCATATGGTTGTTTCAGGAGGCTTGCTCAAAAATTCCTCGGTGCCCTTTTAACTCAACTCTGAAGAAGAAAGGCTTAATGTCAATGTTCTGGGTATCAGGACCTCAAAGCTAAACGCAGGTTGAGCTTTGCTTAGTTAGACACCAACAATATCTGACAATAACTACAAGTGATCTTTCAGTGTATCTAAAACTATAACAAGCTGGAATTATAGGACCGGAACTCTGGAGTATTTGAATAAATGTTTACTCGGAGAGACTCAAAACAAATTAGAAACACTATTACAACATGTCGGGGGAAAAATTGGGTCGCGCCCCCTTTGGGGTGCTAACTTCGGCGAGGCGCTACTTTTCGCGCCCCGAAAAAGTTAGCACCCCCGTGCTGGAAATTGAATGGTAGCGCCCCAAGCAGGAGGCGGGGCGCTACTGGAAGCACTCCCCCTCCCTCTTGGGGCGCTCCCATTGAATATCGCAGCGCTACGTGCAACAGCGCCACGTGCGTCGGCAAGTAGTGCGGCGGTATTACAGGCTTCCCTCCCTAGCGCAGTGCGCCCTGCAGGAGGAGGCAAAAGGGGGCAGGTGCTGGTAGGCAGCCCCAAAAAAATTGGCTGCCTGGCACCTGCCCTTTAATTTGCGCTGCTGCGACCGCAAAAATGCCACCCTGACCCTGTCGAACATAGCGTCCGGTGGTGGGTCAGGGGGCACTGCGCATGGCGATGATGCTGAATTTCACGGTAGGCGTTAGCGGCGCCGCGCCACGCCCGGGCGCTAGGGTATTTGCGCCCCGTTAGCGCCCCCCTCAGGGCACTAACAGGAGGCGCAAAGCAACCCAATTTTTCCCCCCCCAAGTGTTTCAGCTTCAAGGCTTCATGTAAAGGCTCAGTATTATGGCAAACAATGAGATCAAACAGCAGTCAGTAGCACATTGGGGGAAGCGAGCTTAGGGCTGAAGATAAACTCAAAGGCAAGATTATGAATTTCAAACTCGAACAATCAAATCTTTCTTCCAAGTACCACAGCAGTAGTTCCAAACCTGATAGCATTTATATAGAGCCTATCATGTCCTCAGGATGTCCCAGAGCGCTTCACAGCCAAGGAAGTTCTTTTGAAGTTTAATCGCTATTGTAATGTAGGCAAATACAGCAGCTAATTTGCACACAGCTAGGTCCCACATACAGCAACAAAACAAATAACCAGATAATGGCCAAGAAATTTGGCCATGTAGCGCTTGTTTTTCGGGTGTTAAATGGCCTCCTAATCCTCCAATATGGCGGGCAGGAAGCGCATGCTCATTATGATCAGGGAGATCGCCGCCCATCATATTGGTAAAATGCCAAGCAATGGGCGTGCAGTGTCCATGCCTGAAGCATGTGCAAATAAGGCACCGAACATCTGTTTGAGAGCCCTCACTGCAAAGATGGGTTTGCCCTGAGGCAGCCAGCACCAGCTGCACTCAGGAAAACCAGGCCTAGGTGTGGCCCAACAGGTGGACTTTAAATGGACTGCTGCAGGCCACAACCAACAAGTTATGTTTTTAAAATATACTTATCTGAATGTGGAGCCGGGAGGAGCAGGCGTGATGCTCCTAACCCCATATTCAAGAACAGGGGCCACTGCTGCTGGACACCGATTCCACCAACCCCTCTCCCACCCCGCCCCGCCACCGATCGGCACCGCCTCAGAGCCGCTCCTAACGCCCCACCCCAGCCCCCCAGCCACCACTACCTCCCGATCCAGTGTCCCACCCCCCTCACTTACCAGAGAGCCACGTCAGCATCAGCCTGATCTTCCATCGCCCTTGGCCGGTAAGCTGCAGAGAGCAACAAGCTCGATGAAAATGCGGTCCGAGGCAATATATCGGGGGGTACCTCAGGCCTCACCATTCAGACGCAGGGATCGTGCGCGAATTTCTAGGCCAATCTGTTTTAGTGATGTCGGTTAAGGGATAAATCTTGGCCTGGACACCAAGCAAAAGAGGATAACCCTCATTTGTACTTTGAATGTATTATCTGCCAAGCACAATTTAGATTTAAATGCTATTCTTAAAAAGGCCAAACTCAGGACGAAGTACTTTCAATCCAAAATGCCTGCCTCCTTTTCCCTCCCCATCACCCCCCCCCCCGCCACCCCCCGCCCACTAAACATTGTGAAAATCAATCTTTACAACTTGAGAGCAGAAATTGTCCATTTTCAAAATGAAAACGCAGTCAGCTGGAGACTTGCCATTTCGAAAAACCCACTCAGCTGAAGCGTGTGGTGAGTCTGTCTTCATCCAGCTGTAAATTATATTCACTCAAGCTCCAGCTGGTTCCAATTTCTTTTTGGTGATCTTTATACTGGAGAATGGAACTTTTGTAGGCACCCAGTATCAGTGTAAAATAATCCCAGGGCACCTTACATGCGGAGCAAAGCTCCCTTTATTCTGCCCCCGACAAGGCAGTCAGCCCCACACTCAGGAGAATACCTGCTCTTGCATTTGACTCATCTCCCACCAGCTGTCCTGTGGCCTTTCTGACTGGGATTACCTATTGGTGCCAACTTCAGGAGAGTTTATGCTGTTGAGCTATGCCCGCTCGAGCTGGGTAGAGGTTGTCCAAGCTCATTTCACTTAGAACTCTTACAGACAGTGACTGAAGAGTTTCACTGCTACAATCAGAGGATATTTTAACCCAATTCTCAGAGATGAAAGGGCTGGCTCAAACCCACTGTACCACCGACTCTGTCTTCTTTTTAAATGCACGGAAGTGACAATCAACTTCCAGTATCGTGAAAGGACATTTACTGTCGCTCAACTCAAGGTGGTCCTGCCAAATGCCTCATCTACATAAGGATATAA
Source organism: Squalus acanthias (assembly GCA_030390025.1). NCBI lineage: Eukaryota > Metazoa > Chordata > Chondrichthyes > Squaliformes > Squalidae > Squalus > Squalus acanthias. The sequence goes on along the minus strand of CM059433.1, from coordinate 20,518,775 downwards.
GAAAATAAGAAATAGGAGCAGGAGTAGGCCGTTCGGCCCTTCGAGCCTGCTCCGCCATTCAATAAGATCACGGCAGATCTTCGACCTCAATGGCACTATCCCGCACTATCCCCATATCCCTTGGTTACCTTAGTATCCAAAAATCTATCGATCTCTGTCTTGAATATACTCAACAATTGAGCCTCCTCAGCCCTCTGGGGTAGAGAATTCCAAAGATTCACCACCCTCTGAGTGAAGAAATTTCTCCTCATCTCAGTCCTAAATGGCCGACCCCTTATTCTGAGACTATGACCCCTCCACAGTACTCCATATGTGGTCTTATCAAGGCCCTATATAATAGGATGGCCATACGTCTCCATTTTCCGGGGACAGTCCCCGGATGAGGTATTGTCTCTTCATGTGCCGGTTGTTGTGTGAGTTTCTGGCCGATCTCATGCTGCTGGATTGTAGGCACCGGAAGTGCCTGGGAGCAAGGCAACTGGAGCGGGTGAGGGAGAGGCCATGGGGGAGGGCCCGGTCACAGTCCCCGGGGGAAGGGGGTTGAAGCAATAAGCCATATAACCTATTCAGAAAAATACACCATTCTATGAAAGAATTCTGGCCTTATTAAAACATGACAAACTGGGTTTGGAAATCTGGAAACCTAACTGAAAAAGCTGTAGTAGCATTCTGGCAATAGAGATAAGATAGTTGTTGACACTGAATCAATAACCTTATTGAAACAGAAGGTTAAAGGCTCCCGACAGTCTGAATCTTTGGGAGCAGACAATGGTACACCCTGTATAAGGTGTTCTAATTTACACTTCGTAAAGAGGCACAAACAGAAGGCCTTAGTAAAAATGATATCAAATAAAATGCACCTGCTGTTACACCGTTTTTTATGGTAAGCTTGGAACACCTAGAGGAGACACGAGTCTGTATTGCTACCAGCTGAGGTGACTAAGAATTGCAGAAGTCAGCAGAAAAATGACTAGAGATAATTAGCTTACATCAGCAGAAAACCTTAAAGGGAATACCACTGGAAAAGGGTATAAATATTGAGCTCTCAAATGGGATAATAGATTCGCTGTAAAGGGGCAAAGCGATTCTCAGGCTTCAGAGGCAGCTCTGTAAGTCTACAACTCTTTGTACCTCGGGGATCAAAAGGTACTGTATTTGATTTTGGTGGATATCCTGAATAAGATTAAGAACTGTAAAACTGTAGCGAAGTTAAGATTTGAGAATAGGATCTCTGATAATAAGATTGTAAAGCTTTCTCTTTTTGGAACTGTTAATGTTGCGATTGAATCACCAACTGTAAATTACATGTCGGTTCTTTAATAAATCTATATATTTTTAGAATTGTCTCACATAATACTTCTGTATCAAACTCGCGACCTCAATCTCTGTACGCTCTTTGGTGAGGAGTTGCAGAATTCTGGGGGAGTTTTCCAGACCCTCATAATATCCGGAACGTTACAGTCTAGCTAAACTTATTAAAAGTGCTATCTGGAGGATGGTAACATTTTCAGGTTGTTCCTTTCCTTTAGGGAGAGATGGTCCAGACCTTTAGACCCAATTAAGCGTCTTTTGGATTCGGCTACCTCAAACTTTAGTTGAAAGTGAACGTCTGGGGAATATGCCAGATCTGGGGTAGCCCTAAAGGGGCTAGGACTAGTAATTATCCCTTCAGGGGGACAGGCTTTTCCTAGACACTCTCAGGGGAGGGGTCAGGTATGACTTCAATCACGGGGAGGGGGGTCAGGTCAGGGTCAGGTGTGACCTCAATCACTGGGGGGGGCGGGGTCAGGTGTGACCTCAGTCACTGGGGGCGGGTCAGGTGTGACCTCAGTAACTGGGGGGTGGGGTCAGGTGTGACCTCAGTGATTGGGGGGTGGGGTCAGGTGTGACCTCAGTGACTGGGGGGGGTGGGGTCAGGTGTGACCTCAGTGACTGGGGGGTGGGGTCAGGTGTGACCTCAGCATGGGGTTGTGTCAGGTGTGACCTCAGTCGCGGGGAGGTCAGGGTTAGGTGTGACCTCAGTCACGGGGGGGGGGGGGGCGGTGCGATCAGGTGTGACCCGAGTCACTGGGTGGTCGGGTCAGGTGTGACCTCAGTCACGGGGGCGGGGTCAAGAGTGACCTCAGTCATGGTGTCGGGTCAGGTGTGACCTCAGTCACAAGGTCGGGTCAGGTGTGACCTCAGTCACTGGGGGAGCAGGGTCATGTGTGACCTCAGTCACGAGGTCGGGTCAGGTGTGACCTCAGTCACTGGGGGGGCAGAGTCATGTGTGACCTCAGTCACGAGGTCGGGTCAGGTGTGACCTCAGTCACTGGGGGGGCAGGGTCAGGTGTGACCTCAGTCACCGGGGCGGGGTCAGGTGTGACCTCAGTCACGGGAGGGCAGGGTCAGGTGTGACCTCAGTCAGTGGGCGAGGGGCAGGTGGTCAGGTGTCTGAATGCGCTTCAATAGTGTGATGTCAGATCCGCAGTAATTATATCCATATTTGGTTTGCATTTGTAGTGTATATGTGCCACTGTTAATATAGGCTGCTAAAAAATGTTACCTACATTTTCTGTCCTGGCTACTTTGCTGTGCTCCCACCCTGTGTGTCCTCGGATTCAGTTTAGAAAATATGGTCACCGTACTATATAATTGCAGTAAGACTTCTTGAATCTTATAGTCCAATCCTTTTGTAATAAAGGCTAACATACCATTTGCTTCCCTAATTGTTTGCTGTACCTGCATGTTAACTTTCTGTGATCTACATGCATCTCTTCCTGCTAACCTACTGGTAAAAATGAACAATTTATACTCTACATTAATTGCTTATGCCACCCCCCTCTCCACATACTTTAGATTTATGGTGCTTCGGTAAGACAAATGTTTTCTAATAATGGGTGCTTTCATGCAAAATAATTAAAAGATAGACTTGCATTTATTTAGTTCCTCCTCACTTATCCTGGAAACATCCCAAAGCAATTCACATACAGTGAATTACTTTGCAGTGCAATTACTTATTTTGTAGACAAATGAAGTCGCCATTTTACGAACAGCAAGATCCTAGAAACAACAATGATCACAAATGTTTTTTGGTGGTTGAGGGAGGAATTTTTGTCAGCACACCAAGTAATTTTTTTAACGTTTCTTTGAACAGTGCCATGAGACCTTAACATCCAGAAGGGGGTCTAAGTTAAATTTCTCATTCAGAGGATCTCTGATATTGTGCTCAGATCCCACAGCCGTCTGATTCAGAGGCAAGAGTGCTATCCAAGCAGACACTACTGAGCTTTGGTCACAGTCACGCTAAGGGTCATTAAAAGATTTTAAAAGCTTCCTCGCACTCTAATAAGTTGTATGCAAATTGATTTGCCATCTTATTTCTGCCTTTACAGCACTGATGAAAGGAATAGGTTGGATACTCAATTTATTGAGTATTATTGCAGTTCAGCGAGATAGACTCTTTCAACATATGCAAAATACTGCTTGGTGTATTGAGAGAGACTATCTTGGTGCACTGGGGGAAATTAATTTAGTTTCTGATTAAATTCATCTCTATGTCTAATGACAGTATTTGTAAAGTTCTTTAACAAGGCTGTTTAGGAAGAGAAATCTATCTGTTTATTCCTGAAAGAGAAATCTTCATATATCACTCAAATCATTTTCAATGCCAAATATTTCCAATCCATTCACTTTTCAATGAGCATTGAGCACTTCTTAATGATAAAAAATTGTTTACTATCCAAGGGTCATTTAGTTTCATTCATGCAGTTTTTTTGTACACATGTTTAATTTATTCATATTACCAATCTCTATTTTTTGGAATGGTGAGTTCAATCTCTCACCCAGTGTTGTAATTTTATTGAATTGTCCAACAGGATCACTCAACTCTAACAAAAGATTATGTCCGGAAGGGTAAGACACTGGCAACACCAGGGTTTTAAGGGTGGTAGCGGTCTACTCCCCCGTCTTTAACTTTAGAGATGGAGTGGAGGCAGACAGTGTTGGAGGTTGAAGTACACAGGTTTTGTGATGGAGAAGTTATGGAGTCGGAACATCAGCGTGGGATCAACCTGGCCTTTCTTCATCATGAACTCTTCTATTCACATTGTCAATTTAACACACCAGTATGTAGATCTGACCGTCCCTACCCTACCCTTCACTTTTATTTATTTATAAACCTGAACATTTAACTTTGTACCTTTTGATGTCTAGAGCCCTTATTATAACTCATGGTGGGAATCGGGTATGCGGGGGGGCCGAAGCAGGTGGTGAACCATCATCTGTTCCTGGCCCACAAGGAACCCTTAAAAAGTAAAACTAAAAACATTTACCTGGGCCTCCTCTGGCCTGGATTGTGCCTGCCTCAAGGCTTCACTGGCGGGTTTGAGACCATGCGGCCCTTAATCGAGCCTACAGTTAAAATGGTGTGCTTGTCAGGATGTGACTTCACCATTTAAATCAGGTCCCCACTCTTCTAGGGTGGGTGCCGTTTCTGTGCCTGATTCCAGGCTAATTAAGATGGTGCCGGGCGGTAGCGGTCTACTCTCCCATCTTTAACTTTAGAGCAGTATCAACCTGGTGATGAAAAAAAATGTACGCAACAGAAAACAAATATTTTTAAAAAGCCTTAAAGATTTACCACACAACACCTTCTCCACAGTGGCCCATCAGAGAGAATGGGAAAGCTGCAGAATATGGATTTTTTTTTTTTATTCGTTCATGGGATTTGGGCGTCGCCAGCAAGGCCAGCTTATTGTCCATCCCTCAAGATTATGAAAGTGTTTGATAGGGTAGATGTAGAGAAGATGATTCCACTTGCAGGCGAGACCAGAAGTAGGGGCCATAAATACAAGATAGTCACTTGGTAGGAAGAACAAGGAGAGGCATTGGCCCTGAATTTCCAATCGGAGGCTTCCTGCGCGTGGATGCGTCCGATCGGAAAAAATCTACGCACTTACCTGCTGGCTCCGTAGGTCCTGAGACTTGCGATCCTGGGCCTCTGCTCTACGAAATGCGCAGAGGCCCAGGTATCCCAGGGGCGCAGGCGGTTCGCAAGCGTCCCTGGGGTCACGTGGGCCATGGGGAACCAATCAAAGAAGGGAAACCCCGTCACACTTTTGACAGGTCTCTATGCACAGAACTGTCAAAAGTATGAATGGGGATCACTTAAAAGAGTTAGACATTAAATATATATTTTTTTAAATCACATATTTAAAATTAGTTAAAATTACATTAAATTAAATATTTTAAACAAAAATTTTATTTTTTGAAAAAAATAATTAAAGTTTTTTATGGGGCTAAAAATAAACTTACCTTTTTTTAAATTATTTTAAAATTATAAATGAGTGAAAAAAAATATATTTTTTAATTTTTTTAAACTCTTATGCTGGTAAAAGTCGGCCTTACGCGTGCTTTTACCAGGTGTAAGATATTTAAAGGTTTTCAGCAGGCAGAAGTTGTGCAGAAAGCAGAACTCTCTGCCCGTGAAGGCCCTTCTCCCGGGCAGGACGAGGGTGTGTCAGGAGGATTCTTGACAGATCGCAAGTGCCGGGTTTTAGCGCACGCGCTTTGCATGCCTGAAACCGGCACTTGCGAAGCCCCTATGGGTGTGTACACACCTCGTACCCACCCGTGGGGGTCGGAAAATCCGGCCCAATATAAACTAAATTGGTTAAGTATCTGAAGGAAAAAAAATTGCAGGGTTATGGGGAAAGGGCGGAGGAGTGGGACTAGCTGAATTGCTCTTGCAGAGAGCTGGCACGGGCTCAACGGGCCGAATGGCCTCCTTCTGTTCTGTAACCATTCTATAATTCTTCAGGCACAATATTTGAAAGATTCTAAGGGTAAAGGATATGATATCAATGACACGCTCCAAGGTCATTCCTGTCCCTATTTCATTCCACAATTGGCCTTGTAATCAAGTGACTAAACATATACGCACAAGACAAACATTAGAAATCATTATGCCTGGAGGCAGATGTAAGAAGGGCACAATGGTTTCTGGAGATGAGACCCAAAACAAATTCAAAAACCAAAGTTAGTTCCTGAATATTCAAATATTACCCAAATAATTTTGGATTGATCCAGCTCACTTCTATTTTCATTAATAACTTTTACTCACAGAAGTAAAGGTTACACCTCACTGCATACGAAATGGTTTTGAGATAACATCAATTGGTTAGAGATAAGATAATGCAGCAAGTTTATACCCCCTTTCTGATTGTCACACTTAATATCTATAGAGTGTTACAACTCTTTGGTTTCACATATGTGGACAGGGAAGGTGGCTGTTCATGATCTGGTTAGATAACTAAAAGATCATGGGGGCGATTTTGCCAGCCCTGGGGAGGCGGGTATGGAGGCGGGACTGCCGGGGAAATGGCAGAATCTGGGGGCGGGTACCCATCCCGCCCCCAACCCACCTCCGTGCCATCTTCCCAGGAGGCGGGTACCCGACCCGTGCTGGGAGCCGCCTCCTCGAAGCGGGAAGGGGATTAGTGCCAATTAACTGCCTGTTAACAGGTAGTTAACAGGCAGTTTTTTGGATAATCCCTATTTTGCCACCTAAAGTGTGGGCTTCCCAACGGCTCCAAACCTCGCCAAGCTTTACTTACCTTTGCTTCTTCCTCCAGGCTTCAACCCTTCAGGTCTCGGGAGTCCCTCAAAGCTCCGGCAGAGAAAGCAGAATGGCCGCTGCATTCTCAAATACATCAGCCTTCTGCTTTCTGCTCAGGATAGATCTCTAAGTAAGCCTGTGTCCCAGGTCTCAACTTAGAAGACAGATTGTCAGTGTTTGACAGCTTCACAGAGCTCTCGAACGATGACAATTCATCCGTCAAAAGCTCTTGACAGATGAAACGTCACTCGCTGACGTCACCTGTAACCGGCTTTCCCTTAATTGGCCTGCTAAGCCCGCCCAGCGGGCTTAACAAGGTCAATCAAGGGAAAATAGCATGGGTTGGCCGGACGTCGATGGAGGCGGGACTAAAACCCATTGGCAAAATCACCCCCCTAGTGTTGAGCCACTCTCATTTATGAATTGAAAGTAGAGGACGTATGTTACTAAATCCACTTAACTCTGTTCAGTGCCATCCCCACTACTTTGCTTTCTGTTCTGCCAAATCTAATAAATTTAGAAATCTCTGGTGTCTTATTATGATGTGTTTGGCTACAGTTATATGGTTGGAAGATAATTCTGCACTTTATTTAGAGGAGCAGGGAGTAAAACCACTCAACGTCTTTAGCACTGGGGGCAAATTCATCTCTATCACTATCATATTGCAGATCTCTTCTTAAACTCAATGCAAGAAGGATTTTGCTCAGAAACGGTCCTAAAGGATGTTCATTAGCATTCCAAAGAAGGATCTACACTCCAGCATGCATCTGTTTACTGAGTCCTATCTTACATATTCGACAGAGTCCAAAAATTCAGAATTACATCAATTTAGTTCCCTGCTAGCCAGAATCACATTATATCAATTATTTCAAGATTAGTAAATGATTTTTCATTTCAATTCTCTTTCTTTGAACCCTCTAAGAACCTGAATATTATATTTCCTAGGAGCTATGTACTTTAGATGCATTTAAGGGGAAGCTAGATAAGTACATGAGGGAGAAAGGATTAGAAGGATTTGGACATAGGGTTAGATAAAGTAAGGTGGGAGGAGGCTCATGTGGAGCATAAACCCCAGCATAGACCAGTTGAGCCAAATGGCCTGTTTCTGTGTTGTACATTCTATGTAATTCTATGTCACTAAAAAGAACAGTAATGTACACCTGCAGAGACAAAGAACAGCTGCCTTTCTCAGTCAGTTTGGCAGATGGCATGTGAGCACTTGACGTCTGTGGCTGGTACCACAGACATGCAAGTGATATTGAGAATTTTTTTTTTTAATATTCCCCGAAACTTTTCATCTTTAGCAATAGTGTATGCAATGCAGTCTTTAGTATCAACCAAACTAGGACATCTTGCAAACTACTGCCTTCAGACATTCTTGTTTAAGCAAATTAATGTGAAGCCCATCGTACTCCTCTGCTCAGTTCTTGTCAGTTTGGAAAGCACATTCCTATGGGACAAGAGTCCTGTGATACAATTTAGTCATTTTATCCACCTTAGCCAGATACACAGAATGACCCAGAGTTGCCTTTATGATGACAGCTTTTTTGTAATTCATTCTCACAACGTGGCTTTCGCTGGCAAGGCTGGCATTTATTGCCCATCCCTAGTTGCCCTGAGAAGGCGGTGGTGGGCCATCTTCTTGAAAGCGTTTTGATGCAACTGAGTGGCTTGTGAGGTCACTTGAGAGGTCGGGTAACAGTCAACCACATTGGTGTGGGACTGGAGTTATATATCGGCCAGACAGGATAAGGATGGCAAGTTTCCTTCCCTAAAGGACATTAGGAACCAATACACTACCGTACCCCCATCTTGACATGATCAAGTTTTATGTTGATCTGCTACAATTAAATGGTTTTACTAATCCATAAGATGCTGATATTTATAAAATTCCAGTTTTGTACTTCAATATAATAAAGGTATTTGGAACATAGGAAGAGGAGTAGGCCTAATTAATGTCTCATTAGTAGAATCAAAGAATCATACAAAATAGAAAGAGGCCATTTGACCCATCATGCTTGTGCCGGGTCTTTCAAAGAGCTATCCAATTAGTCCCATTCCCCTGCTCTTTCCCCAAAGCCCTGCAAATGTATCCGTTTCAAGTATATATCCATTTCCCTTTTGAAAATTACTACTAAATCTGCTTCCACCACCCTTTCAGGCAGTGCATTCCAGATCATAACAACTCGCTGCGTAAAAAAAAAATCTCATCTCATCTCCCCAATCATTCTTTTGCCAGTTACCTTAATCTGTGTCCTCTGGTTATCAACCCTCCTGCCAGTGGAAACAGTTTCTCCTTATTTACTCTATCAAAACCCTTCATAATTTTGAACACCTCTATTAAATCTCTCCTTAACCTTCTCTGCTCTAAGGAGAACAATCCCAGCTTCTCTAGGCACTCCACATAACTGAAGTCCCCTATCTCTGGTACCATTCTAGTAAATCTCCTCTGCACCCTCTGTAAGGCATTTACATCCTTCCTAAAGTGTGGTGTCCAGAATTGGACACAATACTCCAGCTAAGGCCTAAATTTCAAAACTGAAATTAATAGATTTTTGTTAAATATAGGTATTAAGGGTTACGGAACCAAGGCAGGTAGATGGAGTTAAGATTCAGATCAGCCATGATCTAATTGAATGGTGGAACAGGTTTGCGGGGCTGAATGGCCTCCTCCTGTTCCTATGTAACACTTCAAAGAGAAAAGTCAGAATTACAGATTTATAATGGTTTAACATAACTTCCTTGCTGTTGTACTCTGTGCCTCTATTTATAAAGTTCAGGATCCTGTATGCTTTTTTAACAGCTGGTAGTTATAGAGAATATAAAATCAGACACACAATACCTTTTAAAAAGAAGATTACCTTTGAAGCCAACATTGGCAAACAACTATTTCCTCTGGTGGGAGAGTCCAGAACAAGGGAGCATAACCTTAAAATTAGAGCTAGGTCATTCAGGGGTGATGACAGAAAACATTTCTTCACAAAGGGTAGTGGAAATCTAGAACACTCTGCCCCCAAGCAGCTGTTGAGGCTAGGTCAATTGAAAATGTCAAAACTGAGATTAATAGATTTTTGTTAAATATAGGTATTAAGGGTTATGGAATCAAGGCGGGTAGATGGAGTTAAGATTCAGATCAGCCATGATCTAATTGAATGGTGGAACAGGTTTGCGGGGCTGAATGGCCTCCTCCTGTTCCTATGTAACACTTCAAAGAGAAAAGTCAGAATTACAGTCACACAAAAGTGATGTCTGGGTTTTTGTGACCCTGAGATCAGTTCTGAGAACGTTATGAGAAACTATAATTTGCCATACTAACCTGTAAAAGAGCAGTCAACCTTGCATAGCTGGTTGGCAAGTGAGAATAGAAATGCACTTTAATGCGTTCAGAGGTCACCGTTTAGACGATCAAACAATGCTTAGGAACCAGAGCATTCACTGACCAATCAAACTTTCAGACGCACCAGCATAACATCTCTGTAAGATCAGCAGCTGCAGCAAATTCACAGTGAAAGCAATGGACTGTTTGATTCCTTCATCTAGACATTCTTTCTAATTATGCATATCCAAAAGTCTAGCTCTATAAATGCTGATCTTCTATTATTTCTACTAATAGTGCAACTACAGGCATTTTATGTAGCACCTTTAATGTAGAAAAATGTCCCAAAGCACGTCGCAGAGACACGAGAAAAAACAGACATCAAGCGGAGATTAGGATGGGTAACCGAACATTTCATCAGAAGGGATGGGTCCAAGGAAGATCTTAAAGAAGGAGAGGTAGGTGAAGACACAGTGGGGTTTAGGAAGGGAATTACAGAGAGTGGACCTGAGATGGGCGAAGACACAGACGGCACTGTTGTGGTGAAGTGGCAGGGATACACAAGACCCCAGAGCCAGAAGAGCAGAGAGTTCAGAGGTTTGTAGATCTTCAGGAGGTTACAACGATAGGGCGTGCAAGGCCATGGAGGAATTTGAGCAGATTGATAAGAATTTTAAATATAAGGGTTTAAGAAACTGTAAGTCAATGTAGGTCAGTGAGGACAGGGTGATGGGCGAGTAGGAATTAGTGTGGGAAGAGTTAGGTAGCAGTGTTTTGGATGAGCTGGCATGACGGACAGTGGAGGTTGGAGGCAAACCAGGAAAGCATTGAATAAATTGAGCCTGGCGGTGACAAAGACATGTAGGCTGGTTCCAGCAGCAGATGGACTGAGATGGAATGGAGGCAGACAGTGTTGGAGGTTGAAGTACACAGGTTTTGTGATGGAGAAGTTATGAAGTCAGAACATCAGCGTGGGATCAACCTGGCCTTTCTTCATCATGAACTCTTCTATTCACATTGTCAATTTAACACACCAGTATGTAGATCTGACCGTCCCTACCCTACCCTTCACTTTTATTTATTTATAAACCTGAACCTTTAACTTTGTACCTTTTGATGTCTAGAGCCCTTATTATAACTCATGGTGGGAATCGGGTATGCAGGGGGCCGAAGCAGGTGGTGAACCATTATCTGTTCCTGGCCCACAAGCAATCCTTAAAAAGCAAAACTAAAAGCATTGACCTAGGCCTCCTCTGGCCTGGATTGTGCCTGCCTCAAGGCTTCACTGGCGGGTTTGAGACCATGCGGCCCTTAATCGAGCCTACAGTTAAAATGGTGTGCTTGTCAGGATGTGACTTCACCATTTAAATCAGGGCCCCACTCTTCTAGGGTGGGTGCCGTTTCTGTGCCTGATTCCAGGCTAATTAAGATGGTGCCGGGCGGGAACGCATCAGGAATATGGTGCAAACCCCCCTCTACCTTAAGCTCCTGCCCGCACCATTCCCGCTGGGCGAGAATGTTTAAAATGCCCCCCCTTATGTCTCTGCCAGGCTTTGTGAAAATAATGATTTAAATCTAAAAAAAAGTCACGAAAGCTGACCAACAGCTCGAAAAAAAACTTTGGTTATTTAATCCACGGGAAATATAAAATGGTTTCTGAGGCTTCCGGAACAAATTTAAGTCGTTTATTTTGTTGTCCTCATTTGTTCCTCAGTAAAATAAATGATCTGTACTTATATACTTGAAGTTCAATCTGTAAACTGTGTAATCTGCAGTTTATTTTCACATGTATCACCCAGCTTATTGCTTGAGGGTTTCTTTTTGTAGTTATTTTGGACATGTAGATTGCAGATTGAAGAGATCAACAGATGGTAAAGGAATACAAAGTTTATATTTATTTATTGATATTATTCTTTCTGTTGTGTCCTTACATTCTTAATTGTTCGGACACCAGCAGGTCCGAAAATCCCAATCTCCATGGGCCAGAGGGTTTTATAAGACTTCAGCTCACATACTGGGCTGTTAAAGCAAGCACTAATATTACAGTAATAAAGTTAATTTACATTTTTTTCTTAATTGAATGTCAGAAGCAGCTTTACCTCTGTAATCATAAACTACAAAAATAACTATATAAAAATGTTTTAATTAAAGATAAAAATGTAAAACACTTCAACTTATCCCTATTTTCTTTCTCTTTCCTAGTTTAAAGTTTGATATTACTTGCATTCTATTGAACATGAGCGAACCTGTCCTTTCCCCCCAAAAAATCTTTACTTGCTTCCTTTCTTCTTTCCCCAGGCTCCCACTATCTATTTAGAAACACAGGAACAGGAGGAGGCCATTTAGCCCCTCGAGCCTGTTCCGTCATTCAATGAGATCATGGCTGATCTGTGACCTAAATCCATATATCCGCCTTTGCCCCATATCCCTTAATACCTTTGGTTAACAAAAATCTATCAATCTCCAATTTAAAATTAACAATTGACCCAGCATCAACTGCCGTTTGCAAAGAGAGTTCCAAACTTCTACCACCCTTTGCTTGCAGAAGGGTTTCCTAACGTCAGTCCTGAAAGATCTGACTCTAATTATTAGGCTATGTCCCGTAGTCCTAGTCTCCCCAACCAGAGTAAATAGTTTCTCTGTCTACCTTATTCATTCCCCTTAATATCTTGAAAATTTAAATCAAATCACCCCCTAATCTCCTAAATTCCAGAAAATACAACCCTAGTTTATCTAATCTCTCCTTGTAATTTAACCCTTGGAGTCCAGGTATCATTCTGGTAAATCTACGCTGTACTCCCTCCAAGGCCAATATATCCTTCTTAATGTGTGGTGCCCAGAACTGCTCACAGTACTCCAGGTGTGGTCCAAATAGGGCTTTGTATAGCTGTAGCATAACTTATGCCCCCTTGTATTCTAGTCCTCTAGATATAAAGGACCAGCATTCCATTAGCCTTTTAAAAATTATTTTCTGTACCTGTCCATGACATTTTAACAATCTATGTATATGAACCCCTAAGTCTCTTTGGACCTCCACTGTTTCTAGCTTTTCACCATTTAGAAAGTAATCTGAACTATCCTTTTTTGGTCAAAGCGGATGACCTTACACTTGTCTATATTGAAATCCATCTGCCACAGTTTTGCCCATTCAATTAATCTATTAATATCTCTTTGTAATTTTGTGCTTCCATCCAATCTGCTTACAATGTCACCTATCTTTGTGTCATCGGCAAACTTGAATATGTGGCTCTCTATCCCATCATCTAAGTCGTTAACAAATACAATAAATAATTGAGGCCCCAATACAAATCCCTGTGGGACACCACTATTCACATCCTGCCAATTAGAGGACCTGCCTATTACCCCTACTCTCTGTCTCCTGCCACTCAGCCAATTTCCTAACCAGGTCAATAATTTGCCTTCAATTCCATGGGCTTCTACTTTAGCTAAGTCTTTTATGAGGGACTTTATCGAATGCCTTCTGGAAGTCCATATAAATAACATCCATAGACATTCCCCAGACAACTCTTTTAGGCACCTCTTCAAAAAATTCAATCAGGTACATCAGGCATGACCTACCCTTTATAAATCCATGCTGGCTCTCTGATCAGCTGAAAATTTTCAAGGTGTTCAGTCACCTTATCCTTAATTATAGACTCTAGTAATTTCCTGACAACAGATGTTTGGCTAACTGGTCTATAATTCCCTGGTTTTCCTCTCTCTCCTTTCTTAAATAGCAGAGTGTTACGTGTAATTTCCCAATCTAAAGGAACGGTTCCTGAATCGAGAGAACTTTGGAAGATTATAGTTAGGGCATCTGCAATATTCTCACCTACTTCCTTTAAAACCCTGGGATGGAAACCATCTGGTCCTGGGGATTTGTCACTCTTTAGTGCCATTATTTTCTTCATTACTGTTATTTTGCTTACGTTAATTCTGGTGAATCCCCGTCCCTGATTTAATATTAGTTTCCTTGGGATGTCCGTCATGCTATCCTCTTCCTCCACTGTAAATACTGACACAAAGTAATTATTCAACATGTTCACCATTTCCTTATTTTCATTTACAATATCAATTTTCAAGGGACCCACCTTGTTCCTGACCACACTCTTTTCCCCAATATAATAATAAAAAATGATGTGTGTTTTTAATTATCCCTTGCAATTTTCTTTACATAGTCCCTTTTTATAGCTCTTACTATCTGTTTTGTCACCTTTTGTTGTTGTTGTCGCCAGGATCTGCGTTATTTTTTAAGAGGAGAAAGTCGCTATGATTGGTTAAAAACTGCCAGTGACACACAAATTTTTAACCAGTTGAAAGACAGAAAAGTGAAGGTCGATATCATTGATATAATCACAAATGTAGTCAAGTCAATCTCTGATGTGTTTTATGCAGTGAAAAGGGAAGGTGTACCATTATACCTGGACCCGTAAACTTGTCTGTGACAAGAAAAGGGTCCAACGTTGGATCAGCTTTGAGTAGCATTGGATAATCATTCTACTTCCACCATTTTAGTAAAGCAAATTCAATTAAAAATGGTAAATTATCCACTAATACTAACATTCTCCCCCCCCAGAAGTATATCACTTTTACTTATAGTTTTAATCAGTCTATGTGTTTCTCAAAGTGAGTAATGTCAGTGCTAGGAAATGCATCTTTTCTCACTATTTGTCATGCAGTGTCAGTATCAAAGACTCACAGGGCAGGTACAGTACACGAACGATGTAGAGTAAAACTCTCTTTACTCGGCCCTGATCATGCACCTTGCAACAGTGTACATTACAGTCCAGAGTGCACCAACTAAGGTCGCACAAGCGTGACATTTTCATTTCCCACAACTGCAGCCATCACGGTGGTCTCTCCAGTTGAGAATACCAATTTGATCCAAAATATTAACTCACAACAAGCAGAATCTTACAGCTTTATAACTCACTCCAAACTATCTTGTTTATACCAGCTATCACACACAAACCATTTGTTTAAAAGCGTTTCAAGTCTTTACGTTACAAATCTGTCTCACAGGATTTTTTACAATGGACTTAAACAGTAGCCCCGCGGCTATATTATTGGAAGAAGAAGAAAGTAATTCTACTGATGATAATTTCACATCTAAACTGATAAACACCATGGGGGCAATTTTCCCCGGATAATTTGGGCGAAAAATTTGTTCTCGCCCGGAAAGGAGTCGTTGTCCTTGCCAACTGCCGTTAACGGATGCCCGAAATGGTCGCCGCACAAAACAAGGTAAATTGGTGTGGGGGGCATGGTGGTAGGTGGCGCATCGCTAACCTTAGATGCAAGGCCGTCCTGCTGGCGTTGCACGAGAGATACGGGACCAATTTTTTGGTGCTGGTGCGGCGTTGCTGCTTCCCCGAGCATGTGCGAGGCTGTGAAGCTCGCAATGCATTGTGGGCAGTGAGGAGCTCTGAAATTTAAAGGGGCCATGCACATTAAATGCGCTGATTCAATACATTTTTCAGCCCTTTCTGTCTTTTAACAAATAATCAATCTTTAAAAGAAGTTCCAAATGCGATTATTCAGCTCTTAAAGCTGAATTACCTTCCTAAACTGAACAAATGGGAAAACTGTCTCATCACTAACACAAATGGCTCAGCACGCAGCACTCCAGCTTTGTGCAGGGGGGTCAGCACTGCAAGAGCTGCCCTCTACCCACAGAGACTAGGAAGCCCTCCAGAAAGAACAATGTGGGAGTACATTACCAAGGCCGTCACTGCCCCCACCACCTGGCTCCAGTGCCCAAAGAAGCTTCATGACCTCAGACCACTGGTCAAGGTTAGTGAATGCATCTTCAAAAGACGTCACCTACCAACTGCACCACTAGCCTCACACACTGCTCAATGCAAGACCCCCCAATCACTCACCTACCAACAATCTGCACCAAGGCTGTCTCATACCAAAGGTTAACCTGGTGTGCTTAGGACCCAGCGCTGACTTGAGCGCTAGGGTCGAAGTTCACGTAGGTGAAGTTAAGTCGGTGTTGCATTCCAACTGATGTCACCCCACCGCCATTTTTTTTCAGGACGCTGCCGGTTACCGGCAGCGCAAAGGGGGCAACCAATATGGCGACCGCCACGGTGACCATCTCCAGCTGACGCTTGAGCGGTGGCCGCTATTTTTTCACGCATCGCTAGCGCTACTAGGTGGCGGTAAGGCCATCACTTTCTCGCCTTTTAGGTGCTAAAGATCCTCCAAGGTGGCCAAGATGGGATCTTGAGCTGCAACACCAGTTTAGCCTATGTTTAGCGCAAGACGCCATCTTTGTAAAGGAGTTGAAGTGCGCGCATTGAACGGCCGCCCGGAGGATAGTTAAGGCTCTGATTGACAATTTAATTGCCTGCTAGCACTCATTAAAGAGGCTGCATGGCATTTTGGTGGATAGCACTTCAACTGACATCCTCTCCCAACAGAGACCAGCTGAAGAGGACTTTTGAGACACATCGGGAGACTTTCTGTGAGGACTTCACCAAGAGAGCATTAGTGCTGAGCTACTCTACCTTTGTGGACACCTTTATAGGAGTCACCAGGAGAAGGAGAGAGCTTGGTCATGGGCCTCTTGCTAGGGGTCCCCCTTGGTCTGGAGGAGGAAAGGGAGGACAAGAGGCCAGGCAGAGCAGCACCAGCTGCTGCAGGAGAGAGGGACAGGAGGGCGAGGTGGACTCCAGCCCCCCTGCGGGTACAGGACATCCCTCCTCCTCTGGACCTCCTCTACCAGAACCTCTATTGTCGTGTCTGAGAACCTGTGTCCCCTCTCCTTTGGTCTCTGAGCCATCCTGAAACGTGCCATTGTGTGTCAGTCAGCGCACTCTACACCTTCAATGGAAATGGGTGCATGGAGGCTACATATAATGTTCCAGGAAAATTGCTGCTAATCAGCGCTTGAGTGCTAAATTTTACATTAAGTTTGAGAGTGATGCAGTCCAATCTGAAACTGAGGTCTTCAATCTAAACAGAGGAAACTACAAGGGTATGAGGGACAAGTTGGGTATGAGGGACAAGTTGGCCATGGTAGATTGGGAGACTACACTAAAAGGTATGAAGGTGGACATACAATGGCTAACATTCAAGGAAATAATGCATAATTTGCAACAAACATATATTCCTCCAGGGCATAAAAACTCAAAAGGAAAAGTGATCCAACCATGGCTAACAAAAGAAATTAAAGCTAGTATTAAGTCAAAGGAGGAAGCTTATAAAGTTGCCAGAAAAAGCGGTCAGCCTGAGGATTGGAATATTTTTAGAAATTAGCAAAGGGGGACCAAGAAATTGATAAAGAAAAGGAAAATGGAATATGAGCACAAACTAGCGAAAAATATAAAAATGGATTGTAAAAGCTTCTATAGGTATGTGAAAAGGAAAAGACTGGCGAAGGTAAATGTAGGTCCTTTACAGTCAGAGACGGGAGAATTTATAATGGAGAATGAGGAAATGGCAGCGAAATTAAATAAATACTTTGTTTCTGTCTTCACGGAGGAAGACACAAAAAACCTCCCAGAAATACGAGAAAACCAAGGGTGTGACGAGAATGAGGAACTTAAAGAAATTATCAGTAAAAAAACAGTACTAACAAAATTAATGGGACTAAAAGTCGACAAATCCCAAGGACCGGATGACCTACATCCTAGGGTTTTGAAAGAGGTGGCCATTGGAATAGTGGACGTATTGGTTGTCATCTTCCAAAATTCTATAGATTCTGAAACGATTCCTGCAGATTGGAGGATAGCAAATGTAACCCCGCTATTTAAGAAACGAGGGAGAGAAAAAACAGGGACTACAGACCTGTTAGCCTCACATCAGTAGTTGGGAAAATGCTGGAATCTATTATAAAGGATGTAATAACTGGGCACTTAGAAACTAATAGTAAGATTGGGCAGAGTCAACATGGATTTATGAAAGGGAAATCCTGTTTGACAAACCTATTGGAGTTCTTTGAGGATGTAACTAGTGGAGTAGACAAAGGGGAACTGGTAGATGTGGTGTATCTGGATTTTTAGAAGGCCTTCGAGAAGGTCCCACACAAGAGGTTGGTGAACAAAATTAGGGCACATGGAATTGGGGATAATATATTAGCATGGATTGAGAATTGGTTAACAGACAGAAAACAAAGATTAGGGATAAACGGGTCTTTTTCAGGATGGCAGGCTGTGACTAGTGGGGTACCACAAGGATCGGTGCTTGGGCCCCAGCTATTCACAATCTATATCAATGATTTGGATGAGGGACTAAATGTAACATTCCAAATTTGCTGATGATACAAAGCTAGGTGGCAGTGTCAGTTGCGAAGAGGATGTGAAGAGGCTTCAAGGGGATCTCGGCAGGCTCAGTGAGTGGGCGAGAACATGGCAGATGGAATATAATGTGGATAAATGTGAAGTTATCCACTTTGGTAGAAAAAACAGAAAGGCAGAGTATTTCCTAAATGGTGAAAGATTGGGGAATGCAGATGCTCAAAGGGACCTGGGTGTCCTTGTACATGAGTCACTGAAAGTGAATGTGTAGGTGCAGCAAGCCATTAGGAAGGTAAATGGTATGCTGGCCTTCATTACAAGAGGACTTGAGTACAGGAGTAAAGAAGTCTTACTCCAATTATATAGGGCCATGGTGAGACCACACCTGGAGTACTGTGTACAATTTTGGTCTCCTTACCGAAGGAAGGATATACTTGCCATAGAGGGAGTGCAACAATGGTTCACGAGATTGATTCCTGGGATGGCAGGACTGTCGTATGAGAAGAGATTGAGTAAACTAGGCCTGTATTCTCTTGAATTCAGAAGAATGAGAGGGGATCTCATTGAAGCATACAAAATTATTACAGGGCTTGATAGGATGGATGCTGGGAGAATGTTTCCCTTAGCTGGGGATTCTAGAACCAGGGGCCACAGCCTCAGGATAAAGGGTAGGCCATTCAGGACTGAGATGAGAAGAAATTTCTTCAGAGGGTGGTGAATCTTTGGAATTCTCTACCCCAGAGGGCTGTGGAGGCTCAGTCATTGGGTATATTCAAAACAGAAGTCGATAGATTTCTGACTAGTAAGGGCATCAAGGGATATGGCGATAGGGCCGGTGAATGGAGTTGAGGCAGAAGATCAGCCATGATCTCATTGAATGGCAGACCAGGCTCGAAGGGCCGAATGGCCTACTCCTGCTCCTATTTCTTATGTTCTTATGTTCTAAACCCGCAGGTGTCTGTTTTAGCGCCTCCAGTCAAATTCAAATCATGGTAATCAGCAATTAGCCCCAAAATTACATGCTGAAACCAGACTTTCAAACAGGCATGTCTTATTAGAACAGTCACCATGGCTCAAATGGTCCCCCCTCTGTGCTGTATGATTCTATGATATAAGAAAAAAGATTCTTTCATAGTTGGAGTCTGAGTCTGAGTACATGCTGACAGTGAGCAACCTCACACAATGGAAAATCACAGGGAATGTGTCCGCGATTTACCAATTAGCGCCAGTGGCAGATCAATTTGCAATACACACTCGGAGAATTTAGTTTTGTTAAAAATGGTTTTAAGTGTTTAATTCAGTTGCATGGGGTTAACCTGGCACGAATGAAGCAACATCTTAGGAGCTTCACAGAGCATCAAAGAAATGTATAGAACGGAAAAACCTTTGGCGTGTATATGGCCAAAGTAAAAAAAACACATTCTTATGTCACTTTTTTTCTTCAAAAGCTCCCTCTTGAATTGTCTGATAGCATCCGCCTCCACTGTCTCACTGGGCAATCTGTTCCACCTGTTCATCACCTTCTCTGTGAACTACTTAAATCTAAACTGTCTGCTCACATTTTCTGTTTGGAGCTTGAGATTACTGTCATATTCGTGTTTATTCCATTGTCACAATATCTGAGTTCAATTTTATAGAAATGACCTGCCCAGGGTGCCTGGAATTCCCTGGAGCATTGACTGTCCAAGACTTTAAATCCAAGTGAATTATATCAACTGGTTGTAATTCAGTTAGATTTGAACACTTGACTGCTAATTTACTGGGACTTTGAGAAGTTCTATCACCAGATATGACCAAATAAATACAATGTGAAGAGTTGTACAGCATATTGATGCTCCACAGTGTTGTGCACTGTATAGTCCAATGCAGCGAAGTGACCACATTTCCCCACACAATGCTTGTCATGCTATCAAGGAGTGATGCAGAGCAGAGCATGGAGTTTTCTTCTGTCTCACAGGAATCGAAAGAAAAATCAATCAGGAATTGCCCCAGGTCTCTCTTGACCTGGGCTGGTAAGAAAATAATATTAGCAGAGAGTAGATTGCCTGCCCATTCCTTTTACCAGGTATCATTGCATGGTATGGGGAGACCCAGAAAAGGGAAACAAAAAATTCCCAAATAAACTTCCAGACATTTCTCTGTGAAGCCTGACAGGCAGGTGAACATGAAGATATATTTACAGCCCATCTGAACCAACAAACTTCACGGCAGATATATTGAATCATTTATCTTCTTAAACCCAACAAAGATTTTTGAGCTTTCAATTATTAGGACTGTGGAGAGGATGGATTGCACTTCGATCAAAAATTGATGTCTGAGATAATAAGTAAACCACCTCTGAGGCAAACAGAGACAGAACTGTTGTGGAAAAGGCAACAACATACAGATCAGCTCCGTTCATCTTGGTAGTGTACAGATTTTTACATTGAGGATCTGAGCAATGTAATTGGGTATTGAATCTGAAAACCAGCGCACTAGACATTGCACAGACACAGCCACAGATACAGGATGCTCTTCTCATAAACATCAGCCAGTCGTTATTTCTGTGTATGCTGCAAATCTGCATACTGCAGTCTTCCAAACAACAGAAAGCAAACAAATTTGATTGTGAATATATTGAAGGATTCGGTGTAATTTAAAAAAAAAATAACCCTTCTTTTGTAAGACTGATCAATTTCTACATAATCTATATGCTGTTTTGGCTTTGTTTTCGTTTTAAGTATAAACGTTATCGTACCATAAAAAGTTCTTAACCTGGATGTCTAATTTTGCTACTTTTATTATTCACACAGCCAAACATTAATGAAATGTTCTTCTCAGTTGTTTGCCAACTTTTTTCATCATACCACTACCTAATAACTAAATGGGTTCCCTCAGTCTCCCACCATAACTCAGGCGGAATTCCCTGGAAAACAATGGAGGCCCAGTAGTGCCTGGACTCCAATATTTCTGAGGGTTTCCTCTTTGCCCTGTAAGGGGCAGAACTTCCATTTGCACTGTACAAGGCAAATAATGGCCAGGGGTGGGGATTCCCTAAGGCAACCTTGCCAACATCTCCTGTACCCGAGAACAAAATAAAAAAAATGGCAGATACTTTATCAACAATGATGGTTATGCACAAGCAACAAAATTGATGTTTTATACAGTTTAACCTGTTAAATAACATTTCTGCACAAAATGCATTGTTTGGAATAAGGACCTCTTTGTGTCACTGAGGGTGACTAATGTTTGTGCTGGGGAGAAGGGGAAGTCTTCAATGAGGTTCTTCAATACTGAGCTTAGATATTGCAGCTTGAGACAGCCAATTAGACCTGGTGAATATTCAAGATCCTGGTCACTAGAGAATATGCAATACGAAAAGGCCTCCCAAGTGCAGTACTACATCAACTCACCAACTTACTCCACTTGAATCATGATGATGGGAGGAAGAAATCAATATAGAGCAGCTCCTGCCATCTGAATGAATTAGGAAACCTCACTGAGATATGCTCACTCCTTTCCACCCTCAGCCTCTGCACTGAGTGACTTCTCACCCTTGATGATTTAAACCTCCAACTCAATTCACCCCTGCCCTCACCCTGCTAAGTTCACTGCCTTCCTGTCCTACTTTAACCTCTCCCCCCATATAAATTCCCTGACCTACGTTCACAGCCACCCATCCACCTTGCCATCTCACATGGGTTCTCTATTCCCATCATCTCAATTACAGACAACGTCAACTCTGATCAGTTCCTCGCATCCCTCTCCACTCATATCCACCTTCTCCCTTTCAACCCCACGTTCTTCATCCACCCCTGAAAAAAATTCTCCCCCAAGGCACTTTCAAACTCCCAACTGTCTATTCTTTGGCCCTCCATTCGCCATGATACTTCAGCTCATCCACTCCCTCACCTTCACCTTTGTTGCTCTTGTTCCCAGCAAAACCCTTGCTCTCTCCCACCCTGGTTGTTCCCCTTGGTATTGCCCCCATCTTCACTCCATTATCTCCAAGGGACGCACACTTATTGTGCACAACTGGTTTAGCCATTTATCGCCAGATTTGGCGTGACCACATTAAACACAATCAGGCCCAGCTCTCCTCTGCCAAAACTGCTCACTACTCCAGGATCAGCCTGGAATGTAAAGATAATCCTGGCTTCTTTTCTCCACTCCGATTCCTTACACCACTTTCCCAAACCCGCTCCACTCTCACCTCCAACAACAAGTGCAAGGAGCTCATGGGCTTATTTGGCACTAAGATTGAGACCATCCATTCAGCTGCCTCTGCCACTTCCCTCTCTTCCCCTAGCCCATCAACCCAAGGTTTCCCCCTGCCCTAGCTCCAAACTGGCATCTTTTTCTAGTTTCTCTTCTAGCTCCCCTCATGCCCTCTCCGAGCTCATCGTGTTGATGAGAATCGTCTCCTGCTCTTTTGAGCCTATTCCTGCCAAACTGCTGATCACACAACTTCCCGTCCTAGCCCCCACATTAGCTGATATTGTAAACAGTTCCCTCTCCTCAGGGACTGTTCTCCTCTCTTTCAAATCTTCCATCATCAACCCCTCCTCAAAAAACCCACCTTGACCCCTCTGTACTTACAAACTACCGCCCCATCTCCAAACTTCCTTTCCTCTCCAAAGTCCTAAAGTGTGTTGCTGTCTCTCAAATCCATGCTCATATCTCCCGAAACTCCCTTTTTTGAACCTCTCCAATCAGGTATCCACCCCAGCCACGGAACTCAAATGGCTCTAATCAAAGTCACAAATGACTTCCGATGTGACTGTGACTGTGGAGCATTATCCCTTCCCATCCTTCTTGCCCTGTCTGCAGCCTTTGACACGGTTGACCACACCATCTTCCTCCAGCACCTCTCCTCCATTGTCCAGCTGAGTGGGACTGTCCTCGCCTGTTTCCACTCTTAACTATCGATTCATAGCCAAAGAATCTCCTGCAATGGTTTCTGTTTTCACCCCGCACCATTAATTCTGGAGTCCCCCAAGGGTCTATCCTTGGCCACTTCCTATTTCTCATCTGCATGCTGTCCTTCGGCATAGAACAATAATCATTAAATAAGATTACCCTGATTGCGTCAGTAAAACACAACCATCTAATTTGCTACAGTTGTCTGCTGTGTTGTCTGAGTGTTAAACTCCAGTGTTAAAACTACTCCAGGGCATTAGGAAACCGAACTGATGCAAATGGTAATGAGAAGAAATAAATCCTCATAAAATATTTGAAACGCTTGTCACATTGAAAAGCAATGCTTTCCCTACTGAAGGCTCCAGTTAACACTTCATTATTACCCATGTTGCGGAGTGCTCATTCAATTCCCTGTGGGTTAACGCTCCCACAGCACTGCAATGCTCAGGAATTCACAGCTCCAATCAACAATTCCGTATCACAAGATCGATTCAGATAAACAGACATCTGCACATTTGATCTCACCCTGCCAGAGAACTTCAGAGACCACCTTACAGGAGAAGAGACATTTTAACTTACCATTTTCTGAAAGCGCAAACATAAGTAAACAGCTTTTACTGGTGGTTTGTGTAAAAAGACATGATAAATCCATGGCCCACGTTTGCAATAGGTAGTAACCGGTTATTTGGGATCAGGCCAGCAAGAATATTACATTGTAATTGGGGTTCAAAGGCTGTTCTGAAGCAGCATTAAAAACTATTTCACTGCAATCAAGTCACTTTCCGACACTGAGCTGAGCCACAGCTCCAATGTAATCATTTCAATTTCTTTCCAAACTCCTTGTGCAGTTATTAAAATGCGGTGTGCGTTTACTCCTAGGACACTGTGTACATAATGGCCCGAAATTTGCGGTGGTAATGACAGTGAAACTTTCAGCGCTCGTCGTCATTACTGTGTGAAACTGACAGCAACATCTGGCGTCTGCACATGCGCAGTTTAATACGGAAATCCAGAAGTTGCTGTCAATGATACCCTGCTCCTCCACAGAAAAGAAAGACTTGCATTTATATAGCATCTTTCACGACCACCGGACGTCTTAAAGCACTTTACAGCCAATGAAGTCCTTTTTTGAAGTGTAGTCACTGTTGTAATGTAGGAAACGTGGCAGCCCATTAGCACACAACAAGCTTCCACAAACAGCAATGTGATAATGACCAGATAATCTGTTTTAGTGATGTTGATTGAGGGATAAATATTGACCAAGACATCAGGGATAACTCCCCTGCTCTTCTTCAAAATAGTGCCATGGGATCTTTTATGTCCACCTGAGGGAGCAGATGGGGCCTCGGTTTAACATCTCATCCAAAAGACGGCTCCTCCAACAGTGCAAAACTCCCTCAGTAGTGCACTGGAGTGTCAGTCTAGATTTTTGCGCTCAAGTCGAGTGGGACCTGAACCCACAACCTTGTGACTCAGAGGCGAGGGTGCTACCAACTGAGCCACAGCTGACATAGGGTGCGCTGTTGCAGTCTTCGCAGATGCAATCAAAACAGAATCAGTGAATTGATGTGAACTTCAGCTTTTTATGCACTATTCTCGCTGTAAATACCAATGAAAATGTGAAGCCTTGTTAAACGAGGTGTAACTGAGTTTTTAACGGTGTACTAAGTCATAATTACTGCTAAACAACCTCTCTGGCCTTGAAAAACTAAGGCCTTTTGCCACTGACTGCAATATTCGGGCCAACGTTTTCATTCATGAAATCCAGTGCTACCAACTCAACAGTTTAAAATATAATTCATGAATAAGTGGCAGCATTAAATTTTATGAATCAGCTTATACAATGTCCACAGAGTAAACATACACTTTGATGATGGGACTTGTCGATACATTAATAAAATTGGAAGCATTACATTAAAACTGTGGCTGTACAGAATCTGTGCAGTGTCTCCTTACAGGTCTGGTCCATTTTACTTGGGCTTATTCTCTTTGGAAATACACATGCTGGACAGACTGGAGAGTCAAACAGTATTATGTTTGAATATAGTCTGTGGTGTCTGCAGAGGATCAGAGATAGCTTTAATCATATTTCAAGGCTGAAGGGGAGGCAGTCAGATACTGTTTTCACCTATTCGATGGTTTGTTTGAGCGAGCTGGCCAGAAGTTTCTGAAGCACCAATTATTTGATTCGTAAAATAAAAGTCATTGCTCCCCTCACTTAGTCCTCCACCTCATCAAATGGATTCATCAGTTATTGAGTTTATTAAGGTATTCAATAAACTTGCACAGTCAGCAAAGCAAACCTCGAATTCAAGTCATTAACCTGCCTTATGCCACACCCATCTCAGTTTTGGACTTGATGTGACACCAACCAATTAAAAGTTGTGCCTCATGAAGTAAACAAAGAATATCACCAATTTTATGATGTAATGTCTGAATTTCAGTCTTTTTCTTCCTTCCTATCCTGAAGGTTATTGACTCCTCACTGATATACAGTTCCAGGGGCATAATGCCCCTCCAGTATTTCAGTCTAGTGTCCATTTATCATGTCATAGTCATAAAGTCATAGAGTTATAACCGCACAGAAGGAGGCCATTCAGCCAATTGAGTCCGTGCCGGCTCTCTGTAGAGCAATCCAGTCAGTCCCATTCCCCCGCTCTATCCCCGTAGCCCTGCAAGTTTATTTCCCTCAAGTGCCTATCCAGTCTCCCCTTGAAAACATTGAGTGTCTCCGCTTCCACCACTTCCGTCAGCAGCAAGTTCCAGGTCCTCACCACTCGTTGCGTAAAAAAGGTTTTCCTCACATCCCCCCTGTATCTCTTGCCCAAAATCTTAAATCTGTGTCCCCTAGTCCTTGTACCATCAACTAGTGGGAATAGCCTTTCCCCGTCTAGCCTATCCAAACCCGTCATAATCTTGTACACCTCTATCAAATCACCCCACAACCTCCTTTGCTCTAATGAAAACAAATCCAGCTTCTCCAACCTGTCCTTGTAGCTAAGATCCCCCATCCTCGGAACCATTCTGGTAAATCTCTTCTGCACCCTCTCAAGGGCTATTGCAGTGACAATAGGATTAATTTTAACTGCCTTTGCCTGGCATTAACTTGGGCAGTAATGGCCTCAAAATGGGGTCGGTAGCCTTACCGTCTGGTTGAAGAAAGACTTGAAAGAAAGACTTACACCCTCCACGACCCTCCACCCCGCACCTTACCTTGCTGGCAGCCGCCCAGCCCAATCCTGAGGTCTCAAACCAATGAGCTGCATCAGGATGACTGTTTGGCGCCCAGCAGCTCGCCTGCCAAATTCAAATGAGGCAGGGGCCACAAATCGCGGGGGTTGCCATGGTAACGGGGGCCCGGCGTGTGTGCTCCAAATCGTCAAAATCGACCCCAATGCATGTTGGCAGAATATTCAACCTATGGGGAATTACAGCCACACCCAATCCTGTCTTCACCAACATCCGCCGAAGTACTTGCTTATAGAGGCAATAATATATTGACCTGGAGAGTAAACCCTGGCTAATTAGGGTACCTAAGTCAATTGTAGTACCTCTGCTCCAGCTTCTGTTAAGGTCAGTTAGCCTGGTGTAAACCAAGAATTGAACCTATGGCATTCCTGATCTGTATGACTCAGTACATCACCAGCTAGTGCACTTACCTAGTAAGTAATCAGGAGAGTTGGGCCTGAATTTATATTCAATCACATTGCAGGATCTAGTAATTCCAGGGTTTTTTTCCTACAGCGATACAATCTAGACACCTTTCCACCCCTGCCTTCAAGGTATATATTAGAAGAAAGCCTGATCAGAGCAACCTGAATACGATTGACTTGAGGGCTATGATTACATTCTGCGGACCAAAGAATGAGGATCACAAGGCGAGCAATGGCTCTCACTAGGCCTAACGCAGCCTCCATCACATTCATAGTCTGAGAAATGTTCAAGAGCATCCTATTCTGTTTCTGATTAAATCCAATCCAATGACTACAATTGTAAAAGCATCCAAAGCATTGCACTGACTTATATTGCAGTAAAGGAGTGTGGGTAAGTTTTGAACACCAGTTTATTAAAAAAATTCTCCATCAATGGTACGCAAATGAAACCATATTCATTTATTGTCACCGAGGCCTTATATAGCCAGACCAGATTGTGGCAAATTTATTTTTACTAAAACCGCTTGTTATACTTATCAGAGAAGATTAATGACATTTTTCCTTAACCTTATCATGGGTGCAACAGAGGCACAAAGAAAAAGTGTTGTGAAAATTATTTTTGTGAATGTAAAGTCCAATTTTATTTCCTGAGATGCCAACATCAGCAAAGCATTAGCAGTGATGTCCCCTCTTTCCATCTGCTTTCTCCTCCCCCTACCACACCATTGATCCTCCCTCATATTGATCCAATTAACCCCTATCCTCTAACCCCATTTCAGCTGAAGGTTACACTTGGTCTTGAATCCCAGTGTACATCGCCATGGGAGGCTGAGGAGTAAATACCTTGCAGCACAGATTACTACTTATTTAGTAACGTCTCTTGCTTGAATATTAATGTGCAACGAGGCTGGATTCATTAATGATCTCGAAGTGAAGGATCCTCTTGGGAAGAGTGATCATCGCATGGTAGAATTTCAAATTCAGTTTGAGGGTGAGAAAGCTAGGTTTCAAACTAGTGTCCTGAACTTAAACAAAGGTAATTACAAAGGTATGAAGGCAGACTTGGTTAAAGTGGACTGGGAAAATATATTACAGGGCAAGACTGTAGAAAAGCAGTGGCAAACATTTAAGGAGATGTTTCATAACCCTCAGCAAAGATATATTCCAGTGAGAAAGAAAGACTCTCAGAGAAGGATGAACCATCCGTGGCTAACTAAGGAAGTAAAGGATGGTATCAAATTGAAAACAAAAGCATACAATGTTGCGAAGAATAGTGAAAGGCCAGAGGATTGGGAATTTTTTTAAAAAGCAGCAAAGGATGACTAAAAAAATGATAGAGAGAGAGAAGATAGCTTATGAGAGTAAGCTGGCAAGAAATATAAAAACAGACAGTAAGAGCTTCTACAGGTATATAAAAAGGAAGAGAGTAGCTAAAGTAAACGTTGGTCCCCGAGAGGATGAGTCTGGGGAATTAATAATGGGAAACAGGGAAATGGTGGAGACCTTGAACAAATATTTTGTATCGGTCTTCACGGTAGAAGACACTGAAAGCATCCCAATAATGGATAATCAAGGGGCTATTGAGGTGGGGGGGGGGGGGTGGGGAACTTAAAACAATCACTATCACTAGAGAGAAAGTACGAGGCAAACTAATGGGACTAAAGGTGGACAAGTCCCTGGACCCGATGGCGTGCATCCTAGAGTCTTAAAAGAGGTGGCTGCAGAGATAGTGGATGCATTGATTGTAATCTACCAAAATTCCCTGGATTCTGGAGAGGTCCCAGCAGACTGGAAAACCGCAAATGTAATGCCCCTATTTAATAAAGGAGGGAGACAGAAAGCAGGCAACTATCGACCAGTTAGCCTAACATCTGTCATTGGGAAAATGCTGGAGTCCATCATTAAGGAAGTGATAGCAGGACATTTAGAAAATCCTTGCGCTGCTTGCGCTTGTCTTCCGCTTGCTCCCGGCGAAGAGGCTCGAGGTGTTCGGCGCCTTCCCGGATGCTTCTCCTCCACTTTGTGCGGTCTTGGGCCAGAGATTCCCAGGTGTCAGTGGGGATGTTGCACTTTTTCAAGGAGGCTTTGAGGGTGTCCTTGAAGCATAGAAACATAGAAACATAGAAGATAGGAGCAGGAGTAGGCCATTTGGCCCCTCGAGCCTGCTCCGCCATTCGATGAGATCATGGCTGATCATCCAAACTCAGTACCCTGTACCTGCCTTCTCCCCATATCCCTTGATACCTTTAGCTTTATGAAATATATCTAACTCATTCTTGAATATATTTAATGACTTGGCCTCAAATAACTTCTGTGGTAAAGAATTCCACAGGTTCACCACTCTCTGGGTGAAGAAATTCTTCCTCATTTCTGTCCTAAATGGCTTACCCCTTATCCTTAGATTATGACCCCTGGTTCTGGACTCTCCGACCATCGGGAACATTCTTCCTGCATCTAGTTTGTCCAGACCTGTCAGAATTTTATATGTTTCGATGAGATCCTCTCTCATTCTTCGATACTCCAGCCCAATCGACCCAATCTCTCCTCATATGTCATTCCTGCCATCCCAGGTATCAGCCTTGTGAATCTTCGCTGAACTCCTTCCATGGCAAGAACATCCTTCCTCAGATAAGGCGACCAAAACTGCACACAGTACTCAAGGTGTGGTCTCACCAAGACCCTGTACAACTGCAGCAGGACATCCCTGTTCCTGTACTCAAACCCTTTTGCTATGAAGGCCAACATACCATTTGCCTTCTTCACCGCCTGCTGCATCTGCATGCTTACCTTCAGCGACTGGTGCACAAGGACACCCAGGTCTCGTTGCACTTCCCCTTCTCCCAATCTATTGCCATTCAGATAATAGTCTGCCTTTCTGTTTTTGACACCAAAGTGGATAACCTCGCATTTATCCACGTTATATTGCATCTGCCACGCTTCTGCCCACTCACCCAACCTGTCCAAATCATCCTGGAGTTTCTCGGTATCCTCCTCGCAGCACACACGCCCACCCAGCTTTGTGTCAACTGCAAACTTGGAGATATTACATTTAGTTCCCTTATCTAGATCATTAATGTATATTGTGAATAGCTGAGGTCCAAGGACCGATCCCTGCGGCACCCCACTAGTCACTGCCTGCCACTCGGAAAAAGACCCATTAATTCCTACTCTCTGCTTTCTGTCCGCCAACCAGTTCTCTATCCAAGTCAATACCTTGCCCCCAATCCCATGTGCCTTAACTTTACACGCTAATCTTTTATGCGGGACCTTATCAAAAGCCTTTTGAAAGTCCAAATACACCACATCTACTGGTTCTCCCTTATCTATTTTCCCAGTTACATCCTCAAAAAATTCCAGTAGATTAGTCAAGCACGATTTACCTTTTGTAAATCCATGTTGACTTTGTCCGATCCTGTCACTGTTTTTCAAGTGCTCAGCTATTACATCCTTTATAATGGACTCTTGCATTTTCCCCACTACCGATTTCAGGCTTACCGGTCTGTAATTCCCCGCTTTCTCTCTACCACCCTCTACCCACCTGGGGCTCTCTTGCCGTGTCGGAGCTCCAAGTAGAGCGCTTGTTTTGGGAGTCTCGTATTGGGCATGCGGACGATGTGACCCATCCATCGTAGCTGATCGAGCATGGTCAAAGCTTCGATGCTGGGGATGTTGGCCTGAGCGAGAACACTGACGTTGGTGCGCCTATCCTGCCAATGGATTTGCAGGATCTTGCAGAGGCAGCGTTGGTGGTACCTCTCCAGTGCTTTAAGGTGCCTGCTGTACATGGTCCATATCTCTGAGGCATACAGCAGGGTGGGTATCAGTGCTGCTCTGTCAACCATGAGCTTAATGCCGGGTCTGAGGTCCTGGTCTTCAAACACTCGCTTCCTCAGGCGACCGAAGGCTGCACTGGTACACTGAAGGCGGTGTTGGACTTCGTCATCGACGTCTGCCCTTGTTGACAGTAGGCTCCCGAGGTATGGAAAGTGGTCCACGTTGTCCAAGGCCTTGTCGTGGATTTTGATAATTGGAGGACAGTACTGTGTGGTGGGGACAGGTTGGTAGAGGACCTTTGTCTTACAGATGTTTAGTGTAAGGCCTATGCTCACGTACGCTTCAGTGAAGGTGTTGACGATGGTTTGGAGTTCGACCTCTGAGTGAGCGCAGATGCAAGCGTCGTCAGCATATTGTAATTCAACGACAGAGGATGGGACAACCTTGGATCTGGACTGGAGGTGACGGAGGTTGAACAGTTTCCCGTTTGTTCTGTAAATTAGCTCCACTCCAGCGGGGAGCTTACTTAGGGTGAGATGGAGCATTGCAGCAAGGAAGATCGAGAAGAGCGTTGGTGCGACGACACAGCCTTGTTTTACCCCGGTCCGTACATGAATTGGGTCTGTGGTGGAACCGTTGGTCAGGATCACGGCTTGCATGTCGTCGTGAAGCAGGCGGAGGATGGTGACAAACTTTTGAGGGCAGCCGAATTTGAGGAGGACACTCCATAATCCCTCACGGTTGACAGTGTCGAAGGCCTTTGTGAGATCAAAGAAGGCCATGTCCAGCATCCGCAGTACCTTGCTATTGTATTGCAGTATCTCTTGCCTTACTGACCAGCCACACTACAGGCACACCCTAAGAGGTGCTCAAGTTTAAGTGTTAATCCTTTCAATACATATGTATACGCTGTGTATGTACATATGTATTGCTTCTCTTCACTACACATGTACCAGGATGAGCTTTGGCCTGTCAACACTGAAAGGACAATGGGAGATTTATATGCCATGGTCACATGCTAATGAGGCCTTGAGATACTGTTTTCCTTCTTGGTGATTTTCACACAAGGAGAAAAAGAGAGAGGAATAGAAGAATAGCAAGTGTGAGTTTTGTAAAGCTAATTAAAATCCGGACATTATTGTTTCCATGTAGTTTGTTTAGTTGAATGCATCTTTGAAAGTGATTTAAGTTGTTGAATTTGTCATGATTGGTCAAGTTATCTGCAGTGGGATTGTCTGCAACATGCTAAGGTTGTTGAGGTCAGAGGTTGATCAATTAAATTGGATAGTGTTCAGAAATTTTAAAACTTTTTATGAAGGGTTTTAGAAAGCTCAAGAATGTGTTGAAAAGTTTAAGGATGTAAAGCTAGGGGCCTGGAGTTTCCTCTAGATTGTGCGAGTTTTTTTCGGTGCAATTCGCCCGGTCGGCGGAACCGACGCAAAATATCACAGAATTTTAAGCGCAAATTACGTTCAGCGCAACTTGAGTTTCCACGATTTTTTGTGCTACTTTTAGAAACATCGTGGTTGAAGCAGGCCCCGCCCCAGGTTGAATTAATCACCAGTGGGAGTTTCCGTTAATTGCGCTCGTTTGCAAGCCTTTGAGGAGGCTCCAAAAATTACGCTGGATTTTGGGCGCAAGGACACTAATAGGAACATTTTGAAAGGTTTTGAATTAAGGAACTGACTACTGTACCCCAAACTAACTAGAAAATAGTATTATATATTTTTTAAAAGTCATATTTAGTCATTTAAAATCGGGTCACTCACAGGTGGTGGATTGACACTGTAATTTAAAATGCTTATTTTTTGTGATAAACCCATTTTCAGCTGTCTTAATCAAACTTTACCAAGTTACCACTCTTAAATATATCAAGGTATATTTTTTAAAGCAAAATTCTTTAAAAAATTACGTTTTAAAACACTGCCCGATTGCGCTGGTTCATGGCAGATTTTGCATTCGAGTATGAGCGGAAACCCGGGGAAAAATATACTTTTCAAAACAGGCACAATGGTGGGCGCAACTTGCGCCAGAATTGCACCCAAAGCGGAAACTCTACCCCAGGAAGTTGAAGTTGTTTAAGATCAAAGTAGCAGCTAAAATGTAAAGTGTATTTCAACAGTGAGGCTGTTTTCATTTTGGGGTGATTTGATAGGGCTGTTTAAATGGGACCAAGTGGATAGAAACAGAATGGGCCGAAAATTGATCCCGCGACGCGAGAGTACGCACTGCGTACTCTCGCGTATTCCCACTCCAATTGCCGGTTTTCTGCATGCCCTGCGCATGCGCTGAAAATCGGCAATTGCTCTTCCGAAAAGGGGGCGGGGCCTGGGTGCATCGCGTGCGCGCTACAGGCTACGCGCACGCTGTGCACTTCATGCTTTGGACGCGCAGGTAAGTAGGGAAGATTTTGGAAATGTAAAAAGGAGGAGTAAGACCCGCTTTTAAGAAGGTAAGTAGTGAATTAAGTATTTTTTTGAATTTTTTTTTACAGGTATATCTTTTTTATAGACTTTAAAGACAGGTAAGTTTATTTTTATAACTTTTTAAAAGATTTTAAATTTTTTCAAAAATTTAATTTTTTATTTAAAATGGTTAATTTAATTAACTATACTTATTTTATTAATGTGATGGTTTTTTTTTTAAATTTAATTGAGGTTTAGCTGTTATTTTGGGGGGGGTGTAAGATTCATAAGTCTCACAGCCATGCTGTGAGACTTATGAATGGAAGATGGTGTGCTGCCATTGGCTCTAACTGAGTCACGTGATCCCACAGCTCGCACGAATTCACTACGCCGCTGGGATACGCAAGCCCAGCACAGCTGATGTCTGGAACATCAAGTTCGTGCGAGCTGGATCAGAAAAAGCATAAGCGAGGTGAGACATCGCGGGGAAGGCTTACCCCCGCGGGAACAGAGCGAGATCAATTTCTGGGCCATTGTTTCCACTGATTGAGGGGTCTAGAATGAGGGATGTAGATGTAAGAGATTTAGGGGGCAGAGAGCAGGGGAAACCTTTTTTTGCACAGAGGGTTGTGAGGCTGCAAAATGAATGGCTGGAGTTAATGATTGAAGCAAAGACCATGTCAACATTTAAGAATAGGTTAGATAGATGGGCCAGAGAAACTACAGTATGTGCAAGGTTAGCTGTTGTTTGGAAAATACTTGATATACACAGAACCCAGAGGTGAAATTAGAGCACCACAGCATAAGATAGAACTCCCCAACACCACAGCACCAAGGGAAAGTCATAACAATATAATTGTTATATGTTGAGCATAGTCTGTGAACCTAACCTTGCGAAATGCATCCATTAATCTGGGACATGAAATGCTACTTTATTATACTGTAACAAGGCAAAGCCCAGTTAAAGCTGAGATTTTATGGGGTTTATAATTAGGTTTACTTTTGTGCTTATGATTTTGATTCTTTTGATTGATATTAAGTATGAGTTTTCTTTTACTGCATCCACTGATACCACAGATTGTGATGGTACGAATAATGGGCCAGAAATTCGGCTTTCCGGCTTCCTGCGGGTGCAAGCATCGCGCGCGTACTTGCCTACCGCGCCTGCTGTTGTGCTTTGGGCCCACGAGGACTTCGGCTCCTGGGCCTCCTCCAGCTGCCGGCGCGCAGTGCTTGCATATCCCAGGGGCGCAGTTAGTTCGAAGCGTCCCCTGGGATCACATGGGCCATGGAGAGCCAATCCTAACGGAATTTTCATTCATAGATTTGACAGGAAGACCTGTCAAATCTATGAATAGAGATCGGCCCCAAAACCACACTTAAACTTCAAATAATTTTTTTTTTAAATATCACATTTTTAAAATAACTATAAGTTACATAAATTAACTACATTAAACAAAAATTTAAATTTTTGAAAAAATTAATTATACTTTTTAATGGTGCTAAAAATAAACTTACCTTTCTTTAAAGTATCTAAAAAAGATAAACTTGTTGAAAAAATGTTTAAATTGTAATTAATTAACCACTTACTTTGTTAAAAACAGGCCTTGCGCCTCCTTTTTAAAAGTGCAGCTTCTCCATACTTACCCTCCCGGAGAAACCTGAAAAAAAAAAACGAAGTTCGCTGCGTGCGCGCAGCCTCTCCCGCGCACGCATTCGACTTCTGAACCCCTTCCTTCAGGGGAACGGAAGTTCCGGTTTCCCGCGCATGCGCAGTGCATGCAGGAAACCGGCACTTCAGGTGGCCTTACGGGTGAGTACACAGCGCGTACTCACCTGACAAAAGCTGAATTTCTGGCCCAAATAAAATAGTGTAAATGATATATGATGTAGTCTGATGTAGTCTTTGATGGCTATGGGAAATAAAACATAAGGTGCACAGTGTTGTACTGTGATCCTATTGTGAACAGACTTGGCTTGGGCAATAATCAACAGATTTTGTATTGGTTATGTAGGACAGGTCAAAGCAAACTAATTTCGGCATCATATATGTAACCCTGGATACAAATCAATTTAAAAGTACTTAATTGGCTGTAAAGTGCTTTGGGATGTCCTGAGGTCATGAAAGGTGCTATATAAATGCAAGTTCTTTCTTTATGACCGATTGTTCCATTAAAATAGCATTATAATATAATAACGTTCTCTTCCTTTTATTGGAGAGTAAGAGGAGAGAAGAGAGCAGTACTGCATCCCGGCTCTGCTGATACCCCACAACATGATATAATGGGAATTGAATCCCAGCAGGATATGGAAGAGTGTATCTGTCAAGGCCAACAGGCGAAGGGAAGGTGGACCACAAGGGGCTCCAGCCCATATTGGGAGTGCCAGTGGTCTAGCCTATGAGGTTCAAATTGCAGAATTTAGCATCCTTCTATTGGCAATGCTATCATTTACTGATATGGAATGTGATTCGGGTCTGTCAATGGCTGGAATCCACGACACAGTTTCTGTTATAAACCGTGCTTCTGGTAAAAAGAAAAGTACAAGTATTGATGGATGAGGCAGATATCATTGCCATCGGGATCAGTGATGTGAAAATTAATGTCAAGAAGATGCCAAACAATGAAACACCAGCAAAAATGTACATTGGTGAAAAATAACAACCCTTTTACCAGTTTGATTGACCCAAGGTCTTTCTACTTTTCTGCAAACTTGCATTAACAACCAGTAACTCTGACCAATTTTTTTCTCTCCGAAGCCCAAGGACAGAGTGACTAAATGTTGCAATGCCTCAGGTGAGATCAGCTGACTTATGATATTACCATCTGGATCAGTGATATGAAAATGAATATCAAGATTGAACCTAGCACCTTCTTATTCTGTATAGGCTAGTGCCACACCACAGTACACCCACTGAGTCACCAGGGGGACTTAGCAAATGGCTTTCTTCGAGAGAAACTCGTGTGTATGTCAGTTTTTGCGTGGCAGTTTTGAGTTATTGGTTATCTAAACCATTCCGATTGGCGTTTTGGGTCACCTGCTGAAAAAAACTGGGAAACTCAAATCAATCAGTCCAAAGGAATCTTACCTGAACCCACAATCCACAGAATTCTTAACATTTACTCTGCATTCCATCGAACAACACTTGATGTGCACAATGATAGGAAATACTCAATCATAACTTATTCTTCTAAATTAACCCAAATTATCCCAATACAATGTGTGAGGTACACGAACCCTCCAGCTCTATTATGTTATGAGAGACTCCCAATGTCTCTATTGTACTGAAGGAAAGAGAATATCCAACAGTTGTGAGTTGAACAAATTTCTATTTATGGTCTCCAGTCACCCTAACCTTTCTCTCAGAATTTAGTCCCTCATTTACCTGCAGATGGTTCAGAAACTTCCTAGCTTGATGTAGTGTTTTCTGGAGAAGTGCTTCTATGTTATCCATTTCAAGACCCTGACAGTTTC
Organism: Squalus acanthias; assembly: GCA_030390025.1. Lineage (NCBI taxonomy): Eukaryota > Metazoa > Chordata > Chondrichthyes > Squaliformes > Squalidae > Squalus > Squalus acanthias. Next base: position 20,482,410 of record CM059433.1, on the reverse strand, counting down.
TAAGTATTTCCCCCTTCTTTAATTCAGAATTCATAAGTGTCATGTATGTGCTCATCTATTGTATCAAGAAAAATGGTACTAGGTTTGCCTTGATGTCTCATTTGGAATTGTAGATCCTAAACTGGTCATGGCCTTGCGTGACCATCAGCTTTCTACAGTAGCTCACAGCTGTTCAAATGGAAGAAGTGCTACAAGGGAGGGTGAACCTGAATGGAGACAGACAAATCCAGAGAGAAGCGTGTAGGCATTTAATCAAAGATCGACCACAATTCTGAACGAAGAAGAATAAAAATCTGGTATCAGAGTCAGTAACTTCCAGGCAGCAATCTTAGATAGTGCAGCACTGAGAGATGACTGTGGAGAGCTGGTAAGTGAGGAAACCTGAGGAACTAGGACTGAATGTCAATATGTTTACTGAATTATTGAGGCTATGGTTCAACAGAAGCAGTTGTTATCAGGCGCAAAATTATAAATGATGAGAGATATAGAGATTAAGTGGAGCAATTGAAAGAAAACATGAAATTCAAATGGAAGAAAGCGGATCATGGGTGGGAAAAGTGATGGGAATACTTAGAGAAAATAACCAAACGGAATGACGAATATTATTTCCAGCAGCCAAGAGAGGGGCTGCTTCAAAAATGCTGCTAGATGAGGTGATAATGAGACAGAAACTGTCAAAAACGAGCAGAAAAGACTAATAAAGGAGAGGTGTAAAGAGAATGAAGAGGTTAAACACAGCACAGTGAGCATGAAGAGGTAATTGCTAAAAATAAAAGGCAAGCCCCAGGCCCAGGCCGAGGCCTCAACCACGCAGACAGCATTAAAAGCAGACAATGAAAATAAAAGATGTCTAGATGAGAAAAATAAAACAACAAAAAAAATCCAACGTCAAAAAGAGATGGCAGGACAAGAAACTAAATGCACAGAAGAAAGAATGAAATGGCAATGTTGCTCAGGGGCACTCGCTCAAAGTAGCAGTGAATGATGGCAACGCGGTTCAGAGGGTGTCAGTAAAAGAACAAAAAGCACAAGCAAAAGCACTGATTCACAGCGTTCACACAGCTTTTGACAACTTTTTTTTTTACAACCACAGACAGCAGCAGTTTTAACACCTCTGATGAGTACCATCAATTTTTGAATTCTATGGGGCGAAATTTGCGGTCGGAGGTGTACCTCCGGAGTACGCCTCCGACCCGAAAAAAGATCCAAACGTACGTGCTGGCTCCCGGGCTTCGGAGTCTTCGGGTCCTGGGCCTGAAGGAGCACGTCTGCGTGAAGGCCCACGGATCCCAGGGACGCAGGCGGTTGAGAAGCGTCCCTGGGATCACGTGGGCCAGGTCAACCAATTAGAAAGGGGGATTCCATTGACGAACAGAATCCCCATCAGCTTATGAGAAATCCCCAAATAAATAAATAATGAACACAGCTGAAATAAAAATAATCTTCCCATGTTCAAAATTAATTAAAAGTCCCTTTAATTAAGCATTTAAAATAAAAATTTAATTTTGTGAAAAATAATTTTAAACATTTTAAATCCGGGCCAAAATTTACATAAACCAATTTAAAATGTTTTTGTACGTTTTAATCATTTAAAATGTTTTAATTTAACATTTATTTTAACTGTTTTTTACCAGGCGTAAGGGTTTTGTGGGCATTTTCTGGGCAGTGCTCTGTGCCAGCGAAAGTATTTTTGGGGCGCATGCCGAGGATCTTTCAAGGCGAACCTTGACAGATCGCAAGTTCCAGGTTTTCGCGAATGCACAGCACATGTGGAAATATCAGACTCGCTTTAATTGGGCAAAGCGATTCTCGGCTTCAGAGGCGGCTCCGTAGTCTCCAACTCTTTGTACCTCGGGGATCAAAGGTATTTGATATCGATGGATATCCTGTATAAGAAAACTTTAAGAACTGTAATACTGTAGCGAAGTTAAGATTTAAAAGTAAGATTCTCTGTTAAAAAGATCATATGTTTTCTCTTTTTAGAATTGTTAAAGTTGCGATTGACTGATTCACCAACTGTTGGTTCTTTTAATAAATCTCTATATATTTTTCGAATTGTCTCACATAAGACTTCTGTACCAAAAACTCGCAAACTCAATCTCTGCACACTCTTTAGTGAAGAGTTGCAGAATTCTGAGGGAGTTTTCCGGACCCTCATAATATCTACCACTCTCCAAGATTTGTTTCTTCAAATTATCAATAGAATCTAAACTTACTGTTCTCGTTGATATAGTATTGCAAATTGTCACAAAGTTGACAACTTAACTTTAAAGAATTTCTCAACAGTGTCAGCTACTGGTAGCACTCACCTCTGAGTCAGAAGGTTGTGGGTTCGCTCCAGAGACTTGAGCACAATGGCCCAGAAATTAAACATGGATGGTTCCCGCGGGGGTAAGGATTCCCCGCGATATCGCACTCCGTGCCTACCTTTTTGCTCCGGGCCCACACGAACTTTAGTTTCAAACGCTCTCTCTGTTGGAACTGTGCAGTGCTTGCGTGACCCAGAGGCGCAATTAGTTCGTGCGAGCTCTGGGATCACGTGATTCAGTTAGAGCCAATGGCAGTACACCATCTTTCATTCATAGTTTTGACGGCAAGAGCTGTCAAAGCTATGAATATTACAAACCCCCAAAAGAACAGCTAAACCTCAATTCAATTTTTAAAAAAAGCCATCACATTAATAAAATAAGTATAGTTAAATAAATTAACCACTTTAAACAAAAAATTAAATTTTTGAAAAAATTTAAAATCTTTTTAAAAGTTATAAAAATAAACATACCTTTCTTTAAAGTCTCTAAAAAAGATAAACCTGTTGAAAAAAATTTAAAATAACACTTAATTAACTACTTACCTTGTTAAAAGGGGGTCCTACGCCTGCTTTCTTTGTGTGTAAAATCTTCACCACTTACCTGCGCGTTCAAAGCTGAAAAAAAAACTAAGTGCACTGCGTGCGCACAGCCTGTAGTGCTCACGCAGTTCACTTAGGAACCACCCCCTTTTCAATTCACGAAGTGCCGGTTTCCCGCACATGCGCAGTGCATGCAGGAAACCGGCAATTCGGGATCTAATACGCGAGAGTACACAGTGTGTACTCTCGTGTATTAGGTTTAATTTTCAGGCCATTATCTAGGTTGGCACTTCAGTGCAGTACTGCGGGAGCGCCGCACTGTTGGAGGTGCTGCATTTCAGATGAAACATGACACAGAGGCCCCGTCTACCCTCTCAGGTAGATGTAAAAGATCCCATGGTGCTTTTCAAAGGAGAGCAAGGGAGTTCTCCTGGTGTCATGGCCAACACTTCTCCTTCAACTAACAGCATGAAAACAGATTATCTGGTCAATATCACATTGCTGTTTGTGGGACCTTGCTGTGTGCAAATGGTGTCAGTTTCCCCACATTACGACAGTGACTACACTTCAAAAGTGTTTAATTAATTATGAAGCACTTTGGAACGTCCTGAAGTTATGAAAAGTTCTACATAAATGCAAGTTCTATTTTTCTTTCAATGTGACTATTAACTTATTTTTTTAATGCACTGACATGCAACTTTTCATCTCTATCTGTCTATCTATAATGTAGTAAACACTTAACATATAGCAAGCATTTCCCGTGCTTACAGGAAGGTCATATCATGCTATTTCCATCATGCCTGGATATTAGGTTCAAGCTGCTGAAGTTTACATTTTCCAAACAACAACAACTTATATTTATATAGCGCCTTTAACATAGTAAAACACCCCAAGGCACTTACAATACACTTAGCATTTAGTCATAGAGTCATGGAGCCATAGAGTCATAACGGCACAGAAGGAGGCCATTCAGCCCATCGAGTCTGTGCCGGCTCTCTGTAGAGCAATCCAGTCAGTCTCATTCCCCCGCTCCATCCCCGTAGCCCTGCAAGTTTATTTCCCTCAAGTGCCTATCCAGTCTCCCCTTGAAAACATTGAGTGTCTCCGCTTCCACCACTTCCGTCGGCAGCGAGTTCCAGGTCCTCACCACTCGCTACGTAAAAAAGTTTTTCCTCACATCCCCCTGTATCTCTTGCCCAAAACCTTAAATCTGTGTCCCCTAGTCCATGTACCATCAACTAGTGGGAACAGCCTTTCCCCGTCTAACCTATCCAAACCCGTCATAATCTTGTACACCTCTATCAAATCACCCCGCAACCTCCTTTGCTCTAATGAAAATAAATCCAGCTTCTCCAACCTGTCCTTGTAGCTAAGTTAGGTGGTGCTATGGCTGTAGGACCTAAGTTAACTCCTTATTGGCCTCTTCATCTCTCACAAATTTCTATCGTCAGCAAGAACCAGATTTAAGTTCCTCAAGCACTTTGAAAAATATTAGCAACTGAATATTCCTAAAAGCACTTAAATGCACTTAAAGCCACTTCCCTCTGACAGCAGGAACCCACAACTTGTTTTTGTTGGGGCAAGATTCCTTATAGGGATTCTCCTACATAACTGTGGGAAACTCCGCTGCCACAGCCCTCACCCACTGGACCCTGATCTGCCACCAGCCACTAATCCCTTCCTGCTGATCCCCACCCAGAACCCAGGAACTCCACCCAGCCAAGCTGTTCAACCACCCAGGAACCTCACAGCCCCAGTTCAGGTTCCTGCATTCTACACTGTTAAAACGGGTTCCTTCTGTAAATAGAAATGATTTTATGTTTGTTAAGCCCTGCAAAATTAATTTTTGAAGTGTTTGAAGTGCTTAATGAATGTAATGAAAACCGGAACTAGCTTGGGGGACTATGCGGGCCTGGACTCGGGCCAGGGAAGGAGTGAAGGCCCTGGGATGGTGGGCAGAACTCTGGCCAGTAGGGGCTTGAGTGGCAGGGCTCCTGGGTGGCAGGAGGAGGTCAGCAGCCGGTGGGGGCTTGGGCCGATGGCAGCTGGAGGTCTGGATCAGGGAAGGGGAAGCAGTGGTAAGTTGGGGCTCGGGTTTCCGCTGGGGAGTTGGGGTGTAGAAGCCAGTGGGGGCTCGGCAGCCAAGTGTGCAATTTGCAGGACGTAGTGAGGGCTCTTTCATCTGGAAAGCCTAGATGGATGCAGCAGCTGCTGGGACTCTGGCCCCAGGTGGGGTAAGGATGTGCAATGGCCAGTGGTCTCTTAGGGTTCAGCTGTAAGTAGGGGTGCAGCGGCTGGTGAAAGCTTGGGGTCCTGGGTGGCAGGAGGGTTGCAGCACTGCAGCAGATTTCATATTGTATTTCCTGGTTAAATAAAAAAGAACTTCCATCTCCTCCACCGACCAGCCATCACCTGTGGGTCAAAAGGCACCAACAACTTCGGTTGCACTGGCTGGATCCCTCAACAAACTAGCACCCCACTCCCATGCACACCATGACTGCAAACTGCGCTCTGCAGCCCACTTACCCAATGCAGTACACCAGCTACTAACACACACCAGAAAAAGAGAAAAACAGAGGAGACGAGGAGAGAAGAGAGAAAAGGGGACGATGAGAGGAGAGAGAATGAGTTGAGAAGAGAAAGAGATGAAGAGAGAGGGAGAAGAGAGAGAGAGATAGAAAAAGAGAGAGACAGCACACTTTGTTACAGATGCAGAACAAAAAAAAAATTAGTTATGGGCACTCCTCACCTCGAGCCCAAATTCAGAAGCACTTCACAATTTGCAAAACTCCCTAACGCCAGTTATACTTTGACTAACCAGAACTTGAACAATTAGACATGTTGCCTCCAGGTTAGCCGTAATCTTAACCTAGCTCCCCCGGCAGGAACGGGCCCATTTCACATCCCGTCCGATTTTACCCCCCATTGAAGTCAGTGGAGCGTAAGATCGGACGGACTGTATGTAAAATGGGCAAACAGCCCGAACCTGCCCTGTTCCTAAAATTGTCAGAGAAGTAGAATTGAATGTGAAAACTTGCTTCTGGATATATCATAAATCGACTCATGTAGTCTTGGACATGTTACAAAAGCTATTTATCTGCACTTCCATTTTCAGCATTACAGTCAAAGCAAAGACTGATAAACAGATTTGTCATGTGTGTGGGCTAGTGCCATTTCTCTCTTCAATGAAGTGGAGGACATTTCTAGCTGGTTATTGTAACATCTTGAGACACAGCATATATATATTGTATATATATACACTCACAACAGCACAACATGGCTACAGTAAGAACTGTACTGCACATGGCTTTATTATTATATACATCAGTAGTCCACCAGATGGCTCTATTACACTTCACCCTCCTTATTGAAAAAGTTAATCATAGCAAATAATCATTGTACATGACTTGCATGGTATACACAACTCTTGGTACACATTTCTCAAATGGAACCCATTTATGTTTCCCAATTCTATGTTTCCAAATTCTATTATAGAATTCTGCAACACAAACAAAAGATATGGACTTATTTTCCATATTTACAGATTAAACTTAACCACTGGTTTTCTGTTTCAAAGAGGATACGGGGAGCGGGCAGGAATTTGGACATGAGTCTAGGTTCGGATCGGTCATGGCCCTGTGGGTAGTGGAGCGGGCCCAGGGACCGTGTAGCCTGATTCTGCTCCTATTTCGTGTGTGCAATTCTGTTAGATGCAGGAGATGGTTCTGTGATAGATAGTAGATTGGCGGTTAGGATCAGATCAGCCATGATCTTATTGAATGGCGGAGCAGGCTCGAGGGGCCAACTGGCCTACTCCTGCTCCTATTTCTTATGTTCTTATACCTTCTTTCTTGAACTGAACTTTCAGATCTTGTTGTAGGATTTTGACTCATTCTAGGCTGAGCCTGCGGAGAATTTTTCTCCAAGGGCTAACCTTGATCTACATTTGGACTCTTTACACTTTCAGACTGTTGGTCTGCCTGACCCGGGCTCAGACTTAAATTCTGACTTTGTCTTGGACTTGTTTCTGGTATGTCTGATGTAGGGTTTGCTACTGGTACTCTACTTGTAGCAAGACTATCTGACTCATTAGAATAAATTGAATCATCCCAGCTATCAGCTCCTTCCACATCTGTAGGGAAGATATGATCAATGTGGACAAACCTAACCTTTCCATGATCAAACATCTTGACCAAATGCGAGGGCCATATAGCTTTACTACTCTTCCTGGTGACCACTTTAACCATTTATGGTGATGGTTCTTCACTCTAACCTGCTGGTTCAACTTCACACTTCTCTCTCTAACTCTACCTTTATCATGACTCTCTTTCTGCCTTAATTGTTTCTCTTCTATGGACTGTGCCAAGTTTGGCTTCAACAACGAGAACCTGGTTCATGATTGTCATTTGAGAAACAACTCTACTGGTTTTGTACCAGTCGTGGTATGAGGAGTATTCCGACAGGATAATCAGAAAATTTGCCAGTATGTGGTCCAATGACAACTGACATTTCTTTGGATTTGGATCCAATATTTGTTTGATGAGGGCACGTTTGACAATTTGTACTGTGTGCTCTGCTGCACCATTTGAAGCAGGGTGGTACGGTGGAACTTTGGTATGTTTCACACCGTTTCTGCTCATGAACTGTGTGAACTCTTCTCAACAAAATTGCAGCCCATTATCAGACACAATTTCTTCTGGGAGGCAGTATGAAGAAAACAATCTTCGCAAATTGTCCAGTGTTTTGCTTGTTATTATCTGCATCGGAAACACCTCTACCCACTTTGAGTGACTATTTATCACTATGAACAATTGCTGTCCTTCTAGCACAGCAAAATCTACATGTCACCTTTGCCACACTCTCGGAGGCCATTTCCATGGCTGTAATGGTACTGATGGTGGTTTCTTGCTCACCGATTGACATGTTGTAGACTGACTGACGATGTACTCTAACTAAAGCTGGCCACCATAAGTAACTTCGTGCAAAGCTCTTGGTCAAGCACATCCCCAGGTGCTGGTCATGAAGATCTCCTAACAATTTAGACCTGAACCTATTTGGGATAACCACTCTTGCTCCCCACATGAGAAAATCTTTATCCACTGACAATTCATTCCTACGAACGAAGTATGGATGGATATCTTCCTCTGGTATTGGTTTGGCCATCCATTTGCTATGTAATTGTACACCTTTGACATAATTGGGTCACGTTTGGTTGCCTTACCAATCGCTTCAGCTGTGACTGGCAGCTCATCAATGTATGAGAAAGAGAACACTTCTTCCTTATTGGGTGTATCTTGTGATGGGGATGACAACCTGGACATAGCATCAGCATTAGTAACAACAGAAAACGCTGGAAAAACTCAGCAGGCCAGGCAGCATCCGTGGAGAGAGAAACAGAGTTAACGTTTCAGGTCGAAGACCTTTCGTCAGAAGGTCTTCGACCTGAAACGTTAACTCTGTTTCTCTCTCCACGGATGCTGCCTGGCCTGCTGAGTTTTTCCAGCGTTTTCTGTTGTTATTTCGGATTTCCAGCATCCGCAGTATTTTGCTATTGTAATAGCATCAGCATTACTGTGATCAGCTGATCGTCTGTACTTAATGGCCCAAAAATTTGGCCGAATACGGGAGAGTACCCGCTGCGTACTCACCCGTATTCGGTCCCGAAGTGCCGGTTTCCTGCATGCACTGCGCATGCGTGGGAAACCGGCACTTCCGGTATGTCGAAGGGGGCGGTTCCTAGGTGAACCACGTGCGCACTACAGGCTGTGCGCATGCAGCACACTTAGGTTTTTTTTCAGGTTTCAACGCGAGGGTAAGTATGGAAAATTTTACACAAGAAAAAAGGAGGCGTAAGACCCCTTTTGAACAAGGTAAGTAGTTAATTAAGTATAATTTTTAATTTTTTTCAACAGGTTTATCTTTTTTAGAGACTTTAAAGAAAGGTAAGTTTATTTTTATAACTTTAAAAAAATTTTTAATTTTTTCAAAAATTTAAATTTTTGTTTAAAGTGGTTAATTTATTTAACTATAGTTATTTTATTAATGTGATGGGTTTTTTTTAAATTTATTTGAGGTTTAGCTGTTCTTTTGGGGTCTCTTTCAATTCACAGATTTGACAGGTCTCCTGTCAAATCTATGAATGAAAGATGGTGTGCTGCCATTGGCTCTCCATGGCCCACGTGATCCCAGAGGTTGCATCGCACTAACTGCGCCCCTGGGACACGCACACACTGCGCGCCGGCACCAGGGAGAGGCCCAGGACCCGAAGTTCCTGTGGGCCCAAAACACAACGGCCGGCGCGGAGTGTGATATCGCGCGTGATCCTTACCCCTGCGGCAAGCCTCCGAGTCAAATTTCTGGGCCAATGTCACACGTATACGCTGACAAAATCAAAGCCCATCTCTGCATTCGCACTGCAGCTAAGGTTGGAACTGGGGACTTTGGATGGAGGATTGCTGTCAGGGACTTATAGTCAGTAACTATGGTAAACTTACGACCAAACAAGTATTTGTGAAACTTCTTGACCCCAAAAATCAATGACAAAGCTTCCCTTTCGATCTGTGCATAATTCCGCTCACTGGCACTCAGAGTGCGTGAAGCAAAAGCAATTGGTCTGTCCTCCCTACTATCTAGTACATGAGAGATCACTGCCCCAATTCCGTACGGAGAGGCGTCACACACCAGCTTGATCTCCTTAGATACATCATAGTGAACTAACATGGTACTCTCTACTAACTGGCTTTTACACTCTTTGAATGCTGTGTCGCATTCTTTTGACCACTTCCAAGGGACCTGTTTTCTCAACAGTTCATTCAGTGGATGTAACAATATAGCCAAGTCTGGGAGGAACTTTCCATAATAATTCAAAAACCCCAAAATTATCGAAGTTCAGAGACATTCTTGGGAGTGGGTGCATTTCTGATTGCATCCAGCTTTCCCTTGGTTGGATGTAAACCATCTTTGTCTACTCTGTGCCCTAAGTACTCCACTGAGTTTTGAAACAACTCACACTTGTGAGCTGTCACTCGTACTCTGTGCTTCTCTAGTCGTTTGAGCACTTCATTCAACACCTCATCATGGATTTGCCTGTTTGGTGCTGAAATGAGTATATCATCCAAATAACACACTACCCCTTCAATCCCTTGCAAAATTTGGTTCATCACCCCCTGGAATATGTCAGGGGCAGAAGACACTCCAAATAGTAGCCTATTGAACTGATATAGACCTCGGTGAGTATTTATAGTCAAGCATGACTTGGACTCTTCATCTAACTCAAGTTGTAGGTAGGCGTTTGTTAGATCTAACTTGAAAAGATCTGGTCACCTGTCAGCGTTGTGAACAAATCTTCCAAATTTGGCAACATATTGAGTAGATTACACTCTAGAACCTAGTTTACGGTTACCTTATAATCACCACACAACCTTACCTTACCATCTGACTTAGGTACAACAACAATGGTTGTAGCCCAATTACTCAGATCTACCTTAGAGATAATGTTTCTAGACTTTTGAGCTCTTGCTCAACTTTCTCCTTGAGTGCGTATGGTACAGGACGTGGCTTGCAGTAAACTGGTCTTGTGTCCTTCTGCACTCTGACACTCGCCTTGAAGTCTTGGATCGGACTGCCCATTTCGCTGAACACCTTCGGATACTGCTTCATGATATCATCTTTCAATGAAAATTTCGTTTCCACACGGAAAATCTCATTCCAATCCAGCTTCAGTGGTTCCAACCAATTTCTACCTATCAAGGCAGGCTTGTCTCTTGCCACTACTATGAGAGGCAAGCTCTGACACTGATCCTTGTATTTCACTGGTATGGTGACACTTCCTACTACAGGGATTTGCTCTCCTGAGTAGCCTCGCAGCTCTACCTTCGATTTCACTAGTCGATAATCACGCAATTTGTCGCGATATAGTGATTCCGGTACAACGCTCACAGATGCACCAATGTCGATTTCCATGGATATCCTGGTTCTTGCGACATCTACTTGGATGACGATATCTTGCAAATTGTTAGATACCTTCGTGCTCCTGATGACGTGAATCTCCAGAAACTCCTCGTCCTGCTGCTTCTCTTCAACGGTATGTAGTGTCTGCCGATTTCTACCTCTAGCATTGCCAGTTGGTTTACTCTTCTGTCGACACGCCTTCGCAAGATGCCCAGTTTTCTTGCAGTAGAAACACTCTGCCTTCACAAATAGACAGCATTGAGCGATGTGTTGTCCCAGGCACCGATAGCATGACTTCAATGCACTGTTACCTTGGCCAGTTGCTGAGGCCTTGGGGCCCAACTGCCTTTTACTTTTAGCTTGCAGCCGATTCACCTCGGTTGTCTGATGACTGGAAATGGCGCGGAACTCTCGGGAGTATCGGTCGGCCATATCCATCGACACAGCTGTCCGACAAGCTAAGTCAAAAGTCAAGTTAGGGGTTGTCAACAATTTACTTCTGATACGTTCATTTTTCAACCCACAAACAATGCGGTCACGCAAAGCTCGGTCCTGAAAGTTTCCGAAATGACAGTGAATGGATAGCTTTTTTAAAGCTACAATGTATTCACTGATACCCTCGTCATTTAATTGATCACGTGTTCCAAAACGATAACTTTCAGCAATTTCCAGGGGGTCAGGACTGTAGTGCTGTTCTAACTTGGTTAGGATCTCCTTCAGTGGCGTGTCCTTCGGCTTGGCGGGAACAAGCACATTTTTCAGGATTTCATACACCTCGGGTCCTGCTTCAGTCAAAAAAAATAGCCCGTTTCATTTCTAAAACCGCCCGGTTAAGGTTTACATCATTGGGGACTTCGACAATACTATTCACGGTGAAAAACATTTCTAGCCGCTCCACATACGCTCCGAAACTCTCTCAGTCGCGATGGAACTCACCCAAGTGCCCTATTATTCCCATAGGCACGGCCATCTGGACTCTGGCAACGTCGACAGTTTGGTTACGTGTGCTCGAAATTTACCTCAGATTTTTAAGTTTTTCTGCAAAACAAAGAACCTCTAACAGTCCCTCCATCGGTTGGCAGGATTATCCTCCAACAAAAATTTCAGCTAGGGAATCCGCAATCGCATCCTTATTGCCAGTTCTGTGATATCTTGGGACACAGCATATATATACACAACAGCACAACATGGCTTCCGGTAAGAACTGTACTGCATATGGCTTTATTATTATATACATCAGTAGTCCACCAGGTGGCTCTGTTACAGTTATCAAATCTAGGCATAAAATTCAAGGTGCAAGATTGTCTCCGTGATCTGGAGCAGCAGCTTGTACTCTGATGTGAGTCACCAAATATTAACAGTTCTCCTTTTTGTTTTGTAGGCGGATAGTTTGTTAAACTGATTGGCGCTAGACTGAGTCATCATAAAAATCTCCATCTGGTTCTTTGCTCTCTGAAGAAGGAAGGTCTTGTGTGGGGAGGGAATAAAGTAGAATCATTTGGTATTGAAAGAACAGCGAAGAATGGTTTGTGTACTTCTAAAAGGTATTTGTTTTTTAAAAATGAAGAAATACTTCAGTGTAAAATAGTCACCTTGGGACATGACTGTCAACATATAGGGCAAGGTGTCTACTGGCTTTCTAACAGCATCTTACCCCAATGTGTTAAGGCCCAACTTGCAAAACCTTACTGAAGTAATCCAGTCACATATTCCCTCTACAACTCTCACTCATAAATTGATGGCCTAACATTTGATTTAGCATCAGAAAAGGTGCTGCATCAAATCTTATAAACTGGATTACAGTGACCAAGGTAGTGGAGATGCTGTGGTAACTGTGGCTAACTTATTGGAAATAGGAAGGAAGAGGTCCTTTCAAGCCAATGTTAATCTATCATCATGTGAAGTTGATAAGGCCCCTTGAAAATCATTGCTTCAGAATAACTTAATAGATCAGCAATTATCCTAAAACAGAGGTTATTCCAATGCTCTTTAGAAGCCTCTGAGAGGCTATAGTAAATATATAGATTTTTCTCGCGTTTTCACTTTGGCTTTTGAATGTAAGAATTTAGAAAAGGAGGGTGCTGTCTCTTTCATTGTTGCAACTACTGGAATATGATTTTTTTGGTTTACATCTTTCTTATAGCAGAAAGGATGCAGGAATAGAGAGTTTTACATCCAAGTTTGCAGATGAAACTCCTTACAGGAGGAAGATGATCCCGGGCCAGAAAAGGCCCAAACAGGCAGGTTTTTAAAAAAAATTCTTGTGAGCCCAGGGGGAGCAGGAGTTCTCCTCTCAGCCCCACAGGGAAAGTTTTGGCCTCCCCTGCCCTGGGTTACCCCCATCCCTCTTGCAAAACCCTCCTGAAACCCCCTCCCCATGACTTACCTCGTTGCTGGCGACAGTTCCTCTGGTGCTGGCCGGTGGCCTCCTGCTGCCTGATATTGCGCTCCTGCCCATTGGCCAGCTACCACTTCTCACCCATTTCGGGCAGGCACCTGACCGGCAGCATGCAGATGGGGCCCAGGCGTTAAAATCTCCAAGGCCTGATGGTGTTTCGGTCGGTTGGGGGTTTAGTGGTCGCCTAGCCCCCATTCTCCTCACCCACCCCCCCCCCCCCACTCCTCCCACGTGCCCGATTCCTGCTCTCGGTTAAAACCGAGGCTATTATGTGCAAATAACTAACATCCTTAGGTGTCTTTCAATTTCCACTTGGCAAGCTCTGTCCCACCCATGAATACATGAGGCTCCGATTTTAATTCCAATAGCAACCCAGCTGCAAACTCTGCTGTGCTCCCGTTGTAGGACCTGGGCACCTTTCTTCACCAGTAACTAATGTTTCTAACCCTGATACAGTAAAACTCTTGGTAAATGACACTTGTCTTGTTAACATACTTTGATTTTAGAATCTGTATCCACATCGGTTGACAATGGCAGCCTTTTGCATGTGGAAATACTTTTTTGCATAATTCAAAATTTCAAAAGGCCAATTCTGTTCTCTGATGGATAAACCTTCCTCTGGAGCTCTGAAGGTCATGTCTCCAAATATTCATCTCAGCTCATGTTCACTGATTAAAAACAAACAAGTCTGATTTATTTGAATTTGAACACACAATAGCGAAGGACATTTTATTTCTCTTCGCATTTATAAACACTTTCAGTTTCCGTATCTCTTGAAGTCATCATTTAATTTTCCACTTCAGGGCAGCTAATAGAATGTAATTGAATTAGTACCTCAGCAAGCCAAGTTATAACTGTGGAATGAAGAACCACTGCCTCTTCAGCACAAATATATAACAACAGTACCTTAACTCTTGCACAGAGTAAAACATGCACACGTATTTCATCATGGACATTTCTTTCTTCAATACAATTTAGGGAAAAACTGAAATGTAGAAAACATAGATTAAAAGTCAGCGCTGAATGCTTTGAAGAGGCTGAATTTGCAAAAAGGGCCGTTTTCCAATTAACAGCCGCTCTTAAATCATTTCTTTGAAACTTGTCTCCAACAATATTCTTGCACTGAAAAAAAGTGGTAAGGTAACAACACTGCAGTGATCTGTAAAACCATTCTTTGTGAAATGTCAAACCAGACTAATTCCGAATAGCTGCTTTTTAAAAGGTGTGCCATGGCCAGATATAAACTGTAAAAGCATATACAATCTTTGGTATTCATTAATAATAATGTAGTGCCTTTATTGATCAAGCAAAGTGCCCAAGTGACCTTTAAATTTATATTTCTTGCATTCACAAAGCTCCCAGTGGAGCCATCAGGCCCACATTAGAAGATCATAAAACACAGGCACTTTGCTATAAGATATTATGAAAAAAAATCACGAGGGGGAGCAGAAACATCTGATGTGTCATAAAAGTTTCTTCAATTATAAAGCCAAAGAGGCTCTGATCTTTCAGCACAGAAAAGGTTCAGGTGAAGCAGCAGTGTGTCAAAAGAAGTTTTAACTATCGAAATTGGAAGTTCACAACATCCAGAGAGAAAAAGAAATTACAAGTGTAATTTGGAGAGACTCACAGAAGCTTAAAGAAACAAATCTAGCAACAACTTCAACAAAATGCCAACATGGTCAGACTACCAATCTTAATACAAATCTGCACAGCAAGACAGTTGCCATGCAATTGTTAAAGAATGGGAGTTGTGCAATGTTGAATTAAACTCATCTTGTGCACCTTACTCTTTAAAAATTTCCACAAAACTCCATTGTCGAGCAAGGGAAGCTATAAGCCCTTCGAGCTAATTCTTTGGTTCTGATTGCTTTGCTTTGCCATGCATGCTTCTTGGAGCCACTTCACTTCTCACAAAATAATATGCAATTGCTTTGCAGGTAGGAGCATAAATGCTGCACTAATACCACTTTGTCACATCTGCTGTGCTTCTCAGTGACATTGTGATATATGCCATTACTGGTAAAAATTACACAGTGCTGAAATTCCGTAAAGTTAATTACAATCACATTTATTCTCTCTCCACTGTGAAGTCTCTATACTGCGCGTCTCCTCTGAAAGCAAATGAGCAATACTTCATGTATAGCTTCAGGGACAAAGGCCATACTGTCAGGATTATTGATGAATCCCAGAGTAATTCCTGTTTCAATTCTATAGCTTTCTGCCTCGCTGGCACACATTAAAGCCGTGAAGCCAGCAAAACAACAATAGCACTGTTCCAGATATGTCAATAGTGGCTCGGTTCTTTGACTACAGAACTGAGTTTCTGTGCAGTGTCCAAAACACATTTACCCTTGTGTCAGCATCAAAGCAGTACTAACACCAAGAAGCCTCTAGGTGGGTATCTTTCTTTTCAAACCAAGATGCTTCATACAAACACACACCATTGTTTACACATTAGCCCGGATTTTCCAGGGTCTATGACCGCGCACGCGGTGCTTACACGGTGCGTACGCGGCTGTAAGTGCCCCGCAAGTTCCGGGTTTCCGTGTGCGCGGCACATGGGCGAAAAACCGGAACTTGCGATCTGTCAAGTTTCAGCTGGACAGATCCACCGCATCCCCGGGAAATGGACATCCGCTGGTGGAGAGTTGGGCTATTCCTGCCCAGCGAATGCCTGTGAAACTCAAACGCCTGGTAAAAGCAGGCGTGGGGCCTTCTTTTACCAGCGTAAGGGTTTAAATAAATAAAAGAAAACCCTTACAATTCTTGCACCTGGTAAAAGCAGGCGTAAGGCCTGCTTTTACCAGGATAAGAGTTGAAAAAAAGTTCAAATTTTTTTTCCCACTGATTTATCATTTAAAAATACTTTTAAAAAAAGGTAAGTTTATTTTTAGCCCCGTAAAAAACTTACTATTTTTTTCAAAAATTAAAATTTTTGTTTAAAATAGTTAATTTATTGTAATTTCAAGTCATTTAAAAAATGTGATTTAAAAAAAAAGTATTTAATGTTTTACTATGTTTTGGGGTGATCTCCATTCATATATTTGACAGGTCTTCCTGTCAAGTGTATGAAGGGAGATTCCCTTCTGTGATTGGCTCTCCATGGCGCACGTGATCCCAGGAATGCTGCGAACTACCTGCGCCTCTGGGATACAAGAAAGCTGTCACATGACAAAATACAGGAATCAAATATTGATATTAAAATATTTGCCATCAATATCTAAAGTATTTGAAACAAAAGACAGGTAATAGTGTAAGAGGGGTCTCGATAGAGTAGATTGAGAGAAACTGTTCCCATTGCTGGAAGGGTTGAGAACCAAAGGACACAGATTTCAGGTGATTGGCAGAAGAACCAAAGGTGACATGAGGAAAAACTTTTTTACGCAGCGAGTGGTTATGATCTGGAATGCACTGCCTGAATGGGTGGTGGAGGCAGATTCAATCGTGGCTTTCAAAAGGGAGTTGGATAAGTACCTGAAGGAAAAAAAATTGCAGGGCTACGGGGAAAGAGCTGGGGAGTGGGACTAGCTGAAGTGCTCTTGCAGAGAGCCAGCACAGGCTCGACGGGCTGAATGGCCTCGTTCTGTGCTGTAACCATTCTATGATTCTATGAAATAAGTTTAATAATTTGAAGAAAGGAGGGAGAAGAGTGGGGCAAGAAGAAGGGATGGAGAAAAGAAAGGGGATGAGAGGAGGAGAGAAGGAAGGGAAAAGGAGGGATGAAAGATGAAAGGGTACAAGACGGGAAGAGAGGAGGGAAAATGAGGGGAGGGAAAGAGAAGCGAGGAGGAGAGAGAGAAGGATAAAGAGGGAGAGGAGGAAAGACAGAGGTAGGGAATGATGCAAAGGGTATGGAAGAGAAGTGAGAGGGGAGGGTGGAGGAGAGGAAGGAGAAGGGAGGGTGGAGGAGTGGAGGGTGGAGGAGGGGAAGGAGAGAGGAGGGTGGAGGATGGGGAGGGTGGTGGAGGGGAAGGAGAGGGAAGGGTGGTGGAGGGGAAGGAGAGGGAAGGGTGGAGGAGAGGAAGGGGAGGGGAGGGGAGGGTGGAGGAGAGGAAGGGGAGGGGAGGGGAGGGTGGTGGAAGGGAAGAGAGGGGAGGGTGGAGGAGGGGGAGGGAGGAGGAGGGGAAGGAGAGGGGAGGGAGGAGGAGGGGAAGGAGAAGGGAGGGAGGAGGAGGGGAAGGAGAAGGGAGGGTGGAGGAGGGGAAGGAGAGGGGAGGGAGAAGGAGGGAGGAGGGGAAGGAGAGGGGAGGGTGGAGGATGATGGAGGAGGGGAAGGGGAGGGGAGGGTGGAGGATGATGGAGGAGAGGAAGGGGAGGGGGGGTGGTGGAGGGGAAGGAGAGGGGAGGGTGGTGGAGTGGAAGGAGAGGGGAGGGTGGTGGAGTGGAAGGAGAGGGGAGGGTGGTGGAGGGGAAGGAGAGGGGAGGATGGTGGAGGAGAGGGGAGGGGAGGGTGGTGGAGTGGAAGGAGAGTGGAGGGTGGTGGAGGGGAAGGAGAGGGGAGGGTGGTGGAGGGGAAGGAGAGGGGAGGATGGTGGAGGAGAGGGGAGGGGAGGGTGGTGGAGTGGAAGGAGAGGGGAGGGTGGTGGAGGGGAAGCAGAGGGGAGGGTGGTGGAGGGTGGAGGAGAGGGGAGGGTGGTGGAGGGTGGAGGAGAGGGGAGGGGAGGGTGGTGGAGGGGAAGGAGAGGGGAGGGTGGAGGAGGGGGAGGGGAGGGGAGGGTGGTGGAAGGGAAGAGAGGGGAGGGTGGAGGAAGGAGAGGGTGGAGGAGGGGAAGGAGAGGGGAGGGTGGAGGAGGGGAAGGGGAGGGTGGAGGAGAGGAAGGGGAGGGGAGGGTGGAGGAGGGGAAGGAGAGGGGAGGGTGGTGGAGGGAAGAGAGAGAAGAGGGAGGGGAGAGGAAATGAAATGTGGGGAAAAGGAAGAGTGGAGCAGGGAACGAGTGGGTAAGAGGCAGAGAGGAAGAGAAAGAAACAGGGCAACTACAAGCTGATGCACACTAGCTCTGCATGGCATAGCATCATTGAAATTCCACGGGGGCTCTCCTGGTCTCTTGCTGGAACTTTGGTGGGAGATAGCCAAAACTTCTGGAAAACAATGAAAAGAATGGCTGAAAATGGCCATTTAGGCCAATCCCTGGGGGGTTTCCCCAGTCTCTCACCAAAGTTACAGCGGGGGATTGGGAGAACACCCCCTTCCCCCACCAAATTTCTGGGTCAATGCTTCGAAACAACCCAACACAAGAGGGAACGCATTGTTCCAGTTTCAACAGCTGTATACTTTAACCTTCATAAAATCAAATGAAAGAACTTGCATTTATATAACACCTTCCACATCCTCAGGACGTCCCAAAGTGCTTTACAGCCAATTCTTGAGTATAGTCACTGTTGCAATGCAGGGAAATGTGGCAGTCAATTTGTGCACAGTAAGATCCCACAAACAGCAATGAGATAAATGGCTGGATAATCTGTTTTTTTAAGTGATGTTGGTTGAGGGATTAATGCTGAGCAGGAAACCAGGGGGACTCCCCTGCTCTTCTTCAAATAGTGCCACGGGATCTTTTACGTCCACTTGAGACAGCAGAGGTGGCCACAGTTTAACGCTTCAGCCAAAAGACGCACCTCTGACAGTGCAGCAATCTCTAAGTACCACGTTAGATTATGTGCTGAAATCTCTGGAGTGAGGCTTGAGCCGTCTGACTCAGAGGCCAGAGTGAGCCAAAGCTGACTGCGGTACTGCTAAACCTAAATCAACATTAATAAAGAGGGGGCAACCTAACCCAGCTTTACACCACTTCAACACTGCTCTTAAACTGAGGGTGGAGAGTATTATGTCGAGGCACATCGGTTGACATGGGCGACAAGTGTTAAAATGTAGAATGCTGACTCCAGTAAAATAAAGCACCAGTACACAAATGTAGACAGAAGATTCAGTTCTCTGTCTGAATCACCATTCTGGGCCCCTTGTGTGGAAAGGCAGCTTCCACTTGGCATTCACATCATTCTCTGAACCTTGAGAATATCCATGCATGGTACTGCCTGTTACTAACCTCGTTAAAACTTAACTAAAGAATGGCCTGGTGATCTCGGCAAGGAAAGATAAGAGAAACTGCCTTACTTTAGTCAAGCTAAGAAAGATGAAAACCCGAAAAGATGAAATGCTGACGGTTGAGTCAGGTTCACCCATATCAGAAGGGCCATTCCAGGTCATCAATTCATCATGCAGCTCAGAAAGGTGATGTGAACCAAGTGTGACCAGGACATGCTGACCATACCATTAAAGGGCATTTTGATAAGAAACTTGCAACCAACTAAGGTATATAAGTCAGCATATTGTAATGCAAATTTGGATTCAACCTGGGAAGATTGAGCAGAGGGATG
This sequence comes from Squalus acanthias, assembly GCA_030390025.1. Lineage (NCBI taxonomy): Eukaryota > Metazoa > Chordata > Chondrichthyes > Squaliformes > Squalidae > Squalus > Squalus acanthias. Next base: position 20,462,839 of record CM059433.1, on the reverse strand, counting down.
GAGGGAGATTGGAGGCTGAGGGAGACAGGGAGATTGGAGGCTGGGGGAGGGAGGGAGATTGGAGGCTGGGGAGGGAGGGAGATTGGAGGCTGGGGGATGGAGGGAGATTAGAGGCTGGGGGAGGGAGGGAGATTGGAGGCTGGGGGATGGAGGGAGATTTGAGGCTGGGGGAGGGAGGTAGATTGGAGGCTGGGGGAGGCTGGGGAGGGAGGAGATTAGAGGCTGGGGGAGGGAGGGAGATTGGAGGCTGGGGGTCGGGGGGAGGAAGGAGGCTGGGGGTGCGGGGGGAGGAAGGGAGATTGGAGGCTGGGGGGGAGGGAGGGAGATTGGAGGCTGGGGGGGAAGGAGGGAGATTGGAGGCTGGGGGGGAGGGAGATTGGAGGCTGGGGGGGCGGGGGGAGGGAGGGTGATTGGAGGTTGGGGGGGGAGGGAGATTGGAGGCTGGGGAGGCGGGGGGAGGGAGATTGGAGGCTGGGGGAGGCGGGGGGAGGGAGGGAGATTGGAGGCTGGGGGGGAGGGAGATTGGAGGTTGGGGGGGCGGGGGGAGGGAGATTGGAGGCTGGGGGGCGGGGGGAGGGAGGGAGATTGGAGGCTGGGGGGGAGGGAGGGAGATTGGAGGCTGGGGGGGTGGGGGGAGAGAGGGAGAGTGGAGGCTGGGGGTGGGGGGAGAGAGGGAGATTGGAGGCTGGGGGGGTGGGGGGAGGGAGGGAGATTGGAGGCTGAGGGAGGGGTGGGGGGAGGGAGGGAGATTGGAGGCTGGGGGGGGCGGGGGGAGGGAGGGAGATTGGAGGCTGGGGGGGGTGGGGGGAGAGAGGGAGATTGGAGGCTGGGGGGATGTGAGGAGAGAGGGAGATTGGAGGCTGGGGGGGTGGGGGGAGGGAGGGAGATTGGAGGCTGGGGGCGTGGGGGGAGGGAGGGAGATTGGAGGCTGGGGGTCGGGGGGGAGGGAGGGAGATTGGAGGCTGGGGGGGCGGGGGGAGGGAGGGAGATTGGAGGCTGGGGGCATGGGGGGAGGGAGGGAGATTGGAGGCTGGGGGTCGGGGGTGAGGGAGGGAGATGGAGGCTGGGGGGGTGGGGGGAGAGAGGGAGATTGGAGGCTGGGGGGATGTGAGGAGAGAGGGAGATTGGAGGCTGGGGGGGTGGGGGGAGGGAGGGAGATTGGAGGCTGGGGGGCGTGGGGGGAGGGAGGGAGATTGGAGGCTGGGGGTCGGGGGGAGGGAGGGAGATTGGAGGCTGGGGGGGCGGGGGGAGGGAGGGAGATTGGAGGGGGGCGGGGGATGGGGGGAGGGAGGGAGATTGGAGGCTGGGGGTCGGGGGTGAGGGAGGGAGATTGGAGGCTGGGGGGGCGGGGGGAGGGAGGGAGATTGGAGGCTGGGGGGGCGGGGAGGGAGGGAGATTGGAGGCTGGGGGGGCGGGGGAGGGAAGGAGATTGGAGGCTGGGGAGGGGCGGGGGAGGAAGGGAGATTGGAGGCTGGGGTCGGGGGAGAGAGGGAGATTGGAGGCTGGGGGAGGCGGGGGAGGGAGGGAGATTGGAGGCTGGGGTCGGGGGGAGGGAGGGAGATTGGAGGCTGGGGAGGGGCGGGGGAGGGAGGGAGATTGGAGGCTGGGGAGGGGCGGGGGAGGAAGGGAGATTGGAGGCTGGGGTCGGGGGAGGGAGGGAGATTGGAGGCTGGGGAGGGGCGGGGGAGGGAGGGAGATTGGAGGCTGGGGAGGGGCGTGGGGGGGGGGGAGGGGAGGGAGATTGGAGGTTGGGGGGGTGGGGGGGAGGGAGGGAGATTGGAGGCTGGGGGTGGGGGGAGGGAGGGAGAATGGAGGGGACGGGTCGGGGGGGGGAGGGAGGGAGATTGGAGCCTGGGGGGGGGGGCGGGGGGAGGGAGGGAGATTGGAAGCTAGGGGGGCGGGGGGAGGGAGGGAGATTGGAGGCTGGGGGGGCGGGGGGAGGGAGGGTGATTGGAGGGGACGGGTCGGGGGGAGGGAGGGAGATTGGAGCCTGGCGGGGGGAGGGAGGGAGATTGGAGGGGACGGGTCGAGGGGAGGGAGGGAGATTGGAGAGGACGGGTCGGGGGTTGGGGGAAAGATCGGAGGCTGGGTCGGGGGGAGGAATGCCAACTGAGGGTGGGGGGTTTGAACGGCATGTGCTTCTCCCGGCTCCACATTCAGGTAAGTATATTTCAAACACTTATCTTGTTGATTGACAGGCGGGCCCATGGTTTGGAGTTCCTGAGTGCAAACCAATCTTGCAGTGAGGCGTTGAACACCTTATTTGAATATGCAAAGGACCTAATGCCTGTTTCAGGGTTGGGCACTGCACAACAATCTTTTGTCCTTTCCCCAATATAGCGGGCGGCTAATATCCATCCAGAGATGTGCGTGCGCTTCCTGCCCACTGTACTGGAGTCTTAGTAGGTCCGTTAGCAAACGGAAAACGTGCGTGTGTGGCCGAATTCATAGGCCAATTTATTTTTGTAGCTGTGATATTTATCTAATCCAGGCACTGATCAGAAAACTATTCATTCAAGATTTACAAAGAGTTATACGAAATTATCGGACCTTTGCCCTGTCCCCTCGCACTGCTGACAGATCCTACAAAACTATCAGTGAGCAAAGACCCATGTGCACAAGATCCACGTACACATATTACTCAAAGCTGGTGCACAGGTACAAACAGTAATCAGAAAGGTTAATGAAATGTTGGCCTTTATCTCAAGGGGGCTGGAATACAAAAGGAGAGGAGGTGATGCTCAGTTGCATAGAGACTTGGTCAGACCCCCATCTGGAGTACTGCATTCAGTTTTGGGCACTGAACCACAGTAAAGATATCTGACGAAAGGTCATCGACCTGAAACGTTAACTCTGTTTCTCGCTTCACAGATGCTGCCTGACCTGCTGAGTATCTCCAGCATTTTCTGTTTTTAATCACAGGAAATATATATTGGCCTTGGAGGAGCACAGTGCAGATTCACCAGAATTATACTAGGGCTATAATGGGTTAAATTATGGGACAGGTTGCATAAACTTGATTTTAGAAGGTTAAGGGGTGATCTGATCGAGGTCTTTAAAATGATAAAGGTATAGATACAGAGAAACTCTCCCCTCTGGTCAGGGAATCCAGAACAAGGGAGCATAATCTTAAAATTAGAGCTCGGCCATTTAGGAGAGAATTCAGGAAGCACTTTTTCAAACAAAGGGTAATGGAAACCTGGAACTTTCTCCCCCAGAAAGCTGTGGATGCTGGCTCAATTGAAAATTTCAAGATCAATAGACTTTTGTTAGGTAAGCGTATCAAGGGATATGGAGAAAAATTGGGCAAATGGAGTTGAACTACAGATCAGCCATATTCTAATAGAATGGCGGACCAGGGCTCGGGAGGCTGAAAGGCCTACTTCCGTTCCTATGATCCATATTCCGACCCCAGTTATGTCAAACCACAGGGCAGTTCCCTGCCATTGCACCAATCCTCAATTCTGAAAAACACCAGGTACCTTCCTCTACCCTGGCATCTTGCCATCTTGCTCTGTCAGCCTTCAGCTGCCTAGGCCCTAAGCTCTGGAATTAACACGTTCCTCAATAAAACTAAACAATCTGTTAGTCTTACTTTGCTAACTTTTAAGAAAGTAGTAATTTTGGTAAGTATAGCTGAATTAGGAATTATATTAATTCTGTCCAATTTACATATTCAAATTTGGTTCATTATAACTCACAAAGGAAATCTTTTGTGCTTTATTATTTCTCCTGGCTGGCTTCTTTTTTCAACTCTCCATGCTACTGCTAATCTCCTCTAAATCCTCTCTGTTTCTCTTTTCTTTTATGAGAAGGCGAAGTCCCAGAGTTGGTGCTCCAGTTTCAGTGAGGATAATTTTGGCTTTGGGTGATGAAAATTAAAATCGAGAGAGATGTGTAATGGACGACTGAATCGCTATCGCCCGTTTCACACTGTCCCCAAAAGTCAAAAGGACCCCCGATGTCTCTTCATTACTGGCTGCACTTGTTGATGCTGGAAATGTTAATTACTTCCTCAAGCACATTACTGACCAGGATGATTTAATCGTGACTGTCTCAGGTTTGGAGCTTTGAGCACCGCCTTCTATCTCAATGGTGTAACAGCTGTTCCCACAATCAAACCTTTGTCCCCGACTTTCCTTGAACTGTATCCTTTTATATAGTACAGCTCAAAACTTAAAACCATTGAGAACTTTATGGCCTGTTCCGACTGACAGTTTTCAAAAGAATTTCTCTACGACTTGCTGGTAACTTTGTATTTGCCAAACCAACGCGTCTGGAGATTCTCGGGTGTTCTCTTTCCTTGATTAAATAAAATAATAAATAATAAAAACAGAAAATGCTGGCAATACTTAGCAGGTCAGGCAGCATCTGTGGAGAGAGAAACAGAGGGCTGAATTTTCCAGGGGCGGTAGCGGACGAGATTGGTGGCGGGTCGGGTGGGAAAGTTGTCATTTTTGACAGCGGGTCAGGAACCCGCTGTCATCTCGCTCCCACGCGCCTTTCCCACAGGTGCGTCTGTCATCGTGGAGCCGACCCGACCCGACCCGACCGGGGGACCCAATTGAAATCATTATGAGGTACTTTACAGGCACTTAAGAGCCTTTTCCCCCCAATTTTTTTAATTTACCTGCATGGCCACGGGATTCACGCAGCTCGGGAACCACATCTGTTAACCTGAGGCGTGAGTTCCATGGCCTTTGCTCCAGCTGATTACTTGAAAACATGAAAACAAACCAAAATAAAAACATGTTGATCACATCAGCTAACAGATTGATGGAGATTCTGTTCTACTTGAAAAGCTACTGGTAAATGTTAATTCAGAAATTCCTGAAGGGATGTGAGTGCTGAAGGCTCCCCTCCTACCCTGGATGGTGAGGGAAATACATTTTTCACTGGCCATTCTCGGCTGTTGCCTTCCAACTCATCAGTAATTGCAGTGAATTGATCTGCACTATAAAAAATGACATATACCATTTAAATAAATGTTTGTGTTGTTTCTGGTCAGGTTTTTCTCACAGTATACTGTGATTGTCCAGTTACAGATTAAATCAAGTCATCAACCATAACAATTTCATTCTCATCACTCGTTTCACTGGTTCAATTTGCTTTCAGTCCCTGAATATGACTAACTTAATTTTTCAGTCTGAGACTTTGGAGTGAATTTCTGCAGAGGTTCTCTCACTTGTCCATTGTTAACTTCAACGGAAGAGCTGCAGAAATCCCAGAAACACATTGTAAGCACCACTTACACTGTTTGTCAGGGATTCCGCAGCTCTTTTGCTGAACTTGCACAAGATTGTAAATCCACCCCTTTACAATTACATTAAAAATCTGCTTAATTTTATATACACACACATATTTTATTTGTACCAGTTACTGATGCAAAAGTCTATTGTGACTAAAGCACCAATAACTTCCCAATGAATGTACTTTTTAAATGATGTTCTTGATCGTATTTGTAGATGGCATCATATTACTTAATGATAATATTATTTAAATATTTCTTTGTCACTCGTATATAACTTTTATTATATTATTGTAGGGTAAAGTTTCAACACCCACTTTGTTAGATTAAACTTCAAATGTAATGTGGCCGTGGTCCCTTTAAAGATCCCGGCCGAAAACGCGTCATTAATGAAATCACCAGACCCGCTCCATCTCATTGGACCGGGTAACCCGCTGGGCGGGCTTAATAGGCCCCATTAAGGTAAGTTCATTTTGTACAGTGGGATGGAGCCAACAGCGGGGTCGCGACTCGCCACGGACGCCGCCCGCACCGGACCTGCCCAGGTAGGGAAAATTCCGGCCAGAGTTAACGTTGATGTTAACTCTGTTTCTCTCACCACAGATGCTGCCTGACCTGTTGAGTATTTCCAGCATTTTCTGTCTTTATTTCGGATTTCCAGCATCCGCAGTTTCTTGCGTTCGAAGTAAAATAATAGCTTGTGTAACTTTTTGATGAACAAGGGAAGTTGCTATGACAAATCAAACAATGCATCTCTTGGATAAATCCACTTAAAAACTACGAAAAACATCATAAAACATGCATCTTCATTGACAGAATGTGAACAGACTTATTAACAGCTCACAGATCTACATCAAATATACAAGTCATCGCAGTTGAATAAAACACAACTTTCTAATCAAAGGAATCATTTGTTAATTATATCAATGCACCAATCTAATACACGATCGAAGCTACCATTTGAACGTTGAAGTCAAGGGAACAAACAATTCAGACTCTGTCACTGTAACAAAAAGACCAGACAAGATCTTTTCAGCTCAGAGAAAGCTGTCCTTTTGAAAATATTCATAATAATAATATTCAAAGATCTTCAAAGTCTAATAGTGTTTCTTGTTAATACTCTTCTGACCTACCATGGGGTGAAGTGGAAAAATGGAATGAGATGTGACATCTGCAAAATTAATAAAATTGATGTGGAATATGTAATTTTACTAATTTTGCAGATGTCACATCTCATTCCATTTTTCCACTTCTCCCCTTGGTAGGTCCTTGTGCTCCCCCTACCAACTGCACTCAACGGAGTGAGCAAAGGAGCCTGCTCCAAGGCCTCCACTTAAGTTGCATTTGAGTTGGCAATTAGGAACTCTACAAGAGTTGCCGATGTATTTTCCTCTGACTTTTGCTCTCCCCTGTTTAGAAGCACCTGGTCTCAGTGGTTTCCCACAGTAGATTTGACAGAAATGAGCAACGTGGAGTTATGATGGACCAGACACTCAAATCCACATCCAACTGGATGTGGCCTGTGTCATCATGCACTGGAGTCTCAATACAGTACATTGCAATTCTCCTGGTGGGATATGGAATTTGTTCCACATACGTTACAGATGTTCACAATGTGAGCAGGGCAGGTCATTGGGAACTAGCTGTGTACTTGTCCTCGCCATCACTGAAATGCCATGCCAGATGAAAACTCAATTGCTAAAGATAATTTCTAAATAAAATATACAAATATTGTGCATAGGATACTATGTGGGAAGTCACGGAAAACACTGTTGAATTCGCCATATGGATTTCAATTATATTTCCACAAGATGATGTAAATGCACAGCCGACTGATCAGCATCTGAAAGGGAAAATATGACTCCACTCCGCAACAAAAAAACCTGACAGTTCTGATGAAGTGCTAACCTTCATCTTTCTTTCAGATGCTGATCGACAAAACATTTTTGTTTTTGTTTTTATTTTAGAGTTTCAGCATTTGCAGTCTTTATATTTACAGATCTCTCAATGTTTGTGAACAGAGCTGCCTCCTTTGTTTGTGAAATGTAAAGCATCCTATTCAGGTATCCTTTGTGGATTCCACAGATTGTCACAAATTCATTCAAGACACCTTGAAAGTGTTATTCATCAAGGAACAAATTCATTCCCTGCTTATTTTCTGACCACAACAATGTCCTTACTAAATAACAGGCACTAAATTACAAAAAGCAAAATACTGCAGATGCTGGAAATCTGAAATAAAAACAGAAAGTGCTGGAAACACTCAGCAGGTCAGGCAGCATCTGTAGAGAGAGAAACAAAGCCAACGTTTCAGGTCGATGACCTTTCGTCAGAACTCAATTAGAGTCTGCTAGCTAGGAGCTGTCTGTTAGATCAGTGTGACAATATCACTTAAGACTGGTTGTCCTGTACAGCTACTTACAGAATGGCAAATCCTGAAAATTTCTGTGAGATCTCTTGGCTACTTCACTTGTTCTAACAAAACTGAAGTGTTCAGTAATTTTCCTGCTTACCATCGGGGAATATAAGATTGCAGTATACGTGAATGCACTTTGCATCAACAGACTCCCTGATAGGAAAGAATCATTCAATAATTTATAACTCTACGCAGATTTAAATGTGTAATTGTAATAATAATTTTAACAAAATATAGTACAGCTTTTATCTAAGCTAGGACAAGGTTACAAAAGAAGTTAGATTACTTTGTTCATAGATAAAATCTCAATTTCTATACATTACACAGAGGACATTGCGCGCTGAGCTATCAGAGGCCCAGAATTTGCTGAGGCTGGGTATCTCACGATGTGCCTCGTTTGTTAAGATTTTTTTTCCCTCACCCTTCAACTTGATAATTTTTCATCTCAGCCACAGGGTGCTAATAGTCAGGGAACAGCTGACTTCAGCAGACCTGGGTTAGGAAAGGGGAAACCCAGCTGGGATTGTTGTCCCTGATCACTATCCATTGACTTCTGCTGGAACGTGGGAAACCGGGTGCAAAGAGTGGTGAGAATGTGGAACTTGCTGCCACAGGGAGTAAGTTCAGGCGAATAGCATAGATGCGTTTTAGGAGAAGCTAGATAAGCACATAAGGGAGGAAGGAATCGAAGGATATGCTGAGAGAGTCAGATGAAGTGGCATGTGGAGCATAAACGCAAGCATGGACCAGTTGGGCCGAATGGCCTGTTTCTTTGCTGTAATTTCTGTGTAATTCCACATAAGCTCGCGGCGTGCCCCGTGAGTTGGACTTCTTTTCCTCACCCTTCAGCTCGAAAAATTTCGAGGGCAATGGGGCATCTGGGACCTTGGTGAACGATGGAACCAACAATCTACCTCCTTAATTCAGGAGATTTAAGGCTAGAGAAAGCAACAGAGGAATGATGGAGAAGGAAATAGGGCGAATTAGAGTCAAATCAGCTACAGAAAGAGAAATAGAGAGGGAAAGAAAGCTTGGATTAACAGAGAGAGAGAGAAAAGAGACAGAAAGGAAAAGTCAGAAAAAAATTAAAATCTTTAAAATTTTAAAAACCTCCAAGAACAATTTACTACCTGCAGGAGTGAGACTCCACAGTTTCAATTGTTCCCTTTCTGGGCTGGAGAGGTTGAATGCATTGCAGGAACATATATCTTGTCATTGAAAGGGTCCTTATCTTGTTAAGTACCAGTCCTAACTTTCTGCGACAAGTTTAATTTGTTTTAGCAGCACAAGTGCAGCAATTTCTTGACACGGGAAGGTCGAGGGCGAGCTCCCATTTTGGCGAGGCTAACGACAGAGCAGCGCAAATCATCCAGCAACTTGTGGCAATTCGTAACTTACGCCGTATCTCTTCCTCGTCACAAACCGCAGGGTTATTTATACACTAATTAAACGCTCATTAAACTCGCCGTTACTTTCCCAGCAAATTCTGGGCCATTATTTCTTTACTGACAACATTGTGTTTTTAATAAAGTGTTAACAGCCCACGTTAGCACAATCTTACCTATTATGAAGAAACAAATTATACAGATTAATGGGTGAAACCTCTTTCCTTGTGTTCTCCAACTTTGCCTCAGTAAAATTATGGGAATTAAAACTATGTATTGAGTCACTGGCTCTTCTTTTTAAATCCCTCTAATGGACTCATTTTAATTGCAAGAAGACCGAGATACGAATAAGATGGCGAAAGAAACACTTGCTTATCAAAGATTACACCCCATAGAATCTGATGTGCATTGTTTTTGAACCTTTCAATAGTGAGTCGATGACAGATAACCATTCCTTGGGTGGATCCATATAAGCATAGTGGGAGGTTCCAAAACCGACACTTCCAGTTCCAGCCTTCCACTGAGATCATTGAAAAGATCACGCTGGCCTATTTGAGAATCCAGAATACCTTTCGAAGCTCTGAGACATGAATTTATTTCATTGATGAGAGTAGGTCACACGGAGCTGTGTAAATTAAAACAAAATCCACTGTTTCTGCAAACATACATTCCAAGTTTTAAGCTTGCTGAGTATTAGTCACAGTCTGCAAACCAGACTTGACACACGAGCTTTCATGCATTTCCGAAATCCGAGTTGGCCGATTATTTCTATTGATTGAATATGAGTAGCCTGAGAATAACAAGGTATTCAAGGCTCAGAGGAGCTGCTGCTCAGTGTTACTCTGTTACAGTTAAGCCAGGCTTTTTATTGTTCAGTTGGAAAATATCAATGACAAGTGTTGTGCTTATTCGAAGCCAAACCTGAGCTGCATAAAGCCAGTAATCATAGAATCATAAAAATAGTACAGCACAGAAGATTCGGCCCATCGAGTCTGTGCCGGCTCTTTCGAAGAGCAATCCAGTTAGTCCCGCTCCCCCGCTCTTTCCCCATATCCCTGCAATTTTTTCTCCTTCAAAAATATATCCAATTCTCTTTTGAAGACGACTATTGAATCTGTATCCACCAAATCCTAACCACTCACTGCGTAAAAAGGTTTTTCCTCATAACACCTCTGGTTCTTTTGCCAGTCACCTTATATCTGTGTTCTCTGGTTATCGACCTTTCAGCCATTGGAAACAGTTTCTTTTTATTTACTCTATCTAAACCCTTCATAATTTTAAACACTTAGGGGGCTAAATTCGGTTAATTTGCACCTCCTGTTAGCGCTCTAAGAGTGCGCTAATGGGGCGCAAATCAACTAGCGCCCGGGCGTGGCGCCGCTGACGCCTCCCGTGAAATTCAGTGGGAGGTTAGCGGCGCGGCGCTGCACTGCCGGTGATGACATCATCGCCGTGCACAGCGCCCCTCTCGCGCCCCGGCTGTAATATTGGGTGGCGCCCCCCGACTTACCGCCGGACGCGATGTTCACCGGGGTCAGGGGGGCCTACCTGCGGCAGGGGCGGCGCTAGTTAAAGGGGAGGTGGCGGGCGGCCATTTTTGTTGCTGGCCACCCGCCCCCATTGCTGTCCCCGGCCCCCGTGAAGCCCCCCCCCGCGGGATGCCAGCTGCTCTCCGTGAGCCCGGCATTCTCGAGTGCCGGGCTCGTTTGCCGGCACTCCCGATCCCTGGTGGCCCAGCTGGGTGCCGGGACGTGCTGCGCCAGGCCCCTCCCCTTCCAGTAGCGCCCCTCCTCCCTCTCGGGGCGCTACCTGGGAAAATCGGCCACGGGGGTGCTACCCAATTATTACCCCTTAGAACCATAGAATCACAGAGTCATAACGGCACAGAAGGAGGCCATTCGGCCCACTGAGTCCATGCCAGCTCTCTGTAGAGCAATCCAGTCAGTCCCATTCCCCCGCTCTATCCCCGTATCCCTGCAAGTTTATTTCCCTCAAGTGCCTATCCAGTCTTCCCTTGAAAACATTGAGGGGGAAAAATTCGGTTGCTTTGTGCCTCGCGTTAGCGTCCTAAGAGGGAGCTAACGGGGCGCAAAGCAACTAGCGCCTGGGCGCAGCTCCGCCAATGCCTCCCGCGAAATTCAGCAGGAGGTTAGCGGTGGCGGGAACCGTTAGCGCCCCGCGGTGCTGCGCCGCTGGCTGTGTGCAGTGCCCAGCTCGCGCCCCGGCCACGATCTTTGGTAACGGCCTCTGACTTATCGCCGGACGCTATGTCCAATTGGGTCAGGGGGGCCTACCTGCGGCTGGGGCGGCGCTATTTACAGGCGAGGTGCTGGGCAGCCATTTTCGTTGCTGGCCGCCTGCCAGCACCTGCCTCCGCTGCCGTCCCCGGCCTCCTGACCCACACCCCCGCGGAATGCCGGCTGCGCTCCATGAGCCCGGCACTTCTCTTGAGTGCCGGGCTCTTTTGCCAGCACTCCGATCCCCGGTGGCCCAGCTGGGCCCAGGGCCACGCTGTGCAAGGCCCCTCCCCTTTAAGAAGGGGAGGAAGGCCAGCACTTCCAGTAGCGCCCTGCTTCCCTCTTTGGGCGCTACCACTCAATTTTGGCCGCGGGGGCGCTTATTTTTCAGGGGACTAAAAGTAGCGTCCCGGCGAAGTTAGCGCCCCAAAGGGGGGACGACTCAATTTTTCCCCCCGAGTGTCTCCTCTTCCACCACTTCCATCAGCAGCAAGTTCCAGGTCCTCACCACTTGCTGCGTAAAAAAGTTTTTCCTCACATCCCCCCGTATCTCTTGCCCAAAACCTTAAATCTGTGTCCCCTAGTCCTTGTACCATCAACTAGTGGGAACAGCTTTTCTCCATCTAGCCTATCCAAACCCATCATAATCTTGTACACCTCTATCAAATCACCCCTAAACCTCCTTTGCTCTAATGAATACAATTCCAGCTTCTCCAACCTGTCCTTGTAGCTAAGATCCCCCATCCCCGGAATCATTCTGGTAAATCTCCTCTGCACCCTCTCAAGGGCCTTCACAACCCTCCTGCCTGGCGATTGTTGCGCGGTGTCCGTTCATACGTTGTCTCAGTGTCTGCATGGTCTCGCCGATGTACCATGCTCTGGAGCAGTACATGCAGTAAAGGATGCTCCAGAGCATGGTACATCGGCGAGACCATGCAGACACTGAGACAACGTATGAACGGACACCGCGCAACAATCACCAGGCAGGAGGGTTGCCTCCCAGTCGGGGAACACTTCAGCAGCCAGGGGCATTCAGCCTCGGATCTGCGGGTAAGCATTCTCCAAGGCGGCCTTCGAGATACACGACAGCGCAAAATCATAGAGCAGAAACTGATAGCCAAGTTCCGCACTCATGAGGAGGGCCTCAATCGCGATATCGGGTTCATGTCACGATACAGAACGTGACTTGACATCATGGCCGGTCTTCCCAGGTGTTTTTTTTTAAAAAGACTAACACAAAAACACAAATTGACAGGATATGCAGCCAGCAGGTGGTTTGACACGTTGGACCCCCTGGGACACATCTCATTGTCTTGGCTGTGCTCTTTGTTGTAGTGAATAATGTGAATAGATTTTGTCTGGGTTTAAATTGTGAATTCTGGGAGATTCTCTCATTGCTAACTTACCTGACGAAGGAGCGAACTGCTTCGAAAGCTTGTAAAATTAAATAAATCTGTTGGACTATAACCTGGTGTTGTGCGACTTCTCATTTCTATTTATGAAGCCCAAGATCCCATACGCTTTGTTAACCACTCTCTCAATATGCCCTGCCACCTTCAGGGACCTATGCACATTAACTCCAAGGTCCCTCTGTCCCTGCACACTCTTTAAAACTGTGCCATTAAGTGTATGTTGCCTCTCCCTGTTCCTTCTGCCAAAATGCATCACCTCACACTTCCCTGTATTAAATTCCATCTGCCACTAGTCTGCCCATTCTGCTAGCCTTTCTATGTCCTGTTGCAGTCGATTGATATCATCATCACTGTTTGCCACACCCCTAAGTTTGGTGTCATCGGCAAATTTAGAATTTCTACACTGTATTCCAATATCCAGGTCATTTATATGTATATCAAAAAAATCAGTGGCCTCAGCACTGACCCTTGGGAAACACCACTGTCTACCATCCTCCAGTCTGAAAAACAGCCATTTACCACAACTCGCTGTTTTCTGTCCTTTAGCCAATTCCTTATCCAAGCTGCCACTGACCCACCTATTCCATGAGCCTCAATTTTGTTAACCAGCCTTCTATGTGGTACTTTGTCAAACGCCTTCCAAAAATCCATGTAGAGAACATCCATTGCATTCCCTTCATCAATCCTCTCTGTTACTTCATCAAAAAATTCAATTAGATTAGTCAAACACGATCTGCCTTTTAGAAATCCGTGTTGGCTCTCCTTGATGAGCTTAAACATAAGAAATAGGAGCAGGAATAGGCCACTTGGCCCCTCGAGCCTGCTCCACCATTCAATAGGTTCATGGCTGATCTTGGGCTCAAAGCCACTTCCCCGCCCACTCCCCATAACCCTTCACTCCCTTATCTTGCAAAAATCTGTCTATCTCCACCTTAAATGTATTTAATGACCCAGCCTCCACAGCTCTCTGGGTCAGAGAATTCCACAGATTTACGACCCTCTGAGAGAAGAAATTCCTCCTTATCTCAGTTCTAAAAAGGCGACCCTTTATTCTGAAACTATGCCCCTGAGTTCTAGATTTCCCCACGAGGAGAAACATCCTCTCTGCATCTACCTTGTCGAGCCCCCTCAGTATCTTCAATGTTTCAATAAGATCACCTCTCATTCTTCTAAATTCCAATGAGTATAGGCCCAGCCTGCTCAACCTTTCCTCATAAGTCAACCCCCTCATCTCTGGAATTAACTGAGTGAATCATCTCTGAACTGCCTCCAATGCAAGTATATCCTTCCTTAAATAAGGAGACCAAAACTGTACGCAGTACTCAAGGTGTGGTCTCACCAATACCCTGTACAGTTGCAGCAGGACTTCCCTGCTTTTATACTCCAACCCCCTTGAAATAAAGGCCAACATTCCATTTGCCTTTTTGATTACTTGCTGTACCTGCATGCTAACTTTTTGTGTTTCATGCACAAGGACCCCCAGGTCCCTCTGAACTGTAGCATTTTGTAATCTCTCTCCATTTAAATAATAATTTGCTTTTTTATTTTTCCTGCCACTTTCCCACATTATACTCCATCTGCCAAATGTTTGCCCACTCACTTAGCCTGTCTATGTCCCTTTGCAGATTCTTTGAGTCTTCTGCACAACTTGCTTTTCCACCCATCTTTGTAACATCTGCAAACTTGGCTACATTACACCCGGTCCCTTCATCCAAGTCATTAATGTAGATTGTAAATAGTTGAGGCCCCAGCATTGATTCCTGTGGCACCCCACTAGTTACCGTTTGCCAACCGGAAAGTGACCCATTTATCCCGACTCTCTGCTTTCTGTTAGTTAGCCAATTCTCTATCCATGCTAAAATATTACCCTCAATTCCGTGAGCTCTTATCTTATGCAGTAACCTTTTATGTGGCACCTTATCGAATGCCTTCTGGAAATCCAAATACCACATCCACTGGCTCACCCTTATCCACCCTGCTTGTTACATCCTCAAAGAACACCAGCAAATTTGTTAAACATGATTTCCCTTTCATAAAACCATGCTGACTCTGCTTGACTGCATTATGATTTTCCAAATGACCTCTCCAAATGCCCGTTAATTTTTTCCTTGATTATTGTTTCTAAAACTTTACCCACCACTGATGTTAAACTGACCGGCCTATAGTTACTAGGATTGTCCTTACACCCTTTCTTGCACAATGGTGTCACATTTGCCACTTTCTAATCCTCTGGCACCTCCCCCGCATCTAGGGAAGACTGGTAAATTATGGCAAGTCCTTCCCCTATCTCCTCCCCCAAATCCCTTAGCAACCTGGGATGTAAGCCATCTGGACCTAGCGACTTGTCCACTCTAAGCATACCCAGCCTTTCTAGTACATCACCCCGCCAACCCGCGATCACAACCCCCCACGACCCACGATCCAAAACCCCCCCCGACCCCCGACCACAAACACCCCGACCCACGATCCAAAACCCCCCCCGACCCCCGACCACAAACCCCCTGACCCGCGATTCCAAACCCCCCGACCCACGATCCAAAACCCCACCCGACCCGCGATCCCAAACCCCCCGACCCACGATCCAAAACCCCCGGACCCACGATCCCAAACCCCCCCGACCGAAACCCCCCCGACCCACGATCCCAAACCCCCCGACCCACGACCCCAAATCCCCCCGACCCACGATCCAAAACCCCACCCGACCCGCGATCCCAAACCGCCCCGACCCGCGATCCCAAACCCCCCCGACCCACGATCACAAACCCCCCCGACCCACGATCCAAAACCCCCCCGACCCACGATCCCAAACCCCCCCGACCCACGATCACAAACCCCCCCGACCCACGATCCCAAACCCCCCCGACCCATGATCCCAAACCCCCGCGATCCCAAACCCCCCCGACCCAAACCCCCTCGACCCAAACCCCCCCGACCCACGATCACAAACCCCCCCGACCCACGATCACAAACCCCCCCGACCCACGATCCCAAACCCCCCCGACCCACGATCCCAAACCCCCGCGATCCCAAACCCCCCCGACCCAAACCCCCTCGACCCAAACCCCCCCGACCCACGATCACAAACCCCCCCGACCCAAACCCCCCCGACCCACGATCACAAACCCCCCCGACCCAAACCCCCCCGACCCACGATCCAAAACCCCCCCGACCCACGATCCCAAACCCCCCCGACCCACGATCCCAAACCCCCGCGATCCCAAACCCCCCCGACCCAAACCCCCTCGACCCACGATCACAAACCCCCCCGACCCAAACCCCCCCGACCCACGATCACAAACCCCCCCGACCCAAACCCCCCCGACCCACGATCACAAACCCCCCCGACCCAAACCCCCCGACCCACGATCACAAACCCCCCCGACCCAAACCCCCCCCGACCCACGATCACAAACCCCCCCCGACCCAAACCCCCCCGACACACGAACCCAAACCCCCCCGACCCACGATCACAAACCCCCCCCGACCCAAACCCCCCCCGACCCACGATCACAAACCCCCCCGACACAAACACCCCCGACCCACGATCATAAAACCCCCCGACCCACGATCCCAAACCCCCCCGACCCAAACCCCCCCGACCCACGATCACAAACCCCCCCGACCCACGATCCCAAACCCCCCCGACACAAACACCCCCGACTCACGACCCCAAACCCCCCCGACACAAACACCCCCGACTCACGACCCCAAACCCCCCCGACCCATGACCCCAAACCCCCCCGACCCACGACCCCAAACCCCCCCGACCCGCGATCCCAAACCCCCCCGACCCAAACCCCCCCGACCCACGATCACAAACCCCCCGACTCACGACCCCAAACCCCCCCGACACAAACACCCCGACTCACGACCCCAAACCCCCCCGACACAAACACCCCCGACTCACGACCCCAAACCCCCCCGACCCATGACCCCAAACCCCCCCGACCCACGACCCCAAACCCCCCCCGACCCGCGATCCCAAACCCCCCCGACCCGCGATCCCAAACCCCCCCGACCCGCGATCCCAAACCCCCCCGACCCACGACCCCAAACCCCCCGACCCCAAACCCCCCCGACCCACGACCCCAAACCCCCCCGACCCACGACCCCAAACCCCCCCGACCCGCGATCCCAAACCCCCCCGACCCACGACCCCAAACCCCCCCGACCCATGACCCAAACCCCCCCGACCCACGACCCCAAACCCCCCCGACCCACGACCCCAAACCCCCCCGACCCGCGATCACAAACCCCCCCGACCCACGACCCCAAACCCCCCCCGACCCAAACCCCCCCCGACCCGCGACCCCAAACCCCCCCGACCCAAACCCCCACGACCCGCGACCCCAAACCCCCCCCGACCCGCGATCCCAAACCCCCCCGACCCAAACCCCCCCGACCCGCGATCACAAACCCCCCCGACCCACGATCCCAAACCCCCCCGACCCAAACCCCCCCGACCCGCGATCACAAACCCCCCCGACCCACGATCCCAAACCCCCCCGACCCAAACCCCCCCCGACCCGCGATCACAAACCCCCCGACCCACGATCCCAAACCCCCCCGACCCGCGATCCCAAACCCCCCCGACCCGCGATCCCAAACCCCCCCGACCCACGATCCCAAACCCCCCCGACCCGCGATCCCAAACCCCCGACCCACGATCACAAACCCCCCCCGACCCGTGATCCAAACCCCCCCGACCCAAACCCCCACCGACCCGCGATCACAAACCCCCCGACCCACGATCCAAACCCCCCCGAACCTCGATCCCAAACCCCCCGACCCACGACCCAAACCCCCCTGACCCAAACCCCCCCGACCCTCGACCCAAACCCCCCCGACCCTCGACCCAAACCCCCCCGACCCACGATCCCAAACCCCCCCCGACCCGCGATCCCAAACCCCCCGACCCACGATCACAAACCCCCCCCGACCCGTGATCCAAACCCCCCCGACCCAAACCCCCACCGACCCGCGATCACAAACCCCCCCGACCCGCGATCCAAACCCCCCCGAACCTCGATCCCAAACCCCCGACCCACGACCCAAACCCCCCTGACCCAAACCCCCCCGACCCTCGACCCAAACCCCCCCGACCCTCGACCCAAACCCCCCCGACCCTCGACCCAAACCCCCCGACACTCGACCCAAACCCCCCCGATCCACGATCAAAACCCCCCCGACCCAAACACCCCCGACCCAAACACCCCTGATCCAAACCCCCCCGACCCAAACCCCCCTCGACCCAAACACCCCTGATCCAAACCCCCCCGACCCAAACCCCCTCTCGACCCGCGATCCCAAACCCCCCCGACCCAAACCCCCTCGACCCAAACACCCCTGATCCAAACCCCCCCGACCCAAACCCCCTCTCGACCCGCGATCCCAAACCCCCCCGACCCGCGATCACAAACCCCCCCCGACCCAAACCCCCCCGACCCAAACCCCCCGACCCGCGATCACAAAACCCCCCGACCCGCGATCCCAAACCCCCCCCGACCCGCGATCACAAACCCCCCCGACCCAAACCCCCCCGACCCCCAAACCCCCCCGACCCCAAACCCCCCCGACCCGCGATCCCAAACCCCCCCGACCCCAAACCCCCCCGACCCGCAATCCAAACCCCCCCGACCCAAACCCCCCCCGACCCGCGATCCCAAACCCCCCCGACCAAACCCCCCCGACCCCAAACCCCCCCGACCCAAACCCCCCCGACCCGCGATCACAAACCCCCCCGACCCAAACCCCCCTGACCCAAACCCCCCCGACCCACAATCCCAAACCCCCCCGACCCACGATCCCAAACCCCCCCGACCCACGATCCCAAACCCCCCCGACCCACGATCCCAAACCCCCCCGACCCGCGATCCCAAACTCCCCCGACCCACAATCCCAAACCCCCCCGACCCACGATCCCAAACCCCCCCGACCCACGATCCCAAACTCCCCCGACCCACAATCCCAAACCCCCCCGACCCACGATCCCAAACCCCCCCGACCCACAATCCCAAACCCCCCCGACCCACGATCCCAAGCCCCCCCGACCCACGATCCCAAACTCCCCCGACCCACAATCCCAAACCCCCCGGACCCACGATCCCAAGCCCCCCGGACCCACGATCCCAAGCCCCCCCGACCCACGATCCCAAACTCCCCCGACCAACGATCCAAACCCCCCCGACCCACAATCCCAAACCCCCCGGACCCACGATCCCAAGCCCCCCGGACCCACGATCCCAAGCCCCCCCGACCCACAATCCCAAACCCCCCCGACCAACGACCCAAACCCCCCCGACCCACGATCCCAAACCCCCCCGACCCACGATCACAAACCCCCCCGACCCAAACCCCCCCGACCCACGATCCCAAACCCCCCCGACCAACGATCCAAACCCCCCCGACCCACAATCCCAAACCCCACCGACCCACGATCACAAACCCCCCCGACCCAAACCCCCCGACCCACGATCCCAAACTCCCCCGACCCACAATCCCAAGCCCCCCCGACCCACGATCCCAAACCCCCCCGACCCAAACCCCCCCGACCCAAACCCCCCCGACCCACGATCCCAAACCCCCCCGACCCACGATCCCAAACCCCCCCGACCCACGATCCCAAACCCCCCCGACCCACGATCCCAAACTCCCCCGACCCACAATCCCAAACCCCCCCGACCCACGATCCCAAACCCCCCCGACCCACAATCCCAAACCCCCCCGACCCACGATCCCAAGCCCCCCCGACCCACGATCCCAAACTCCCCCGACCCACAATCCCAAACCCCCCGGACCCACGATCCCAAACTCCCCCGACCCACAATCCCAAGCCCCCCCGACCCACGATCCCAAACTCCCCCGACCCACAATCCCAAACCCCCCCGACCCACGATCCCAAACCCCCCCGACCCACAATCCCAAACCCCCCCGACCCACGATCCCAAGCCCCCCGGACCCACGATCCCAAGCCCCCCGACCCACGATCCCAAACTCCCCCGACCAACGATCCAAACCCCCCCGACCCACAATCCCAAACCCCCCGGACCCACGATCCCAAGCCCCCCGGACCCACGATCCCAAGCCCCCCCGACCCACAATCCCAAACCCCCCCGACCAACGACCCAAACCCCCCCGACCCACGATCCAAACCCCCCCGACCCACGATCCCAAACCCCCCCGACCCACGATCACAAACCCCCCCGACCCAAACCCCCCCGACCCACAATCCCAAACCCCCCCGACCAACGATCCAAACCCCCCCGACCCACAATCCCAAACCCCCCCGACCCACGATCCAAGCCCCCCGACCCACGATCCCAAACTCCCCGACCCACAATCCCAAGCCCCCCGACCCACGATCCCAAACCCCCCCGACCCAACCCCCCCGACCCACGATCCCAAGCCCCCCCGACCCACGATCCCAAACCCCCCGACCCAAACCCCCCCGACCCAAACCCCCCCGACCCACGATCCCAAACTCCCCCGACCCACGATCCCAAACCCCACCCGACCCGCGATCCAAAGCCCCCGACCCACGATCACAAACCCCCCCCCGACCCAAACCCCCCGACCCGCGATCCCAAACCCCCCCGACCCGCGATCCAAAACCCCCGACCCAAACCCC